>JABXJD010000090.1:1072500-1672500 GCA_013375575.1 Percina caprodes
ATCCACACACACAATACCTGCGTATGTTTGTTCAGTACAGAAGCATAGTGCTTCCAAGCCTGAAAAAAAACGCTATTATGTGAATTTATTTTAAATGTTTTTATAGAAACGAGAGGTTTTCAAGTTTGAACAAGATATTTTCACATCTTTACAACAAACTTATCAAATTGTGACACGAAGATTTTCTTATTACAATATCCTATTCATCACTTTATGAAATTAAAGGTTTTACGTTATAACGTTCTAATTTCCAGTGTCGTAACGTTGAAATGTGATCATTTATAGAACATGAAGAACATGAAACTCTTGTTTGAATTATATATACAAAATATACAAAAATTATATTTGTAACTTTATGCCTGGGCTGAGACTCATTCTTACATACTTACATTTTCATAACGAAAGAACCTTTTCTTGTTATAAGTTTGTATGTGTAACCGGATTGAAATTATAATTATGTGCAAATATCTTGTTAACAACAACAAACTTTTATGATTGCGTGTTTATTGATTCTTTCTTGATTTTGTTTTTTCAGACGTGGCAGCATTGGGCTTCTGTAGGCTCGAAGTCACGACCTCACACATCCTGTTCTTGGTGAGCTAACTGGAGAATGAGCTGTCTGTCATTTCTATTTACAATATACAATATTTTATGTTTTTATTGCTCCATAAGTGAATAGAAATTGTTGTTTTAAGATGCTATATTCCCATTGACTGCAATATTATTAGAGTGTATATGTGTAGTCCTTTCAGAAAAATGCAAAGTGTTTTTGTGATTGTTGCAGGCCAAAATCCTTGATTATGCAGCACGTTTTCTAAAAAATATGATGGAATATATGGGATATTTATGCAATTTAATGCAATGAAATTGTGAGAACTTGCAAAAATTAGGGAAACTTGCAAAAACTGCGGTTTGATGAAAAGGAGGCTGTGTTTGTCTCGGCGCATAATAACGTCCCTTCATGACGTCACTTCACAGCGTCGCTTCATGACGTCCCCATGGCAACAGGGGAAAATGGCTGCTCTTGCGTGACGTAAACGCAACATTTTTCAACTTTCTGCGAGGACATTTGTGACTTTTTTTGCAACGAAAATGCAGGATTATGAAATCATGCAAGCCCTGCGTTATTTTGCGCGGAAATCTACAATTTATGTGGCGAAAGTGCGGCCCCCGCATAAATATGTGGATTTTGGCTGATTATGTATTGAATCATGCGATTGCATAATCCCATTTTTCTGGAGTAAAATAGAGGCTAGAATTCAAAGTATCAACCTGGTATAAACCTGGATTAACGGAGCTCTGGTCTTAGGTTTTTATGATTAAACACTACTAGTGTCAAAATGTCATTAATAGCCTACATTAATAATAATAATAATAATTTGATGCCCTGCGGGCTAATCCCTGGTCCTGGGTCACATTTGACCCATTTTCAACAATTTCTTTCAACCAAATAGTCAAAAGAATAACGTGGACGGTTCAGTTCACTACTTCAATGAATTTGGGTGTTTTTATTAAATGTATTGTTTTTATTAAATAGTATTTGAACATTGAAAAAAAGTGTCCCAAATTTCGGGAAAAGCTTCTGAAACGCTGTGAAAAAAACATCAATGCAACCATCAATAAAGCACTGAAAATAAATCTGCCAAAACATCGTAAAAAGTGACAAAAGGAGGAAAAAAACTCCAATTTTGACCCAGAAAAACCAAAATATGCGACTGGAAGACAACAGAAGGGTTAATTTGTGTTATTTAAAAAAAATAAAATATGACTGGCTCCTTTTGTGGAAGACTTTCTGAAGATGCAGTGGATTTTAGATTTTAGTGTACTTTGAGCAAAAAGTGAAGAGTAGGGTTTTATTAGTTTGACAGTTTTTGAGAAAAACAGAGTGATGGACTTTATAATTCCTCATAACTTTAAGCATATGGAAATGTCTGCTCAATTAGGCTTCCATTTGGGGGAAAGTTGCTTTGTATTAGCGTGTGCGACTGATTTGTAGTGAATTTTAAAGATGTACACCTTAAGACAGGTGCTGGATCACCAACATCCAGATCTCACAGCAGTGTGGTAATATTTCATGCATGGGATAGGCAGATTAAAAATAATATTCAGGAATACAGAGGGGCCGGGCAGCTCTAATAACGAAACGTGACGAGCTTAAATTCACCAAATACTTTAAAAGATTTGAAATCTCATGTCATTTAAATTGCTGCTGAAGCTGCACGCGCGCTGTAATAACGACATTACATATTTCACTTGAAGATAACTATATTTGTCATTGTGTTGACAGGCCCCAGATGGTAGCAGCCAGTTGTTTAGAGGTCCACCAGGAAAGGGGGTCAGGTCCTGTTGTTTACACAGGGAGCCATGAATCAAACTTCAATTTTCCGGCTGATTGAATAAATGATTCTTCTCTCTCTCTCTCTCGCTCTCTCTCTCTCGCTCTCTCTCTCCCTCTCTCTCTCTCCCTCTCTTCCTCGCTCTCTCTCGCCCTCTTTCTCCCTCTCTCGCTCTCCCTCTCTCTCACTCCCTCTCCATCTCTGTCTCTCTCTCGCTTCCTCTCTCTCTCTCTCTCGTTTTTTTCTCCCTCCCTCTCTTCCTCTCTCTCTCTCTCTCTCTCTCTCTCTCTCTTTTCTCCCTCCCTCTCGCTAACCCTCTCTTCCTCGCTCTATCTCGCCCTCTTTCTCCCTCTCTCTCTTCCCCTCTCTCTCTCTCTCACTCGATCCCGCTCTCTCTGTCTCTCTCTCTCTCTTCCTCTCTCTTTCTTCCCCTCTCTCTCTATTCCTCTCTCTCCCTCTCTTTCTCCCTCTCTCTCCCCCTCTCTCGCTCTCCCTCTCACTCACTACCTCTCTCTCTCCCTCTTTATCCCTCTCTCTCTCTTCCCCCCTTTCTCTCTCTCTAAAGAAACACGTAGTCCAGCAGTGTGCTCCATGCTTACTAATAAAAATAGAATGTGTACAGCCAATCCTAATGGAGGAACCATAACCATGGGAAACATATTTTTTTTTCTTTTCTTTATTTATAAACTATGATTTTTCGGGGGTTAACGCATTTATTTCCCTTCCCTTATATTATTAGAATTATTATTATTATTAACTAAGAATGCATTTTGGAACATAAGCCGACCTCTTAGGCCTATATGAATGTGCTTGAAGGCTTTTGTTATGATGGGTTATCGTTATTATTCATATTTCTTATATAAATATATATTATTTCTTATATTATTAGATTTCGTTCATGGAAAATTGTTTCTTTTATGAAATGGAAATGCTCCTTGAGACGGAGCAATAATAAAAACTGGACCTTGAGCTCTGACTTTTCTATGAACTAGGAACCAGTTTTGCGAATACATACAGAATTCTTTTAAGGAAATTACAACAATAATAAGAAAATTCTACATTAAAAAAAAAATAGCATCGCTTCATATTGCCACTGATCTTTTCCCCCCAAGGTGTTTTTGTAGTTTATGCTGTGGTTGTAATTTTTCATAGAGGCTATGCATTTCTTACACACATGGCAGATGAAGTGTGTGACTAAGAGCTCTGACATCTTCAAGTCTATTATCTTATTTATTAAGTCTATTATTTTTCAAGCCTCCCACATGGGGGGGGAGGGGGCACCTCCAATGCCCCCACCAGGCCACTGAGCTGCATTCACATTCATAGCCGTGTTTTAACGCAGCGGGCCCGGGGAGAGCGAGTGTGTCTGTTATATGTGCGACAAAAAGGGGGCTGCGGTGTTGAATAGACGGGTTAAGTCAATCCATCAAAGTGACTCGTAATTGAGAGGAGCATCTTTAAAGCATATGGCCTGGAAACACTCTCCCTCTGGCCGCCTTTGTGCGCTCAGAGCAGCCGGGCGGTGCGCCACGGAGAACCGCTTGTCTCCATATTGTGCGCTGCTGGAGAGTGGCCCCACACAACACACACACACACACACACACACACACACACACACACACCAGATTGTGTTTCTCACGGGGAAAATAAATACACGCAGGAGGTCAGGAGCCAAATCGCTGTTGTTGCGCCACAATCCTCCAAAAACACGCACGCTCTAATGCGGAGAACTGAGCTTTAAAAAGAAATACGAGCAGCCTAAAAAGGATTCTTATATTTCTATATTCCATAGAAATTATGTAAAGATCTCTGCGACATTCTGTATATTTGAAAATGTTTTTATTTTATTTTACATTGCCAGTATAGTTTACATTAGCCTACAATTTGTACAGCTTCCGATTCTGAAGGCACTTCTAGGTTTTACAGAGCATTATAAATATATTAAATCGTCATTTATCACAAGCTATTTGCTACACATGTTCTGTGTGTGATTATCATTTTCAGAACAATGAATAGGATATCAAAAACGCTGAAACCAGTCCGCCCGAAATATTAAAAAAAAGATGATTTGTAGAAGACTGTTCAACCATTTCAGAATCAAATCAAACGTGCGGTGCGATGTGTCATTGATTGGAGGCACAATGAGCACCTGCGTGTCTGCTTCCTTGCCTTTTGAATGTCTGAATGTAACGTGTCACGCGCTTTCTGAGCGCGCGCTTGTTCTTCAGCAGAACGCAGAGGCCTTTTTTATCTCTCAGCTCAAAGCGCAGCGATGGTTGTTTCTGGATAGTTTGCCGCATGTCCGTGCGTAAACGGATCCAATCCTCGTAAAGCCAGATGCCTGCAAACATCGCATTATTTGGCACTTCACACGGTATCCCACCCCCCCCCCCCAACCCCCCGCCCCTAGTCATCCACGTCAATCTCCTCGTCTTCATCCTCTGAGCAACATTTGCTGCCCCGCCGTTCTGTGTACGACGACGACGCGGGCGAATGGGCCATGTGCGCCGTGCTGGGGCCGAGGTCTCGGGGGGACCTGGAGGAGACTGGCTCGGGCTTGGTGTGGCCTGGCACGGACACAGCCCCCGCGCCCATACCGCCGGCCGCGCACTTCTCCAGCTCGGCTAATTTGGAGAGCTTCTCCAGGGCCACGGCGCCCGCGACCTTGGCGGACTCCACGTCCGCTTTCATCTCCTCCAGGTCCCGCTTTAGCTTGGCCCGCCGGTTCTGGAACCAGGTGATGACCTGCGCGTTGGTCAGACCAAGATGTTGGGCAATCTGGTCCCGGTCCGCCGGGCTCAGGTATTTCTGGTACAGGAACCGCTTCTCCAGCTCGTAGATCTGGTGGTTGGTGAACGCCGTGCGGGACTTCCGCCGCTTCTTATTGGGGGTGTTTCTCTGGCCGAAGAGCGCCAGGCCGTCTCGGCCTAAGAGAACAGGGACAAATTAGGTCATGTAGCCTATTTCGGCCTATGTGGAAAAAATATTCCATAAATATTACGAGTCACCAAAAACTTTGGAGCTGCTCAAATTCTGCTGAGGAAGTTTTTCCAGCCTATGATCCATTTCCCTGCATGGTAATAATTATTCATTCAAACTAATTCAAACGCAATTTTAAATAGTGAATGGTTTAAAGTATAGGACGCTGCTCCACCAGATATTATTTCATATGTGTAAAACAAGACTCCCACTGATTTTAAATTACAATTAATTTCGTTATTATGAAAAAAGCATGTTCATAAAGTCTGCTCTGCGAATCTTCTGTTTTTCTGATCAAAGAATACATGTAACGTGGCTATATGGGAATCACGTATAACAGCTGTCTAATACAAATATGTCATAATTTGGAATAGAATGCTTTTTATTGTCACTATACACATGTACAACTAGATTAAAAGCAACTCCGTTTCCAGTGCCAACATGTAAAATAGCCTAAATATAGCAACATGGAATATAATAAGTAGCTAGTTAAAAAAGATGCACATTTCTGAGACGCTATATCCATCCATATGTATATAAATATACATATATAAATGGTTTGTGCACCCGTTGTTATACAGTGCAATATGAATATTGCCCAATAGTGGTGATCACATTCAATGAGTAATAGATATTATACAATGAGAGTAATTATATTGCACGTATATAAATATTGCACATTTCATATTTTATTCTATCTATCTATCTATCTATCTATCTATCTATCTATCTATCTATCTATCTATCTATCTATCTATCTATCTATCTATCTATCTATCTATCTATCTATCTCGTTGATGCAGAAAAACGGAACAATCCTCATGAAAATATATCTCCGAATATCTTAGATAATTGTCTCATTAATTCAGAAAACAGCAAAAATCAAGTGTTTTTTTTCCCTCTCTCAATGGAATGCATTACGCTTAATTTTATTTTATTTTTAATTAAACACTTATTTTAGTTAGTATACATTACAGCCAAGATGTTATAGGCCTACATGTATTTATTGTTGAACTAAAATAAAGCGAATATTACGCTATTAGATCAAGTGGCAGGCTTTGATTTAACACACAACAAGAACGCCACATTAATCTGGAATCACAATTAAAAAATAAAAAATAAAAAGTCCAGAAGATGTTGCGTCTATGTTTCTCTCCTTAAAGCACGCGGCCTCCAACTTGAGTTTTTATTTATTAATTTGTATACCAGTCTTCAGAAAAGGAAATACTGCTAATTCGAGTTAAAAAAACAGGCGGACGTGCCTATAATTCCCATTAAAAACTAAGTCTCCTACCCTCGGCAGCCTGCAGGACGCTGACCTCCAGGCCCTTGAAGGTTTTGCTGGCCAGCTCCTCCAGCGCGCAGAGCGGGGACGTCTGGCTGAGCAGCGGCCGGCCGGGCAGGCTGTGACCCGCCGGGGGCAGCTTCTCTGCGGGAGAGATGGTGTGCGCCACCACGCTCAGGGAGCAACACTTTCTCCCAGACGGCTTATTGAGGATGTCCTCGATGCTGAACGGCGTCAGCGGCTTGTTGGAGTTCGCCGGCGGAGGGAGCTGATCCAGGGGACTGCGCCTCCTCTCCCCGAGCACCGCTGGGCCTTTGGGGTCGTCCTTAGAGTTCATCTCAGCTCGGCTCGGCTCAGGACACCTCACTGTGGTTAATTTAGAGACGATTTAAAGCCGGGACGAGCAGACAGGCTGTGGCGAAGTGATACAGAAAGCTAGTCCGCCCGGGTCACAGGTGTTTCTGCAGCCGCATGTCGGCCGCCGAGCTGCAGGCTGCAGGGACACTTTGGACTCCCAGTCCCTGAACGTCTCCCAGCCACTTTTCCAGGGTGACGCACAACGAGGCACGAAACGAACCCATCCGGTGGATAATGGTGCACATGCACAGCAGCGATTGACCACCACGACTTACTGCTGAATGCAATCTCTCTCTCTCTCTCTCTCTCTCTCTCTCTCTCTCTCTCTCTCTCTCTCTCGTGTAATTAGAGGGCACTACGGAGGGGAGGAGTCCAATTAGAAAGTAGAGCAGGCCCACTTAACACGTTACCTCTAAAATTAGATAACTTGTCACAAAGCAAGCAAATGTTGTCTCCGCGTGATATTATCCTCATTTGCATACGCGGCATAATTGGCACCGCGTGTTTGATCACCGGGCAAGCTCGTGCCAATTTGGAGAAACCCTCTCTGCGTCCATCTTCAGGCCAATTACGCTCAGAAACGCAAATGATGAACTCTCATCACGCCGGAATAAAAATAAAAAATGAGTGTGAGGGGGGAAATCGGAGAGCGCACGGTGTTAGAGAGACATCTATCAGCACGATATCACTGGAGAGAGAGACAGGCAGAGTGACAGAGGAGGGCATCTAAGCCCCCAAAAAAAAAAATACACCGAGTTATAACTCAGCAGCAAAGAGCGCAGCTCCCCACAGGCAGCACGGAGGACCGGAGACGAACTCAGCCGCTTATGAAAAGAAATGCAACATATTTAACGGTTTTCACTTTCTTCATTTCGAACTTCATATAAGATCAGAATATGCAGACAGACACATCTTTCTCCTTAAAACCTTCTGAAGCAGTGGAAAACGAGCCGTTTCTTCTTTCTCTTACATATGTGTTGACTTTTTTTTGATAAAAATATAAATGTAGTCAACATGATAGGGTTATTCATATCTTAGGCCTAGCTCTTATTATTATTATTATTATTATTATTATTATTATTATTGCATTTTGGGACATGGAAAAGTGATCCTTAATGAAAAGGAAATTATAAAAGCAATAACAATCATGGTAACAATCCCCATAGAGGTTCATGCATTTGTAGCAGTAATCCAAAAGATGGATGGATGGATAGATAGAGGGAGAGGGAGAGAGATAGATGGATGGATTGATAGATAATAAATGGATGGATGGATAGATAGATAATAAATAGATAGATAGATAAGTAATAAATAGATAGATAAGTAATAAATAGATCGATAGATAATAAATAGATCGATGGATGGATAGATAGGTAAATACATGGATGGATAGATAGATAGATAGTAAATAAATGGATGGATGGATGGATGATAGATTGGTGGGTGGATGGATGGATAGATAGATAGATAGATAGATAGAAGGACAGAGAGATAGATGGATAGATAGATAGATAGATAGATAGATAGATAGATAGATAGATAGATAGATAGATAGGTGGATGGATAGATTAATGGGTGGGTGGATGGATGGATAGATAGATAAGTAATACATGGATGGATGGATAGATAGATAATAAATAAATAAATGGATGGATGGATGGATGGATAGGTAAATATATATATGGATGGATAGATTGATGGGTGGGTGGATGGATGGATAGATAGATAGGTAAATATATGGATGGATGGATAGATTGATGGGTGGGTGGATAGATAGATAGATAGATAGGTAAATATATAGATGGATGGATAGATTGATGGGTGGGTGGATGGATGGATAGATAGATAAGTAATAAATGGATGGATAGATAGATAATAAATAGATGGATGGATAGATTGATGGGTGGATGGATAGATAGATAGATAGATAGATAGGTAAATATATAGATGGATGGATAGATTGATGGGTGGGTGGATGGATGGATAGATAGATAGGTAAATATATGGATGGATGGATAGATTGATGGGTGGGTGGATAGATAGATAGATAGATAGATAGGTAAATATATAGATGGATGGATAGATTGATGGGTGGGTGGATAGATAGATAGATAGATAGATAGGTAAATATATAGATGGATGGATAGATTGATGGGTGGGTGGATGGATGGATAGATAGATAAGTAATAAATGGATGGATAGATAGATAATAAATAGATGGATGGATAGATTGATGGGTGGATGGATAGAGCTTGTTTATCAGTCGCCCCCAGCTAAACATTTAGTAGCAGGCCATAAAGAAGAAGGATGATTGATCGGAGGAGTTTATGGAGGCCATCTGCAGTCACAGCCTTTTGGAGCTCTGACAAAGTCCTCGGACAGTTTTACTCCGTAATTTACTCGTGCTTTGGTCATGCTGTGACATTTGATTATACGCCTTGTCTTGGATCTTTTCAGAGCGGGCCTCCCGCCTGCACCCGAGCCCGTTTTATTCTCCATCAGTGAACTCAACATCCGTGCTGATGGATGTGATGTCTTCATCTGATACCCGCTCCCAAATGGAGAAACATTCCCTTTTCCACGTAGGTTTTTAATTTCATCTTTGGGATGTGGAAAGGGCCGACCCGGGGGCTGTGAGCTGCTCTGCTGTAAATATCAACCCGTGTAGCTCCACAGGCCCCCACTGCCAAACAGCTCCTTAATCTATAAAAAAAAAAAAAAAAAATAAGATATCGGCTTAGCTTTCCCATGTTTCCCTGGAACTGTTAATACTCCCAAACAGGAAGACATTTAGCTGAAGTTCACACTTCATGTAATTCAAGCATGCTTGTTGAAATCTCCAAGGCAAAAAAAATCAAAATTCAAAATCTTTAACGCAATACGGGACACAATATGAGTATAGTCACAAGGAACAAGTAAGAATGACTGAGGAATGATGGAGTAATTCCTGACAATAGGATACATAAGGTTACATAATTATGAGTTCCATGAAAACCCACCAGGAGATAATATATTGATAAATAATGAGGTAAGGATTAGTTCATAAATATCTGGTAATCAATCATCAGCTCTGCCAGTTATCTGCTGTTTGTTGACGGTACGCATACTGTTTTAATATTTTAACCCTTGTGGTGTCTTCCCGTCAAAATTGAAAATCAACACTTTTGTTGATGCTTTTTATCAACGTTTTTAACTTTTTCTTACGGTTTTGTCCCTTTTTTCAACACTTTTGATGCTTTTTTTTCAATGTTTGTCACTTTTTTTGACGTTTAACATTACTTAACACTAACTTATTAACTTTAGTTTTACAGTTATTGTTGGAATTTATGATCAATAACCTTATACCTAATGTTTGAGTTAGAAAAGCAGAAATTAGGAATTATTGAGACTAAAATTAAAGGAATGGATGTTGATGGATAATCACAGACTGGAATATGTCAACTTTTACTCAATACTACTTCAAAAACACTTCAATTTGTTTTCAAATGGTATAAAATTGAATAAGACAAATTAATGAAAGTAGAGATTTGTACTCGCCAAAGAGCGTTGTGTGGAATCAAACATGTTATTTTGGGGAATTAAAAAGAACATTGATATAGGACAACATGAGGACAACATGAGGACAACATGAGGACACCCTGAGGACAACATGGGGACAACATGAGGACAACATGAGGACAACATGAGTGTTAAGACATTTTTCTGTAAATAGACATTCCATATCTTACTGAATCTACAGTAATATACTGGCTGCAGTGTAATGCCCGCCTATTCCTTTATTTTCCCAAGATGCATTGGTATTAACAGTAAATACCTGTAATCTGTAACATTCTCAGATAGTGACGTCACAGTATCATTTCAACCCGTTCTCCCTCCGAAACGTTTGGCCGGTGGCCGTCGGCGTCTGATGCGCGCCCTTCGGCGTGTTCATGTGATAGATGGCGTCGAGGATAGATGAGGCTCGGACCCAAAAATGCAGACAGTGAAATCCGTTAGGGCTGGGCAGAACAATCAAAAAAAGGCGGGAAAACACAAGACGGGAAGTAAAACCAGACGAGACTAGGGAGAAAACACAGACTTTAAAATAAAACCGGAAACGGAACACACAAAACCATGAGCGCGCCGGGGAGAGCAGCATCTAGACGGGGTTTAGTGGGTAGTATGGAAGGGGTCAGGACATTCAACCAGGAGAGCGGGGTTCGTGTCCCACGTGTTTCCTTAACCGTCCCGTTATTCCCGCGTGTCACAGAACCGTAAGCCCCCCCCACGTGCTTGTCCTTAACCTAAGCGCCAAAAAGGACGCCAATGGTCCGACCCAGCAGCGTGTTATATGACGCTAAAGGAGACTTTTAGCGTCAATGACAACGACGAAGGCACCTGACCAAGCGTCCGTATTTCACAACATGGGAGTGAGAATGTGTTGATTCTCCCAGAATGCATTGCCATTCATAGTATGATCCGGTAGAGCAAGACACTGCGAGATTTTAGCTGTACATTTACATTAATGGTTTATGTTTCTGTGTACCATATTTTAAAATGAGACACACTGGCTATTTCCGAAGTTGTCCCTTATTTCTTAATTTTTAGCTTATTACTTAATCTTTTTTAACCAGTTTTATTTTGATACTCCTTTGTCTTGTTATCTGCCTTGTCCTCGTCTACATAGTGTTCCAATTACCTCTCAATGACGTCACACCCGAGTTCAATGGGTTCCATTTTGAAGTTTAATTTTCTGTTGTTTTCATTAGCTCCGGCCAGGTTAGCCATTGTTAGCAAAGCCAACGCATTACGCTGTTTTTTGTGCATACCAACAGTGTAACATGTCCACAAATAGAGGATGGACAGCACTGTGTGTACGGCTAAAGGGTGAAACCCAAATACTACAGAAGTGCTTACAACTTTATGTTCCAACAGCTTTCACAGCTGTTGATTCTCAAAGCAGCCATGTTGGATTTTGAGTTCTGGGTGCTCGTGGTTGCCCGAGATCCGAGCTCAGAAGGTAGGGGGTGTTTCCAACTTCGACCTAGGAAAATCAGAGTTCCAAGTGCAAATGTAACGCATTATAGCCCCACTCACTTACCTGTACGAGATCGTCTTGGTCCTTTGTGGCAGCGTTCCCGAGTTTTCCAAGTATTCCTGAGTTTTCCTGAATTCCCGTGTTTTGACCTGGATACCGTTGCCTGTGAGTTTTGCTTGGTCCAAATGAACCTGTTTTGGATGCTTCTGCGGATAGTGATGTGCACAATAATTAGTTCTTTAACAAAAAATAAGAGACAGATGGATTTTAACAGGTGCATTTTTCCTCCTATTCAAACCACATATACATTAATAATATTCACATCAATTCAGTCAGGAGAGACATATCTGCAGATGTGCAAATGAGATTTATTTTACAGCTTAAATAAAATGTACAAAGTCTTTGGCGATTAGACTCCATATCTTAAGATAACAAAAATTTGCGAACGAAGTGTTTCTAGACAAAATGGATCACGCCGTCTACCAACACATGATCAATATTGCATAAGTTGTAATAGTGCATGTGTTCCAGCTCATAGCGACATCTTGAGCTATAATAAGAAAATAATGACGCTACCAACAGATCGCTATGACGATGCAGATGCAACTTGTCTTTTATTGTCCCTCCAGCACCGCTGCGAGACTCTTTTTTTGAGACATGTCTTGCTGTCTGAGCGTCTTCCATTGACTCCGCAGGACGTCCCACGGCTTGTCCTAACCTTTGTCGGCCATTTCCTTCCCGAGTTCCTGATAAATTAAATCCAGAAAGTCTCTCGTCTCCTCGTCCGTCCACGTCCATCTGTCTTTGTTGCCCCCCCCCCCCCATGTGTGCAGACAGAGAGGAAAACCTGGGGGAAATGAACTACAACTTCTTCTTCTTCTTCATTTTGTGGCGGGTTGCAACCATAAAATGACCTAAAACTTAATCGCAATTCATTATTTATAAATAACTTTTTCATTTTATCGCATAAGCCGTATATCAATCAAGATGAAATCCAATGAGAGCGAATATATTTCCTTTGAGTCGATATTCATGAAATTCCATCAGATTTTCTTTTTCCATTAGGCATTTTTCATTCAATATCACTTAATTTGGATAAAAACGTATGGATTGAAACATAGCTAATATCCAACAAGAACTGGTGAGTGAAGTGGAGCATCCATGGCAAACAGTCGCCGTTAGCATTTCGGCTAACTGCAAACATGCTATGGCTAACCAAAGATCTGCTAACTAATGTCTTTGGACTAAGGCCACCTATGTGATGTTGTGCTCTAAAGATAATGTTCATAATATCCATGGATGTGACTATTAATGTGCATGTGGTCTGAATAAATAAAACTTTTTTTCCTAAGGAACTAATTACAATGCTAATGGTATAAGTAATGAGGAGCTACTTGGTAACTACTAGTATTATACACCTTACGGTACACAACAACAGTAATGTTACTAAGTGATTAGTGATTAATGAGTCAAATTAACTCAAAAAGTTACAGTCTGGCTGTCTGACATTCATCACCTGACTGCACGACATCCAAATAAGATGTAATAAGCCTATAATTTCAAATCAGACCAAATCGAGAAACAACATGGTCCTTTAGAAAGTAAATGAACACAGTTATGCATGCAGACAACATAAACCAAAATGATGCTGCATTTAGATGCGTTTAATGCCATATAATATTCATCTATGCTCTACTCCAATAGACCATTTAATGCCATGTGACTATGCAACGAAAGCTGCCAGAACATTGCTTCATTTCCCAATGACTTATTTTATTATAAGAATGTAAATTGAAATGCATTGCAATGGACAGCCAAGGAAGTAAGCTCACAATTTCAAAATAAAAGGGTGTAACTGAGCCGGTTTAATATAACAACTTTAATTCTAGTTTTGGTCTAATTTGATACAATGGGCACCTAACTAGAGGATAATTTGGGAATAATTATAACAGAACTGTACCGTAAAATAAAGCAAAAGCCAGCGTAATTGCCAGACTCTTATTAGAATTTATTAGAATGTAATGTGGGACACGTTGCAATGGAGTGCAAAGGAGTAATCTCACATTACAATTGCATTTATGTATGCATAATTGAACATACACATGTATTGGAAGTTCTGTTAAAGAGGGGGGGAGGTGGGGTCACATTTGAGCATTTAAATATTTACTTGAAAGTAACGCAATAGTTACTTTCTGAAGTAACTAGTTACTTTTATAATTTGTAACTGAGTAACTAATTTAGTTACTTTGTGGAAGAAGTAATTGTAACTAATTACTTTTTAAAAGTATCTTGCCCAACACTGTGTATTACAGCTTCAGGTAATGTAGAAATGGGTTCAGGTATTATTGAGTCTTTACATTACATTACATCAGTGTGTATATATATGTGTGTGTGTGTGTGTGTGTGTGTGTGTGTGTGTGTGTGTGTGTGTGTGTGTGTGTGTGTGTGTGTGTGTGTGTGTGTGTGTATATATATATATATATATGTATGTGTGTGTGTGTGTGTGTATATGTATGTATACATATGTATGTGTGTGTGTGTGTGTGTGTGTGTGTATATATATGTATGTATGTATATGTGTGTGTGTGTGTGTGTGTGTGTGTGTGTATGTGTGCATGTATATATGTATGTGTGCATGTATATATGTATGTGTGCATGTATATATGTATGTGTGCATGTATATATGTATGTGTGCATGTATATATGTATGTGTGCATGTATATATGTATGTGTGCATGTATATATGTATGTGTATGTGTGCATGTATATATGTATGTGTGCATGTATATATGTATGTGTGCATGTATATGTGTATGTGTGCATGTGTATGTGTGCATGTGTATGTGTGCATGTAACATGCATGCATCTAACCTGCTTGTAAGGTTTCATATCTACTTGAAGTCAGACAATGAAGCAGTATAGATGATGTCCCACTTCTGGTATAAGTTTGAATGCATATATTTTGTGAGATACAACGGATACAGATGTAAGCTTTGTGCTATACTCCAAGTGTAGAGTTGGCTAAATGAGTTGGTCAGAAATAACAGACAGATCCTTTTCCTGGTGATTCTGTATGTCCTGTAGAACAATTTGAATAATTCTATAATCACAGGTTGATTAAAAGTCAAGCTGTTAGAACATCTTGCTCCAGACTGCATCTCTTTCTACCAGACTGCTGTCTTCACTGACTGTGGCCCGTGACTAAAGTGATTTATTCATCACTGATGACTGATGTGTTCGTTACTAGTGAGCAGTGCCACCCAACCTTCCCTTTCCTCCCCCCCCCATGTCCAGCTGCAGACTGGAACAAATCGCCACTTTGATGAGAAAAAAAACTTCTTTCTCCAATTTCCATGTTCAGTTTTTTTCACTTCTTGACTTGTATGGCTGAATCTGAAAGGCGAGGAGATATTTTTCATGTCCTGTATAAGAATCTAGACTGGGCCCCATTAAACTCATAAAACAACCAGTGGAGGACTTCAATATTTCCTGTTTTCATTTCATTTAAAGAAAGAAAGGACCAATTTATTGAATTTCAAGTCCCGAAATCTGTTGTTTCTGTACTTAGGATTGTAAATAGAATGAAAAATGATTTTATCAGTTGGTGTGCAAACAATAAACAGAAGGTGTTTATGGGCTTTTATGACAAATCTATTTTTATAGTGGAACCCATATCATGACTCTTTCAAGATGGAGTACTAGAAAAACTTTGTTTGGGGTGCAGTTGTTTTATCTTATTGTTCATCTGTCTGACCAAAGGTGATATATAGAGTCACCACAACTACACAAATACCTGCCATTTATTAGTTTAGTTAACAGGGACCATAATGATAGATATAGTTACATAAAGAGAAGCAGTGCAACCGATTCTATGTATACAGAGCATCTAGCTAAAGCTCATTTCCTGGTAAGGCATTCATATGAAATTTGAAAGTCTTTTCAAAAAGATTCATGTTAAAAGTCTTAACATGATTCCAACATATTATTAGCAAATATAAATCCCTACTGTGGATAGGATTACAGTTACAGTTAATCCTGAGGATTTACTGTGGCCACGTGTTTCAAAATTGGAAACATGTTTTATAAAAGCATGTTATTAGGCTATTTGAAAAGCTTAGCATTCCACGAAAAAAGGTATCTAAACAGGCTTTAGGCCGCCCCTACATGTAATTGTAGGCCCAGTTTAAAGGTGCAGTATAGACTTACAGTATAACACGAACTTTATGTTACATTTGCTGAAACTGACCCTATATTTGAGTAGAACTGCATTTGGCAGGTAATAAAAAAAAGAAAGAAAATCCAGCTCCTCCGGCACCACTGATTTGCAAAAATCCAGCGCTCCCTGTTCAGATGCACCAATCATGGCCATGGGGGGTGTCTAACAGCATGTCAATCACGGCTCATGCATGTGCATACACATTCTCCCTTGTGGGGGGAGGGGCTTAGGAAACCGTTTGGGCTTTAGCAAAAAAGGGGAGGAGGGGCTGAGAAGTTGTCCTGGATCTTCCCAATCCTAACTACAGCACCTTTTAATATGCACCTTTATTTTCTACAAGGGGTCCCTGCTCCATCTCTCTTTCAGTTAAGGGGTCCATAAAAAAACATTGGTACACTGTCAATGTGGACTGACCACTTACTGCCGTAGTGCCCACTTTTGATGGTTAGTATTGTCCCAAAATGAACACTTATGTTAAAACCCTAACCGCCTCTCAAAATCGGACAAAAATCTATTAATCTGACCTTTGTTGATCATAAAAACAGACCGATTCAGCAACTGCACGGTCTATTTCTCGCTTAAAATGTTTTCAGAAACACGTTTCGTGAACTATTTTCGTAAAAATTTGAGATCGCATTCCGAAACAAGCCGCCATCTGGCCGCCATTAAGCTCGGTTGTGAAATCCAGGAGAAGCCAGACCCACGTGGCGCGTTCGTCCAATCAGCTGCCGGATGACGTTCCTGGTCCCTCCCCTTTCCGCCTAGTAGTCAAGATGGAACAGGTTTAGTGTGCGTAGGGTCCATTGTTCCACACTGAACTTTTGACCGTTTTAAAGGGGTCATCCGTGTACTTTCAGTGCACAGACTTTTGCCTTGAATACACTATATACCTATAACTAAGTGTTTGAAGTGTGCACGTAGACAGTTGCAGAATCTCTACAATACAAGCAAAAATACACCGGGTTGAAATAAACTGGAATCCCCATTTAATGACAATCAAGAGATCTCAAAAGCATGCTTTATTTTCTCTGAAAAGTAGTTGGCGGTCATCAATAGCAACAAATATCGTTACTGCTTGAGCAGCATGCCATTTTTCAATGAGAACTGTACAGGAAAGTCAATATTCAATTAAAGGCATGGTGTTTAGCAGCATCGGACAAAAACAGAGGCTCTTTAATGCCGACAGCCTCAGCTAATCGCAGTGGTTTGACAGGAAACTCAGATCACCAATTAGCTGCTCTCCTCTGGACTAATGGGAAATAAAATACTACAATAGTGAAAATAAATACAGATTACAGGGAAGCTGGACTGTGTTGACAGCATTCCTCCATAATGGATGTGTGTGTGTGTGTGTGTGTGTAACTACAATTGTTTTGAAGATTTAGTCTCTCTCTCTCTCTCTCTCTCTCTCTCTCTCTCTCTCTCTCTCTCTCACAGGCAAGTAAAAACAGTTTTGTGTGGCAGGGCACCTTTAAAGTGCTCAAATTGTGCTTTTCGGCTTCTTTCCTTTATTGTGATATGTATCTTTTTTTGTCTATGTATATATTTTTTGTACTCTGCTTCTGACTGGCTAGTAGTCCTTACCTAGGTACTGTCAGGGCATGCCCTCATACTCTGCTTCTGACTGGCTAGTAGTCCTTACCTAGGTACTGTCAGGGCACGCCCTCATACTCTGCTTCTGACTGGCTAGTAGTCCTTACCTAGTTACTGTCAGGGCCCTCATACTCTGCTTCTGACTGGCTAGTAGTCCTTACCTAGGTACTGTCATGGCCTTCATACTCTGCTTCTGACTGGCTAGTAGTCCTTACCTAGGTACTGTCAGGACACGCCCTCATACTCTGCTTCTGACTGGCTAGTAGTCCTTACCTAGGTACTGTCACTCCCTCATAGATGGATTAGACTGGCTGTAGTCCTTAGCTAAAACTAGTGTGATGTCTCACTCTGCTTCTGACTAGCGTGAGTCTGTACCTAGGTACTGAGAGTATGACTCAACAAAGATGGATTAGATGTGGAGCTGCAGCAATATGTGAGTCTCACTCTGAAGATAAACAAGCGTATGAACTTGAAAATTAGCATTAACATGAGTACTGAAAATGAACAGCTGCAGCAATTTTAACCAAACATTATTTCAAGGTGGTGTATTTTCTGCAAATATTTTACCATGTTTGTGCATGCGTTTGCGTGTGTGTGTGTGTGTGTGTTTGTGTGACTTAAACAGTTGCACTGGAATGAGACTGCAGTCAGCTCAGATCTGGAGGGTCTCTCTTAACTAAATGATATGCGTTGGTGGGCGTTCTCTTGGTGTGCATTAGTGCAGGTTGACTGCCTGTCAATGGGCGGTTACAGCTGTCACTCAATGATGACATCATTAAAATGCCCCAATGAATAAAAGAGTGTTCTAAAATAATGCTGCAGTCAGAGAGACGGAGAAAGACAGAGACAGAGAGAGAGAGGGGGGGGGGGCCCTTCCTTCTTGATTTTGTATGCCTAAACGTAACCAAATCTAAAGCATAAGGGTGTTTTCTCCTGTGTCGTGTCTTGTTGTACTTCCTGCCTTGTGTTGTCCCTCCTGTCTGATTGGCTGCCCCGCCCTGATGTGTTCCACTCGTTCCGGAGCCCTTGTGTCACCTGTCCCTTGTTTCAACCTTGTTACGCTGTGTGTTTAGTCTCTCTCGTTGGATCGTTGTTTGTCGTGTCTTGTCTTGTCGGTGGATGTCTTCGTCTCTGGTTCCGTGTCCTGCTCTTACGTCTCGCCTGCTTGCCTTTTGGATTACTTTTGTTGTAAGTTTATTATTTTTTGCCTGCCAACCTCTGGACACTTTCTGTTTTTTTTTAATACATTCTCAGCTCTCCATGTGGGTCCGAGCCTCACATTTTCCCTGACTGCAGACCCCCTGTGGAGTTGCTCCACTATTGAACACCACTGTCAAGCAGGTCAGGGTAGGAAATAACCTTTTTTTTAACCTCCCCTCCTCCCTAAGGTCGTAATGTGGACTGTAGTAGTAGTAGCAGTAGTTTATTTGAACATGTAAAACATTAAAATAAAAAAATATACAGCACATACATTCATGTGTACATAATTAAAATGACAGATAAATAAGGTCATGTACATCTCAGCACAATCTTCCAAAATAAATGAAATAATACAAAAAAAATTCCCATGTTCAAAAAGGAGTAGGAAGAAGTTCATAAACAACTTATTAAGTCCGACCCCCTTTCTCTACTTTTATCCTTCAGTAAATACAAAATCTTATGCTTCACTTATTTACGCATCATAGACACAAATGCATGCATACCTACACACATTTACACTGTTTTTGTTTCTTTTCTTCTTCTTTCTTTACCTTCTATCCATAGCAGATTAAATAATAACACATCCATACTAGACGTAGTCTATAGATGCCAAGGAACCATACAGTCGTTATGCAATACTATCACTTCAAATCCTTTTCGTATCCCTTTAATATATTCATTTGTATGTATTGATGTGACTGATTTGCTCTATTCCAAAATGTTAAATGCATGAATCTTTCATATGTTGTTAAGATTGCTGCCCTATTAATATATAATTGACACAAATTACTGAATGTTACACATACGGGCCAATTTTGCGTCGATGGCTAGTTTCTGAAGTTGCATTTCATGCTGCCTTCAGGTGCTTTCTAAACTATGGTAAATATGAGTTTCCAACTTGAAAGTTGCACATAAACACCCCGTCAACTCATAAACTCGTAAGCTGTTTGATACATAACCGTGTGTTGGGCTTGGTGGGTGCAGCCATGGATGAAGACGAGAGACGTTTGTGTGCTACATTACTCTGTGTTTCTGTGGGGGATAGAGGGACAATAATGTCTGTAGATTTTTATGACTTCATTTATCTGTTTTGAATATGTTGAACTGTAAATATTTTGTATGTATTTTAATGTGCCATCTACCTGCTCAGGAATTTAGCAATTTGCCACAACCTGGCATAAAACATCTATTAATGTTTTTGTGCATTGTCCCTGTTTAAATAAATAAATTACAATTACAATGGAAGACATGTGGAAGAAGTTGGACGAAACCCATCAAGGTGCAAATATATGTTGCTTTAAAATACAAATCGATTTTTAAAAACACAAGCGAAACCCAAATTATAAATACATAGCCCAACTCTACAGGAGTGGGACCATCTACTGCAATAGCACACAATAGTTTTTACATGCTAAATATCTTTATAAAAAGTTGAAGCTCATGAAATAGGAAGAAGAAAAAGAAAATACAAATGGCGTCAACAAGGAAAGCTTTGTATTTTTCTGACAATGTTGCTGAGTTCAATGTATTTTGACAAAAATATCTTGGCCTACACGTTGAGTGTAGTATTTTGTGGACAGGATCGGCAAAATTAATACTACATTAACGGTATTTAGTTGTTTGTACTTTACAATGTTGATTAGTTAGGCTATTTAAATAGAAATCAACGACCAAACGACTTACCCTGGAAGAGATATATTTGTATTGTACAGTGGAGCCTGCACCGGAATAGACTCCACAGTGGAGGTCTGCAGCCAGACACTCTTGAACCCCCCTGTCTCCTTGTCCCTATGTGTCGTGTGAGGGTAATACTAACTGGCCCGAGTGAGTGTAGGTATTCCCCAATTCTAAAGGGGTCGTGCAGTGAAGTCAAGCTCGACTCACCCAGGTCACATGGTCTCACGGTCGCAAAAACAATCCTCGGCCGTCGACAGCGAGCAGCTTTCTCGTGAGCTGCTCCGGTGTCGTCTTTCTCTGGGCAACCCCAGCGTTTCCTCATGTTCAACAAGTTTTTAAAAGCTCCAGCCAGCAAAGGACCTGCAAGAAAAAGAAGCACACACAGTACCAAGGCTACATATATATCAAGTAATTAATTAAACCAAAAATACTCCAAAATCCAAAGGGCCTGGTAACATAAGGATTGTGAATAGAATAGTGGTAGTTTGTAGTGATGACAGATTTTCTGACTGTGAAAAATAGTAGTACTTCCTAAGGGTCAATAATAGCAATAAGGCAGTTTTTTGTTCATGTTCACAGAGATATACACACACACACACACACACACACACACCCTGCCTGTTCTCAGCAATGGGAGCTTGCTGCAGCTGTAATCCAATTACAAGAGCATAAGCGATTTGTTAGCCACGGCCCATAATGTAGCAGTTTCCCAATAAACTGAGCCTGTAATAACTGCAGTGAGCCGGGGCATATACCGTATGTGACACGTTTGGGGAATACATGTATGTGTGTGATTTACAACATCCCTGCTACTTTGACAGTTTATCAGTATTATAGTTTTATACACTTTAGTGTAAATTCCATTAAATTAACAAGGAATACTATGGAAAGTCATACATTTAGGTTGTACAAGGTATAGGCAATCCAGTTCATTTTATTTTGTATAATGGAGCTCAGCATATATTCAGGCAAGAAGACTTCTAAACATAATCACATTTCTCTCTCTTCTAAAACAACTGTAGAGGCGTTTACTTTTACGTTAACCAGTCAGAAGTGGCCTTCAATTTCACGAGCCAATCAGATGACATCCCTGTTTTAAACCTGTCTCTCTTTGCTGCTCGGTTGTCATTTCAGCCTAAGGGCTCAGCCCTCCTCCTCCCCTCGCTCCTCCGGTCTTCCTCTTGCTCGGCTCCTGGTTCCTCCTCCTGCAAGACTGCCATCGGCTCCTCGGTTCAGTATTCAGGTTCCTCACACCACCATCAGTGTCTAGACTCCATTGGGGGATCAGCTACTGGCTTTCTAACCCCCTATCTATCTGTCTATCTATCTATGCAGCCATTTTTTTCTGAAAGCTGACTCACATTTTACTGGTGTATTTTACAATGGTAACAGATACACAGCAAACCTGCTCTGGAACAGGTACTGCTCCATTAATGCTGTCCTGTTTTTAAATAATTCTGTAGTTTCCCAGTAGTGTTTCATATGAATTCAAATCCAAATATTAACAATTTGGTCAAAGAATAAGTATGTTTTAATGTCATACTGCTGTGTCCCTAAGGCACAGCTGTAGGGAATCTAAATCGGCATTTATTAGCCAGTCGTCATCATCATGGGCCAGAAGTCTCTTTCTCTCATGATTCTGGTGTAGTCCTCCGTCATGCAGCATTACGCATGGCAGTATTTATATGTTTACAACAATTAGAGTGATTGTTAACACCTTGCCAGTATCACAACCTCAATTAGCGGTTTGTCCCACCACCGAGATACAATTTGAAGACGGAAGTTTAATAGGAAAACACATGTTATGAACAGTATTAAAGTTTGGACCAATAACGAGCACGTGGAGTGTAGCGATGGAGTATAGCACAGTATTAATTACATATATTTAGATATTTACACTGTGTTCTGCATTCATCTAATGGTAGAGTAGTTGATGTCATCCTGTATTCCATGCAGGCTATCTCCTCCATTTTCATTGAATTTGTGTGTTTTTTTGTCAATTTTATAGCATTTGGAGAAAAAACAATTGGTAAGAGAAGTGTAAAAAAAAGAGAAAAATGTCAATAAAAGTGACTAAAATGTGAACAAATGTCAACTAAAGTGACAAAAATGTGAACAGATGTCAAAAAATTAACAAAAATGACAAAAAAAGTGACAAATCTAAAAAAGAAAAGCTTTAAAAATTTGGGGAAAAAATCACGAATTTTCAAAGGCTCAGAAAAAGTCGACAAACGTTGAAACAGTGACAAAATCATTGGAGGAAAGCCACAAAAGGGTCGAAAAAGACGACCATAAGCTTGATAAAAAGCTTATTCAGTTTAAATTTTGACTCAGAAAAACAAAAATTTCCAACAAATTTTGAATTAAGATTTGAGTTTGAGTTTACAAGCGGTTTACAATTATCACTCAATAGAAGCCCAAATACCAAAACTGGACGAAATCTTCACAATGATGTGGAAGATATCGAATAAAAATGTGTGTGAGGCATCAATACTTATATTTATACTTACTAAATATTCTGAGTGATTGCTCTTTCAACATTTTACTTTGACATCTGCGTCACCAATTCCCATTTTCCCAACAAATATCACGCGGATGTACATTTTTCAGCCCCGTTTTGTGAGTACGCCACGTTTCTAAATGAGACCCCTGGTGTTTTTCAGTTGATTGATGGCCAGGTCTACTGTCTGCATCGCACTCCACCTTTGTCCTGTATGAACTTGGGCCTCGGTGTTTTGGACTGATAGCTCGGGTGAGTCTCTCAGCTCGTGTACAAGCCACACCTTCTCCTGGTCATAGCCCAAGCTGATGGATTTCAGTGGAAAGACAACTGTGAAGGCCCAGCCATTTGCGGATGTAGTTGCGGGCTTTTGTGTCCATCTTCAGACTTGTTCTTGTGGTGATGTCACACAACTTTAGGGGCCACATCAGCCGTTGGTATAAGGTAAACTGGTTATCGCCAGACCTTGAATTTCCCAGGTAGAAAGCTTTGGTTGATCTTGCTCAGACCCTTCAAAGACAGCAATGTGCTTGTCTGACAAGTCGGCCGTATAGACCTTCCAACGCTTCACACAGGTTGGTTCACAATGGCACTCAGTGATTGCACTTGACTCCTGGACATGCATGGCATTCTGGACTCATCCACTCCATACGGACCATCTTGAACCATTTGTCTCCCACCAATTAGGATGATTTCAACACGAATAAAAAAGTTTGGGAGAAATGGAGCAACCCGTTGCTTTCCCTTTCTCCAGCCGGTGCCAACCAGTCGAGATCTCCTGGGTTAAATAACAAAGGTTGTCTGTCAGGCTCTAGATGTGTTAGGATTTTGGTATATTGCATTGTTTTCTGTTCCTCCTCTGTTTTTTTTGGTTCTGTCTTGTCTTCTCGTGTTTTTGTCCTCATTTCCTCCCTGGTCTTGCGTTGTGCCTGTCTTGTCTCCCTTGAGTGTCTGTATGTTCTGTTTCCTGTTTTATTTTGATAGTCTGGGTCTCTGTCTCGTCCTGTCTAGTTTTACTACCTGTCTTCTGTTCTCCCGCCTCTGTGATTGTCGTCCCCGCCCTGATGGGATTCACCTGATGTAGTCCTTGTTACCTCTAGTATTTAACCTGTGTGTTCCCTTTGTCTCTTGTCAGATCGTTTTGTTTGTCTGTCCCTGTCTTCAATATTTGGATTCTTCCCAAAGGTTCTTTTTCCCCGGTGAATTTTTTCTTCGGTTTATGTGTCCCTGGTTTTTGTTTTCCTTGTTTCTTTTTGGACCTTTTTGTATTTTGGGACTGTTCCTTTACATTTTTTGTATTTCTTTTTGGATGCCTTGTTTTTTTTTTTTTTGTATAAATAAATCCGGAATTTACTTCAATGAACTGCAACAGGATGCACAATGGAATGTGGAAGAACTCAAGCGAATGTTAAAAGCTGGTGAAGAACAGACCTGGCAGCATTTGCAAAATACAACTAAACTACAAGATCTGATTGGCTACGCTTGGCTGCCTGGATTTACTCCCAGATCATGACCGTGTCCTCGAAGCAGCCTGGACACCCTGGGACTCCTGCCTTCTGACAGCTGGTGTCGATGTAGTTATTTGCCAGAAGGTAGTTGGCCATGCGGGGGGGTGGGGGGTTTGGTGCCTTGTCCAAGAGCACCTTGGCAGTGCCCAGGAGGTGAACTGGCATCTCTCCAGCTCCCAGTCCACACTCCAACTTTGGTCCAGGTGTTGATGCAGCTCTCACTCGCTCTACCACCCGCTTGACCTTAGACCATTTAGGGGGAGTGATGTCAAACTGCGAGGGAGGCTCGGATGGTAGAGGTACGTGTCCTTGTTATCCACAAGCTGGTCTTTGACAGTGATGGGAATAACGGCGTTACTTTTTTTCAGTAACGAGTAATCTAATTGATTACTCTTCCCATCTTAATAACGCTGTTACGTTACTGCCGAAAAATGCGACGCGTTACTGTAATTGAAGCATTTTTTTTCATCAGACCAACTAGATCTCTGAGCGCATACATGCTGACGATTGGCTGAGGTTGAGTAAAATTTCATGGTAAGCCAATCAGAGGTGGAGTTGGGCGGGGGTTCATTAGCACGGACACATAACGAACACAAGCGAGTCAATCAATGAGAGAGAGGTATGGAGTTATGAAGTGGGGGGGTGTCTCTTCCTGCTAAAGACTTCCCACCGTGGTCAGAAAACACGGGGTGGGGGGGGGGATTCTCTTTGTTTCTCTCACTATGACTCTAGAGTGGCTACTCGCTCCGAAGCTAATCGCTGTCACTCTCTCATTTCTCCCTCGCTCTACCCCACACACACACACACACACACACACACACACACACACACGCTGCCTCGACACACAACAGCGCACAAGCATAAACATCAGGGCACTTATGTTATTTGCACTGCAAAGAGTGTATAGATTTTGTATGTTTGTATTAAGTGTCAATTTCATTAAAATATTCAGATTTACCATGAATAATTGCACATGTATTTTAAGTTCCATTAAAGAGGGGGGGAGGTGGGGTCACATTTGAGCATTTAAAAATGTACTTGAAAGTAACGAATTACTTTCTGAAGTAACTAGTTACTTTTATAATTTGTAACTGAGTATCACTTTTTTTGGAAGAAGTAACTAACTGTAACTAATTACACCGCAAATTTAAAATATACAGTAAATCACTGTAAATGAAATGTTAATACCCATAATGCAATGTTTATTACAGTAATTAACCGGAAAAGAAAATTATGGTATTTTACTGGGCATTTTGTGGTAAGTAACTGTAGAAATTACAGCAAAGTCTAACGGTGTTCTTTTTAAAAGTAACTAGCCCAACACTGGTATTTGATGCATTCCCACAGTTCCTGCTGGTCTGCAGTGTCAAATTTTTTTTTTTAACTTTTTCTTTCTTTTTTGTCCCTTTTTTCATCACTTTTTTTTCCAATGTTTGTCATTACACTACGTAACACTTATTAACTTAGTTTTAGTTATTTTTGGAAGTTATGGTCAAACCACATTTATAGGAAATTATACCTAATGTTTGAGTTGGAAAAGCAGAAATTAGGAATTATTGAGACTAAAATGAAAGGAATGGATATTGATGATAATCACAGACTGGAATATGTCAACTTTTACTCTCAATACTATTTCAAAAACACTTCAATTTGTTTTTCCAAATGGTATAAAATTGAATAAGACTCCCAAACTTAATGAAAGTAGAGATTTGTACTTGGCAAAGAGCGTTGTGTGGAATCAATCATGTTATTTTGGGGAATTAAAAAGAACACTGATAGAGGACAACGGGTTAATTTGCCCCGAGGACAACATGAGGGCTAAGATGTGTCATGAGCCCGACTGACCAATCAGCTCATTGGGAAAATGCAGTCATCATTTCTACAGATGCTTATGTGGAAATCACAACTGACTTTAAAATAAAATGACTCAAAAGGAAAAGAACCATTTTTGTACATTATTACAGAATCTCTTAGCTAGTTTGCTACATAATTCATCAGAGATTCAAGATAGCATTTCTTTTTTTCACGCCGTTCTGGTTTCACAATAAATAGATAATTATCATCATACAGTTGTTGTTTTTGTGTATGTTTGTTTGGGTTGATAATTTTATTTTAGTATTTGTTCTTCATGTTCAGTTAACTGGTTTACAAGTAAATGACCAACATTGATTCTTCTTATGACATGATGTCAGACCTCGCGGGACGGCTGTGGATCCCTGCTAGAGGGGTCGCCTGTTGCCAATCGGAAGGTTGGTAGTTTGATCCCTGTGAGTCTGAGTCTGGACTTTGGGATTTGGCCACTGAACCCAGAGTCGCCCGCATGCTGTGTCTTCGGAGTGTAAATGTGTGTGAGTGTGTATCTGATGAGCAGGTGGCACCTTGTACGGCAGCCTCGGCCACAGTGTGTGAACGTGTGTGTGAATGGTTCCTGTAATATAAAAACGCTTTGAGTAGTAGACTAGAAAAGCACTATATGAATACAGTCCATTTACAAACTTTACTTCAGGACTCTTATGATGTACTATGGAAATCAAAAGTGAACCTTCAAAGGAAGTCTAAAAGCACTGTTGTAGATACCTATATCTAGTAAGAATGTCACTATTGAATATATATAGATTTTGAAATAGAAAACTACTGTGTTGAGAATTCTAACCATAGAAAAATGCGTAGGTAATAATTCTGACACTCATTTAGAGCCTTAGCCTTATGCGTCATATTTGGACACTTTCTAACTGTTTCAATAGCTTTTTACTCTACCCTGGTTGTGAGGTTGTATTAAATATGTTTTTAACTTGTGAGTATCACTTTTGCTGCCACATAACCTTATTTCCCATGGATATCCCCATTTAATTTCTGGCCTGATTATGTTGGATATGATTTTGCCTGTGCCTCTGTCGCATAAACATGCACATTCCTGGACTGGAAACCCAGAGTGAAATGAGCCGGTTGATAACCAGATTGTGACACTGGTTATCCCAAACCATCAATCTCTGGCTCACAAACAGCTGAGCATGATATTACAAGCTAAATGGAAAATTATTTAAATGTATCCTTCAATTTACATTTGATTGTATCTGTGTGAAGCAACGTATGGAAGTCTTGTGTACAGTAGAGAGGGGACTGCGGTCAAGGGTGGAGGAGAGCAGGGTGGGGTTAATGAAGAAATAGTTGGTGGAAGGGTGGTTGACGGTGCAAGACACTCACAAAGACACACCTTTGTTTCCTTATGTGACTATTGCTGCACCTGATGCATGATTCAGAACCACGTGCTGCAACACAGACATGGGCAAGTCTTAGTGCTTTCACCTGTCAGAAGTGTGTGTGGGGGGGGGGGTAGTGAAATACCTAACTACAACAAATACAGAAATATACATAATATATAGAGTTTAATGTCAAGTTGTCAGAACACATTGTAGCCTGCTTACAGTATGCCAAAAAGTGGAATTGAATGCACTTTTTAGTTATTCAAAAGGCTCAAGACACAAGAAGTGCTTAAATAGTTTATCATCCCATCTCAATCAGCCAGTTTTTCCACAGCTTATTATATTTAACAGAACAAGGGCTAGAGATCATCTAACAGGATCAGATGTGGCCTGTCCAAAACCCACCAGAAGGGGATTTATCAAAGTATTCATCAAGCACTGTGCGTCAATGGGTTCATTACCATCAAATTAGTGCTAGGAGTCATGGAGAAGCCTTGAAATGATGTGGAAAGACAGCAGTGATGAGATTAATGATAAATACATTACCCATGTGCTAGCATAGTGCCAGGGTGATTGATCGTGTTGGCATTAGCTACATGCTAGCATGTAACATTGCTAAGATGATCGATGGGCGCGTTAGCAACATTAGCAAAAAAAGCTGATCCTCATAAAGTGATGACTTATTTTTTTTTTTTTAGTAGTGAAATCTAAAGCCTTTTGTCTATTAGGACATGTTCGGTAAAACAAAGGTAGTTTTTCTTGTCAGATTAAAAGGATCAATCCCAACAAGAGATGTCAAGCAGCATTTAACCCCCTTTAGCTGTGCAGCTGTGTATGGAGAAAATGGAGGGTAAAAGTGGGGACAAAGCTAGATTTCACAGTCCAAAGGGTTTCACTGCCGTGGCGGTTCATTGCTGTCAATTGTGGGGTGGGGGGGGAGAAAAATGAAACGGTAACAAAGGCTCTCCGCTTCACATAGTGAGAGAAGCTGCCCCAGGCCTCGTTCATCTGCCACCAAGACGGATCCAGAGAAAGCAAGGAGAGGGAGGGGAGAACGCCAACAGAGACAGAGGATTTACACGGATACAGATGAAGGGAATTGTTGAAAAGAAAACATCTTTCAAAGGTGATCTTTCATGGCTGTACTATGCCGCTATTTTACCTATATTACAGAAAAAGCATGACAAGTCTAAGGAGTTTAGGAGAAGTTTTGAAGCCGGTAACGGATGCTTTAGTCGGAAGTGGTAAAGTTTAGTGTTGCTGCAAATAGTGTGCACGGTAATTAGAGTTGAGGTCTAGTGAAATCACAGGAGCAGCAGGAGGGTGATAGCCTCTCTGCCCTCATTGCTTCTGTTTCCCAGCCAGTGCTGACATACCTCACCACACAGGCACACAGGCGAGAAATTAAGAGCAAGGAGATGCTGATAGCTCTTGTTAATGTTAAAGGCCAAGAGGTTACGGACAACACACGCACATGCTCTTTGCACATACTACTAGTAGTAGTAGTATAATGCAGTGCATATGGATTTAAGAGCTCTTTTAGGAGCTTCTTTCTTCATAAATCTCAATGTGTCACCCATGAAAGCTGCAGACAAAATGACCAACTGGTCACCAGTTACAGCACTTGTGGCTTGCGCAGGAAGATGCGGAGTGGAAAGTGTGGGCCAGTTAGTAAAGTGGATGTCATCAGCGTAATGGCCAGTCGTTGTGACACTGTCTCCGGCCCATTGGCTTCTGTGGTCAGATTCAATTTCAGCCAAAGACTGTGGGCTGCTCTGCCATTAGCTGACAGCTACATCTCGCTGCAGACTTTGGGGGTCTGGCCAAATTTTAAGGCCAATTGACTTTTAATATGAATCACGCTGGGATGCCAAGGACTCATCCCATTGCTGGAAATTAACACCCTGGAGCACACACACACTTTTACAAATGGGCCTGTGATGCACATAGACACACGCATACTGACGCAAACAGTTATTAATGGCTTGACTGAGTACTGTGATTGTTTTCCTTGCAACTAGACAGCCATCATGCAGTGCTGCCTATGACACTTACAGTAAAGTCAGGCCTTTCCATTTAAGGCTGTCTGCCCTGTACACTGCATGGCTCTAGCCTCTGGCTTCACCCTCCTGCTCTTTTGTTTTTAATGGCCTCTCTTCCAATGCCTCCTTGTCGGAATTATTAACCTTTTGATTCCATCCCTTCATCTCACAAGCCAGTTATTGTTCTCTTATCTCGCTAACGCACAAACACAGCTGTAGTACAGCCATGAAAGCAGCAAAAAAAATGAACAGTATCAACGGAGATAGATGCTTCCAAACTTAAAAAACCTCGGCGTGTCTCTAACAGTTGCATGACCGGGGTTCCGTTTCAGAAAGCAGGTTTAGAGAGAACAAGAACTGGCTTGTGAGATGAAGGGATGGAATCAAAAGGTTAATAATTCCGACAAGGAGGCATTGGAATATAAACCTTCAATAAACCTTAAGTTTCTGTGTCTTCCCTCTGACACAGCACTCTTTCATTCAAACATTCATATATATTTTGTAGCATTTTAGCATTTTTAGTAAAGCCACTGTATGCAGAGCCATCAGAAAAAAGGTGCCTCGCTGTAAACATTTTTTTTTTTAGTTGTGATTCCTGGCAACCCGTTCTCACTCCGAACGTGTAAAAAAATACAACGTTTGGACAGTGGCTGTCATCGTCTGATCCGACGAAAAAGCGCCCTTCGGCGTGTGTGTAGAACGTTCGGGGGAGAGCAGCATCTAGACGGGGTTTAGCGAGTAGTATGTAAGGGGGAGAAGTAGGTTAGTCGGGGGCTAAAGGAGACCTTCCAATAACAACAACAAAGACACCTGACCAAGCGTCCGTATTTTAACCAGATGGGAGTGAGAATGTGTTGTTCCTGGACACAAACCGGTGCCATTAAAAAGGAGTTCCACAGGGTTGCAGGTGAATGATGTAAAACCCTTTTGAAATGAATTGTAATTTTGGACATCCTGCAGGTAGTCTCGCATTGCTCAGCCCAGTCTCGCGGCAGGTCGTGGAATGGTGACATTTAATCTATTGATTTGTGTACTGTGGCTATGTCTGATAAAATCTATTTCTATTGAAAATACCATATACACGAATAGGTGGGTTTTGCAAGTTCACTTACGCTATATTTATCATACTTCACTCATCAAAAGAACAAGCAAACACATTGTAGGACAATCGAGAAGCCTACCTCTACCACAGTGATGTAATGTTCAATTTTTTCTCTGAAGATGGATGGCAAAAGAATAAGTCATGCCCTGAAGTAGATTCCTGCAGTGCAGAATAATATATTACTTTCACACACATTTTAAAGTGTGCACTGTAGTTATTACAGCAGATCTACTGCCATGAGGTCAATAAGCAAGGCGACTGTCACTACCTGGTAGATTTTCAGCCACGGTGTCCTGTCTTGCATCAGGGTACTCTTCTAACAAATGTACCTTTGGGTACATGAGACCCCCTATTTCTCTGACATGCACACAACAGCTGTAATGTGATCGAACATGAGACTTAATTTATACATGTGTGTGAATCTATGGTAAAAATTTGTACCTCCCCAACTCCCCGACTCCTCGATTTCCTCCAGCTTGTGACCCGGAAATCCTTCTCAGTGCACCATCTTGAAGGGCAATTACTCAAATGCACATTGAGGAGCGAGGCTCAAGGAGCGAGAAGGCTCCCTGGAGGAGCTATAATCGAGGCTACACCAATGTATCCTCTGCGGAAGTCTTTTCACTCATTGCATGTAAACAAAGAGGCGTGACAGAGAGAGAGAGAGAGAGAGAGAGAGAGATAGAGTGCGAGATAATATAGTTATATCTGCGGGCGGCGGATCGGCATATAAATTAACATTCTGATTAATAACAGCTGGGTGACATAACACATAATTGTCGAGGAAAATATTATTAATGTTCCTAACATGTGAACATAGCAGAGCTGCTGTCAGACAGACAGCTTCATTTGTCAGTTCATCCCCAGAGAGACACTCGAGAAACAGCAGCTGAAATCAATTGATTTCAAGGCTCTAGTAGTTGTTTCCTCGTTAAGTTTATAGTTACAGTTTGTTTTTGCTGCTTAAACGTCCGACGATAGCTGCAGTAACATCTCTGATTATTTAATAAATCATTACTCAACCTTAATGCAACACATCATTTAAAAAAGCAAATTAGCCCATGGGGAATGTAGAGGGCAGTGAAGTGCCCATGTGGGGCTTTAAAGGTCCCATGACATGGTGCTCTTTGAATGCTTTTATATAGACCTTAGTGGTCCCCTAATACTGTATCTGAAGTCTCTTTATATAGACCTTAGTGGTCCCTAATACTGTATCTGAAGTCTCTTTATATAGATCTTAGTGGTCCCCTAATACTGTATCTGAAGTGTTATGTAGACCTTAGTGGTTCCCCAATACTGTATCTGAAGTCTCTTTTATATAGACCTTAGTGGTCCCCTAATACTGTATCTGAAGTCTCTTTTATATAGACCTTAGTGGTCCCTTAATACTGTATCTGAAGTCTCTTTATATATACCTTAGTAGTCCCTAATACTGTATCTGAAGTCTCTTTATATAGACCTTAGTGGTCCCCTAATACTGTATCTGAAGTCTCTTTATATACCTTAGTGGTCCTCTAATACTGTATCTGAAGTCTCTTTATATAGACCTTAGTGGTCCCCTAATACTGTATCTGAAGTCTCTTTATATAGACCTTAGTGGTCCCTAATACTGTATCATATAGACTTAGTGGTCCCCTCATACTGTATCTGAAGTCTGTGGTCGTATCTGAAGCTGTTAGTAGTATCTCTGACGTATCTGATCGAAGAACCTTCTGCCTTAAATAATCTGAAGTCATATAGACCTTAACTAATACCTGCTTTTATATATTAAATACCTGAAGGACCTTAGGGGTAAAGTGAAGTGGTCCCAATAAAAGGTTAGTGGGGAAGGGTGGAATACTGCAAGGGTGGGTATCTGAATGGTGTGTTCTGGTCTCTTAGGTGGTCCCCTAATACTGTATCTGAAGTCTCTTTATATAGACCTTAGTGGTCCCCTAATACTGTATCTGAAGTCTCTTTTATATAGACCTTAGTGGTCCCTAATACTGTATCTGAAGTCTCTTTATATAGACCTTAGTAATACTGTATCTGAAGTCTCTTTATATAGACCTTAGTTGTCCCCTAATACTGTATCTGAAGTCTCTTTTATATAGACCTTAGTGGTCCCTAATACTGTATCTGAAGTCTCTTTTATATAGACCTTTAGTGGTCCCTAATACTGTATCTGAAGTCTCTTTATATAGACCTTAGTGGTCCCCTAATACTGTATCTGAAGTCTCTTTTATATAGACCTTAGTGGTCCCTAATACTGTATCTGAAGTCTCTTTATATAGACCTTAGTAGTCCCCTAATACTGTATCTGAAGTCTCTTTTATATAGACCTTAGTGGTCCCCTAATACTGTATCTGAAGTCTCTTTATATATACCTTAGTGGTCCCTAATACTGTATCTGAAGTCTCTTTATATAGACCTTAGTGGTCCTAATACTGTATCTGAAGTCTCTTTTATATAGACCTAGTAATACTGTATCTGAAGTCTCTTTATATAGACCTTAGTGGTCCCTAATACTGTATCTGAAGTCTCTTTATATAGACCTTAGTGGTCCCCTAATACTGTATCTGAAGTCTCTTTTATATAGACCTTAGTGGTCCCTAATACTGTATCTGAAGTCTCTTTTATATAGACCTTAGTGGTCCCCTAATACTGTATCTGAAGTCTCTTCCCCAAAATTCAAGGTGGAGGCTGGGGGTGTAGCCTTGACCAACTGCCACTTTGCTTGTTTGAAAGCCATGATGACTCTCTATCATGGGTGGGGTAAAGTCTCTTGGAGGGCAAAGCAGAGAAAGGGGAGGTAACCTTGCCCCTTATGACCTCATAAGGAGCAAGATTCCAGATCGGCCCATCTGAGCTTTCATTTTCTCAAAGGCAGAGCAGGATACCCAGGGCTCGGTTTACACCTATCGTCATTTCTAGCCACTGGGGGGTCCAATTGCAGGCTGGGGGAACGCATATTAATGTTTAAAAACCTCAAAGTGAAATTTTCATGCCATGGGACCTTATAAATTAGAGTAAATTATTCATTCAGGTGGATGTAGGGTGGATTTTTAAATTAAATTGACGTTGCTCATATTGACTCTCCTGTGGGCGGGACTAAGACCTGAGGAATCCAGGATGAACAAACTGGGAATTGGGATAGGGCTGATGTGTATGTGTGTGTGAGTGCCAGGTGTAATAGTGCCAGCAGGATGTTAAGGCGTAGATAGATTTAAAGTATTTTCAGTGAACAGTGCCGAGTAAAAAAAAAAAAATACAAAAAGAAACAAGTCACCTGGGGAGCTCAGTTTGGGATTTAAGGCTAAACGTTTGGACTGGTGAGGGAATTAAAGCTCAATCCCTTTATAATCCATACATTGGCTGATATTAGATACCCCTCAGTAGGCGCTTTCATCTTAAAGCTTTTAGAGCGTCATGAGTACATGCCGAACATGGTTCTGGTCCTCTGGCCTGCTGGGACATTAGTACCAGCCGGTATCCATAAAAGACCTGACTGCTGAGTTGGTCTGTGGGCTTACTTTACAATATGAAACCCCAAATATAGCCTGTTACTGATGACCTGATTTTGTGGCTTTTTAGTCAAATTAAGTATCTCTTTTATCCTCTCCCATTATGATAAACCAGTATAACCTTTACGGAGTTGACTGTGCACCTGGAAATAGTCATGACATGCATTTAGGTTACTACATTGACACACACACACACACACACACACACACACACACACACACACACACACACACACACACCATTATGCATGACATCTATGGAATATAACAGTTTTGAGCTGATCTTAGGACACGGGTCCAATGAAGTGACACACCATGGAATAAGCTCTTGCCAGACTTCGGACAAAGTCATTGTTTTCCAAGCCAGACTAAGCTCTCAAGTCATACTTTTTTTTTTTTTTAAAACAAAGGGATTTAAAAGACATTCTAGTCCAGAGCCTACATTACATTAACAAATACAACACAATAGTTTGTGGCTATTAATTTAATCTCTTTAGCTAAGTTTCCATCCATGTGTCAATCAAATTATCTGAAGTTCGGTAAAAAATAAATAAATAAAATGAATAAAGCTGGTGAAAGTGTGTTTCCATCCAACGGCTTTAAAGCCTATAAAAAACCTGTGGTGATGACGTCATATGCTGTTTTGTGATCAAATTGGCATATCAAATAGATTCTAGACATTTTAAGGTGTTTCCATTCATTTTCGCTCATTCAACAAACATTTGCGAACAAAGTGTTTCACATGATCAATATTGGTTGTTGTAGTGTTCATGTGTCAGCTGATAGCGACACATCAAGCTATAATAAGAAAACAACGACGCTATCAACACATCGCTATGACGATGCAGATGCAACTTCTCTTTTATTGTCCCTCCGGCACTGCTTTTTTTGAGACATGTCTCGCTGTTTGAGCGTCTTCCATTGACTCCGCAGGACGTCCCACGGCTTGTCCTAACCTGTGTCCTCTCGTCTCTTCATCCGTCCACTTCCTTCTGTCTTTGTTGAGAGGAAATACCGGGGGAAATGAACTAAAACTTCTTCTTCTTCTTGGTTTCGTGGCGGGTTGCAACCATAAAATCACCTAAAACTTAATCGCAATTCATTATTTTTTCGGCAAATAACGTTTCCATCAGCGTTTATCGCATAAGCCGTATATCGATCAAGCTCAAATCTGATGAGACCGAACGTATTTCTTTTGAGTTGATATTCATGAATTTCCCTTGAATTTTACTGTTTCCATGAGGCATTTTTCATTCAATATCACTTAACCCTCATGTTGTCCTCGGGTCAAATTGACCCGTTTTCCTATATCAATGTTCTTTGTAATTCCCCAAAATAACATGATTCATTCCACACAACGCTCTTTGCCAAGTACAAATTAATTAATTAAATTTCATTAATTTTGGGGCGTCTTATTCAATTTTATATCATCTGAAAAACAAATTGAAGTGGTTCGGAAATAGTATTGAGTAAAAGTTGACATTTTCCAGTCTGTGATTATCCATCAACATCCATTCCTTTAATTTTAGTCTAAATAATTCCTAATTTCTGCTTTTCTAACTCAAACATTAGGTATAATTTGCTATAAATGAGGTTCATTGACCATAAATTCCCAAAATAACTGTAAAACTAAAGTTAATAAGTTAGTGTTACATAGTGTTAAACGTCAAAAAAAGTGACAAACATTGAACAAAAAGCATCAAAAGTGTTGAAAAAAGGGACAACAACGTAAGAAAAAGTTCAAAACATCGATTAAAAAGCATCAAAAAAGTGTTGCTATTCAATTTTTGACGGAAGACAACACGAGGTTAATTCGGTTAAAAACTTGTGGATGGAAGCATAGCTTGTGTCAGATTAGGTCAACACAGCCATACATTCTCGCCCTGACTTCAACCACTCATGTAAAGTAAATTTGTGCAATAACAGACACATTAGTGCCTAATTAATGTCAATTTATTAACTCATCCCTGACAGTGTCCCCATCCCGTGTGTGTTACTGACTGAACAAAATGTCTTGCGTGTCCTCAGTGTGTGGCCTTCTCCCGATTTCTTCCCATTCCCATGTCGCTGTTGAGAGGCCAGGCTGCATAGGAACGGTCACAGTCGGAGGCGCTGGAATCCTCAGCCAACAACGCTTAATCCCAGCTCGTAAAGCGGAGTGACAGCAGAGATATGTTTGGACGTGAATGAGGCCAACCAAATGGCCTGAGGTCTATGTGTTGACAAAGCAGTTGGCTCATTTTAACTTGGAGCCTTTGTGACACCAGCAATGAAAAAAAAAAACATCCTTTGTGTGTGTTGAAAGAAGTTTGAGCTACATGCTGATGGACTTGTTTGACTGTAATGATGCTGTGTTCTTGATGACTTGTTAGACATGCGGGAAGAGGTGTAAATGGCCCATTAAGTGAGCTATGACCTCCAGTAGGTGATTATGACAACTCCGTTAACATAAAGGAAAAACAAGTTTTCATAAAAGGAAGTAGGAACACTGAGCCGAGATGAATTTACAAAACCGCACTGACACCTCCAACTTTCTCAGAACCCAGAGCTTTTCCTTTGCGTGCGCAGTTAAAAATGCTTTTTTTTGCCGACCTCTCTCGGCTATTAAGCGCTAAGCTGAACCATCAATGCCAAACTCCTGCACCTGTTCGAGGGACACAAGATCGGATAAACTTTCCCTGCCTGCAGCGACTCAAGCTCTCCGGAAGCACGGATCGCTGTAGCTATTGTAATGTGACAGTATCTGCATGGTATGCACAAAGGGTTAACACCAGGCCAGGTGTCAGATCATGTTTAAGTCCAAATGTCAACTTCTGAAGCGTCCAATTGCTTGTGAACAAAACACCAAAACAAAATAAGTTTGATAACTACAGTTTTTATGTGCGTTATAACTATTTTATCTTTTTAAGTGGGACATTGTACGACCTGTCCAGGGACAGCAGATGTAAAATAGCCTTTTGGCTAATTCTGGCACATTTTATATTTTCTATGTATTGTTAGTGTGCATTGTCCCTGTTATATGAACCTGAAATGAAGATACGACGACTAGGCTACCATGTACTGTTTATACTTCATGCAGGAAACAGAAAGGCTTTGTCTTTAGTTGTGGTGTTGGCCAGAGAGCTCTGCTACCTGGTTACAGCCTCTCTCCCTCTGTGTGTTTCTAACAAAACGGTGCAGCAGATTTTAAACCTGCTTTTCCAAAGTGGCAATCGTTATTATGCTCATTTTCAGGTTCATAATTGTATTTTGTGATGGTAGAAAAATAGGTTAAATGGCCCTATGCTGCAGATCCTTTTCACCCTGTGTTTAGGACTTCTCACTTGTGAGACATCTCACTAGTTTTAGCCCCAGAGTGAGACATCTGACTTGTTTTAGCTCTAGAGTGAGACATCTCGCTTGTTTTAGCGCCAGAGTGAGACATCTCCCTAGTTTTAGCTGCAGAGTGAGACATCTCCCTAGTTTTAGTTGCAGAGTGAGACATCTCGCTAGTTTTAGCTACAGAGGGAGACATCTCGCTTGTTTTAGCACCAGAGGGAGACATCTCGCTTGTTTTACCTACAGAGTGAGACATCTCGCTTGTTTTACCTACAGAGTGAGACATCTCGCTTGTTTTAGCGCCAGAGTGAGACATCTCGCTTGTTTTAGCGCCAGAGTGAGACATCTGGCTTGTTTTAGCTACAGCGTGAGACATCTGGCTTGTTTTAGCGCCAGAGTGAGACATCTCACGTCACTGTGTCCAGTTCTTTCACTGTCTATGCTTCCAGGCCAAACACCTGCCAACAATTTGGATCCTACCTTTATATTTACCTTTTATATTTTGCCCCAGGTAAATGCATAGCGACACCCAGTGTACACACAAGAAATAATATCATATCTGAACGCTCAAAGCAACACATTTGGCTCCCACAGTCGGTGAATGACTGGGATTTCTGAAAAATTTAGATACTTGACCATATGTCATTAAGAGTTATACATGCTTATTACTAATTACGAGGTGAAATGTGCAAAAATGATAACCTATTATAAGTATGTTTACTTACATGCTGTGTTGTAAAGAATTATTAATAATTGAGTGCTAATAACTATACTTACACCGCACTACAAACAGATTGTAACACATTACAAATGTGTTTATGATGTATTATAGACATGGACATAGAAACTGTTACCAAAATAGTTAACTCAGTCTTAAGTTACAATGCCAAGAAATCCACTACTGCTTACAGTGTTCTGGTATCATAGCTAGCTATGAGGTAACCTGACCTCGGTAATTATTTCCTAAAAAAACACTCTCTCCCTGCATCTGAATAACGTAAAACAGCTTGAAACTGACAGCTATCAATAAGTCAATAAGTCATCAATATTATTAATAAGTCATCTATCTCTGAGGGAGAGACTAGCCATGCCCCATTGCCTCAGCGTGTGAACCTTTTCCTTTTTTTAATTTCAGCGTCTATGTTAACAGGTTAGAGCAATCACACACACACACACACACACACACACACACACACACACATAATCTCAAAGGCTGTCTCCCAGCATAACTAATTGGAACATTTCATGGTGGTGACCACGAGTGGCATGTGTGTCTATCTGAGCATTATGGCTGTTATGATAATAATGAGAACAAATGAGAGCCATCCATTTCCTTTCTGGCAGCTGATTGGTCCTGATGGCCAATTTGCGCTGGGTAATCCATCTTCGAGCCCCTCCCCCCCATCAAGTGACTGTCGACCCGCTGGGAGATCATCAGCCAATGAAACTGCAGTACTTAGGGGTGGGGTAAGGGCATGGAATATAATTTGTGAAAACAAAACAAATTAACATAGCACTGAAATTAGCTCATTATAGCATCATCAAGGCTATTTCTACTACTACTAATATTACTATTATTTGTAGTAGTACTGTACTACAACTACCTTCAACTGCTACTTACTACAACTACTGTCACAACAACTGCTACTACTGTGACTGCTGTTACTGCTACACTTAGCAACATAATTACTACTATTAAAGCAGTTCTATTATACTTTCATATATATATATATATATATATATATATATATATATATATATATATATATATATATATGTATTTATTAAACTTTTAGTTTCAGTATCATATTTGTATTCTTGGGTCGGACATGGACAACATGTGATAGGTCGGACACAGAGATGACCTGTGATAGGTCCGACATTAAGTGAGCCACGGGGCAATAAGACCTGGCCCCGCCGGGGGGCACTACTACGGAGTCCCCATGACACCAAGCCTGATAGCGCTGTTTGACCCAGTCCAGGAACCCGGAAGCATCGGAGGTTCTGTGATTTGTGTCGTTGCTGTGGATAAAGCATAGTTAATTTATACATGTGGAGAAAAACATTTGGATGGTGGAGAAGGGAGGGATTTGGGGGGGGGGGGTAGACCAGGTGTAATTGAAAGAGAAGGGTGAGCCTGTAGCAGAGCCCCTTGGGGACCTGGTGCTGCTGTGCTCGCTGACACAGGGATGAAATCTGGCATCAAGAAGGCAAAGCAGTGACATCAGGTATGCAAAAAAGGTATGATATAAGGATGCAAACCTCCTTAATGACTCCACCTCATCCTCCGCTCTCCACCATATAAACATATTTGTTCTTGTTTTGTGTATAAAGTATATGTAAAGTACTAGTATGTAAAGTATAAAGGGACTACAAATGCATTTTGTTGTGCAACCCTATGTATTTTCTTTTTTTAGATTATTTTTTGGGCATTCCACCTTAAAAGGATAGGACCGCTAGATATAAAAAGGTAAAGAGAGGGGAAGGACACATATGGAATTGTCACAGGTCAGACTCAAACCCTGGACCTTCTGCGTTGAGAGATAAACCTCTCCGTATGTGCTCCTGCTCTACCAACTGAGCTAACCCAGCCATGTGCAGCCCTGTGTTGTAGAAACTAATAATGAACTTAAAGTACCACTGATACTACAATACATGTAGTACTCTTTTCTTTTGAAAGGGTGTGATTTAGCAGTGTGATGGATGTGTGGATATTCTCCACAGCCCCATCAGTCTTCAGCCAGGCCAGACCCACACATCGATAACATGGCCACCAGGGGGGCCTCCATGATTTTACCTTAGCACACGTGTGTGTGTGTGTGTGTGTGTGTGTGTGTGTGTGTGTGTGTGTGTGTGTCAGCAGTGAGGAGCTCCTCAAAGTTTACATACACATGCTTAAGTTGACTAAAAGAGGAATAAAAATCATGTTTTGGAAATTTATTTTAATACCTAAATTAAAATGAGGTAAAATCCAACCTTTGGACACCAATTTTCTTTGTGAATGAATAACGTATTGTAAATAAATAAATGTTCTTATTTAAAATACAGGGTCATAAGTATACATACCCTATGTTAAATTCCCATAGAGGCAGGCAGATTTTTATTATTAAAGGCCAGTTATTTCCTGGATTCAGATTATGCATCCTGATAAAGTTCCTTGGCCTTTAGAATTAAAATAGCCCCACATCATCACATACTCTTCACCATGCTTAGAGATAGGCATGGGATACTTTCTATAAAATCATCTCTCAATGCAAATCAAACCAGGTATTAGTCTAACTGAAATAAAACCATGCCTATCTCTAAGCATGGTGAAGAGTATGTGATGATGTGGGGCTATTTTAATTCTAAAGGCCAAGGGAACTTTATCAGGATGCATAATATCCTGAATCCAGGAAATAACTGGCCTTTAATAATAAAAATCTGCCTGCCTCTATGGGAATTTAACATAGGGGTATGTATACTTATGACCCCTGTATTTTAAATAAGAACATTTATTTATTTACAATACGTTATTCATTCACAAAGAAAATTGGTGTCCTTAAAGGTTGGATTTTACCTCATTTTTTAATTTAGGTATTAAAATAAATTTCCAAAACATGATTTTTTTATTCCTCTTTTTAGTCAACTTAAGCATGTGTATGTAAACTTTTGAGCACCACTGTAATTAGTGTGAGTGAAGCAAAACCGCAAAGAAAGGTATGTAAGGTAGGTACGTTCTGGTATCTATAACAAAACCATATACATATTCCTCACTACTACAATACTACTACTACAATACTAAGATAAGAAACAGAGTGAATAGAGTAAATGAGCAGGATGGGGTAACAGGACACTGCATACAAGAAAAATCAACTGTTACTACAAAATTCATAAAATTCAAGCTGAAGCCAATACATGGATACATGGAAATCACAGACTAGTCCTTTAATATCTGGACAGATGTGGAGCTAAATGAGAGAAGCCTGTGCTCCAAGATGAGGAGATAATTAACTATACCAGACTGGAGGAGAATAGCAAATTGAAGTGAAATTGCTTTAAAAAAAAAAAAAAAAAACGAGATATTGAAGACGTGATCCAGGTGTGTGGAAGTGTCTGTGCAGGACTGATGTCATGACATGGCGTGCGTATGACACGCCAATTCGCATGCCATTATTAGCGTGTTATCAAGACACATACTCTCTTTTTTCCGTGTTCATCAACGCTGTTCGGCCTCCATTGAGTTCCATTACCTTGCGTTGGCGTGTGAATGCGAGTAGTATGAAAGGGTGGAAATCCACGTAAGGAGGTTGGTCAATGGGGGGGGGAACAGAGGGCTTTCACCCAGGAGACCGGGGATCCTGTGTCTCACATTTCCTTTGTGTCCCGCGTGTCCTAAAGCCAACCCCTTTCTTCTTTTCCTAACCTCAACCTTAGCTTTCTTCTCGCGATAACACGTTCTTCTCACGATACCACTTTGAAAACCCCCTGACATAATTCAGGATTGAATGTCTCAGGCCAGCTCATGGAATTTACAAATTTACACTTACGTTATAGTGGCCAATTGTATAGAGCTGGCTAGTAGGGAGAATATTAGTGCCAAAGGGCAGGATTTTCTGAACAAAACCAACCTTTCATTAAGCGGCACTGGAGGTAAAGTCATTGGATTAAGAAATGTGTAATGCCAGTCGGGTGATTGTTATCCAATAATTAGTCACAAAAACCACCGCTCTGCTTCTGTCAACTGCGACTCGACCAAGCGTTTCCCCTCCTTTCTTTTACTTTTCACCCCTTTTCTTCTCCTTGTTAATCTCCTCTCTTTTCCTCTCCTCTCCTCTCTTTCTTTGTAAATTCACTTAGAGTTAATTGCTTCCAGCAGGCTTTTCTCTCAGTCTGTCACGCTGCTATCCGTCATGTGAGGACAGTGTGTGGGCTTGTTATCGGGCCCTGTGGGTTGCTGCTGTGTGGAGGAGAGGCCTGGCACACAACTCATAAACTGGCTTGTCCATTACATCGTGGAGTTTTTTCGTGGACCCTGTGTGTTGCTGCTACAGCCATGAGATCCTTTGCAGTGTAGAGATTTTCTGCTGTTTGCTGTTGCTGTTTGGGACTGGATGACAGATTTCTTAAATGGCCGAGGAGGTTTTGATTCCACCGTCAGGGAAAATCACATCGGTAAGTTTTAGACTGACTGCATGAATCACTGCAGCCAGGGATGTCAGCTGACCGCTTCCCTATTGTTTTAGACATTGTTTTAGTTCCAGAAGCTAATAGCATTTACTACCAGTCCCATACTTAGGACACACTGTAGAAGATCAGTGGCTGAACTCAACATGATCTTATTAGATATTTGAAACAGATCACCAAACCTTAAAATCATCAAATGTACTACGATAAGGGAAACCCACCCTGTAAAAACTGCTACTTTGATTTTACTTTAAATATGTGGCAACATTCTTTGACAATTTGTTTTTTTTTCAGTAGGGTGAATAATATACAATAAACTGTAATTCCAGTACAGCCTACATGAAAAAGTAGTGTATTTGGAATTAAATCAGACTAATGAAATAAATTGGACTAACTGTAATAGTCAATCTTTAACATTTTTCCCAACTCTTTTGTGCATTGTGTCATATCTATTTTAAATAACTAGTTTATGTATATATATATAATATTACCCACTACACTAGTATGTATAAAAGCAGGTTGTAGCTAGCACAAAGCTAAATAGCTTAACATGGAAGCCAAACACTTAATCATGGTCAAGGGTTGAAAGGTGAAAATGATCTGCAGGTCTGTGCAGGGCCCTAAAACTGGTCTCCTGAAGAAAAATCTCACCCATGCCACCCTGACGTCACCCGTACGTTTAGCACGGCTACGTAAAGGGCCCGTTACTTTCTCAATTCGCACTGAGCGCTTGTATACGACAACAAGAATGAGGTGCGGTATAATCCAGTACAGATGTAACTGGGGCTAGCTGGTCATCTAGGCCAGGGGTCTTCAACGGTTTTTTAAGCCAAGGACCCCTTAAGTGAGAGAGAGGCGGAGCAGGGACCCCCTACTGCATATTAAGTTTCATAATAAACTGGACCTACAATAACGTGTCAGCTGCCTAAAGCCCTTATATTGAATACGAAGCTGTTCAAATAATTGTTAGCATGATATTATAAATCATGTTTCAATGTTAAACATGCATCCTTTTGGATTAACTGTATGGCTGCGTTAGAGATTTTCTTACCTATGTTTTTTTTTTTTTTTCACAAATAGACTTATATTTGATAATAATATGTTCGATTCATGTTAAGACATTTTCCTTTTTCAATAACTTGGTGAGCCCCCCCCCTGCAGTAACTCTGAGGACCCCCTGGGGGTCCTGGGCCCCCTCTTGAAGATCTCTTGTCTAGGCGTCAGCTAATGGGGATAATACTAAACTAACACTACGCTGTCACCTGTAATCCGATGGGAAAAAATCAATTAACATCTGCGTCATTACAGTAACATTCATAACAAAGTCCAATAATTCAACCGTGTGACATATGCTAATGAAAAGTATTATGACTAGCATAGAAGTACATTTCTACAGTATAGCATAGAGATATGCTGTACATCTGTCCGCAATGAGTTTCAGATTTTCTTTAACGCACGCTTCGTTGGGCCACTGACAAAATCCTCTACATCAAACTCCATCTTAGGCAAACCAGGCAGTAGGAACATTAATACAGCAACTCCCCCTCCGGAAGGCATCGCCACTCTACACCACAAAGCCCAAACCACACTCCAGCGTTTCACACACCAGACTGTTTGACGATTCCCCCGAATATGTTACACAGCAAACAAACACAACTTACATGTGATCGTCAACATATCGAAGAACATCACGCCCCAGGATTAGTTCAAGTTTATTCACAATTTAACTATTATTGATAAAACCAAAACTATGGAATTCTGGAGGTCTGTCCAAAAGAACAAAATAAGGGAAGAAGCCTGAGCCAAGTATTACAACTATCTTCCATTAGTTTAAATGCTAGCATGAAGAGTACATTTCTATAGTGTATAGTACGGAGCCCCGGGGGTGACATGGAGGAAGGAAAAAAATGAAGACAAAAAAAAGACATGTACTGTAAACACTTAACTCGAGATCTTGACTTTCAGGAGGATAAAAATGAAATTAAACATGTTGCCTTATGGGGACAAACACAAGATCTCGAGAAATTTCAAAAGGAGAAAATACTGGCATTGGCATTGTCAGAAAAGATAGTATTTCAACTTTTTTCCTCAATATCTGATGATGCATTGGGGTCATTTTTGGATTTATTACAGTAAATATATTACATATTGGACCTTTTTAAAGTAAACCATGGTGCATTTTGATATATTATTCTTTTTTAACTTCCCATACAATGAAAATGAACTTGATCATTTAATTTTAGTCACTTGAATTTCATGTCATACGTCTGTCTTTCACTGCCTGGCATCACATTCAATCAGCCATTATTCAAATATTTTACCGATGCAGATATTTTCAAGTTGAGCTGGATATTACTTTCTTGAGATACCAGTCACACAGTTGGTGAACGCTTCTATCTTTGCCTCTCAGCTCCCTCACAATTGGCAGCCAGCCATGCGCTTTGATTTGCTTGCAGCAAGGAATGTGAACAATGCAAACAAGACATTTTAGACGGGTGAATTAAGCGCTTCATTTAAATAAAGACCCAAGGGTGGAGCCAGACCATGTCTGGGGAGAGTTTTTTTTTCCCCCATTTACAGAAGCTATATGCACTTTTTCAAGCCATTACATAATAAAATGGCTAAAAAAAATCCATACTTCATTAGGAAAAATGTGTTCCCCAACTGTCTTCATCATTTTGAAACCAGATCCCAACACATATTAGGAATGACTCATTTCCATTCCTGCCATATAAAAAGAAGCCAAAATTGTCTGATGTCTCTATTTTTTAATTAAATGACATTGGTAGGGTAAGAAATTGGCAGCATTAGTCATCTGGAAACCTATTTTTGTTATGGTATGGTATAGAGTAGAGGAATTAATGTTTAGCTGACAAATCTGCTTTATTTGAATCCATCCAACAATAATCTGGGCTGCTCTAACTGTAAAAAAGACAATGCCAAGTATATGTGGTCTTGTCAATGGAATATTAGGCTTACAGAAGAACATTTAATCATGCTAGATCTTTCTAAGGAAAAGCGTAGTAGTAGTAGTAGTAGTAGCAGCTTAGAGCAAGTCCCCAGGACAGTGATAGGGCAGACTTATAAATTATATTTCCCCAGTAATGGCACATTTGCTCCAATAATTTGCCAGTCCAGTCAGAAAGAGTAATGGGAAATGACACAACTTGAAAGTATTTTAAAACCCAAAAAGATTCGGGGCTCTGTATGCAAGCGATGCTTTTAACACTCCTTGCACTCCTCGTGACATAAAACCATAGCATGAAGCAACATTTCGAGGTCATTTCGAGGGGGTTATGATTGTAAAAAAAGATATCTCTTACGCTATGTAAGTCAATGGGTAAAAACAATCAAGCTTTAGACCATTGACGGTGTTGAGAAAAGGCTTTAGGTATATGTTTTCACGAACTGATCAACATGATATGATCATGATATTATAAATGTATGCTCAGTGGTGAATGCGCACTCCCCCCTACAGTAGGCTACAGAGCAAATAGGATCAGAGCAGCTGTTTTAGGCAGTAACCCACTTCAGACTGCAGAATCACTGCTCCTCCCGGTGGATAGATCAACCATTGCAACTGCTGGCCACACACACGCACTTGTGTTGTCTTCCCATCAAAAGTGAAAAATCAACACTTTTTATATATATATATATATATATATTTATAATATTTTAACTTTTTAAACACTTTTGTTTTCAACACTACGTAACACTAACTTATTAACTTTAGTTTTACAATCATTTTTGGAATTTATGATCAATAAACCTCATTTATAGGAAATTAAACCTAATGTTTGAGTTAGAAAAGCAGAAATTAGAAATTATTTCGACTAAAATTAAAGGAATGGATGTTGATGGATAATCACAGACTGGAATATGTCAACTTTTACTCTCAATACTATTTCAAAAACACTTCAATTTGTTTTTCAAATGCTATAAAATTGAATAAGACGCCCCAAAATTAATGAAAGTAGAGATTTGTACTTGCCAAAGAGCGTTGTGTGGAATCAATCATGTTATTTTGGGGAATTAAAAAGAACATTGATATAGGACAACGGGTCAATTTGACCCGAAGACAACATGAGGGTTAAGGGTGTTTTGAGTCAGCCCTGTGTTGACTTTGCCATTGGGGGGGGTTCTTTCCAGCCAAGGCCGGACCAAATTTCAGCCAGGATCACTCACAAATCAGCCCAGCTCAGAGGCATGTGAAATTCTAATTGGTTTCATTTTTAGCAATCTAGCTAGGTACATGTATTGTTCAATTTAAGGCCATTGGCAGCAAACAAGCAAACAGCTGGAGAAGAGGTTGGGGGATGGGTGGGTGTACCTCTCACACCTATCAGCATGACATCAGAATGACATGCTTCAATAAGTCCACCATGAGTCCTGTGCCCAAGAGAACACCAGCCTGCCTGAATGACTGGGCGTAGCATGGGACTCACCTCTGTAGTGATGAAATCCTTTGAACCACTGGTCAAGGATTAGAGGCTTGATACAAAGTACCTGGGATTAAACCTTGACTTCCTGATCACAGACAACAATCAAAAAGCCGACCTGAAAAGAAGTAGAGGACCTACCTGACCCACTGTTGGACAACAACCTACTCGGGAATATCACCAAGACCGTAGAGATGATCGTGACATCTTGGGTCCCCGGTGGAGAGGACGCACAGGCCTAGGGTCGGACCTGAGCGCTGCATACGAACTCAGTGGTGACTGTTTCAGCTCAGTTCCGGGTAATCCACTCAAATACTGAGAAATCATTACTCTTGCGTCATAAAAAGTGTCCTGACGGGGAACATCACTGAACAGGACCGAAACGCACTGCAAAAAGCAGTTTGTTTGTAGGTGGTGCCATACAATGCCTAAAGAATATTAACGTTGGCATTGCAAAAATTTCCCTGTTGAGATTTTGAAGAAGGGACCTGATAAACGAGGCCAGTACTGAGAGGCTCAGGAGGAGCTTCTACTTCTACTAAATCCCACGTATTACTGTGCATGCATATATTCAGAGATGGCAAAAGTACTCACTTCCAAGTAGAAGAACAGATACTTGTGTTAAAAACTACTCTGGTATAAGTAGACGTATTGATTTAACAAGTAAAAGTAACAAAGTACAGGCTTGGAAATTGACTTAAAGTATAAAAGTAAAAGTAGCCTTGCGAATGAGACAGCTAGCAAATCATTGAACATGGAGTCTAATAATAATAAATTTAATATGTCAGGCTCACAATGTTTTCTTAATTTTTGCCATCCATAATACTACGCTAACGTTACCGCCATCAAGCCGCAATGATTTACCGCCAAATCTGTCGAGTCGTCTTGTAGTGGTATAACATGTATTCCCATCCAATAAGTTTCAACTGAAATTATCTGAAACTAAAGTAACGAGCCAATTTTGTAAAATGTAAGGAGTAGAAAGTACCGATATTCGTGTTAAAATGTAAGGAGTAAAAGTAAAAAGTCAACACTAAAATAAATGGTAAAGTAAAAATATCTGAAAAATCTACTTCAGTACAGTAAAAAAGTATTTGTACTTCCCATCTCTGCCTATATTTGGTATTATTACTGCTTTTAATGCATAAAAGGAACTGACCAATTACATTTTAGTGAAATTGTATTATGTGATTTCCCCTGACACATAATAAATTGATTGGTTGGGATTGATTGATTGAATAACAATCTTTTATTTGACTCACAAATATTATATAATATGTATTTTTTTTAAATGATTACCAGCAGATTTTTTTAAAGGTTAAAGGGCTGACCCAGGGATCAGGACAACTGACCTGGTGTAACCTGCCACCAATTTAAATTTTGAGTTAAATTGCTTTTTTTAAATACATCTCTTAACCCCGCAAAGGAAATTAACATGTTTTCACTCAGTTGTGAACACACAGGCCTGTAATACACACGTGCACGGGAGCTACACGTGCACAAACGGGGGAGATGTCAGAGTGGGGCCCGAGAATTTGAACACACCTCCCTGTAAGACCAGCACGCTCAGAATGCACCTGAACCCACCTCCCTGTAAGACCAGCACGCTCAGAATGCACCTGAACACACCTCCCTGTAAGACCAGCACGCCCAGAATTTACCTGAAAACACCTCCCTTTAAGACCAGCATGCTCAGAATGCACCTGAACACACCTCCCTGTAAGACCAGCACGCTCAGAATGCACCTGAACACACCTCCCTGTAAGACCAGCACGCTCAGAATGCACCTGAACCCACCTCCCTGTAAGACCAGCACGCTCAGAATGCACCTAAACACACCTCCCTGTAAGACCAGCACGCTCAGAATGCACCTGAACCCACCTCCCTGTAAGACCAGCACGCTCAGAATGCACCTAAACACACCTCCCTGTAAGACCAGCACGCTCAGAATGCACCTGAACACACCTCCCTGTAAGACCAGCACGCTCAGAATGCACCTGAACACACCCCACTGTAAGACCAGCATGCTCAGAATGCACCTGAACACACCTCCCTGTAAGACCAGCACGCCCAGAATTTACCTGAACACACCTCCCTGTAAGACCAGCACGCTCAGAATGCACCTGAACACACCTCCCTGTATGACCAGCACGCTCAGAATGCACCTGAACACACCTCCCTGTAAGACCAGCACGCCAGAATGCACCTGAACACACCTCCCTGTAAGACCAGCACGCTCAGAATGCACCTGAACACACCTCCCTGTAAGACCAGCATGCTCAGAATGCACCTGAACACACCTCCCTGTAAGACCAGCACGCTCAGAATGCACCTGAACACACCTCCCTGTAAGACCTGCGCCGGGTGCAAGATAGAGCCCTTTAACTGTTTCTAGACTGCTATTTTTAAAGATACACTTCAATGCAAACAGCTTTCACTTGATGGATATAATTCCTTTGAAAATGATTAAGTTATTATTGAGCCCCCCTGAAATATTTTGCCGACTTTATTGCCGACTTTTCTGAAATGCTGTCAATTAAATGTATTTACTTTAATTCTTTTTTTTAACTGTTGACTTCAATATTCATAGCCCAACAATAACACTGCTAGATAATGTTGGGCCTAATTTGATACTTTGGAGCTTTTGTTTTCCGTCCATATGTGTGTGTGTGTGTGTGTGTGTGTGTGTGTGTGTGTGTATGTGGTGAATGTGAAGATAAACTGCTACCTCCTCTGTCAGCTCTAGCCACTGGAAAGAAATAAGAGGAGAAATCAGACCAATCACAACAGCTGGTCAGTCTGATGGCATGTTGCCTGAGCTCATTAATATTCATGAGCTGGGTAAAGGATGCTGATAGCCAGGCTCTCATTAGCTAGCTGTTAGCCAATCAGAGTCAAGCAGTTTAGCTCATTGAATTGAATGAGAACTGGCCCTAATGGAGGCTTTCTATAGCACGCTAGAATGGCTTGAAACAAGGTAACCAAGGTAACTGAGTTTCAGAGTCCATGGTAGAACTTTAGTCATCACCACAAAGTCATGAAATACGTGTGGCAGGGCACTTTTAAGACTAAAATAATGTCCGGCAAACAAAAAGCCCCATGGAGAAATACTACAACAGTAGCATATCAGAAGAGAGCATGCAGGACATCTGAGCAAAAATAGTCTATATCCTTGATGGTCCACTTCGCAGAAAATCCCCCCAAATGCATGTTTTTCTCCATTTCCGTGGACTAGCGCTAAAAAATGTAAGGAGTTTGCAAATTTCAAAAATTAAAAATATACAATTTAGTTTTGGCTCAACACAGCCGAGCGGAGACACTATGACCTCACCACCCTCTGCAAAAAGAAGGGTCTCTATGTCTGAAATCACTGCAATCAATAACAAACCTACTGAACTCTTAAACCATGCACATGCTCACTAGATATCTGCTCTTTTTGACCGGATGTCCGTCCCTTTCCTCCTCCTTGTGTTGGCGTTCTAACATCTGGTGGATTTCTGAGCACTATGGTTACCTGGTCCTCAGATCTCTGCAGGGTAAATCCAGACAGCTAGCTAGACTATCTGTCCAATCTGAGGACTATGGTTACCTGGTCCTCAGATCTCTGCAGGGTAAATCCAGACAGCTAGCTAGACTATCTGTCCAATCTGAGGACTATGGTTACCTGGTCCTCAGATCTCTGCAGGGTAAATCCAGACAGCTAGCTAGACTATCTGTCCAATCTGAGGACTATGGTTACCTGGTCCTCAGATCTCTGCAGGGTAAATCCAGACAGCTAGCTAGACTATCTGTCCAATCTGAGGACTATGGTTACCTGGTCCTCAGATCTCTGCAGGGTAAATCCAGACAGCTAGCTAGACTATCTGTCCAATCTGAGGACTATGGTTACCTGGTCCTCAGGTCTCTGCAGGGTAAATCCAGACAACTAGCTAGACTATCTGTCCAATCTGAGCACTATGGTTACCTGGTCCTCAGATCTCTGCAGGGTAAATCCAGACAGCTAGCTAGACTATCTGTCCAATCTGAGGACTATGGTTACCTGGTCCTCAGATCTCTGCAGGGTAAATCCAGACAGCTAGCTAGACTATCTGTCCAATCTGAGTTTCTGTTGACAACTAAAACTACTTTTGAACGTACACATGTTCGGCACCGCCCATGACGACTGTGATTGGTTTAAAGAAATGCCAATAAGCCAGAGCACGTTTTTCTCCCATCCCGAAAATGCTGAGTGGACTTGCCAGACCTTCCTCCACAGCGCTTTACCTGCTGTGTTTTGCTTGACACTTTTATTGTAAGAATTTTCTTTATAAAATATGCAAGCTCTATTCTGCCTACGGTCTCTGCACTTGGCTCCTACATTCTCTAAAGCTTGTGACAGTCAGACAGTGGCAACTCATTTAAATGCGGCACATTTGTCCAATTCAAAGCTCCCTGCACTGATAATGGTTCAATTTAGGATTTCAAGGTCCTACTTACTGTCTTTAAGTCATTCAATGGTCGGGACCCAACATTTACTGTATTGCACATATGTTTCCTGAGTACAAGCCGTGTAGGTCGTCTGCAGAGACTGACCAGTTAGTGGTGCCCTCAGCAGTCAGTCGTTAAGGCAACAAGACAGCCATTTTAAAAACTGAGATAAAGACTGTTCTGTTTTCCACAGCTGGTAATTAGTCCTGTTTTATGGAACTTTGTTTGGTTTTAAACTTCTCTGCACCCTTTGTAAAATGTGTCTTTGTACATGTACAAGTCTATTCATCTCATTGAATGACTTCTGTGCCCTAGGACTCACTTCCTCACCATTCTCTGGATGAACTTCCTAACACATCTTACTCTCTCTCTCTCTCTCTCTCTCTCTCTCTCTCTCTCTCTCTCTCTCTCTCTCTCGCTCTCTCTCCTGCTGTCTGCAGCAATTGACCAGCTCTTTGTTGGCAGTGGCATTTCTTACCTCCTTTGGGAGCTCCATGCTTTATGGCTACAATCTGGCAGTGGTCAACTCCCCTGCTGTGGTAAGACACACACACACACACACACACACACACACACACACACCACTTCAACTCTGGGTCTCAGGGCTATCAACAACTGTGGAACCAAAGGTCACCGATTCCCTGAGCGTTTTATTTTTGTTAATTTAATTAGTTGCATTTGTTAGGGCTTTGAACCACTAAAGTACAATGTCAACTAAGGCCCACCTTGCAGTTCTAGCTTATTTTGTTGTCCTGTGTGTGTAGAGAAGCCCTGTGCTCATTTGGTACATACTACTACATAAAGTGGGGTTGACATATCAACTATTTATATATAATCTTTGACTCTATAATTGTACCTGTATGTTTTACCTGCCTCGTTACTGTTTTTTAATGCACTTTAAGGCGACCTTGCAAACCGTTCCCACTCCCAACTCGTGACTTTTTGTCTTGAGTTCCAGCCTACCAACTTGTGCTATCCCATGGTAAACTGAGGTCAAAAAAGACTTTAGGATTTGATTAGACAGGGAGCTGAACATGTGTGAATAAAAAAAAAGAGATAGAGATGAAGAGTGTGTGGGTACTGGTCTCGTGAAACCAGGATATCTTGGCCACATGATACACAAAGACAAGGTTTCCTCTCATCAGGAAGGAATGCTCTCTGATTGGCTCAACGAGGTGAGTTTGACCAAATCCTTTCTATTGGTCCAATACAGCATCTGATCTGTGAGGATTATAAGTGATGAGTTTTCTTCCTGTAGTAGGTTGGGGGGGGGGGTACAGGCTAACCAGTGTTACACACATTTTCCAATTTCATCTGTGGATTAGAACATGCAACCAGTGTTGATTTCCTCAAGACAAACTATAACGAAAAATATTTGTTGATGACTTATGTTTCCAATAAAGACAAGATTACATCTGCAAGTGCTAAATATATCACATTCATACATCAATGAATACTATTTAAAAGCTAATGTCAAAGTAGGAAGAATGGACAAATGAACTGTTTTAATCCAAAGTGGAATTCACTGTAGAATTACACACTGTAGCTCCTAAATGAGCAAACAGTTTCCTCCACCACCCAAAATATATTTTGTAAGAAAGTTGATTTGCTCTTGACCTGTTGGACTTCTGTTAATATTTTGTTCATAAGAAGCATTTTACATTCAGTAACTTTCTCTCTGTTATTCATGTTTTCTGACATGCTTAGGAAAAAAACAGAGTTAGAGTCAAAAAGTATCTACAATCCACTGAGAGTTATACAACAGGCAGCAATATATACTAACCGCTGTGGTAATTCTCCCCTTCTCCTCTCAGTACATAAAGGATTTCTACAACAAGACAGTGGTGAGTCGTAATGGAACAGGACTCAGTGAGGAGACCCTGACCCTCATGTACTCTCTTACTGTGTCTGTCTTCGCTATTGGAGGTCTGCTGGGCTCCCTTGTCGTGGGCATACTGGTCTCTCGCTTTGGCAGGTAAGACCAGTTTTTTTTTTAGGAGAGGATACTAGATTCTAGACCAGTTCTACAACAGACAAAGTTGGATTCTTTGAACCTTGACTACAGTGTTTTCCTAACGCTAACCAGTGACTTAAGGCCCTGACACGGTCAGAGATGGCAAAAGTACTCACTTCCCATCCTCAAGTAGAAGTACAGATACTTGTGTTAAAAAAGTACTGATTTAACTTCATTACTCAAGTAAAAGTAACAAAGTACAGGCTTGAAAATTTACAACACTGGTTAATACTGCACTGGGTCCAAGCCCTGAGGACATGCCAATATTAAATTATATTCAAAGCGATACCTAGTGGCAACAGAAAGTCCACCTTATGTGACCCAGATCATCCGATTTACATGAAATTTACACGGTGTGGTCTAAGAATGATTTAGTGTTTTCTAGCGCAACATAGAGGACAGAGAAAGCGCTTAAAATGTTTCGTCTGAGAGGAAGTCATTTTTTATTTTGCACAAAAAAACCCATGTTTAAACTAGATTGATATACATAAAAACTCATGGAAGTTGAACAGAACCTGTGAGCATTGCAAGACTGTACAGTGATTTGTTTTGTGCATGTTTAGCAGGCTCCATAGCGCCCCCTTTTGTATGCCTTTTCACTCTTACTTATTTAGTTAGTATCAGTTAAACCCATTTATGCTTTGTTCATACTACATTAGGCTACATTAGGTTTCTTACATACAGTACATGTTAGTCTAACAGGTGTTATACTTCAAATGGTTACACAACATTTCAGCTATTTCTGGAGATTAAGGCTGAATCCCATTTCTCCATCTTACCCCTACCACCTACCCCTTACACCTACCCCTTGGCCCAAGAAACCAAGGGGCAAGGGGTAGGGGTAAAAACATACCCCTATGAAATGGGACACCACTTGGTGACATCACCATACAGTATTGATCACAAACTTCCAAGATGGCATCTCTGTTGATTGCGTGGGTTTTGACAACAGTGCATTTATATATTTTATAGTTATTTTATGTTCACTTTGGTTGTGCAGAGGCAGATGTTATGTGTAATACTCAGGTCTGTTTGAAATACATATGTGTACACACACACACACACACACACACACACACACACACGGTGTGTTGTATATCTGTTTCAGTTATCACCGTTTTGAATGTCATTGATGTTCAGAAAAACATTTTGTTAACAAAATTCTGTCTTTATTGCCCAATAAATTAAACATAACAGGCAAAAACATTACATTAAATATATTATATTACAGAACCATTATCAACTATTAGAACCATAACTTACATGTCACACACATAAAAAGGCTTCAAATGTGTAAAACAAAAAAAAAGACACAAGACCACATACAAACAAATTAACTACAGCTCTTCTGATATTCCAGACCGGTCTGATGCCTGTTGGCCAGTAACCCCCCCCCTTTTAAATCAATTATTTAAGCCAAAAATACTTACATGTATGTGTCTCTCTGGTCGATGCGGCAGCCATTGTTGCTTGTGTGTTTACAAGTGAGCTCGGGTCCTCACTTGCTTTCAAGGGGTATACACCCCTCGATCTTACCCCTACCCCTCGGTCAACATATGTAATGGGACAGCACAAGGTCCCGCGTGAACGCACAAAAACGAGGGGAAGGGGTAAGGGGTAGGGGTAAGATAGAGAAATGGGATTCAGCCTAAGTATACTCACAATATCCACACATCAAATCAACAGATCATATTTGTAACTGATTATATTGTTTATTTACTAAAGTATACACTATACATGTTGAAATACCTTCATTTCTGTGTCATACATCATATTACCTTGGAATGGAGACAGGCACAATATGTGGAAAGGTTGCATGCTTAAAATGCAGTGTACTGAATACATAAAACATATTTTTATCACCCCAAATGATCCTACACCAGCCCACTAGTTACTTGTTACCTAGTGTGATGCATCCCTACATTCTTCAAATGTTGGGATGTATCGATATATAATGATAGAGAGCATAATGATGCCTCCTTAGACTTCTTTTGTAGACCAAGTAGAGTTTGATATGAAGAAGCCCTCAGAGCTGTATTTGGATGTTGGTTCTGCTCTGTCCCGACACCCTACCCAATAACCCCCCAAGACTGCCCATGCCCAACCATGAGGGTGTGGATAGTGGCCAATTGGCATTGCCAGCCTGAGAGACACTCAGCAGCATCTGGTGCTGCCCCAACATCAACACCTGAACACCACTAACACACAATTACTGCACACATGACACAGATAAACATTGTCCAGTTTATGTCGTGTTTCATATACAAAGGAGAAATATTTTTTGCATAACACAAGTTTAGGAAATAAGACCCTCGGAGACAGAAATACACACACACTGGCACAAATGGCACTTCATCAGGGCGTTGTATCAATCATGCCTCTGTCCTCTAATCAGAGCTGTTGGTAACCCCCTTCCCCGAGGCCCTGCAGTCCTTCAGAGTGCACAGTGTCCTCTCGTCCCCTCTGCCCTTCAGAAGTTTACTGGTCCTCAAAGTGCACAGACAATTTGTCTTGTCTTCAGTGCAAATCATCTGAAAGCTCCATTCATCTCCACTATTTAATAGAACTTCGGTGGGCATTTAACTGCAAATGAAAGCAGGCACTTTATAAACCCATTTACAGGCTGATCAGTTTCTTCACACAGCACGGTTTTATGGTTGATCACAGCTTATGAGCAAACTTGTGAGCTGTTTTATGGCTAATCAGGACATACATGTCTATCGATATGACTGTGTGTATATCAGCCGAGGGGGTTACTGCTGTCGACCATATACTGCTGCTGTCCTCACTATTTCATAAACCTCTGAGTCATATGCTTTTATGTATATTCACAATCTACTGTGTGTGTGTGTGTGTGTGTTTGTGTGTGTGTGTGTGTGTGCGCGTCCACTTTCAGGAAAGGCACAGTGGTCAACACAACAGTGCTGGTGTTTATCGCTGGCTTATTCATGGGCTTCAGCAGGATTTGTGGTTCACCTGAGATGGTCATCATTGGCCGCTTCATCACAGGAATTCACTCAGGTAAACACACACACATTAAAAGTTGAATAATAGTCATATTGTATGAAAGTTGTAGGTGTTGAAGTGGCACAGCGGTGCCCAGCGAGCGACATCCGCTGGGCACCACAGTGGTAAATCATCCACAGACTGCAGTTTTGCAAATCTCTCTCTTTTTTCTCTCTGTCGATTTTAAAATGAGTCGGCATAAATATGTGATGTTAGCTGTTTACTGAACATTATTTGGTCAAGTTTGCTGGTTTTAAATTGCTCTATGAATACAGTTTGATTGATTTATTAATAGAAATGTTTTATTTATATCATTGTGTTACAGCAAAAAGCAATACATTACTGTAATTAAATGCATTACTCCTGACAGTAGTTATACTGAAGAATCATACTATCAAGTCTTCATAGAAAATGTATTTGAAATCATTGCATTGTGACCTAGATCTTTTTTTTTTACTGCAGGCATCTCTCTGAGTGTAGTACCAATGTACCTCGGTGAGATAGCACCGAAGAACCTGCGGGGCTTCCTGGGTCTCGTGCCGAGTATCTTCATTGGCACGGGAGTCTTCGCCGCTCAAATCCTCGGCCTACACGAGCTTCTAGGAAAGGTAGTCAACACTGCTTTCCTAACATTAGCGTGTTAACTCTTTACAACCAATGTAGTGTTCACCCATACAATAAATGCATGTGTGTTACAGGAAGAGGACTGGCCCCTCTTTCTTTCAGTGATAGTGGTACCCACCTTCATCCAGTTGATGCTGTTGCCATGGTTCCCAGAGAGCCCCAGGTACCTGCTGATCGAGAAGCACAACGTCCATGCCACCATCACAGGTCAGTGTTGTGGCACTGCTGCACATTAGCAAGGAAACACTTTACAGTAAGAAAAGAACACTGAGTTCTGCCAACATTTGGGAGGAATGAAGACCATTTGAACTAGAGTGAATTACTGTTAACTGGTTCAACAAAAAGAATTCATGTATTGTCTGTTTAGTATTCAGATACAGTATTAGGGGACCACTAAGGTCTATATAAAAGAGACTTCAGATACAGTATTAGGGGACCACTAAGGTCTATATAAAGATACTTCAGATACAGTATTAGGGGACCACTAAGGTCGATATAAAAGATACTTCAGATACAGTATTAGGGGACCACTAAGGTCTATATAAAAGAGACTTCAGATACAGTATTAGGGGACCACTAAGGTCTATATAAAGAGACTTCAGATACAGTATTAGGGACCACTAAGGTCTATATAAAGAGACTTCAGATACAGTATTAGGGACCACTAAGGTCTATATAAAAGAGACTTCAGATACAGTATTAGGGACCACTAAGGTCTATATAAAAGAGACTTCAGATACAGTATTAGGGACCACTAAGGTCTATATAAAAGAGACTTCAGATACAGTATTAGGGACCACTAAGGTCTATATAAAAGAGACTTTAGATACAGTATTAGGGGACCACTAAGGTCTATATAAAAGAGACTTCAGATACAGTATTAGGGGACCACTAAGGTCTATATAAAAGAGACTTTAGATACAGTATTAGGGACCACTAAGGTCTATATAAAAGAGACTTTAGATACAGTATTAGGGACCACTAAGGTCTATATAAAAGAGACTTCAGATACAGTATTAGGGACCACTAAGGTCTATATAAAAGAGACTTCAGATACAGTATTAGGGGACCACTAAGGTCTATATAAAAGAGACTTTAGATACAGTATTAGGGACCACTAAGGTCTATATAAAAGAGACTTCAGATACAGTATTAGGGGACCACTAAGGTCTATATAAAAGAGACTTCAGATACAGTATTAGGGACCACTAAGGTCTATATAAAAGAGACTTTAGATACAGTATTAGGGGACCACTAAGGTCTATATAAAAGCATCCAAAGAGCACCATGTCATGGGTCCTTTAAAGTATCCCTTTAACCTTTGTGACATACTGCATATCAAAGATGCTGATGACTGGTTGACAGACTTTCTGACTGACTGACATCACCACACTTAGGCAGGGCAAAATATAAAAATATCCACACTACTGTTATCTTGGCTAGCTAGTTAGCTTGTCTGACTTTCTGAGTAAAGTGTGTGCTCTAGTCTCTATCCCTGATATCCCGTGACCGTGCTGTTTTTCTGTCCCCCGTCTCTCAGCCCTGAAGTGGTACAGAGCAAAGTGTAACATCCAGGCTGAGATTGAAGAGATGCAGGAGGAGCAGCGCTCTCTGTCCTCAGTGGAGACGCTGTCAGTATGGAAACTGTTGCTGGATGACACAGTCCGCTGGCAGGTGCTCAGTGTGATGGTCATAAACGTCGGCATGCAGCTGTCTGGCATCGATGCTGTAAGGACTCTTTGAAAACTGAGTAATGTATACGAAGCTTTGCTGTCTCCCACAATGGCGTTTTTAATAGTACGAAATACTTTTTAAGTCTAAAATGGTTACATTTTCACCAGGTGCTTCCTCAAAAAGGAGATTCCCTAAACCCAAATGTCCAAGCACAATTAGAAATGGGCATATTTTGGCATTGAAGTCACCAGTCACTGGTGAAGTCTTTATTTTTTATTTTTGTCAAGGGAAGGCTAAAGTCACCAGATTTATGACTTGGGTCTGACTCTATGTGACTCTTGTGATTGTTCCACGGAGGCTCCACGCAGAGTTTTCGGTGTAGCCTACGTAAGTGGCCTGAAGTTCATACTTGTGCGTACAATCTATGGTGTGTGTTCTAGGGGAGTGTGTGGTAGAGCAAGTGAGAGAGTGATGGTGATTAGCTTTGGAGCGAGTGACAAGAGTCACCCCTCAGTTACATTAGCTACAAGAGAGCGACAAAGCGGTAGGTTGCCATTCATTTTCAATGGGAGGGGCCGTTTGCCAGCGACGAGCTTGCCGCTGCCACAAGCAAAGCAGGGCCAAAATAGACAAGAAGTCTATTTTATGCAAATGTTGAGCGATGCAACAAAGCGACTACCAATCAGATTGAAGAAAATCATTCAAGATGGCAGAAACGCTTCAGGACATCGTATTTCTGTATATATGTGATGCGTTTGGCATTTTATCTCATATTTTGTTACCCCTATCGAGAAATACGTGCTTTTAAATCCAAAAACATTGCTCTTGTGACTTGACCATACCTCTGAAGTGACTTGTGAGACCTCTTGCAGATACTAGGCAATAGCATGCTACAATCGATACAGAAGCGTCACCGTGTCAAACGTTGACAGAAACAAATCGATCAAACTTTAATTCCGCAAAGCTGTGGGAAAATGGAGGAAAAAGCTTATTTTAGTGGTGTCCACATTGCCGGTACTGTACAATCTAACTTTAGATTTATACAGAGACATTAACATTAGCACCAGAGAATTTCTGTTTACTGTTGCCAAGCAACCAGCAGTAGGCTTGGCACGCCCAGGAACGCCCATCAAGCGAGTGTGTGTCGCTGTCTTTTGGAGCTAATGTGACTGTAGGATTATAGTGAGAGAAACAAGATTAAAAAGTCAACCCTCTCCTTGATTTAATGTAGTTTATGGAGGAGAACCAGGAAATGAGTAGTGGGAAATGTAGTCTATATCCACGACGTTCCACTTCTGGGATTGCTCTGGTGCCGCATGAAAGTCCGCCGGATACATGTCTTTTTAACCCATGTCCGTTTCCTTCCACTTTTTTGTGTTGGCGTCCTAACCTCAGGTGGATTTCTGAGGACTATGGTTATCTGCTCCTCAGATCTCTTCAGGGTAAATCCTAATTTCCACCGGTTGCAGAACGGCTGCAAATCGGCTCCGTGCTACGCCGTCCGTCAACACCCACCAGGTCCAGATTTGTTGAGGAACGGCTGCGGCCATGACTGACAGCTGAAGTCGCTAGGACGCACGAGATCTCGCAAATTCACGTAGAATAGAACCACAAAACCAACACCAGTTGGATTCCATCCAGAGGAGTAGAGAGGGAACAACTCTGTGCTGTTTTCAAGGTGTAGTACAGGGAGATAGGATCTGCCGTGAGCACGCTCTATTTTAATTTGAAAATTAACCAGATGTTTTATTTGTTTCTGGGCTCGACTTCCTGTCCCGCACTATCTGCCGTGTGCTGGTAGCTGCGGAGCTCTCCGCGTCCGGCAAAAATAGAAGCTCTGCGCATCTGCTCCTTTCACTGACTGTGAAATACACACATTGACTTTAATGGAAACCTAATGACTCCGCAGCTAGCTAGACTATGTGTCCAATCTGAGTTTTCTGCTGACGACTAAAACTTTTGAACGTACACATGTTCCACCAAAACTATTTTGTAGAGGCACCGTGTTGCTCTTAGCGCCGCCCATGACAATTGTGATTGGTTTGAAAGAAATGCCAATAAATCAGCACATTTTCTCCCATCCCAGAATGGTATGCAGACTAGCCAGACCCTCCTCCGCAGCATGTGTTATCTGCAATTATACTAGCATTTCCATAAAAAGACGCCCAAAATACTCCATTGTGTAAAGTAGTGTTATAGTCCAGAGGGCGTTCCAAGCTTTCGCAGGTGTTTGCTGTTAAACGGTATCAACAAACGTGTTCTCTCTCTATATCCCCTCTTTGTGCTTGCTAACCATCCGCTGTTGGATGCCAAATGGTCTCTGTTAAACAGAGTCTTCAGGCTACAGTGATGAGCAGCACTAACTCCTGATGCAACAGCATCAAATGGTTTAGGTCAGCGCCTTCAGATATGGTATTAGCAGACAACTCTGGTCTTAATAAAAGAGACTACAGGGGGTGGCGACCTCAGTAAAAGCGTTTGCCCCATGTTGGCTGAGTCCTGCAGCGGCCTGAGTTTGAGTCCAGCCTGCGGCCCTTTGCTGCATATCATCTCTCTCTCTCCCCCTTTCATGCCTATCAACTCTAATAAAGGGAAAAAGCCCCAAAAAAATCTTTAAAAAAAAAGAGACTTCAGATACGGTATTAGGGGACCACTAAGGTCTATATAAAAGAGACTTCAGATACAGTATTAGGGGACCACCAAGGTCTATATAAAGAGACTTCAGATACAGTATTAGGGGACCACTAAGGTCTATATAAAAGAGACTTCAGATACAGTATTAGGGACCACTAAGGTCTATATAAAAGAGACTTCGGATACATTATTAGGGACCACTAAGGTCTATATAAAAGAGACTTCAGATACAGTATTAGGGGACCACTAAGGTCTCTATAAAAGAGTCTTCAGATACAGTATTAGGGGACCACTAAGGTCTATATAAAAGAGACTTCAGATACAGTATTAGGGGACCACTAAGGTCTATATAAAAGAGACTTCAGATACAGTATTAGGGACCACTAAGGTCTATATAAAGAGACTTCAGATACAGTATTAGGGGACCACTAGTATTTCAGACTGGGGGCGGTATTTCAGACTGGACATGCCGCGATGATTGCTCAGTTCCCAACGACAGAACACACAAAAGAAACTTTCCATTCAGAATCTTAACGGCGTCCATTTCGGCGTCTCGCGCTCGCCATCCACTCAAAACGTACCATTACCACTCTTTGGCCGGCTCGCAAGCCCAAACGGCGTGTGTGTGGGTGTGCCTGTTGTTTTGTTTCTGGTCTAGCTAGATCCGGTGGGTGTTGTAGTTTTTCTACTGTTACTAGTTGTTGCAACAGCATGTGAAAAGAACTACAAAGTTTGCTAGGCCAAAAAGAATGTTATACTCGCGATAAAAACATTGACGCTGTTAAAATGGGTATGCGTTAACACACATAGTAACACGTTTAACTGACAGCACTAATATATCTACCCGTTGTTTTTCAACCTGGACCCTATTTTCCCATGTTTTTGTGTCTAACTGACTGCAGCTACAATGTAAGTTAATAGGACAATTGTCCAGCTTGTATTTACCTTCACAAAAGTGCTTGTTTTGCCACTGACAGACTCAGAAAATATTCTAAGTGTCTGACAACATTATGGAAAGGATTTCTAAGAGGATTTCTAACCCCTTTAAGACCTTTCTGTTAAACCAGAAACAGCTCTGAAGTCGCTAACCATAAACCAACCAGACTCCCTTTTAAAAAGCAATACCTTTAGCGGGTATAGAGCCAACATGTTTTCACATAAATCAGTAAACTATGTGTTTATTTCAACCCCAACTAGAGCAATAACCCCCCCACTCACAACAAAGGTGAAGCATGTGGGCTTCGAAGCACCTCCTGGGTGCCTTCATGTACACGTTATGTATTCAATTGCGCCATTAAAAAAAAAACTCAAAATTGAATCGTGACCTTAAAATTGATATCAAAATCAAATAGTTGATTTTGGAGAATGACAGCCCTGTTTAGTTCAGGTATTATGTAAGTCTGGATGGACAGGGATTTAAACCGCACTGGTTGACGGAGGCGTACAATAGGTAATTTGAGTTTTCATTTGGTTATTTTTCTTGAAATACACACACATACATCAAACGTGGAGAGACGTCAGAATGATGGGTGACTACAGCACAGCACCCAGAGCAGTTAGGGGTTTGATCACCTCGGCAGTGCCCAGGAGGTGCGCTGGCACATTACGTACCTAGCCCGTTTGGGACTTCAAAGTGGCGACCATCCGGTTCCTAAGCCAAGTCCCCTGCGGACTGAGCTACTGCCGCCATCGATGATGATAGTAATGATGACTGTGATGTGGCACAGGCTTGGGGTGATCTTTAGTTCTAAGTAGATGTGACAGTTGGCAAGCCTTGGCACAGTTCTTCCTCTAACCATCACCGTCTGCTGTCACCAGTTAATACACCTCCTGTCCTGTCCTGCTCCCCCGGAGGCCTTAAATTGAGTTGAATTGAATGTGAACAAATGTCTGCTGTCTCTCCATGGCAGTGCTGTGCCACCTGTGCAGCAAAGTCCTTTATTTCTCCCCCCTCATTTAGATTTTTACACCATTGTTTTCTCTTCTTGAAGCGTATGTCACATTATGGTTGAGAAAGAGAATGAGAGTGGAACAGACATTGAACTGTTTGCCGTGGCCATATGACTAGTTCAAAAGCTCAGCACTTTATTAACCATGAAATAGATTGAGTTAGCCATCCACAACGGCCACAGTTCTTTGCAGTGGCAACCATTCACAAGAAAATGGCCGCCACTCTGGCCATCCTGGAATGTTGATTTGAATGGGAATGTTTCGTTCTACTCTCATTCTATTCCTATGGTTTTACCTTTGCTTCTCAGCAATACTGCTCAAAGATGACTTGTAACTATCTCTACTTTTGGTAACTATGTAAGATGCTGTGTGTCTCAATTCATACCTTCACAAAACTGCTTGTTTTGGAAAGGATCCCTTCAGAGACAGACCTTTAAAACCTCTTTGCAAACTTTCTGCTAACCAGAAACAGCTCTGAAGTTGCTAGCGCTAACCCCACCAGACTCCATTTATAAAAGGCAATACTTTTATCGTGTATAGAGCCAACATATTTTCACATGTTAATCAGTAAACTATGTGTTTATTTCAACCAAAACTAGAGTGGTGGTGGTTGTAAAAGTGGATAGACAACCCAATATGGCTTTTCATAGTTTTATTTTGTTTCTGTTGACTTTGAATGAAGTGTATTTCACAATGCTAAAATTACTGTTTATTTACATAGAGTCTGGTGGGTTTAGCGAACGCAATTCCGCAGATGTATTTATGTTTAATAAAAGGATCTTACTCTTTAACAGAAAGGTCGACCTACTTAGAAATCCTTTCCATAATGTTGTCAGACACTTAGAATAGTAATCTGAGCCTGTCAATGGCAAAACGTCACTTTTGGAAAGGTAAATACAAGCTGGACAATTGCCCTTTAAAGTAGCTTGTTTCACCGCGTCCGACTGCAGAGATCTCGCTTAATACTGGACCAATGTCAAGATTGTTGTTCCCATCAGTCACTTAGACACAAAAACAGGAAAATCCAGGTTGATAAAACGATAATTACTCTATAAGTGTAAACTAAGTGACTATGTCTCTTATGAGAGGAAAGGCGAGATTGATGACATCCACTAGAGCAGCATGAGGTCATCACTGAAGGCAGTAGCAATTCTTAGCCAGTTCATAAAAGGCACGGTGTGGCAAACAGCACTGCATGCCGCTTTGAGTATTAAGATACCAGCTATCCAACATTTGTTGAATGCAAAAAGCTGACGTTTTGTTCATTCAACGTTTGATCTATGTTTAATCTGGTTTTATTAGATGGTTACATTTTGATGTGAATACATGTGCTCTGTAATATTTTGGTCTCTTTTTGAAGTCCCACCCGTTTAAACCCCTTTATTCATTGTTTTTCCTTTTTTTTTTTTGTCTACATTTTTCAACAATTAAAGATTTAATAAGCATCAAATGGATTTCCCCTTACTTATCTTTAGTGTCTTCATTTTCTACCACAGATCTGGTTCTATACCAATGACATCTTTAAAAATGCGGGTATTCCAGCACCAGAGATACCGTATACAACAGCAGGAACAGGAATTATAGAGATCATCGCTGGACTCATTGGGGTAATCTTACAAATTAGAGGGGTGCAATTATACTTTAGGATCAGGATGTGGTTAGTATGTGTATGTAGTATAGTTATGTGGCTTATAGCATAAGACTGGAAGCAGGTGGAAACTTGATTACTTACATTAATTAAGACAATAATATTTTGTATTGCCAGTTTTCTGAACGTTTATGTGTAATTATGCATGGGGCATTGTCTAATTAAATGTGTTAATGTGCTTAAATAAAGATGTTTCAGTAACTTGGACCCTATTTTCCCAATGCATTGGTGTCTAAGTGAGTAACGTGAAACAAAATCTTTTGAAATCTTTTGCAATACAAAATATGATTGTCTTAACATGGGTTGCAATAGGATCACCAATTTCAGTATGTTTCAATAATTTCCACCACTTGGATTTCTTAGGATTTGTTATATGTTATAGAGGAGACTTATGAGACTAGATCAGTTGAAAGATTCCTTTATTCTCACAAAATGCGTCTAGGCTTTTACATCGACGGCATAAACAGAGGAAGTTGAACATATCTCCAAACTTTTACTTTAAACAACCTGTTTTAAATTAATAATAATAATAACAAATGAATATCCCGGAAATCCAGAGTTCGCGCAAGAGCGCAATTGGAATTTGCTTAGTGAGTCACTCTGGCATCGAGTAATGCTGCTCATTAATTATGCCCTTGTGGCCGAGCTGCACCAATCACATCGGTGTATCTGATGTAGGCGGGTCCAGAGGCAAGCTGCACCAATCACATCGGTGTATCTGATGTAGGCGGGGCCAGAGGCCAGCTGAACAGATGACAACAGTTTAATCTACCAGTTAGCTCCGCTGGTAGCTAAGCGTACTGGGCCCTGGATACGTCACCCCATGTGTTGTTGTAATTGGTCGTAGTGTTATCCAGTTGTGTGCAGTGAGATTTTCAAATGCACGGTTGGTGCCGCCCCTCGAGATGCAATGCATAGAAGTTCTGGAAATGCGTTGATGGATACAGTGTATCTCCACACGTAACTCTAAAAGAAACGTGTCATGTTGCTTGGTGAGCTTTAGAGGTGTAAGTAGGTGTATTTGTGAATTTTTGGACAGAGCCACGCTAGCAGTTTCCACCTGCTTCCAGTCTTTATGCTAAGCTAGGCTAACCATAGCCTGACTCCAGCTCTGTGCTTAAAACACAGACATGAGATTGATATCCATCTGAACAGCTCACTCTCAGAAAGAAAGCATATACGTGTGTTATCCCTTTGGATACAAGCTCACTATGGTGTGTTCCTGCATCTGCAGTGTGTATTTATTCATTTAATAGTGTCTGACATGAGCTCTGTGTCTCCTCCTGTAGTGTTTCTCCATAGAGAAGCTGGGCAGGAGGCCTCTCATGATTGGGGGATTTGCCATTATGGGCATCTGCAGTGCTGGCATCACAGTAGCTCTCATTTTACAGGTGTGTGTGTTTCCTTAAAACTCTTATGACCCCTTTCCAGTACAATTCCATTAGAGGAAATGACTTAATGTGATCAGACTGACTTCTTCTTGTCATGTGGTTTCTTCTCTCTCTCTCTCTCTCTCTCTCTCTCTCTGCAGACTCATCTATCCTTCATGCGCTACGTCAGTGTATGCTGTGTGGTCGGCATCATCGCCGGCTTCTGTATCGGTCCAGGTAAGTTGCGCTATACTACAAGGATTGCCACTATGCAGTTATGGCCATGCTTTCGCTGTTTTCTCACAGGTTTGTCTATAGAGCCCCCTCCACATCTTCAGAATAGATATTTGACAGTTCCTATGTTTCCTTGTGTCTGACCCCGCCCTCGGTCAGTCAGCCTTTTCTTCGTTCTCTGTTCCTCCCCCACTGCTTTCTTAACTTTCTGCTTCTTTGCCGGCTCAGCCATGACGATAGTGTGAAAAATGTGACGATGTAGGGAATCGAGGACCAAAACGCAGAGGCAGGCAGGCAGGAGAGAGTTTCAACACGGGTTTATTAACAACAAAAGTCCAACAAACAAAGGATCAAAAAAATGCAAGACAAAGTCCAAAATACAAATCCAAAAGGTCCAAGGAAAAAAGAAAACCGAAGACAGGCACTAGGAAGACTCACAGGGGAAGATGGATCACAGGAAACAGGCAAACGTAGAACACAACGACTGGAACAAACAAAATAATCTGACAAGAGACAAAGGGAACACAGAGGGAACGAGCAACAGATGATACACCAGGTGAATAACATCAGGGCGGGGACGACAATCACAAAGGCGGGAAACACAAGGCAGGTAGAAAAACTAGAGACTATCAGACACTCACAAGAGAACACAAGACAGGAACTACAACACAAGACTGGGGAGGAAACTAAGACACAAACACGAGAAGACAAGACAGAACCAAAAAAAACAAGATGGAGGAACAGAAAACAAAGCAAAATACCAAAATCATGACAAAAAGCTCCATGTGTGAAGTGCTGTGAAGCAATACGTTAGGAGAAGACTCCTGTTCTTGAAATTAGGATTTTGAATACATGTGGTCCTTCACGTTTGCTCCTTCAAACCTGCTGAGGCCGGTAAATGACGATACCCGTTAGCAGCATTAGCAGCACCTGTGAGCGTATCATGCAACAACGAAAATGTGAAAGGCGGAGCAGTTTGTCCTGTATGTCCCTCACCGGCTAATTTTCAAGATGGTGCATGAATATGGAGCGTCTACGCTAGTTCATGCAAATGTAAAATTTCAAGCCAAATGGAATAATTGGAATTGATGGTGGTGGTAAATTTTTATTTTTTTTTTTCTCCAATATTGCTAATGGACAACTAAACACATTACACACTGGACCTTTAAGAGAAATTGAGTTAAAAAACACGGCATAGTTCCCCTTTAAAGGACTCTGATGATGTGGATCGGACCGATTTCCAGATCTTTTCCTTGGGATTTTGAATATTAACTATAATATCTGAACCATCCATAGATGTACCACCATGAGATTGTGAAACAACGGTTTATGCCACTGTAGAAGTCCTTATGAAATCAGCTTTGTTTTAATAAAAAACGTATGTTATTCTGATGTCTGGATAAGCACTGCACTTCCCACAATCCTAACTTACAGTGGAACAGTGACATCTCAGTTTCATTTTCTGTCAACTGAGTAATCAATGATCTCATTTTAGCTCTAACGTAGTCTGTGGGGGATCCAAAGCAACCAGGACGTTGATTATTGATTATTAATCAATTATTCCAAGTATTCCTTACATTGCATTGCCAAATAAAACACTATCTGCATATCTTCTGAAACTTTTCATATTATTTATAATGTAGTGTTTGTAATTTAACCTGATCTCACAGACTTCCGGGAAATAAACACGGCCGCCTTAACCCTCGTGTTGTCTTCCCGTCAAAAATTAAAAATTGACACTTTTGTTGATGATTTTTTTTTTATCAATGTTTTTAACTTTTTCTTACGTTTTTGTCCTTTTTTTCAACATTTTTGAGGCTTTCAACACTACGTAATACTAACTTATTAACTTTAGTTTTACAGTTATTTTTGGAATTTATGGTCAAACGTCATTTATAGAAAATTTTACCTAATGTTTGAGTTAGAAAAGCAGAAATTATTTAGACTAAAATCAAAGGAATGGATGTTGATGGATAATCACAGACTGGAATATGTCAACTTTTACTCAATACTATTTCAAAAACACTTCAACATGTTTCCAAATGCTGTAAAATTTAATAAGACGCCCCAAAATGAATGAAAGTAGAGATTTGTACTTGCCAAAGAGCGTTGTGTGGAATCAATGATGTTATTTTGGGGAATTAAAAAGAACATTGATATATGAAAATGGGTCAATTTGACCCGAGGACAACATGAGGGTTAAGTTAAGGAAAAGGTTGTGGGGGCTGTAAGGGAAAACGGGACAGTTGGGTTTAGGAAAAGAAGAAAGTGACTTTAGGAACCATTACACACGGGACACAATCCCCAGTCTCCTGGGTGAAAGTCCTGTGTTTGACTTGTTAAATGCAACAGATTTTAAAAATCAGGGTTTCTTCATCCTGCACTTTCTGTCCGGCTCCTGCACTTTCCAGGTAATAGACCGCACCACTGATGTGATGAGTCTGCTGGGGTTGAAGTTGCTTTGTGTTATTAAATGGCTCCCTCTAGGGTTCAAACCCTAAACATTCTTAAGGGGTCTCTAATTTGAAGAATGTTTGAAGGAATTTGAAAGTAAGAGTATCTTAAGCTATTAATCTTCATATTTACATATGGTTTGTCAAATGTATAAATTGATACCTAATTGATCCTATTTTACAAGTGTTAATAGCCATAGCAATCACATACTGCACGTGGTGTTCTACAGCATCATACAAATACATTGAATGATAAATATGCCTTTTTATTTTTCTCCATTCAGTTCTGCACGCTGACAAATCCATGTTCTACAGCCTCCTGTAAGAGAGACCAATAATGGAGTTTTAATTATAGATATATGATATGATATATCACATTAAATGCTTGCTCTTGGGGGAATTACTAGAATTTTGAGGGTTTGTAAGTTATAGAGTGGTCTCATAAAGTGTCTCAATTTTTGAAAACCTTTCAAAAATTAACAGTAATTTGGAGCCCCCTACAATGACTCTGAGGACCCCCCCCTGTTGAAGATCCCTGCCTTAAAGTGTTTCAGTTTTTACTCTAGGTGAAAGTTAACATGTTAAGTTGTACTAAAGTTGTCTCCACCATGAGGAATTCTAAGTAATGACAACAGATCAAATGACCCTGCCAAATCCCATACAGAAACTTAAAGCTTTAGTGTGGAACTTGTTGATATTTAAGGTCCCATGGCATGAAAACTTTACTTTATGAGGTTTTTTAACATTAATATGATCCTATAATATGATCCTTGTTTTATGCTGACACAAGCTCCTGGTAACAATATTTTCATGATTTTATGTAGGGAAATACACATCAAAATGACAATAAAGTGAATCTTGAATCTTGTGGGAAAGACTTTTGGGATCTTTAGCCATACAAGGGACTACAAGTCAGCATATCTCACCCTCCGCTGAACAGATAATAACCGTTCTTTAACCCTCATGTTGTCCTCATGTTGTTCTATATCAATGTTCTTTTTAATTCCCCAAAATAACATGATTGATTCCACACAACGCTCTTTGGCAAGTACAAATCTCTACTTTCATTAATTTTGGGGCATCTTATTAAATTTTATAGCATTTGAAAAAGCAAATTGAAGTGGTTTCTCAATAGTATTGAGTAAAAGTTGACATATTCCAGTCTGTGATTATCCATCAACATCCATTCCTTTAATTTTAGTCTCAATAATTCCTAATTTCTGCTTTTCTAACTCAAACATTAGGTATAATTTCTTATAAAGGAGGTTTATTGACCATAATTTCCAAAAATAACTGTAAAACTAAAGTTATTAAGTCAGTGTTATGTAGCGTTAAACGTCAAATAAAGTAACAACCATTGAAAAAAGTGTTAAAAGTTAAAAACATTGATTAAAAAGCATCAATAAAGGTGTTGATTTTCAATTCAACACGAGGGTTAAATCTGTCTCTCGTGAGCAGTGAGCATTTTAAATCACTTAACTCACTCATTCAACAGAAGTGTATGACTGGCATTGATGTTTCGATATTTTTTCCCTGCTCTGATCCTGTTCCAGCGGGGGTTCCCTTCCTGATCACAGCAGAGCTGTTCAAACAGTCCCATCGTCCGGCGGCCTACATCGTCGGGGGATCACTCAACTGGCTGTCCAACTTCACTGTGGGCTTCGTCTTCCCTTTCTTACAGGTGAAAGCTTTACTATGTGCTGCCCTGCGTGAGCATTTCTCTTTCCTAAATGTTAATACTACTAGGCGTGCTCTGGCTTTCTAATAACTGCAAATTGAATGTGATCTGAACTGGTTAACCTGGTCACTGACCCGCTGCTTGGTTTTGTTCCAATCCCAATTATTGTCTTTTCTTTTATGACATTTTCAAAAAAGCTCACAATATAAAGTGCTTGTTCATAGAAGTAAAATGGCTAGAAAGGCCATTGAACTGTTTCCCGTGGTCATTTGATCGGCACACAACAAAGTGGGCATTGTTTATTACAAGAAATCTAAATGTCAAGCGACGTCCTGCAGAACTGAACTTTGGTTCAGCACACCCACTAAATGGTGACAAAAGTTTTCTTTTAGAGCACCCTTAGTTTCAAATATAATAATGTGGCGTTTACTGGATACTAGAGAACAAGATTCCCATGTTCTCGTTCACATCACAGGATAACTCAGGAGGGTTGGATGATTACAGAGTTGGTCAAATGAGTGCTTTTAAGATCCTGTGTATTAACTATATGACACGGTACAGTATTAAAGGTCGCATGTCATATTCAGGTATTTTAGTTTTCCACTAGAACACATTTACATGCTTAGATTTTCAAAAAACATATTATTTTTGTCATACTGTCTGTCTAAATATTCCTGTATTCACCCTTTAAACGCTGCGTTTTAGCGCCTGTCTCTTTAATTCCCCATCCTAAAAACGCCCGGTCTGCTCTGATTGGTCAGTGTTTACAGGCCTTTAGCATCTGTGCTATCAGCGTCTCTGCACCATCGCTGCAGCCGGAGAATGACTGTAACGGCACTGTAGCAGCACTTTCTACCTATATACAGTATATTTGACAGAAACTGTGACATCACAACCGTACGCAAGTCCTGACGACCCGTTTTAATGCACTATTTCTGAATAAGGGCTGTGTGTGTGTGTCTCTGTGGATTGAGCGTTTTGCTACTTAACAGTATTTATACAGCACCTCGACCTGCTTTAAAATCAAACTAGACATGAAAATCTCACTCTTCACAATATGGGACCTTTAAATGGGAGTTTAATCACCTTGAACAATAGTTTGGCTGATGTGATGTGTGGTATGTGGGTAATTTCTAGGCACTTCTGTATTATATCTCTCCAAGTCAGAAAAGTTGGAGTTTCCCAATCATAATTAAAACTTGGATGTTGATTATTTCCAACGGCATTGTGTCTATTTTGTATTAACCTATACAAATCATGAATTCTTAACCCTTTCCTTCTCTGTTTTGAGTTCCCTCTGCTTTTAATCCAAAATAACTCTTTCCTCTTTGGATTGACAATTCATATATCACTTGTTTCATGTTGTCTCCATCTCATATTTTATTCCTTATCTCTTACTCCTTCCAATGATCCTACGTCCATCTGCCACGTCTAACCATCAGATGTCAGCGGGGTCTTACTGCTACTTGGTGTTTGGCGCCATTTGTCTGTCCGTGGCCGTCTATGTCTACATTGTGATACCAGAGACCAAAAACAAGACCTTCATGGAGATCAGCCGGATGTTCTCTAAGAAGGAGGCAGTCCTAGAGACCCAGGGCCTTATCCATGTGGACCACCTGAAACTGAAGAAGATGAACGGCTATGGTGGTGTGGAACATGCTTCACTGGAGTTCGACAGTTCTTCATAAGTACCTCAACTGAGCTTCAGGCTCTCACTGGGACAACAAAACCATTCATTACTTCCTCTTCATTACACTGTTTTGATATACGCACATCAGCCAACACAACACCTCTCAGCAAAAGCATTCTCCACCGCACAGGGCCTGAAATCCTCCTCCCAGCATTCCAAAGCTCCTATACGCTAGTAATACAAACATTAGTCTATATCCTTTCGTTCCACTTCTGGGATTGCTCAGTCATCTAGGCCGGAAATTCATTGTCTTGGGCATCTTTTGTGTTGGCATAGACAGTATCCTCTGGTGGATTTCTGATTTCTCTGGTTAATTGCTCCTCAGATCTCTGCAGGGTAAATCCAGACAGCTAGCTAGACTATCTGTCCAATCTGAGGACTATGGTTACCTGGTCCTCAGATCTCTGCAGGGTAAATCCAGACAGCTAGCTAGACTATCTGTCCAATCTGAGGACTATGGTTACCTGGTCCTCAGATCTCTGCAGGGTAAATCCAGACAGCTAGCTAGACTATCTGTCCAATCGGAGGACTATGGTTACCTGGTCCTCAGATCTCTGCAGGGTAAATCCAGACAGCTAGCTAGACTATCTGTCCAATCTGAGGACTATGGTTAGGGGACCACTAAGGTCTATTTAAAAGAGACTTCAGATACAGTATTAGGGGACCACTAAGGTCTATATAAAAGAGACTTCAGATACAGTATTAGGGGACCACTAAGGTCTATATAAAATCATCCAAAGAGCACCATGTCATGGGACTTTAAAGAAATGCCAATAAAACCAGAGCAAGTTTTTCCTCCCATCCTGGAATTCTGTGTGGACTAGCCAGACCCTCCCCCACAGCACTGTGGAGGAGGATCTGGCAAAGCGAGACTATGTAAACATTAAGGTCTCCCTGTGCTAGACAATTCCCGTCCTGGCAGCACGGCTAACTAAGCCAACCAGCTGATGGCAGCTATAGCTAGTAGCAGTTAGCGTTTAGCCTTAGCACTAACTATTACCCACTTTAGCAACAAGTAAAGCTTTCTGTTAATCTGGAAAGTCTGTAAATCACTGAGAGTGGAGGCGAGTGAGCCAGAGGACATCAGACAGAAAACCAGAAAACAGTTCCACCATAAAATATGATCCAGTTTCACCCAAATAGTGCCTAATAGCATTACTGTTCTTTTAAGGTAAAATACTTACATAATGTTGCTTTTACTAACGTTTAATTAAATGTTAATTTACCATTTATTAATAGTGATCGTTATAAAGTGTTACATTAAGGAGAAATCTGAGTCTTTTATGGGTTTGGCCGTTTTGCCTATCAGTACTAATCCCATTGTATTCACCAAGCTAATAGCTAAGATGTGGGACCAAGGTGAAAATAAGTCTGACCCGACAACAAACACGAGCAGTCAGACCATCAGACATGTTAAAAACAATCCTCCATCACAGTTCACACTCTCTACTTCATCTTTGACTACATCAAGCAGTGGCAACTGAGACACTGAAACATAATATTAATGTATTTTTTGGGGGGGGGAATTCATTTCAGTAAGTTTTCTCTGCACTGTTTTGAGTGGTTTAATCAACCAGTTAATGGGAGAACTTTCCTCTTTTCTCCGACTTGTAGGTGGAGCATCACAGTGAGCATGTGGATACAGAACAGTGAATAAATGGATTGTGAATCCAAAATAATACAGCACATTGGACATTGGTTTATTTTTAGCCCAGAACACCCGTCCAAATCCAACACAGTCTCCCTCCCCAGGTGTATCCGTGATGTCTTAACCTTTTTTAACCCTCATGTTTCCCAATATCAATGTTATTCTGCCCAATTGTAATTCCCCAAAATAACATGATTGATCCCACACTCTTTGCCAAGTACAAATCTCTACTTTCATTAATTTTGGGGCGTCTTATTCCATTTTATACCATTTGAAGAAAAGAAATTGAAGTGGTTTTGAAATAGTATTGAGAGTAAAAGTTGACATATTCCAGTCTGTGATTATCATCAACATCCATTCCTTTAATTTTAGTCTAAATAATTTCTAATTTCTGCTTTTCTAACTCAAATATTATAATTTCCTATAAATGAGCTAGACTATCTGTCCAATCTGAGTTTCTGTTGCACTAAAATTACTTCTGAACTTACACATGTTCCACCAAAACAAGCTCCATCCCGAGGCTATTTTGCAGCGGCACCGTGGCTCCGTCCGGAGCTTAGCCCCGCCCAAGACGATTGTGATTGTTTTGAAGAAATGGCAATAAACCAGAGCATGTTTTTCTCCCATCCCGATATGCTGTGTGGACTAGCCAGACCCTCCTCTGCAGCGCTGTGGAGGAAGGTCTGGCATTGCGAGACTGTTGACAAAGTAATGTGCCACTGCATAGCTGGCCTAGGGTTACTATACACATTAGCCTGTCTCTCCGGTGCAGAACAAGACCTCTTTGCTACATACCTGGCAAATCCCTTAACCCTCAATGGATTTGTCCCCCAATCCACATCAAAAAGACTTGGACCCTGTTACAAAGATACAGAGAAAAGGTGTAGTCACCTCTATTGTCCGGTGTCACTTCCATTTCCTTGTTATGCGGAGAGGCTGCAGAAAAATTTGAATGAAATAGGAAGTACATGCCAGTTGCTCACACTGATGAACTCATTATTGTATTTCCCGCCCCGTATATTGATGTTCCTCTAGGGTCTCTATTTTTGAGAGGCAAGAGAGAAATATTAAGAGTAATTTGTTGAATTTAACCATTACCAAATCTCACTATCATTTACAATATCATTTTTTTTCTCTCTTCTTTGAAAAGAAAAAGTCCATTATTGTAATTCTGATTAAAATGCTTCAATGATGATTTTCAATTACTTATAGCCATCTACTTATTGCTATCCTGGACCCTTACCCAAAATAAAGTCAGAGAGCGGTAACTGTTGTTACGGTGCTCTGTCTTGGTTTCTCCCGAACATTTGGAAGTTACTGTGAAAGCTTTATTTTATAGCTTTTTGATATTAATGAACATCTGTTACATTCAAGCCATTGCCAAATGAGTTAGTTAAGACTATCAACTCTCTTTGTATGTCTCAGTATGACCATGTTCAGAAGATTGTGGCGCCCGGTGACTATCGCACAAAGAAACTCGAAAATAATAACCTCTTCTGTAGAGTCCGATTTAAAAAAAAAAAAAAAAAAAATTTTTAATCCTCCATGTCCTCCTTCGTTACCAGCAACTGCATTGAGGAGGGGATGAGGGTGCGTTCGCGATCACGGAAGGCTTGTGTCATGTCGACACTTCAACCGTGTTGATGTCATTACTTAGAATTCCTCATGGGGGAGACAGAAACCACGCACTATAGCTTTCAGACCACCCATTATTTTCTGACTTTTTCAATAGTTTTCTTGACTGAAGGTACTTATCGAGATGATAAAGGAAGTCTTAAATGTCACAAAAAAATCATTAACTCATTTTCAACCAAAAAAGAAGTGCCTTTTTTCTTTGCGGGGCCGTATTGTTTCTCCTTTCCACCTCCGGATCTACTGCCCATATCATTTCACACTCTACCCTTGAACAGAGATCTCCACAAATGTTACAATCAGTATAGAATCACACAGACATCTACTGTAAATGAAATAACAAAGTTCAGGGCTTTGATACACAATTAATTTTTATGCATTACACACAGATGCAGCATTTGGCATTTATGCATAATTTTTGTTCAAATGAATACACTTCAAATAGATATTTGTTGTTACAATATTATGTGATTACAATTATACCAAGCAAGGCTGTTGTCTTCGATGTGAAAAATGCTGGCGTAGTGTGAATAGAGGCCCAAAATAGATAGAAAAAGCCTTTTATTCCGATTTAGCTGACTTAAATACATTCTGAACTGTGACCCGCTCAGAGTGTAAAAGGAAAATATGATGCATTGTCAGATGTACGATTGTACCAAATGCTCCCTGTATGGAGTTAGTAAAAAGTACAGTTGATAAGGTGATGGAGCTAGCTTCATATATTCTGCTTTTAATCTCTGAAATAAGGAAATCTCTAATCGGTTTCTAGATTTCCACCTTTACTCTAATAATTCACACTACAAAAAGTGTTTGCATTTCCCTTGCTACCTGTCCCTTTTTCCCCGTCGTCCATCACTCTCTCTCTCTCTCTCTCATCTCTCGCTCCTCCCCTCTGTCCTCTGTCCCAGAGCTGTTGGTGGTGGGCGTGGAAATGCTCTGGCAGATAGCTGATGAATGTGGCACTTCTCTGCTACAGGCTGTAAGTGTTTTGTCACAGAGTGTGTTACGACTGGGCCGGCCTATTCTTTATGCTTTAGCACGGTGCTGCAACACAGACAGCTCTGTAGCCACGCATACATCCCCCTCACATAAATACACCAACATACAGACAGAAGCTGAGAAGTAACCTTCACTCTTTGGTTGAACTGCTTTGGTTGCACAGATATGGCGGTCCACACCTAGGCATGGTCACAAGTCCAAATGACTGAGAGTAGCATTTGCTCATGATCTGGTTCTCTCAGTTTCAAACCCCCACCCCCTACCCCAATAAGCACTCGCTTATACCCAGGCTTACATCCACAATGTTACCGTTACTTTTAGATCAATCCCAGATGTTTTGGTCAAAATGATTGCTCTTTGTTTTTTTTTTGACACCCTTTCAGATGTATTGTTGTCTTGCACAGCAGCAGAATTCTCACAAAATCACCCAAAAAAACAACTGCCATATTTTGTATTTTTGGGATCTCGTGGATGTCCGTGACGTTCTGGAGGTTTGACCAGTGTCTGCTTTATATGAGTTTGTATTGATGGAGACACCAGTGCGTAAAGAGGAATTTAAGTTGTTGAATGAACCACACCTAAAGAAACTAGTGTGTGCGTGTGTGTGTGTGTGGGGGGGGGGCTGGCCTTGGCCCTGGCCCTTTTTTAAATGTTAATCATCACTGCTTCACCCCGGGGCCACAGACATGGCCAGAGATGCTGGTATGCTAACGTAGCCGGCCAATAAGCATCTGAGCTGGTTTCTGCTGACCGCTCCGCTGCTCACATGTTGATTCTCCCACATCATTAAAGGCAGCCGCATGTTGATTGCAGCATTTTCATTCCTCAATGTGTATGTGTTAGGGCGTTTTTTTTCCACCTGTTGCCTTTGATGTGGATGAGCAGTGTGTGTGTGTTGTAGCTGGAAATGGAAGGCTATTGGCAGGGTCAAAGGTTAATGATTAACCATTTTGTAGTATCCTAACTAAGCTGGGGTGCATTCAAGGACATTTTGTGGTGTTTTGCCATTTTTATTGTGTCTGATATATGTTCTTCCTCTGTGCCATTGAGCTCTGTTGTTGTTGTTAAAAACACAACAGGGAGTCATAACTGTGGAATTAAAATAGCCCCCCCCCCATCATCACATACCCTTCACCATACATAGAGATAGGCATGGGGAACTTTCCATAAGATCATCTCTCAAACCATGCCAATCTCTATGTATGGTAAAGGGGGGGGGGTATTTTAATTCCAAAGGCCAAGGGAACTTTATCAGGATGCATAGTATCCTGATAATATGAAATAACTGGCCTTTAATAATAAAAATCTACATTTATTTATTTGCAATACATTATTTATTCACAAAGAAAATTAGTGTCCTTAAAAGGTTGGATTTTCCTAATTTGTTTGAATCAAGGCATTAAGATCAAATTAGTTTTTTTATTCCTCTTTCTAATCAACTTTAGCCTGGGTGTGTAAACTTTCTCAAGCCACTCTATGTGCGAGGTGGTGATGGCGCAGTGGATATGACACATGTGGTGTGCAAGATCGGGGTTTGATTCCCACTGTGATACATCAACCAATGTGTCCCTGAGCAAAACTCTTAACCCCTAGTTGCTCCAGAGGTGTGCAACCTCTGATATATATATAAATATAGAAATTGTAAGTCGCTTTGGATGAATGTGTCAGCTAAATGAAATGTATTGTAATGTTTTATGTCTTCTGTAGCAAATACTGAGCTAAGAGCCGCAGACACAGACAGGGTAGGGGAGCTAGTACTGTAGTACTGAGAAATGGCCAACATGTGGGTCTTTTATGGGGAAACCATGAAACCTAATGATGATATCATTGATATCATTATTAATTATTGTGCCTGTTTTGGGCTGCACTTTTTTTATGCTATTGCTTACTTTTTAATGTTCTTTGTTAAAAGTTATGGAAGAGATTGTTGTGCAACAGTCTTGAAAATAAGCAGCGAAACGTATTTTAGTAAACTGAAACTAAATAAAAACTAAAGTCTTCAAAAAGAAACAAAGCTAAACTGAAACTATATTACCTGGTTGAAAAAAAATTAACGTAAATCACGTCAGTTTTAGTTTTTTTACAGAAATGGAACGTAGGACACTAATACACATGGCTATTCCTATTCCTGTACAGTTCCCCAACCAGGTATTTTGTATGTATATATACAGTATACTTCTGCAAATAAATTGAAAAACTAAATGAAAAACTAAATGAAAATTCAAAACTATAACAACCTTGTTACAGATATAGTGATATAAGAAGTCTTGTACAAAGTACTTGAAAGCAATACTTGGGTAAAAGTACTGTAATGTATCTCACCAGAAAAGGACTTTGGTAGAAGTTAAAGTCTACTTTTAGAATATTACTTGAGTAAAAGTCTGCAAAGTATCTGATATTTGTATGAAAAGTCATGTTCTGTTATACCATTTTCTCACATTTTTAGAAGTAAAAGTTATGAAAAACTTGGATTATGAACTTTATTGTGGCTTCCTTATAGTGAAGCATAATATTCATTGTTTCTTAAACATCAAATTCATAGTCTGACATCAACAAAAAGAAAAATAGAGTTTTGAGGGAAAATTTTGTGAAGTAAAAATACACATTTTATTAAGGAAAAGTAGTGGAGTAAAAGTGAAAGTTTCCCAAAATATCAATAACAAACATGATATGTGAACAGTGTACATTAACGAATACTTCTAGATATAATGATATTCATAAAACAGTTGATTAGTAACTCTATGAGGACAAAAGACGCACTCGGTCAGCAATGTTTGACAACGCTTCTACTCAGAAAGCAATATTACAACATTTCATTTATTTACTATTTTACCTTTTGTGAAGCCAAAACTTTTGTGAACTCATTTTAAGCAACAAAACAAGTGAGTGTAGGTATGTTTCCACAAGAGAGTTGAGAAATATGTCAGCTTTTGGGCCAAATTATCTCTTTACACGTTGCTCTGGAACAATTCTGGGCATCGCCGTACAGAAAGCTGAGTTTGTTCTGAACACTCTGACATGCAACATACCGGGATCAGTTTTAGGCAAAGAAAGGAGAATTCAAGAAGATATCTAAAATCTGTCTGCCCTTAGACCCCGGAGGGTTGAGTTCTACTGCATTTGGCAGAAACTGCCACTAGAGGACACTAATGATATATTTAAATCTACATACAGAAGTTCTTCTGTATCATGAGGCAGATTAAAACAGGGAGGTGGAAGGAGGACATATGCTGTCCAGCCTGTCCAGACCCTGAGACTCTATTTGATCACAACTTTGGCCCTGCAGGGTCACAAAAACATCGCCTGGCCCTCCTCCATTCACCGGCCTTTCACTGGCAAACGTGGCACAGACATCTTATTACCCTGTTCATTTACGACTCTCAAAACCCTGAAAACAGCAAATTACCAATACACGGCTCAATACGCAAGGTGGCCTTTAGTGTCTGTGACTTGACGGGGCCAAGCCCTTTCTATTGTGCAGAGGGAGTTTACTATGAAACCTATTTGAAGTCATTGTACCTTGCAGCAGGTCATTGTGTACTAGGCCCTCATCTCAACAAGTAGCGACAGTTCGCAACTACCTGTAATGGTGGATCCCCCCAAAAGGGAGACCTGAGTGTCTGCCTCTACGAATAACAATACAACTGTTTCCCAGTTGTGGTCCCTGTGCTCGGGCCCTGGGATCTCACAGTAGGTCTATTGGGTCCTATGAAGGCTCTTTACGGTCACTAATACACAAAACACAACAATAGCAGCTCCTCCAGATGCTGAGCTGTGACTGAAACCAGGCTGTAAAAATACCGTCAGCTCTTTGGGGTTTAAAGAGCTGAATAGTCGTTTGATTGGGTGTTAATAGTGGTTAGGTTACTAGAAGTGCATGTTTGAGCTAATTGTCCAGTGTAATGGTTTTACCTGCTGTGTTGATTAGACGGTTTGGGTTTCTGAGAAGTTAGATTACCGTGTGTGTCACACTGCAAAAGCATCTTTAAAATCAGCTGCTGCACACGTAGTTCACCGTTCCGGGACCACTTTGTCGTTTGGAAAGTCATTTTCTTTTATTAATTTGGAAAACTCACCACATGACGACATGGTGACACAACCAGGACATATGGAGCCAATGGCGTTTGACACTTTGTGTTGAAAAGTGGTGTGGGAACAAGTGGCTCAGATGAAAAAGAAACATGTCTACGTAATGGGGGTATGAGGTCAGAGCCGATAACGATGACTGCAAGTAACAGTCGTCTACACAAAGCGCAGATTTTAATTTCACCCTCTGAGGACAAAAGACGCACCAACGAGTCCAAGCGATATTTGACAACACTCCTACTCAAAAAACAGTATTGCAAAATGTCATTTTTGACATTTATTTTCAATTTCATTCATATACGCCGCTACTTTTGTCAACCCAAGACTTTTGTGAACTCATTTCAAGCCCCAAAACAACTGAGTGTAGGATTTTTTTTATTTGAGAAATATTCCGCTATAGGGCCAACTCTACACATTGCTCTGGAACAATTTATTAGATTTAGAAAAGCATGGTTGTTTATTTAATATTTCTGTCTTAGGTGGCTATTAGCAGACACACCGTTTCCCAAGAGGGTTACAGGTTAAAGGTCACCAGCCTGACAGATTGAGGCCAGTCAAGTGGTGAGCTATGAGAATGGACAGGGAGGTGTTTTTTAGGGAGCAGCAAATAAAGCTCAAACATTGGAAAGAGAACACATGAATGGTTTTCACTGGACAGGAAGGGGATGACAATTTATAATCCGAAATAACTAAAGCTGTGAAAAGTAGAATAGTCTCCTCTGAAATGTAGTGGAGTCGAAGTATGTAAGTAGAATGTGCTTACTTGGCAGTGGGGGAATCACCAGAAGTCTCTCGATACGATATCATCACGATACTTATGCCACGATACGATATTATTGCGACATTCTGTGATATATTGCAATTCATGACCTTTCTTCCAACTTCTAATTTTTCCCAATTTCAAATGACGTCCCCAAAAGGAAACTTTGTCAACATCTGTTTCATCTAAAAAGAGACATTTCTCCGTTTGTTCATATCAAAATGCTGCAAAATGGGACAAACTGACCAACACATATATAATAATAGATCCATACTTGGCGCCTGTGTATCGATACAGTATTGCCACTGAAAATATCGCGATACTATGCTGTATCGATTTTTTTCCCCCAACCCCTACTTAAGTAAATGTACTTTGTAATAGTAGCAGTTTATTTGAACATGTAAAACATTAAAATAAAATACATATACACATACATTCAATTAATAATTAAAATGACAGATAAATAAGGGCATGTACTTCTCAGCACAATCTTCCAAAATGATTGAAAGTCATTTAAACAAAAAATTCCCATGTTCAAGTAGGAAGAAGTTCATAAACAACGTTTCGGGTCCGACCCCCTTTCTCTACTTTTATCCTTTAGTGAATATAAAATCTTATGCTTCCCTTATTACTCATCATAGACACAGATGCATACATACATACATACATACATACATACCTACACTGTTTTTGTTTCTTTTCTTCCCTTTCTTCTTCTTTCTATACCATCTATCTATAGCAGATTACATAATAACACATCCATACTAGACTTAGTATATAGATAGATTAGTGTATAGATGCCAAGAAACCATACATTCATTATACAATACTATCACTTCAAATGATGCCATGCCACGACTGGCTCGGTAAAATAGATGTACACCAATAAAGGATACACCAAAGCAATTTTCTGCAGCCCTTCATGACATGAGTAACTCCTGAAATCCACTCACAAACAATCTTTAGTATCTATTCAATTGGCAACATTGATACAATTTTCCCAAGAAGATGTGATGTTTACAGGAGACAAGAAGGAAGTCTTTTGAGCTTGTGCATTAATGACGTTTTACAGTTCTGCACGGGAGCACAGCCAGGGAGAAAATGCCTAGGTGTGACTGTGCTTGGCCAGGGGAGCTGTGGTCAGAGGTGTGTCCAGCCTTGCTGGGTGGAGCACGGTCCACGTAGAGCTGAGCACAGACTGACCATCTGTAACCTGTGATTTCAGCAGCGGCCACATTCTGGACTTGGCCCGGAAGCTATGTCTCTGATCTGTGAGGTTGACCTGGGTCAACTTTTAGCTGTCTGTCTTAAGCCTTTGACAGGACACTTGTTTTGCACTCCCATCCAACTGTTGCCTGGGTCCAGACCTTTGAATCTGTTTCACTGATTCGTCTATCATTACAACATGAAACAGTGGTTCCTCGGCTGTAAATCAACTGATCCAATGAGCGCCGTGGGGGACTAACAATGTTGTCAAGCTTTGTCACAACCCATTCTCACTCCCAAGTCGTCACATTCGGACGCTTGGTGGGTGGCCCTTAGCGTCAGATACGACATACAAGGCACCCTATAGCAGCAGCTAGACCGCGGCGCTGTATGATGAATTATTATAAAGAGCAACGGTAGCGAGTAGTATTAAAGGCTGAGGCAGGTTGTGGTGGTGCACGGGCCAAACAACACAGGACTTTCACCCATGTGCCACAAAAGGTACATTTTGTAACCCCACCTAGGGCTGGGCAATATATCGATGTTGCGATTTGAGACTAGATATTGTCTTAGATTTTGGATATATTGTAATATTGTAATATGGTAAGTGTCTTTACCTGGTTTTACAGGCTGCAGTACAGTAAAGTGAACCTTCCCTGACTGTTCTTGCTGTTCTATTATCTACCTTTACCCACTAAGCCATTAAATAATTTCTGGAGAATATTTATCAAAAATCTCATTGTATAAATAACATTTTGTTAAAGCACCCATAATCAACCATACAATATCGTCGCAATATTGACATCGAGGTATTTGGTCAAGAATATCGGGATATATTTGAATATTTGATATTTGAACCGTAAGCCCACCCACAACCTTTTCCTTAACTCAACTGTCCCGTTTCCGTGGGTAACGGAACCATATTGCCACCCACCAGCTTTTCCTTAACCTAACAGCGTCAAAAAAGGACGCCAATAGTCCGACCGAGCGAGTTTAGGTGAAGCATGTTATATGACGCCAAAGCGTGACGTTTTAGCGTAAGTGACAACCATGTTAGCTAATAAATGTGTAAAGCAAATGACACAGAGGTACAGAAGAAAGACCAGTAAATTAAGACAAAGCGTGTAGCCAAGTGACAAAACATACAGTACATAAGCCTACATAAGAGAATCATATCTTTCCAAACTGATTCATGTAGCAACATTCTTATGAACAGAGTCAGCAGGGTCACCCAGCACACTGACTGAGTCAGTATGCACCTGCAGACATCTTGTGTATTCCCAACTGATATGAGACTTGCAAGACTTGTCAGCAATTAACAAAACCATAGAGGTGTTGAGAGCAGACATGCAAATATTTCATCAATATACCTTTTTTCATGTTAATACAGGGAGAAACCATGCTCCTTCATGTGTATCTAAATCAGTCTAAGGTTTCACTGTAAGATACTCGAGCAGGACTTTACAAGATATTACATATTTCTCAAAAGGAGAGCTTCTTTGGTGCCCTAAATAATCCCTGATGTTGCTTGTCTCAAACTAGCTGGAGCCCCAGTGATAATGGCAAGTAAGGAAAATACTCTAGTTAATATTAGCATATTATATATTAATATAGCATTCAAGCTATGGTAGCATAATGGTAAGAACTGGAATCTCTCATTATTCTTACTTGGGAATGTTCAACATTAGTCTGGTAGCTATTTCCTCAAGGAGTGAAAGCAGATATAAACAGTACAACTCCCTTTTAACTAGATCGAGCGTCTTTGTGTCTATATGGGGTTTTAGTTAGTTGTAACTGTCATCAATGATGACTTTGCAGCCATTTCTGCCATAAACTGACTGACTGAATAAGAATAAGAACATTATGTAACAGCTAGCTAACCTAGTGACACTAGTAATCTAGGTAAGCTAGTTTGGAAGTATGCGTATGGATACAATTTACAAAAATTCCATATTAACGTTGTGATTGTTTGGCAGAGGTTTAGTGTGTTTAACTCTAAGAAATGTTACTCTAACCTACAATTGAAGAAGTCATGATTTATTGCTCCTGTGGGGGAATTGCATTTTTTTCGCTCTGTTGTTACTCTGTTGCTATTACATTAAACACAGGCCCAAAATACACACACACACACACACACACACACACACACACAAACCCCAACAACCAGCATGCCTTCTTAACAACAACCACAAGACATTTAAAAGTACATCACACTCTCTATCTTTCACTGACAAGTAGAGACTATTTTCCTTCCCTAACGAAGTCCATGTTCTTTTTTTTTTCCTAATCCAGATCCTTGTGTCCCGACCAGTGTTTTTTTACCCTTGGAGAAGCAAAGACATCTCATTGCAATTTGTCCAAATCACAGCACAGCCCTCATGTAATGAGCGGGCCACCACAGCTATGATGATTACAGTGTCGACAGTGGCTAGCAGGCCACAATAATAACTAGTGGCAGTATTGGTAGGAAGATACGTTGAATGGAAGATAAAGGAGGTAAATATGCTGTAGAAGCTGCTCTGCTTGTTGCTGTATTTATTGTTATAATAGTTTCCAAATCCAATGTGATCTGTGATCTGAGATTCTTTTTATCCCCAGAATTATAATGAAGATATTTGCTGAAAAGCAAGCAGTGTCAGTGTGAATAGGCTACTGTGTATAGCCGTGTTGCTACGCGTGGAAATTAGAGATTCCTATTATATTTTCAATTTATGATGTTATAAAGGGGCATTTTGCTGATTTTACATATGAAGTGAACTTGTCATAAGGAGTACTTCTTAGTGTTGTGGCTCTGGAGGAACTCTGTCGAGTCTGAGAAAAACAGGTGTTAAAGTTGAGGTTTCAAACTGCATGACAGGGGGGTCACACACTACAAGATCTTTCACCCAATCCCCGATAAGTCTGTTTGATCTCCAAACTATGATTTGTCACGAAAACCCAAAGCCAAAAGTGACACAGAGAGGATGAAGAATGGAGGTATAGAGTCAACCCGGATACAGAAGGAAAATGAATGGAGGCTGGAAGGGCTCCACAGACTGGAGACAAACAGCTGAGAGTGGCTGTACCTCAACACAAACACATGACCACACACACACACACACACACACACACACACACACACACGCTACCCAGTGTTTTTCGACTACCCAATCAAGTCAGCATCAGCTATTTCAGCAATGTATGCTATGCTCCGTGTCACTCCTGTTCATCTCACACACACACACACACACACACACACACAGCTATTTCATTCTCTCTCTCACTGACTCTCTGGCTTTAGCATTCATTCACAAAGTGACTGTGCTGACACACTGGGGAGAGAGAGAGAGAGAGAGAGAGAGAGAGAGAGAGAGAGAGAGAGAGAGAGAGAGAGAGAGAGAGAGAGAGAGAGAGAGAGAGAGAGAGAGAGAGAGAGAGAGAGAGAGAGAGAGAGAGAGAGAGATCATGAAGGACATTTTAGGCATCCAGTAGCAAGACAACCATAACACACATATACACACACAAATATACATTATATAAAAATTAAAAATCCCTCATAGAAATGCAATGACCATGATAAGTTAAGGTAAGTGCTTCAAGTGAGAGGACAAACTATTACCTTTAACAGAAAAGTAGTGTTGGCCAATCAGAGGAGGTTGTGCCAGAGTCTCTATCTGATCTGTCAGAGGGAGAGCAGGAGACAGTTGGGAAGTCCAACGTTGGTAGTCCCCAGAGAAGAAGTCATTTCATGGAGCAGATTAGAACCCCATTGAAACATATGAAACCAAAATTACTCAGTGTTAGATCATAAATTCAGTTGGTCGTTGTTCCATCATAGTGTTAATAGTGTTAAAAACGGTAGCTGACATAGTTGTTCAGGAGCTAGCTCAGACTGATCAGATAATGAAATTACTGATTTAACAGGATGGGGGTTTTGCAAGGCACTTAGGGGCTGAGTCCCCTAAAGGTCTGATCCTAGAATCGCCCCTGGCACAACTGGTAAACTCACACAGGATTGTTATTTCAAGTTGAGTAAATGAAAACTCATGGCTGGTTCTTCCCTCACTTAGATATGTTACGGAGCTCTCAGCCACCTCGCCATCATCATGGCCTTCCTTAGCAAATGCATGTTATAAAACATAAAATACTGTAAATGGAAGTACGGTACCTTTACTGTAAAAAGAATTCACAGTAACTTGCCAATTTATACAGTAAGTAACTATAAATTTAACATTACATTTTTTACAGTGTATTTAAATCTGCTCTCTCTGTTGCAGTCATTTCAGTGCAAATCGCCGTTAATGGCAAAGCATCCCCTCCACCTCCCCATTACCGCAGATTAATGAGCTCCATCAGCCCCCTCTGTTACAAATCTCCCTGTAGAGTGTAAGCGCCTAGGACTTCTGCCAAGACTTAATTATCACATATATTCTGTTATAATTCATCTGTACTTCATTCACTTGTCTATCCTCATTGGTATAACCAAACCAAACTCTCTTAACCGCACAAACATTTAGTAAATTGCTCGTTTCCACCTTGACGAATGCCACCTGTTCATCGGGAGCTGCATGTTCCTGAGACCTGATCACCTGCTCTGCTCCGTGTGTGAGCAGGTCATGTGACCAAAGAATTAGAAAGGAGAACATCACAGGGAGCAGCCTCACGTCCTGCTGCCATAGTGACACAAATAAAGAGGTCATTGTTACAGTAACATGAAGTTAGATGCTAAACACATGTGTCAAAGGCCAAGCACTCACTGGTATGTCAAAATGTGACAGTCTCTGATATATTAGTGGGATAATATTACAGCCTGCAGTCGGTGGTGTTACACTGTTGGAGGCTTCTGGACAGTGAGTAAATATGACAATAAAATCATAAAAATCTACTAATAAATCTGAATTGAAAAGGCTGTAATGATGATGATGTAAGGAACAGAATACTTAGTCTGCAGTAAGTTTGTATCACATATTTTAGTTTTTTTTTTTTTTTAGTATGTATCATATTGAATATCCTAATGCATTCAAATAAAGACATTCAAATTTGCCATTTGAGGAGAGGCAGACAGGACTCTGGACTACTTGTTCACCAATTTTCGGACCAATTTCATACCTAAGAAAAACTTGGGAGTATGTGTAAATTGGTGAATTTGACAGAATGCTCATACGTGCTACTCAACAACAAATCTGTATTAGATCAGTATTAGATATTGTTGTGAGATCACTTCAGAAATCAGGATGTTCATTTTGCTCATTCACTGATCAATCCAAAACTTCAGCCCATTTTTCCTCACAGCAGCAGCTGAAGTTTGTGTTAGCGGTGATGCAGTGTCTCCTCATTAGCATACGGCCTCGGCGATGGATGGATGGATTGTTCTTCTGTTGCTCTCATCCTACAGGTGATTGATCTGTTAACAACTATTTCCCTTACAGACCTTTGATTGAGCGCTGCTTGTCTTGGCTTTAAAGGACCGTGTGTGTGTGTGTGTGTGTGTGTGTGTGTGTGTGCTGGAGGCTGGCCCAGAGCAGCCTCAGCTGGGTGTCTTTCAGCTCTCTATTTATGAGCTCTTCTTTACATATTCATTCTGCTACTGTTAAACAAAGGCCACAGATTGCCTGTCTCCCTCTGTGACTGCAGTGCAGTGTGTTAGTGTTGATAACAGGAAAGAATGAGAGAGAAAAGAGGAAAGAGAAATCTCCAGAACCCATTATAGCTCTTACTTTTTGTCTTTCCTTCCATCTTTCCACAGTCCAGGTTTGATCCTGATGTTTGTGGATTCAGGTTGCAGATGATGTTTTGGATATTTAATATCAATTCTTTATGTCCTCCTAATGTCTTCCTGGCAGGGTGGAGAAGCATCTGAGCCAGCATGGAGTTGATAATGAGACTTTTAAGGTGGGTGGTGAGCCTGTAAGGTGGGGTCACTGTAGGTTTTGTCACGTGAAGAAGTCCAATATCAACAATAGCCTCACCCAGAAGATGATCATATGAGTCGATTCAGGTCATAACAACCAGCAATTACATTTTCTTGTTTCTTGCAAACTCTCTGGCTGTAGTGCTTATCGCAAGAGCAAACCAGGAAGTGAGGGGACAAAGCATAAGAGCGCTAAATTCCAAGTAATGAGGCAGGTCACGGTGGTGGATGGTGATAAAGGGGTGAGATCAGGAGATGATGATGAAGACTTCAAAGATGACGAGTCCAAAGATTTCAGATCATTTAGCGTTATTCAAACAGTGAACAAACGTTCATGACACAGTGAGCCGACTCCGTCCACACGGATGTCTATACAAGAGTGACCAATGACCATCAGATTAATTGAAATTTATATAGTCTTCTTGTCCTGGAGCGGTCAGTTAATCTATTTCTGTGAGACAAATACCTTTGACATGTCTCCTTATTTGCGAGACACTTCTACTCGTTTGCACATTCTGATCTATTCCTGCACCCTAGTGTCCCCTTCATGCTGACTCTGTCCTGAAAGCTCCCCATGAAGGGTTAACTACATTTTAACTCTTACATGCACAAATATCAACCTATTAGATGGGTCAAAACAAACATGGGACATTCACTCAGGAGACTAGGGTTCAGGTCCCATGTGAAACCAAAAGTCACTGACACATTCTCACTCCCATCTCATAAAATATTGTTATTGACACTAAAGGTCTCCTCTAGCGTCACATAACACACGCTTGGTCAGGACTATTGGCGTCCCTTTTGACTCGGTTGGGTTAAGGAAGAGCTTGTGGGCGGGCTTACGGTTCTGTGACACGCGGCAATACCGATGGGGCTAAGGACACACGTGGGACACAACCCCCGCTCTCCTGGGTGAAAGTCCCGTGTTTGACTCATCAACCCCCCGACCAACCCTAATTCCCCCTTAAAAACTACTCACTAAACCCCGTCTAGATGCTACTCTCCCCGGTACGTTCCAAACACACACCAAAGGGCGCCATTTTTGTCGCTTCTTACGCTGACAGCCACTGTCCTAACGTCTGTATTTTACGAATTCGGAGTGAGAACGGGTTGCCTTGACATACTGATTTATGTATGCATTGATGTTGAGCACACTTGCTTAGCAAAAGCAGGAAATGACTGTATTCTCAACATGCAATCTTCCATCCCTGTGAATACGAGGCCTGAAAATCAGTGTAGGGAGTTTGGTTAGGGGGGTGGATGGGTCAAACAACATAGGACTTTCACCCAGGAGACCGTGGTTCATGTCCTGCATGTCATAATTATTTATTTTCCTGTAATTGTAAGCACACCCACGACCTTTTCCTTATCCTAACTGCATCTAAAGTGTAACCAATAGTCCCGACCAAGCGTATTTAGATAAAGCGCGTTTCAATAACGCCAAAAGCACCTGACCAAGCGTCTGTATTGTACGAGATGGGAACGAGAATCTGTTGGTGGATAAAAATAAAGTTAGACAGGTTCGGTTAAATCTGAACAGGACGTCAAAATTTGAAAATCAGCACTTTTGTTGATGCTTTTTATCGATGTTTTTAACTTTTCCTTACGTTTTTGTCCCATTTTTCAACACTTTTGACACTTTTTTTCAATGTTTTTTTTTCAAAACTACGTAACACTAACTTATCAACTTTAGTGTTACAGTTATTTTTGGAATTTATGGTGATAAAAGAAATTATACCTAATGTTTGAGTTAGAAAAGCTGAAATTAGGAATTATCTAGACTAAAATTAAATTTGTTTCATGCATATGAGGAAGGCCGCTTTTTCATCTCTTCAGTAGAGCCGAAGCTTCAGTACATTAAAGTTACATGATTCATATGCATCCTCATAATGTTGTTGATATCCATACACCAATGTTTCCACCTCAGCTCAGCGCAACTTTTTGTGACACTTTTTATTCATGGTGTTTCCACTCAGTTCATTACTGCATGTGCAAATTGACATTTTTAACACTTTTTGAATGCAACATTGGAAAATCTTAACTCCAGCTCCCCTTACCTGCTTTATTGGCGCTTTCAGTGTCCATACACAGGACTTGGACATATTTGTTGCCACAAGCTCTGATACAATTGGTGTCAACCCTGATATGATGACGTTTTATCGATTATTTAGGCATGCAAGTTGAAAGAATTTTGCCAGGATTCTCCATTACACAAATACTTACTTAATAATTACTACACAATATATTCAGAGTGACTACGGACCAATCAGCTTTGTTGATTCATTCCCTCATTAGTCATTCTTCATGCCTGGTATCTCAGGAGTCTCTCATCAGATTTGATAAGTGGGGAAATGATGATAGTGTTTCTTACCACTGCACATATTGCATCTAGAGAGAGAGAGAGAGAGAGAGAGAGAGAGAGAGAGGCACAACAGAAGGTCATTGAAAAGCAGTGGCTTTTTAGAAAGTTATTATTCTTGCTGGCAGGACCAACAGGACTACAACTAGCTTAAACGGGCTCGATTATAGTCCCAACTGGACAGCGGAGAGCTGACAGCTGTGTAGATAACATGGGGCCTGGTTGTCATGGTGAGGTAATTTGATTGGCGGCTGGGGGGGGGTTGATTGATAAGGACCCCCCTGCTATTCCAGTGACAGCTCCTGTCAGAGAGCCAGCTCGTCTCACATCAGATGTATCAACTGGTACAGCCCACTCCCACCCCCAAGACACACACACACGCACACGCACACGCACACACACACACACACACACACACACACACACACACACACACACACACACACACACAAACACACACACGCTGAGAGAAAGGCTAAAACATTTATTTTACCAACCCACCTCTGCTTCAGTCTGTCCCACAGTTTGAGAATTCTCATATGGAATATGATAGATTGAGGAGGATTGGCTGCTTTAATAAACAATGCACCCATGGTCATCAATACTGTAATGTTTTACTTTGTCGTACACTTACGTACAAAGAAAGTACATTGGATATCCACAAATGTCTGAATACGTGTCAATATACATATTGCGTTATTAGAAAGCTGCAATTTTTTGTGTTAATACTCATTTTCTTCTAAATGTGCTTAAAGTATTCAGTGTTTTTCCCCCATCTAATCCGAGTACAAAGACAGGCATGTAGACCATTGTGAACTGTCAATTAAAAACTGAGACTTTTGTGATTGATTTGTTTGCAACTTTAGAGCAGGGGACCCGTCATGCTGAAGAGAACTCTCTTACACATTGCTGAATTTTGATGATCAATGAATTTGTGATTCAAATGTGCAACAAATAGAGTGTTTGCCATGTTTTTCTAGATGGTTTGAGATCAGTGGGTGTGCTCAGTCAACAGAGGATAATGACATTATATGTTCAAAAGAAAGAATGCATTTTCCCAAAAACATCCAGCAGACCAGTCTGTCAGGACGCTAGTTTTGAGATCAGAGAGTGGTGACTGGTGTCAGACTGAGCTTCTTGTTAACCCCGGTAGCTATATCAGTCTGCTGATAGGCACAAACACAGGCAGAGGGTCCTACAACGTGTTCTGGGAAGGTGGAGAGAGTTCACTGTTCAAATTAGAACAGGCTGGGTGAAGACAGACTCAGTCCCTCTCACTCAGCCATCATCATTTTCAACTTACATTCCAAATCTCTTTGTATTTATATGATCCGGGTCAGTTTGGACAGATAGAACCAGGGTGGTTGTAGCTTAGCACAGGCCAGGTCATACTATCGTCTCTGTAAATGTTAACGTCCTGTGCTAAAATGCTCACTATAGCCCTATTTGCACGGGATTAGTGTCATCTGGGGACCTTGTGTGATTTACAAATTACCCCCACACATCTGAGTTTCATGGGGCGCATTAGCACAGGATAAGCGGAGCATGCTTTTACTCAAATTTACTCACTATACCCGTGAGGGGCACAGAGGCCGGCCAGGGCGAGGCCGCGGCATCGCACTTGGCTCGGGGTTGTGTAGGTTTTTGTGCCAGGCTCGGTGGGGGTCACCAAAAGTGAATAGCTTATCATCCTAAGCGCAGCGTCAAACACAGCATCACTGTCAATCTGTGGACAAAGCGCCAGGGTCGGGGTCCCCGGTCGGGGTCTCTGGTCGGGTAGTAGTCCAGACTAGGTCATTTGCAGGGGGATTTTTACTTTACAAATCACAGACGTGGCCATTTAGCACAGGATCAAGATTACAGACGACCTCCGTCATTATTACAAATGACTAGAGGTCACCAGGTAATACTAATCCTGTGTGAAAACCCGTAAAGACAAAGCTACCAAGATTTTTTTATTTTTATTAAACAATGCCATTTCATGGCCAATCCCTCATGGGGTTATGAAACACCTTCGTATCAAACTTAGTTTCCAGCCACATATGCATTCAAAATAATCATTTAAAAGAAAGTAAATGGGCCCTATTTTAACGATCTAATCGCGCTGCGTGAAGCGCCTGGCGCAGGTGCGTTTAGGTCGTGTCCAAATCCACTTCTGCTGGTTCGACACCAGAAAAAAGGGTCCATGGTTCACAAGGGTTGTACTTAGTGTCATTAATCAGAGGTGTGTTCTGGGCGTGACATGCAATCAACCAATCAGAGTGTCATCTCCCATTCCCTTTAAAAGCCAGGCGTGGCTGTACCTTGGTGCACTGCTATTATGATGGCGGATTTGCACTGTAATATTTTTATTCGTTATCTTTTTAATCTTTTGCATGTGTGTGTGCTGCTGTGCGTCCCTGTGTGTGTAACAGCCATGGTGTGTGTGTTCTGTTCACGAGCCTAGGAGCATTTTACTAATGAGCTGTTAAAATGACAATGAAATGCTGCGTTACTGACTTTAGACCAGGTTTTTGTTGGTCAATGGCGACCAAGCACGACCAAGAGAGACCAGCAAGCCCAGAATGCAACTGAACACACCTCGCTGTAAGACCAGCACGCCCATGGGCGCACAGATAAACGACTTGGGCGCTGGACGGGAAATTAACAACTGCGTCAGTCTTAAACCAGCAAAGACACTTGCGTCAGGCTTTGCGCTGGGCCGGGTGCGAGATAGGGCCCAATATATCTATGAATAAATCATCATTATCATCACCACTCACTTATTACTGATACAAGGCTCTCTCGCTGAGCTCCATTGCATTCCTCACAAAAGATGCCAATTAAAATGTCTCTGGTTCAAAAAAACATTTTAGCCATCTCAGTCACATCCTTTATATTATTATTAAACAAAAAATGCCATGGTTTCTGTACAAAGGATAATAATGCCAAGATCATAATCATTCAATTTCACCCATCCATTAGCTGTCCCAATGCCAGTTGACATTGGGTAAAAAGAAGCTTTCATTTGGACACAGATGGATATAGTTTTTCTTTGATAAACTAAAAAGTATACATCGTTTTCAGTAATATAATAATGTTCAATTTCAAAATAAGTACGCAACTTTGATTTAATCCAAATCTGGTTTTCCCAGTCATATTTACATCCATTGTACACCTTCTCTCCTTTATGGATACTATACAAATTACCTGCAACTCCTTCAAACCCATATTCATAAAATACATTACAGATCCGTTATCCAAGGCCCATCTGGTGGTACATATATCCTATTTAAATATTTGTTTGAATGTCAACCACATCAATTAACCTATCCCACAGCCTGGCAATACCAACCTTCTAACAAACTCCATATTGATCCCACCCCATATCTCCTGTGGTTGCCGGAATTGAGAAGGTGTGTGCGGAGTGAATGTGCTGTCAGTCCGTCTTGCTGGACAGTGAAGGTCTCGGCTCTGTGGGTCCTCGGAGGTTATCAGCCTCTCTGAGATATGAGCGACCTTCTCCGTCGCCACCCAGGGGTGATAGGACCGCTGACAGGGCGGAGCGGAGATAATGCATGCGATTGACAGCCTCGTCTTCCCCCGCTCAACTCTAGCCCTCCTGCCCCGTGAACCTTCCACACCCTTCAGCTACCCAGTCCAACCACAGGACATTCCTCTGTGGCTCTAGTGCTGCCTAAATACGGACTGGGGACTGAAGAAGCCATCTGAGGCGAGAGGAAAATTATTGTAAATATGCCTGAACTATATACACGTGGGCTGTCAACCGATTAAAATATTTAATCATATGATGGTCCACATTTTTCTCTGTTCTATCTGTGATCTGTGTTTATCTGTGCGCCATTGCATTCTCCAGGGACAATTAACCAGTCTTAGCTGTAAATGTCAAGCCTTCAGAAATGGCGTTTTTCCACTGCATGGTACCTCCTTCATTCGCCTTAACTCTACTTCTAGGTTCCAAGCGAGCTGAGGTGATACCAAAAGGTGACGTGAAAACCTGCAGACTGATGATTGGTCGGCCACACAGCCACCTGCCGAGAACCAAAACCAACACACCTTCGGCGTTCTGTGTGTGTGTTGCCTTAGGTCACTGCAGTTTCCTGCTATGATGACCATCCACGCTTAGTAGTTAAAAATATATACACGCATTCACGCTCGCCACACATGAGGAGATATTGAATCTGCAATGGAAAAAGAAGGACGGGGCCATTACAGTGGCCATGTAATGGAAAAATGCCAAAAGATTTTCAAAATTGTGTCAAACCTTGTCATCTTTTCGCTCAAATCATTTTAAACCCGATCCATTTCTGTGGTCTCTGCCATCAAACCCATCTGCGTGCTGTATGTCGGCAGGTTCACCTGGACTGCCAAGCTGAAGCTGCCTGCTAAACCCCGTCTGGGCCGTCATGAGCCCCACTCCCTGCAGCTCCAGTCCTGCAGGTACAGTGCAGTGCTGTGCTTCAGCTCTAACCCCCAGAACAGTGTATGGTAAAGCCATCAGGGCCAGCGATCCTTTGAAGAGGGGGACCGAAAGAAACACAACAGCTCTGCATACGATTCCGCGTCTCCCCTTTCCTCTAGCCCCTTTTTTTTTCCCCTCTTCGAAAAAATTCCTGCAAGACCCTGTATAACTCTCTGCTTTTTCAATTTATTTTCCCTCTTGCCTGCTGCCTGATCTCTCCCTACCACTGAGTCTCCCACTCATTACACTTAGCCCCTGGCTTTTGATTCTCCACTTCAGTTTCAGTATCTTTCAGTGTTAATATTAATACTTTTAACACCGATACTCATAGTTTTGCCTTACCGGTCACACATATTATTTGTTTTCTGATGGCAAAAGCTGCACTGAGTCACAATTTCTCACTACATGTGCTACAAAAATCACTTCACAGCTTTACTATGGAACACTTTACACATGTGCCTACAGATGCACTGGAACAGAAGCTGGAACTGGACAGAAGTGGCTAAGTCACTGCCACAATCCAGATTATTTCTTTGGAGCTACTTTCATTGCCAAATACACACACGTTTCCAGTGATTATTGTTTGTCATGTCAAGTATTTCCAGTGTGTGTGTGTGTGTGTGTGTGTGTGGGTGTACACGGAGCGTCACACATGCTGCTCCACTCAGCATCAGGCCCATTTGGTGGTCATCCTCTCAGGAATGTGAAGACTGCAGTCAACTGATGTTGTCCCGTGTGCTCACTAATGTCATTGTCATGGCAATGTTGTCATGAAAATATTAGGTTACACATAGTTGTCGGAAATAGGGATGAGTCTGTATCAGTGCAAAATGTGCATGTTTTTTTGTGTGGACATTTTTATTATTATATATATTATTCAATCATTACTCATTAAAAAAGTATTGACACTTTCAATGAAGCCTGTCTCTATAATGCATTATAAACACAGTTCCAATGTGTTATAATCTGCTTGTAATGCTCTATAAGTATAGTTATACGCACTCATGAATAATCATATTGCTTTATAACTTGAATCATAACACATTAGAAATTATTTTTTAAAATACTCTATAATTGCTGGTCACTTTGTGTCTATAATGCTGGTGACGGTATGGCTCTGTTCCGGGGTCTCCACACAGTTCCATGTGCATACAAGGAAAGCCTTAAGCGGGGAGAGCAGCAGTGCAGGACCCCCCTAGGGTACAGAACAGACATGACATAGATTAAGTCAGACAACATCAATTTAAAAAGAGGAGCTGGGTTGAAGGTGGGCTAAAAGCGCTAGCAGAGATGCAGCGAGGTAGGCTGGGAAAAGCAGGTAAAAAGCACTCTCTATTTGGGAAATTGAACTATAATCAGCGGAGCCATCAGCTGGTCTGCTGGCTCAGGAACTGTCAGCTATGAGTCTGACTCCGTGACCTGCCAGAATTTACGCTATGCTTCATTTCATCCCATCCATATTTTTAATGCTTCCTACTACGTCCATCGGACCATCCCATGTCACATTGGAGGCAGAGGACTCCTCAGTTTTAAGGTGCAAACAGTAATACTGACAGCTAGCGCTGAAATAGTTACTGCAGAGCAAATGCAAAATACTGGAGAGAGTCGTCTGCCCCGGTCCCGCTTTCCCGGACTCAAAGTTCACGGAGGTTGCCAGGTTGGAAACGCAGCATCCAACAATGTTGCTAGATGCTAGTCTCACATAGCCAGACGTTGGGGTGGCTGTGACTCAGTTGTACACAGTGCCACAGTGAGTAATACTTTTCTAAGACTAGACAAGAGCGATATAAATACAGTCCATTTCCATTTCCATTACCCCACAGCGAATCGGAGTAGCGAACGTAAGATGCAGGCTATGTTAAATGTCATAAAAGCCTGTGATCATGTGAAGCTCTGTACCCAACTGACTGAAATTACTGCAACCTCTGAAACACACCACTACTTCACAGTCCTTGCTACCCGACTGACAGACACACTTTCTGGTCTTAAAATGATGGCAAAAAATGCTAAAAACACCACAAACTACACTTTACACCCTCTGTACCCGTGGCCCGCTTTCCTGATCCTCCGGTAACGTTAGCAGTTATCACGTGTTAGCATGGCAGCGTTAGCCAGGACCAGTCAGGATCACTTCCCTGGCTGCGTCTCACAATTCTATATAATTCAACGTGAGTACACGAATGTTGAAATGACTCAAAATGCCTGTCAAATGCCAGCCAACTCGGTGTTCTTTAGGGCTCTAAGCTGTCTCCATCTTCCAAATACATCTCCAATATTTACCCAGGATTTGTAACTTCTCTGGTCACGCAACTGTTAGAAACATGTAAAAGATTTTCAGGTCGGGTAGAATCTATCTTTGTTGATATGTTTTTACAGGTACATATCTGGCAACCCGGCCCGGCTGTCAAACTGGGCAGTTGATACCAACACAAAGACATTTTACGATGGAATGGAGATTTCAAAGGAGAAGATACTGTTAAGGTTTGGGTGTTTGTCTTGTCTTATTGTGGTAGTCTGTTTTCCTGTCTTGTCTTATTGTGGTAGTCTGTTTTCCTGTCTTGTCTTATTGTGGTAGTCTGTTTTCCTGTCTTGTCTTATTGTGGTAGTCTGTTTTCCTGTCTTGTCTTATTGTGGTAGTCTGTTTTCCTGTCTTAATGTCTTGGCCTAGTTTTCTGTCATGTCTTGTGATTGTGTTATTTTTGGTCTTGTCTTGTATGTGTTCTGTTTCCTCTTTTATTGTGATGGTCTTGTTTTCTGTGCCGTCTTGTCTAGTTTTACTTCCTGCCTTAGTTTTCCCGCCCTGGTGATTACCTGATGTCTTCCACCTGTGTCCCAGACCTTGTGTCACCTGCCTCTCGTTACCTCGTTACCCTCTGGATTTAGTCCTTGTGTTCCCCTAGTCCGTTGTGAGATTGTTTGCTGCTATGGTGTTCTGGGTCACAGTGTGTGTCGTCTACCCTGCTTGTATTCCGGTTATTGTGGATTTTGGAATTCTTGTTTGTATGAACTCTGCGTTCTATTAAATCCTCAACGCAAGCTTTCTCCTACCTGCCTGTCTCTGCGTTTGGGTCCTCCAATCCACTGCATCACAACAAATACTGGCATTAGCATTGTTGTCGGACAACATAGTATTTCAACTTAGCACTTTTCTTTATATCTGATGACATATTGTGGTAATTTTTGAATTTAATACAGTAAATATATTACATATTGCACCTTTAACCTTCATGTCCTTGGGTCAAACTGACCCGTTTTCCTATAATAATGTTCTTTTTAATTACCTGAAATAACGATTGACTCCACACAAGTACAAATCTCTACTTTCATTAATTTTGGGGTGTCTTATTCAATTTTATAGCATTTGGAAACAAATTGAAGTGTTTTTGAAATAGTATTGAGTAAAAGTTGACATATTCCAGTCTGTGATTATCCATCAACATCCATTCCTTTAATTTTAGTCGAAATAATTCCTAATTTCTGCTTTTCTAACTCAAACATTAGGTATAATTTCCTAGAAATGAGCTTTATTGATCATAAATTCCAAAAATAACTAAACTGTAAAACTAAAGTTAATAAGTTAGTGTTACGTAGTGTTAAACATCAAAAAAGTGGCAAACGCTAAAAAAGTGAAAAAAGGGACAAAAACATAAGAAAAAGTTGATTAAAAAGCGTCAACAAAAGTGTTGATTTTTAATTTTGACGGGAAGACAACACAAGGGTTAACCTGTAAATATTAACCATTGGACATCCCTCACTATCTTCCTCCTCCTCCTCACTATTGGTTGTTATGGCTCCTCCGCACTGATCTTTTATGATATTAGAGTATAATGTCATATACACACACACACACACACACACACACACATATGAGGTGTACTCTCTCCTGGACTTGCTGTAATCTCGTTTTAAGGACAGGTAGTGAGGTGTTTAGCTGACATAATTAATCTGTAACCCAATCATCAGCCTCCTGCTCATTCACAGACTCAATGAATTAATTCCACTCGGAGGTGCGGTTGATCAGAAACACCTTTCTCTCTCTGCAACACTTACATACATAGAGCTATGGCGGGAAAATTTAGGACCAGTTGGGATTGAAATCAATTGGATAGACCGCACCTCACTCAATCACTCACACACACACACACACACACACACGCACACTTTCTCTCTCCTCAAACCATGTGTCCATCAGTGTGAACCAAGCAGCTTCCGCCTTTACTCACCACCTGTGGGAATCGTTTCCCACGCTGGTTTAGACTCGCCGACCTCACCACCTCGCCCACGCCTGCACATGTGCGTGTGGGTGGGTAGGTGACTAGTACTATGTGTGTATTTGTGTTTTTTAGTTCTATATTTGAGTATGTGTGTGTTTTAATTAATTATTGAATATCAATGTGCATATAAAATATAATGTCTTATTTGTGTGCTAACTTGTGTAGGCCTATGTGCATCCTTGTGCATGTATATATTTAGAAGTATTGTAGAATATTTTCTAATCATAACAGAATAGTTGACACGCGTCTTTGCATTTCAGTCTGTGTGTGATGTGTGATGTTTTTCGGTGTCTTTGATAAATGCATCTTCATTTGTTTCCACACATGTGCTTCTATATGTGGCATTCATGTACAGTATGTAAGTGTGTGTTAGTGAGCGTGTATGCATGCAGTGTGCATATGCCCACAGTCTGGTTGCTGCAGCGCTCTCAGACATTCTCTAAGCTCAGCTAATTGTGTGTGTGTGTGTGTGTGTGTGTGTGTGTCTCCCATGTCTGTCTTTGCCACTGCCCTTCATTCAGACCACAACTGTAACTCAGACGTGTAGTGGTTATACAGTGGGTGGGTGACCCCAGTGACCCTGTGTTGACGCCATAGAAACATTTTTTTGTGTGTGTGTGTGGAGGACGTGAAAAGCAATCCAGCTACATCCAGAGGACCGACGTGAAGGCGGAGAACATGGCAAAGCCTGAAGCAGAGACACTCTCACCCAGAGCCATTCCACACAGGCTGTCCTAAGACACCGATGTATGCAAATATTTCTTGATTTCTTTCAACTTTGAAAAGCTGCGCTCTCCCAATACCACAGTCAGGATAGTCAGAAGAATCCTGAGCACAGTCCAACAGTTGGAAAATATTTGCTTTTGAGGAAATGGAGCAAAGTGCTGTCAATCAGTTTCTTCCATCTCACACAGTTTAACCCTCATGTTGTCCTTGGGTCAAATTGACCCGTTTTTCTATGTCAATGTTCTTTTTAACTACCCAAAATAACATGATTGATTCCACACAACGCTCTTTGGCAAGTACAAATCTCTACTTTCATTAATTTTGGGGCGTCGTATTCAATTTTATAGCATTTGGAGAAAAAAAATGAAGTGTTTTTGAAATTATATTGAGTAAAAGTTGACATATTCCAGTCTGTGATTATCCATCAACATCCATTCCTTTAATTTTAGTCTAAATAATTCCTAATTTCTGCTTTTCTAGCTCAAACATTAGGTATAATTTCCTATAACTTAAGTTTATTGAACATAAATTCCAAAAATAACTGTAAACTAAAGTTAATAAGTTAGTGTTACGTAGTGTTGAAAGTGATAGACATTCAGGACTGTACCATCCTCTGCCTTACAAAAACATGGCCGCCCCCAGTACTAGACCATGCCATCCAGCCAGCAGATCACCGCATGGACAGACAGCAAAGTTGGTACATACACCATGTAAAATAACAACCGGTGTGATAGCAGTATTATCATGTCTGTCACGAGCTCCTGTTCGCTTAGTCTGTATCCTCGACGTTCCACTTCCGGGATTGCTCCGTTGCCAATGGTAATTCAGATGGATTTTACTCATTTAGGCCAGATACATGTCCCTTTCCTGTGTCTTTGTGTTGGTGATTTCTGAGGACTATGGTTACTTGGTCCTCAGATCTCTGCATTTTATTTAAAGGCACCTTTCTTGGCACTCAATGACACCGTACAGTGATACATAAGACATTTAAAAACAGCAAAAAATAAGAATACAACAACAATAACAATAACAGAAAGAAGCAGAGCCATTGACATTAAGTGGAATAGGATGTTTTCAGCAGATGTGTTTTGAGTTGTGATTTGAAATGGGGGGGAGGGGTGAATCTACATTTCTAAGTTGGTGTGGTGATGATGATGAAAAGAGGGGGAGCTGAGCAGCTTAATGCTCGGCTCCACATGGTGGTAAGACGGGCGGAGGGGACAGACAGGTGTATGGAGTAAGAGGATCTGACGCTGGAGGAGATCAGACAAATATGGGGGGGCGAGGTTGTGGATGGCCTTGAATGCAAACAGGAGGACATTGAATTGGATACAGAACTGGACCGGGAGTCAGTGGAGCTGTTGGAGGACAGGAGTGATGCGATGGATGGAGGGGGTTCAAGTTATAATCTGGGCAGCTGAATTCTGGACCAGTTGAAGTTTATGGAGGGAGACCAAAGAGGAGAGAGTTGCAGTACAGACGGGAAGTGACAAAACTGTGGACCAGGATGGCAGCAGTGTGGGGGGTAAGGGAGGGGCGGCGGCGATTGATGTTTCATAGGTGGAAGTAGGCAGACCGAACAATGTTATAAATATGGGGTAGAAAGGATAGTGTGCTGTCAAGGAAGACACTCAGACTCTTGTCTGGGGGAGGGTGAAATGGAGAAGTTATCAATAGTGAGAGAAAAACTGTCAGCTTTGGGTAAAGTGAATTTGTTACTGTTTAATTTGAGAAGGTTTTGGGTAAACCAGGTTTTCATTTCAGAGATGCAATCTGTAAGGGAGGTGGGCGGGAGAGTGGACGAGGGTTTGGTGGAGAGGTAGAGCTGGGTGTCATCAGCATAACAGAGGAAGTGAATGTTAAATTTATGGAAGCTATTGCCTAGTCTGCCGAAGGAGGTAAATAATAAAGAGTAGGGGCCCCAGGACAGAGCCTTGGGGCACACCAGAAGTGACAGAGGAGGTAATGGATTTAAAAGACTTGAGTTGAATGAAGTGAGTGCGGCCAGAGGTAAGATGTGAGCCAGTCTAACGGAGTGTGGGTGATGCCAATGGAAGATTGATGAGGGTGGTGTGACAGATGGTGTCAAAGGCTGCAAAAAAAGGATGAAGGTGGTGAGGGGTCCAGAATCAGCTACCATAAGGAGTCGCTGATTTTGACGAGTGCTGTTTCAGGGTACAAGCGGCCGAAATGGGTTTCCTCAGGAGGGTGGCTGGCGTCTCCCTTAGAGATAGGGTGAGAAGCTCAGTCATCCGAGAGGAGCTCGGAGTAGAGCCGCTGCTCCTTCGCGTCGAAAGGAGCCAGTTGAGGTGGTTCGGGCATCTGGTGAGGATGCCTCCAGGGCGCCTCCCTAGGGAGGTGTTCCAGGCACGTCCAGCTGGGAGGAGGCCTCGGGGAAGACCCAGGACTAGGTGGAGAGATTATATCTCCAACCTGGCCTGGGAACGCCTCGGGATCCCCCAGTCGGAGCTGGTTGATGTGGCTCGGGAAAGGGAAGTTTGGGGTCCCCTGCTGGAGCTGCTGCCCCCGCGACCCCATACCGGATAAGCGGATGAAGATGGATGATTGGATGGATGTTTCAGGGTGGAAACTGGACTGAAACTGTTCATACAGTGTATTGTGGGATAGGGGAGAATGGAGTTGAGAGGCAATTGTTTTTTCAAGGATTTGGGAGAGGAAGGGTGGATTGTATGTAGGACAGAAGGTGTTGAAGTTGGAGGAGTCGGCACCCGTTTTTTTCAATACTATACTAATCCATATTATATGCATTGAGGTAGACGCAGAATTTTAGTGATACAGCTTGAGGTTGAGGTGCAACTCATTTATAACTATTTTTTGTCTGACTGCAACTCTGACCCTTATTTTGTCCTACCACCAGTTTGAATAAATTAACCATGGGATGGTTGGCATTTATGCTTAAAAAATATCAAAATTGGTGCCAATTTATTTTCTGTCATCTCTACTTGTATATTCTGTAATGCATCATACTTGAGAAACTAATCCCACATTTTGTGTGCATTTTGTGAGCTTCTGGATCTGTGTGAACACTTCAGCATTGTCCTTTGTCTGTTTTAACCCTTTCAGGTCAACCAAGTCCCAGGAGCATGAACGTAACTTTGAGTTCAAATTGAAATGAGCATATCAAACACTTCATTTCCTGCATTCTGGTGAATTTTTCTGCAAAAATGTTTCTGCATCAAGTTGTGGTGCAAATGTCTTTATTTATGTAAAGGAAGTTACTTTTATGGGGTGGGGGGGTGTAACCCTTCCTTAGATCTGAAGGACATAGTGGCAGCATTTGCCAAAGCCAAAGCCCGTGAGCAGCATTTGTAAAGTTTAGAACATAACATTAATGAAGACTGTTTTTTTTAGGGGCCCCAACGGAATCTTTTGGGCCCCAACAGACCCTAGAATTGATGCTAATGATGAGTACTCCTCTGACTTGTAACTATGATTTTTTTTTAGCATGTCATGTTGCCACCAAGAAGAGAACACGCTCATGTGACATTTTCCAAGGCAATAACATTTTTTTCTATCCTTTATAGAGTTGTTGGCCAATCAGATTTGAGGGAAAGGTACAGCACAACCACACACAACTGGATTCATCATGTTGGGTGTGTGCGTGTGTGCATGTGTGTGTGTGTGTGTGTGTGTGTGTGTGTGTGTGTGTGTGTGTGCGTGTGTGTTGAAAAGTTACAGATAGACAGATTGATAGTTCGAGATACTTTAGTTATCCAGAAGGAAATGAACGTGTCCAATAGCTTATACACAACATACATACACATAGGCACACAGACATATGACATCCACACACACAGACATAGTACAAACCCACAAAAGGAAGATATCAATAGTGTGCCCTTACCGTAAAGTAGGATTGTAGCATATTTAAAGGAGCAGTGTGGAAAAAAATTGCAGAAAGGTGCAATGGTATCATAGTGCAAGAGAGTGTCAGTGCAAGTACCTTGCCAGTGCAAATTCTATATTTATTCAAGTACAGGCAACACAATACATCAAAAATAGAATAATCATTAACTATACATAGACACTAGTAAAAGACTTGAAGAAAGGTTTAAGTTCAAGTAGAAAACGGTCCATACAGACAAAAAGATCAAGTGTAAGTAAGTAGTAAGTAAACTTTATTTTTAACGCACCTTTTACAGACAAGAAGGGTCACAAAGTGCTTAAAAACAAATTAAACAGCAACACATAAAATACTAAGCCATATTGCTAGTTAAAAGCTTGTCTAAAAAGATGTGATACAGGTGTTTTTTTTAAAAGTTTCCACAGAATCCAAAGCTCTCAAAGGCTAAAGGGAGAGAGTTCCAGAGACTTGGAGCCGCCACAGAAAACTTCTGGTTTTAAAATGTGTTCTGGGGACAGTTAAAAGGTCTTGGCCTGAAGACCTCAGAGAGCGACCAGACTGTATTGACCATACAGGCAAGCTAGCAACATTTGAAGTCAATTAAAAAAATGTTATTATGACACAAAACTCAAAACCCCTCAAATATGGCTGTCTAGTTGCTTACAGACAAACAAATGACACCCTGTACCTTGCCACCACTACGACGTACACTGTTAGAGAAGTCCATAGAAATGTGGGCTTATATACTGTGTTAACCCAAGGAAAACTCTTGTTGACGCTTTTAATCAATGTTTTTAACTTTTTCTTATGTTTTTGTCCAATGTTTGTCACTTTTTTGATGTTTAACACTATTGTAACACTAACTTATTAACTTTAGTTTTACAGTTATTTGGGGAATTTTTGGTCAATAACCCTCATTTATAGGAAATTATACCTTATGTTTGAGTTAGAAAATCAGATATTAGGAATTATTTAGACTAAAATTACAGGAATGGATGTTGATGCATAATCACAGACTGGAATATGTCAATTTTTACTCAATACTATTTCAAAAACACTTTTTTCTGCCAGTGCTATAAAATTGAATAAGACGCCCCAAAATTAATGAAAGTAGAGATTTGTACTTGGCAAAGAGCGTTGTGTGGAATCAATCATGTTATTTTGGGGTATTAAAAAGAACATTGATATAGGAAAACGGGTCAATTTGACCCAAGGACAACATGATTTTTCACGGGTGTTTTTCCCTATTTTAATTCTTGGATTTTTGGATGTCGTTAAAAGTACAGAGAGATCTGCTGTGAATCTACAGAATTTCCCGTGAAATTTAACAGAAAACTACTACTGGGGATTCTCACAGTGTACAACAGGTCTCAGCAACAACAGGACAGAGATGCTCCTGGGCGGCTGTGGCTCAGCTGCAGAGCGGTTGCCTGCCAATGGGAAGGTTGGTGGTTCAATCCCTGGCCCTGCAGTCCCATGTCAAAGTGCTCCTGGGCAAGGCACTGAACCCAGATGCTGTGTCATGTGAGTGTGTATCTGATGAGCAGGTGGCACTTTGTACGGCAGCCTCGGCCACATCATCTCAAACATGGCTTTATGGCACTGTTAGACTCAGGGTTGAATGTAGATCCATCTAGAGAATTTTATATATTATTTTTTATTTTTCTATTCTTTTTTTTATTGTTTCAAAGTACCTTTGAGGGACATGCACGTCATTTGTTTAGAATCTACACTCATATCATAAGTATCCTGTTTACTTGTATTATGTCAGATATATTTACTCATTGTTTATATGTATGTTTGTTCTCATGCTTTGGCAACACAGATGGATTTTTTTTGTCATGCCAATAAAGCAACATGAAATTGAAATAGATCCAGGTGTTAGAGCAGAGGCAAACAGGAGTTGCTGCTATAGCCCCTGTGCTGGGTTTAAGTGGTCATATGGAATGAGTTTTACTAGCATGTGTTCCATGAAGGAGGGTATATTTGGTCAAACCCAGCAGGGCAATCAAAGACGTCCTGGATTTGAGACTGGGAATGTCTGTATGTTCATAAATGCCAGTGGGTGTGTCTCTCTCCCTCTCTCTCTCTCTCTCTCGCGCTCTCTCTCTCCAGATGGATAAACAGTTGAAGGCACACACACACACACACCTCCTGACTGGGGCCTGAGAAAGTGACTAGAGGACCACAGAGTTACTTGAGACTTCTGGCTCAGCTGTGTCTATTATTTGGACGGTTGTAATTGTTTTTGAGTCAAAGCAGAACAACAGTGAGCTGACAGCGGCTCAATGTAGCGTGGTACTAGTGAGACATAGTCACCCACGGGAAAGCACACAAACTTAGACAGCATCAGTGTTGGTTTGAGACTAGTCTCTCATTCCTAGACCTTCCTCCACAGCGCTGAGGAGGAGGGTCTGGCTAGTCCACACAGCATTCCAGGATGGGAGAAAAACATGCTCTGGTTTTATTGGTATTTCTTTGAACCAATCACAATCGTCTTGGGCGGCGCTAACGCCATGCAGAGCCACGGAGCCGCTGTAAAACAGCCTCGGGAAGGAAGTTCTTTTGGTGGAACGTGTGTACGTTCAGAAGTAGTTGTAATCGTGCGAGAGAAAACTCAGATTGGACAGATAGTCTAGCTAGCTGTCTGGATTTACCCTGCAGAGATCTGAGGACCAGGTAACCATAGTCCTCAGATTGGACGTGTTGGCGTTCTAACCTCTGGTGGCCTATGGTTACCTGGTCCTCAGATCTCTGCAGGGTAAATCCAGACAGCTAGCTAGACTATCTGTCCAATCTGAGGACTATGGTTACCTGGTCCTCAGGTCTCTGCAGGGTAAATCCAGACAGCTAGCTAGACTATCTGTCCAATCTGAGGACTATGGTTACCTGGTCCTCAGATCTCTGCAGGGTAAATCCAGACAGCTAGCTAGACTATCTGTCCAATTAGGAGGTCTCCCTTTCTTCAAAGCAGCAAGCTATACACATTTTTAAATGCAAGCATATTTTTTTGAGCTGTAGCCTGAGACACTAAAAGCACACCTCAGCCTAACGAGGTTCAGGGAAGAGAGAGAAATGATGGAGGGAGGACGAGCAGAAGGAGGAGGGAAGGTGGCAGATGGCTGCACATAGGAATGCAGAGTGGGAATGATGGAGGGAGAGAGAAGGGTAACCAAGGTAGTAAATTGAAGACGGAGGGGTTGGATAGGACAAAGGAGGATGATATTTAATTAAAGGAGAGCACATTTCTAAGGAAAAATAAAACTGGAACATCCAGAACAAGAGAGACGGAAATGCCGCTGTTAATTTTTTTTTTTTTTATGTTATTTTCCAACACTGTGAGCACCAGAAACTAAAATCCAGTCATTTCATTTCACCACAACAGAAAAGTCAGTTTGAGTGATGTAACATTATGTCAGCTTATAGCTTATTTCTATCACTTATATATCGCTCAGTGTAAATTCTTTCAGAAAGACCTAACTTTTAATCAGTGCTCTCATAAATCAATTCAGCTATAATCCTAATAAATGTATTTTTATGCTGTATATAGGCCACTAGTCTCTTCTGATTTAAATATGATACTTGTGTTTAAATTGTTAAAATATAATTGTTTCTATGGAGATTGCCACTTGAGGGTTTTTCGAGAATTTTCCATCACATCTTTTTGTGAAACATATAACACTGTTTTAATGTTTTTGTTGTAAAAAATAAAATTAAAAAAAAAATCAAAAAATTAATTGTTTCAGGAAGACCTAATTTATTCAATGCTCTATGCATCCTAAATATAATCAGCTGGTGGAGGCGGTCACCTTCCTGCTTAACCAATCAGAATCGTACACAAATGGCAAGGGCCAATCACAGAGTCACAACCCTGCTTTTAAAGATCTGTTTCTCCCTTTGCTATCGGCTATCGTTGCTGGTAAAGAGTACAACCCTCCACCTCCCCCTTCCAGATTCCATGTCTAGATTCCTTCGGGGTGGGGGGTGGGGGTCTGAGGGATCTCTACCCCTATATACATATATAAGTAAGATTCATATAGCGATGGCGTCTAATCGCCAAAGACTTTGTACATTTTATTTGAGCTTTACAATAAATCTCATTACCATATCTGCAGAGTTGTCTCTCCTGATTGAAATATTTTGATGTAGTTATGTATGCAGAATATTGAAATCAGTCTCCACACAAACCATCATGGAACTTTGAAAACATTAGATGTATACGGTACAGTACATTACAGTACATTACGTTACAGTTTCAATTTGCCGCAAGATGATTTTTGAGCATGATAAAATGAATGGAAACCAATGGATGCCAACAATCTACAATTGAAATATGTTATGTAATGTAAAGCATAAATAGTTGGTAGTAACAGTCCAAAACATGCCAAACATTTGAAGCTTAAAGGTATTTGGAGTTGCTTGCTGGTTGCAATGCTTGTTAAATGACAAATATGATTTATTTATTTTATTTTTAGTGTTAAAATATGTTTTTCATAACCACCGCACTGGTGGATCTCTGGTCCTGAGTGTAGGAACAGAAAAGAGAGAGGGAGAGTAGGAGCAGAGGGGGAAGGGTGTTGGCCCCCTGAAGAGCTGCTGATGGATGCAGGGCTCCTGGGGTTAAGGGGAGGGCAGCCAGGCCCTGAGCCAGGGTACAGAGTGGCAGCTACCTGCCGCTCATCTCACGCACACACACACACACACACACACACACACACACACACACACACACACACACACACACACACACACACACAGATGCACAGTTAGTGTGTGTGTCAGAGACGATTTACAGATGGGAAATATCAGAATGTAATATCCGATGTAAAAAGGCTTCCCTGTCCTGCCTTACACACACACACACACACACACACACACACACACACACACACACACACACAGAGCAGCAGATGCTAATGGGAGGAAGGAGGAAACAGAGAAACAACCCATGTGAAAACATGAAGCCTGTCAGTGGAGCAGACAACACATGAAGTGACTGGGGCGTGTAACACAGCAGATCTCCTCAGTCTTAAATTCTGTCATATTACACCATCAAGGACACTGGGGGCAACTGACTCAGGCTCCACAAAACCACCTCCCCTGGAGCACCCGCTGGTGGCTGCACCCTGTATGACAGGCTGACAGTCAAACCGTCCTGTCTCTCACGGGCTGTTCCAGACATCACTTAGACAGATGGGAAGTTCGCCTCTAATAAGGCCAATCAAGAAAGCTAATATCCATATTGTGTATTCATAGTTCTGCAGCCTATCAAATTACCCTAAATAAGAACTTTTTTGTCTGGCTCCAGATCTTCTGGCCTCCATCTTCTAAGCTTATCTCAACTCTGCAGACTGTTCTTTTACACTACACACGTTGTCAATGGACCACTTGAAGCCTATAAAGCTAATGTAACGACACCTTGAAGGTTTGTTAATCACACCGTGCTGAGTTTCTGTGTCCTTGCCGATACTGAACAGTCTAATTAATGGCCAAACAATCAATAAAGTCTGGTAATGATCGCGGCTATTCTATAATAAAAGGGCGCGGTTTTCGGGATAATTAATGTGGCGCATCTCTTATGTCAAAAAGAAAAAGAAAAAAAAAAAAGGGGGGGGGGTGGGATTTCATGTCATTAACCCGTCTGTGAGGTGTGAATGTGCCTCTTGTCCACACTGCTGTCTGCTTCGTCTTAATGTTTCACTCTATCATCATCATCATCATCATCATCCGCAGCTCTGCCTTCCAGATATTCACGTATCGCTTCCATGGATCCGTCTTAAAAGCCTGTAGCTCAGTTAGCCGCTTTCTCTCTATTAAATGAAGGAAGGGGGGGGGGTGTTTTAAAAACGCTAATCGCCTGTAATCCTTTTAATATGTCTCACACTTTGCTCTGGCAATACACAAAGCTGAGCAGCTCAGTGCGTCCCCGAACTGGAAGAGCAGAGTATTAATGGGCATGGGCAGAGAGGAGGGGGCGGCAAGGGTCATCAGGTTACTACGCATAACTGTGTATGGTGATGATGAGTCATTTTGTATTTTTTTCCATTGACAGACTTAAGTTGGTGGATAGCGCGCGCGGGGCAGCCCGGGGCTCCTCCTCGCCTCTTTTCTTCCCCCTTTCCAAACTGTGGACCGCTGCTCAGGTAGAGATGTTTTAAATCAAGGAGGGGGGGGGGGAATGGAGAGGGGGGCTGAGGCTGTCCGCTTTTGTTCTGCAGGAGGAAAAAAAAAAAAGAAAAAAAAAAAGGGGGCTTGTTCTTAGGAGATCAGCCTTCCATTTTAACCGAGGGGTGTGTGAGCGCCGGTCGAGAGGCTTGACACGGGAGCAGTGTGGGATGGGAACAGAGAGAGAGGAGAGACGGAGCGTCCAGTCTGCAGTCCTGACACAGCCCAGCGGAGCAGCAGCATCGAGTCTCCTCTACAGCGGGATCACACACACACACACACACACACACACACCTGAAGGCCGCAGAGGACCACGGGGATTACAAAGCACGAGGGATGGTCTGACAGCATGGATCAAATTGTTTGTAAAATAAATGAATAGAAGAGAAATAGAAGAAGAAAACCCTGCTACGGTTATTTTTTTTTTTCCCATCCCCGAAACTTCAACGCGTAGCTCCGCTTCTGCAAGTGCACTTAGACTTCATGCGTATTTGACAGAAACAGGTTTTTATTTTGAATGAGAAATGTGTCATCACTGCTGTTTAACGGGAGCCTGATAACGGACATGTATTTAATGAGGAAAGTGCCCAATGTGCATGCATGAGCGTCTTTGTCAGCACCTCTGACCTTTTTGTGGATTTCGGTGGCAATTTTTTGTATTTTTTTTTTTGGACGCGAGTGTTTGATTTGTAACGAGATCAGCTGGACTCTGCAGCTCTGAGAGGGTCCTGGTGAGCATTTCCTGGAAGAGCTTTTCACCCCTCCATCCAACATGCGACCCATCCCGTACAGACTCAGCTATCTGTGAGTGTCTTTCCTCCCTCTCTTCCACTCTTTACGCACTGGAAATGCACCCCTCACGCAGCTCTGAAGTAACTCCATGCATGTTTTTTTCTCTCCTTTGCAGGTGTCTACACTTATTCGCATTTTGCTACTATGCTCAGGTATGTCATTTCATTCATTTATTCATATAGCCAACATGTTTTTCAGTGTTCCGTTTTTGAGCGTTACACATTTTCTTCGGAAACCTCTAAAACACAGTCAAAGCTTGTGATGCACGGCGCAATAACAGCGAGAGGAGGAAAGAGGGCTCATCATCATCACATTATGTGATACAACAATATCGGATGGCTCCCACGGTGCGTCGGGCAGCGGGGCGCGCGGCCTGCTGGCATCTTGCTAATGAACATACCGGCCCTGGCACAGGACGCGCGGGCACAGACGGGGCATCGGGGCGGAGGGAAATGCTTGCGGGGTTTAAAGCAACCAGGGCCCGTAGATTTTTTCTTCTTTGCCGTCAGCAGCAGTCATTCCATCACAGACAGACTTAAGTGATGTTATGTAGAAGTTAATTTATCCCGTTTATAAAGTGGGGTCCGGACAGCTTTGCGGGGCCAAAATGCAGGACCCCAAAACCTTAAAGGGCTGTTTGAGGGTTGAGATTTGGTTTTAGGATTAGGGTTAGAATGAGGTTATGGTTAGGGTGGGGGTAAGGGTTAAGGGGAGGCATTTAGTTGTGATGGGTAAGGTTAAGGTAAGGGGCTAGGGAATGTATTATGTCAATGACGGGTCGCCCACAAAGATAGTGAGACGCACTGTGTGTTTGTGTGTGTGTGTGTGTGTGTGTGTGTGTGTAAGGCAGGACAGCACGCATTCTCCCGTATACGCACAACCTGTAATCAAGCCGTGCGTCTGTTTTGGAAGCTGTTAATTTCCCTTGGCAGCAGCGCGGCCTGGAACTTGTTACACTTGTCACTCGGGGGAAAACAACAAGCTGTTGTTGCGTTAGGATGTCGTTCCCCTCTGTGTTTAAGGGCTTCAATCATTCCCTACAGTAACCTGAAGAAACCCCAATTGGCTTCACTCTCATCCAGATATTCGCTTATTAGCCTCTTATTATTTTTTTTTGCGCAATTGGATGTCAGTAAAAAATGAAAGAAATTAATACATAAGCCTAATGGACACATTGATGACTGTGGTGACGTCTAATTTCTGACAGGTAACCAATCAGTCCCCGCCTAATTTCACGCAGCATGTAAGCGAGCAGAGCGAAGTGACGGACCGCGTGAGCCGCAGGTTGATCCGGATCTACCAGCTGTACAGCCGGACCAGCGGCAAGCATGTGCAGGTCCTGCCCAACAAGAAGATCAACGCCATGGCCGACGATGGAGATGTGCACGGTAAGAAGCCTCTCAGTGACAGTGGATCACTCCTTCTTTTTCTCTTTCCTCATTTTTGGAGATAGATTTTTTCAAATTATTAATATTATTTGCATTCAGTATTTCCTATAATAGGCCTACTTTGTTTTAGTTTTTTTTTTTTTTTTTGACATTTCGAAAGCAAAGGATAATTTAGATTTATTTCATGTTATATTCATTTTCCATGAAATGCCCCATGACCTGACGGGAAAAAAAACACGTGCATTGTCTGTTCAGCGCGGATATTTCAGATTCAGGTTGGGTTATATTTTCAAAACGAAAAGTATTTCCTTATTACATTTCATCACTGTTGGCCTGCACATTTATACTATTTTACAATTCCATTTTTTTTTGAAAAGATTATTTTCTTCGGGCATTTTTAGGCCTTTATTTCCACTTGATAGATGAAGACATGAAAGGGGAGAGAGAGGGGGGAATGGCATGCAGATAGGGCCGCAGGTCGGAGTCGAACCCGCGGCCGCCGCGTCGAGGAGTACGTCTCTACAGATATACATACATGCGACTGCTCTACGTCAATTCCGTTTTTATATTCCAAAACTGTGCTTATATTCTTTATTTTTTTAGGATCCGTATATCTGTAGCATAAATCTACACGTGCTCTCTTTTTTCTTTGTGATTTCTTTTTTTTTTTAAACGGGGCTCCAAGCCAATATTATAATATCATATAACTATAAGAAGAAGGTCTGAAGAATTTAAAGAGCAAAGTGTCAGAGATATGAAATAGGCTGACTCGTAGCCTTTGAAAGTCACATATTTCATTGGAATTTATTTTCATAGAGAGCACGTGAATCAGGATATTCTAATGCAGAATATTATTGGTATTTGCAGAATGTGTCCTCGTGCATTCAGTTATTCCAAGATTTCTCTTTGAGATTTTTTTTTTTAATCTTGTTTCATGATACTGAAATATTAAGATAAAAGTGCCCCCCCACCCCTGAAGCTTTCCCCTTGCTGGAGGTGGTCCCCTTGGCACCGATTATGATCTCAGTCTCTACTGCTGGGGGGGGGGGGATCTGTCCGGTGGATTGTACACTGTGCTGGAGGTGGTCCTCCAGAGATCCCGCCGGTCTGGAAGAGCCATTAGAAGTCAACTTACTTCTACCTTCCCAACATTTCCTGCATAGTTCCCCCCCCCCGCCCCCCTCAAACCCTACCTTCAACCCCACTCCATCCAGCCTGAATCAAACGGGCCTTGTTGAGCCCAGCAGCTGCTCTGGGCTGCACTTTTTATTATATTCAGTGTCACTAAAACATCTATTGATAATGGGGGGGGGGGTTGGCCGTACAGGGAGGTCCAACGTGCATGTGTGTGTGTGTGTGTGTGTGTGTCTCTGACACTGCCCTTCATTCAGACCACAACTGTAACTCAGATGTGTAGTGGTTACACAGTGGGTCGGTGACCCCGGTGACCCTGTGTTTGACGCCATGGAACTATTTTTTATGAGACAACGTGGATTAGAAATTATATTTATAAAGAGCTCATCTCTGAAGATGCATGCTATAGTTTTTGGATCGTGTTGCACAGCAACTCAAAAACTACACAAATCTCCTTAAGGTCATGCTGTCCATGCAGTATGTCCACGTGTCTTGCAGTTCGTCTCGGGGTGTAGAGATAAATGTGAAGCTTCACATGGGAGATCAATGCAGATCTATCTGAAAAAGAATTGTGGACGGGCCTGCCAGGGTCGCTGCTTTAGCTTTCAAAGAATCAAGAGACACATGCTTTTATCATTTTGCAAGAATTTCAGCTTGCATAAATCCCCAGGAATGGTCCCACAGGTGTGTGTGTGTGTGTGTGTGTGTGTGTGTGTGCGCACACACGCGTGCGTGGGTGTGTGCATGTGCGTTTGTGTATGAAAGAGAGAGAGAAAGAGAGAGGGGAGAAAGAGAATGCTTGCTTGGATACACACTCAAGCATTTGTGTGTGTGTGTGTGTGTGTGTGTGTGTGTGTGTGTGTGTGTGTGTGTGTGTGTGTGTGTGTGTGTTGTCGATGCTAGCTATGTCCATACATCATTTATTCAGGTTTTTCAATGTTTTAGGAATATTTCAGACACACATTGGATAGATAGATAGATAGATAGATAGATAGATAGATAGATAGATAGATAGATAGATAGATAGATAGATAGATAGATAGATAGATAGATAGATAGATAGATAGATAGATACTTTTTTTACCCAGAAGGAAATTTTAGGCATCCAGCAGCAAGACAACCATAACACAACAAACACACACATCACACATATATCACACATACATAATCAAATTAAAAATCACACACAGAAATGCATTGACCATGATAAGGTGAGATACTATTGTAGACTGTGTGTAATGATGAAATGATGCAAAAGTGAAAAAGTGAACAATGCAGGGATTGAACAGTGCAGTAGATCATGATAAAATATCACCAACCCTCCTGCTCTCAGCTGCAGTCCCTAACGAGACTCTTATTCCTTTGATTTCTTTAGCTAAACTCATCGTGGAGACAGACACCTTTGGGAGCCGAGTGCGCATCAAGGGAGCTGAGACGGGCTTCTACATCTGCATGAACAAGAAGGGGAAGCTCATCGGCAAGGTGAGGAGAAACGCTGATCTCAGAGCGGAAGCAGAGGCAGCGACAGGAGGCAGACTGTGTCTTGTGTGTCTTCTGTTTTGTAAAGGACAACCACGAGCAGAGAACTCAAAGTCCTCCATTAGATTTTGGTCCGTCATCAGCTCTGGTGCTCCATGCTGACATCTGAGACTGTGAAAAGTGAATAAAAGAAGACGTAGTTAGCTCTTAAAAGTGATCTGGGATGATTTGGCAGCTACGTCTAGGAGGTTTGTCTTGAAGACCAGGCCACACTTATAGTAAATAGAGCACGTCACCAGGTAGGGCTGCATGGGCGATATGGAGAAAATCAAATATCAGGATATTTTTTACCAACTAATTCCATATACCGCAACAATATTGTAGTGTTGACTATTGGTGCTATCACAAAATATTCACATGATGAGTTTTTTGATAAATATTCTCCATGATATAATGACTTAGTGGGTAAACTTAACTCATAGAACAGCTAGAACAGTCTGGTAGGTCAGGAAATGACATCACTTTACTGTAATGCAGCCTGTAAAACCATACGATATTACAATATATCCAAAATCTAAGACGATGTCTAGTGTCATATCACAATTTTGATATAATATCGATATATTGCCCAGCTCTAATGCCAGGTCATATCCTCACTGTGTACAGATATCACTGCACAGCAGATAAATATATATTATTCCTCCCCAAAATTAGTTCCAAAGACTACCCAATGTACATTCATTCATCAGTTTAGAATACTTTTACTATTTATCTAATCTCAAAACATCTCATTACAAGACCAAAACTAACAATAATTCCATCACACCTCGTTCCTCTTACCAGATGTGTATTAGTCCACAGCTGAAAGTAGTCCCCAACACATGAACCGTTTCCTCCTGTTTATTTGATTAAAAAAAAACTACAGTGAAGAGCTGATGTTGGACAAACGATATAAGATTGACCTCTTCAGTAGGAACCAATAAGGTTGGAGCTGAAAGCCACAGACAGGAAGTCATTGTCGGTTAGGGTTATATATATGTTATGTTATATATATGTGACAATAATTTCAACCTGCAGACCATATCTTCAAATCCACTGCAAGCGTTGATTTTGGAAGGTGACCTGCTAGATCTGCGTGACCTGCAATCCCTAGATTGCTCCTAAAATCAGTACAGCATAGTGTATAGAGGCTATATTATATTATATTATTATTATATATATATAATTAATAGTTAATACAATGCTCTAGGTTAGGCTTAGGTTTCAGGCTGAGGCTATCTCAGTGCCCCTCTCTCACTGTGATGGCTAATAAACAGAGCTGCCAGCCTCTCTGCAGCACCCCCACACACACACACACACACACACAAACACACACACCCCTCCACCCACCCAGCACCCTGCCTCGCGCACCATCTGCCCCGAGCTACCGGCCCAGTCACAGCCTGCCCCGTGTGTCTGTTGAAGAGAGAGAGAAGAGAACAGAGAGTGTGTCTTTTGGGTGACGGGTGCACACGGGTGCACACGGGTGCACACGGGTGCATCACGACTATTTTTAACACGCTGCGTGTTACAGTAGGCAACACCGTGTCCAAGTCCAGTGAATGCTGCTTCAGCTGACCGTACTGTACATTTGTTCACTGATGGAGAGTGTGTCATGTTTTTTTTTTACAACTACAGGCCTCACTTCCCCCAGCTGTTTATCCACCGTCTCATCCTTGAGCTGCACTTTTTGTCCTGTGGGGCTTTACTGTAACTGTAACTGTTACTGAACTCAGCACAGGACTGGGGAGGTGGATTGAAACCATCGATTGGTTGTTATTCGATGCAAGCGGCTCACGCTCGGTTACATTTCACCACAAATGCAACAGGAGATCAAACCAGCAGTGAAAGTGACACTGGAGGGCTGATTAAGGCTTTACGGCTGGAGGTTGATCCGTCCAGCAGCTACTGACCCACAAGGGCTGCTGGATGCTTGCTGGAGGGGAGAAGAGTCATCGCTTACTGTCATTCCCCCTCTCTCTGATCTGTAATGACTGTAGCATATGCCGCATGTATGAGGGGAGGGCTGTGTGTGTGTGTGTGTGTGTGTGTGTAAGGCAGCACAGGGAAGCCTTTTTTACATCTGATCTTTCTGAGATTTCCCATCTGTAAATCGCCTCTGAACACACCCACTAACTGTGTTTCTCTGTGTCTGTGTGTGTGCGTTTCTGCAGAAAAACGGGCAAGGCCGCGACTGCATCTTCACCGAGATCGTTCTGGAGAACAACTACACTGCCCTGAGGAACGCCCGCTATGAGAGCTGGTACATGGCGTTCACCCGGCGTGGGCGGCCACGGAAAGGCTCGCGGACGCGCCAGCACCAGCGCGAGGTCCATTTCATGAAGAGGCTGCCGAGGGGGCAGCAGCCCGTCCACACAAGCCACCACCGCCCTTTCGACTTCATCCACTACCCTTTCAATCAAAGGACTAAACGCACGCGCTACTCGTCCCAGCGCTGAGGAGGAAGGAGAGAGAAAGGACAGAGAGAAAGAGGAGAAACTGACAGACTGACCCAAATTACAAGCAGCCGGCACACTCCTCCGCTCTCCAGAAAAAAACAACAACCTCTAAAGACATTGTTTTTATACTGAGCATTACTATATCTTAATACGTAGGTTGTTTTCTATTTTTCCTCCAAGTAAAAAAAAAAAAAAAAAAAGCTGTAAATAAACAAAAATAGGAGAAATCTATTTTTGTACTCTAGACTTAGTACTGACCTGTGTAAAAAAAATAAATAAATAAAAAAAAAAAGTTTGTTTTTAGATGCACATAACTAACTGACTGACTTCTCGGGACAGCTTAGTTGAGTGCGTTATGTATTTTTTTTTTTTTCGATCAGTAGAGTCTTTTTTTGGGATTCTCGCCTGCTGCTCAAGGAGACTTGAAGGGCCCTGATTGGCCGCACTGCCAGGAACACAAACGGTCACACACACACAGACACACACACACACACACACACACACACACACTGTGTGGCCGTAACACTGCAGTGTTGACTGGGATCGTTCTGTATCTTTCTCACACAGTGATGGAACAATGTGGCAGCTACATTTGATAATCACAGGTTTCCTTTTCGGACTTTAATGTTGATGTGTACAAAATGCAGCGTGTAAGGAAGCCCCTCACCCTCTTGTGTTCGTCTTGCCCCCTGAATGTCTGTTTTTATACATATATAAATATATTTTTATTTGAGGATGTGTACAATAATTTTAAGGATGGAATATTTATTTAAAATGTGTAATAAATGTACATTAAAATACTGATATTAAACTCTTGTTTGGTACATATCTGCTTTGGGCCCTATTTTCTATCCATGCACACTCACTGTGCACATTGAGCTCAGTGTCTGATAGCACCTGTAGAGGATAACCATTTCACATATTAACTATTTTCAGTTTCTACACAACTCATTTCATGTTCTTAGGATATTACGAAATGTGTGTGCAAAACACATCATTAAATAATGTGAACATTTTAACATATGTCTACGGGATATCAAAGATTATACGTTTGTACCAGCACCAACTAACCAATGGACAATCTCATCGAAATGAGCCAATCAGATTCAATACAGCATGTTTGAGGCTATGTCTTGTTCACAAAACATAGTTTGGTTGTGTGTGTGTGTTCTCGTTTAATTACATTTGTGGGGTCCATAAACTGGGAATCCAGTATACTTGTGGGGTCCTGACAGCTTTGTGGGGCCAAAATGGTGGACCCCACAAATTTAAAGGGCTGTTTGAGGGTTAAGACTTGGTTTTAGGATTATGGTTACAATTATGTTATGGTTAGGGTAAGGGTAAGTGTTAAGGTTAGGCATTTAGTTGTGATGGTTAAGGTTAGGGTAAGGGGCTAGGGAATGCATTATGTCAATGACAAGTCTCCATGAAGATAGTGAGATGTACTGTGTGTGTGTGTGTGTGTGTGTGTGTGTGTGTGTGTGTGTGTGTGTGTGTGTGTGTGTGTGTGTGTGTGTGTGTGTGTGTGTGTGTGTGTGTGCACACTGGGCTCCTAGGTGAACTTGCCTCACTAGATGTTTTCTAGATGTGTCTTTTTCAGGACATCCTGTCTTAATAATAAAAGGTTTCAATGGGCATTCAAATCTAAAAGAGGGGAAGTCAGAAATGGTGGTGGTGCTGTAATTGTTAAGTACATACTATAAATATGTGCTTTCCCATTACAACACCATTTCTTGACTATTTCTTGACGAACAACATCCATCCAGACATCAACATTTTTGCCTCCTAAAAGTGATGCCGTGAGATTCATGTACAAGCCATTAGCAGGTGAGCTACTAGTAATGCTAAGCATGTTAGCCTCAGCTGCTAAATCTGGCAGTATGCAGGCAACCCCTTCAAATCTGACAGCGCTCTGGTTGTCATTTTGCCATGATAATTAAATTAGTGTTTGCATAATGTCAGCTTGTTTGTTAGTTAGCTGTATGTGGTCAGCTATCCATCACTGTCTTCTTCTCCTGGCTGGGGATCAGAGGTAGAGCGGGTCGTCCTTCAACTGTCCATCAACAAGATTGGCGGTTGGATCCCCAGCTCCTCCGCCCTCATGTCAAAGTGACCCTTAGCATAGTCTCGCATTGCCAACCCTTCCTCCACAGCGCCGCGGAGGGGTTTCTGGTGAGTCCAAACCACATACTCTGGTTCATTGGCATTTCTTTAAACCAATCACAATCGGATTGGGCGGCGCCACGCTTTTTAGGTGGATTTGAACTTTATTACAGAGGCTGTTGTGTGCCCCTGTAACACAGGCCTACAGTCTATTCTATACCAAGCTCAGAGCCTATTTCATTAACAGACTCAAAAAGAAATCTGCATATTTCTTTAACACGTTTTTTTTTTTTTTTTTACAATTTGCAGCGGTGGCCCCTGAAATTTTGTGGAATTGTCCATATGCCATCTGCAGATTCCATGTGGACTCGTTCGTCTTACACTACCCTTGTGTTGTCTTCTCGTCGACTATGAAAATGAACCCTTTCTTTGACTGTTTTCGTCTCTTTATTTACCCCACTTCCATTACCATTCATGCTCAATGAACCTCATTTAAATGAAATGATGTCTAATTTAATGAGTCAAAAAAAGCTGAAAATCGGAATTATTTTGACTAATAGTTAAGATCAGAGGATAATACAGACTGGTAGTAGTGAAAATCTAGTCAGGATGCTGTTTTGAAACCACACCCAAAAAAATTCAAAATGCTATAAAATTGAATAAAATACCGGAAATTCTGATCACCAATGTGTGTGGTGTATAACAAACAGAGTTGCAGCCAATAACCGACAAGAAGGAGTTGGGGGTGGGGGTAGGGGGGTTTGTTCGCGGTACTACGTTTACCAGTCATCATCATCATCACTATCATTTTTCGTAGCACACAGATTTGAATTGCAGTGTTTTCTCCACCCATTGTATACCTCATCTGTTTATTTACTTTTACTGAGAACATTATTGATGGGATCTTTTTGAGTTTGATATTATTTTTGGCCCATTTGTTGAAGAAAAAAACCCTGTGTGCTTCTATTCTATTCTATATCTATGGTTTTTAGCCTTCCTACACCAGCACCTCTTAACTGAACAGAAAGTAAAGGCCGCGGCCTTTGGTTTCTCCCCATATGAAACCTGACCAGGGAAAGCTAACAGGTTAGGTATTCTTAGTCTGATCCCATCAGGGATAACAAGGTCACCCCCCCCCCTTCCTTTTTTTAACAGATAGCAGCATGTCAGTGTCAGAGCACTTTGCTGTTGTGAGGATGATACTGCAGTGTTTGTTTTTAGGCTTTAGCTTCCATCAAGCTCTGTAACTCTCAGTATCTCCACTGTTATTCTTTCATCTCCCGCCTTTTAACACCCCGCCGTTTAATCTGATTGGACAAGGTATGTTTGAGTGAAAGAGAGATGGATCACTACGTGGATTTGCCAGTGTACGTGTTTGATGTTGGTCTCGTATTGGTCCAATCAGTGTCATCTACTTCTGATATGATACGTTTTGGGATCGATCAAATTAGGTTATTGTACTTTAACGTGAACTCCACAACAGTCCAAGAAAACCAATGTCGAATCCCTGTGTGTGTGTGTGTGTGTGTGTGTGTGTGTGTGTGTGTGTGTGTGTGTGTGTGTGTGTGTGTGTTTGTTTGCCAGCAGGAGAGCAAAATAGTTCCAGCCCTGCTGATTGAAAGTTGGCCGTAGATTTCCTTCAAGAGGACATTTGCTGCAGAACTCTCTCAACTTACGCTATCAATCACTTATACATGTTCCAATTCATTACAAATTACTTAATTAAATAAAAAAATACTCCAGAAGTTTGTTTAGGTGCATTTTAGGTGAGTGTAGCAGTTTTGTAAAATTGAATTTGGAAATTATTTTGCACTGTGAGAAAATAGTGGACGTAGCAGACGTCACTCATTAGTTTGTGGACGTCCGTTTCGAAGCCTAGAGTTTGTCAATTTGGCCGTCGCCATCTGGATTTTAGCCTCGGGAAGGAAGTTGTTTTGGTTGAACGTTCAGAAGTAGTTTTAGTCGTCAACAGAAAACTCAGATTGGACAGATAGTCTAGCTAGCTGTCTGGATTTACCCTGCAGAGATCTGAGGACCACGTAACCATAGTCCTCAGATTGGACAGATAGTCTAGCTAGCTGTCTGGATTTACCCTGCAGAGATCTGAGGACCAGGTAACCATAGTCCTCAGATTGGACAGATAGTCTAGCTAGCTGTCTGGATTTACCCTGCAGAGATCTGAGGACCAGGTAATCATAGTCCTCAGATTGGACAGATAGTCTAGCTAGCTGTCTGGATTTACCCTGCAGAGATCTGAGGACCAGGTAACCATAGTCCTCAGATTGGACAGATAGTCTAGCTAGCTGTCTGGATTTACCCTGCAGAGATCTGAGGACCAGGTAACCATAGTCCTCAGATTGGACAGATAGTCTAGCTAGCTGTCTGGATTTACCCTGCAGAGATCTGAGGACCAGGTAACCATAGTCCTCAGATTGGACAGATAGTCTAGCTAGCTGTCTGGATTTACCCTGCAGAGATCTGAGGACCAGGTAACCATAGTCCTCAGATTGGACAGATAGTCTAGCTAGCTGTCTGGATTTACCCTGCAGAGACCTGAGGACCAGGTAACCATAGTGCTCAGAAATCCACCAGAGGTTTGAATGCCAACACAAAGAAAGCGAAAGGTGACATCAGGCCAAAAAGAGTGATTTTACCGGATTTTCCAGGCACAACGGACCAATCCTGGAAGTGGAACATCATATCTGTATATATATATATATATATATATATATATAGACTACATAGGACGCAACCATATTTGGACAAGAGGGTAGAGCTGGGGAGGATGACACTGCTAAGCCAGTGTTGTCTGTTGTTTCAATGCGCTGAGCTGTGGTTGTTATCCAGCCAATCAATGACAAAGGACAAACATTGGTCCTCTGACTCCAGCGGAGAGTGTGTGAGTTAAGGTGTGTGCATGCTTTTAACTTACTGGGAACTCCTATTTTCTCTTACAGAACATCCTGACTTTGTACATTCATTAAGATGTTGAATGTTGATGAAATGAGGTAAAAGATTTGTAAATGTGACATCGCTTCAACTCTTCCCAGCATAGTATCGCGATATTTTCAGTGGCAATACTGTATCGATACACAGTCACCAAGTATCGATCTATTATTATGTGGTGGTCAGTTTGTTCCATTTTGCAGCAATACAATTGAAGTGAGAAATATTTCTTTTTAGATAAAACACATGTTGACAACATTTCCTTTTGGGGACGTCATTTGAAATTGTGAAAAATTAGAAGTTGGAAAAAAGGGTATAAAGTGCAAAATTGCACTATATTCCCCAGTGTGAACACATCTCCCAGCAGCCCGAGAGCCTAAAGGCTGTTTTATACTTCTGCGTAAAATCAACGCTGTTCCTACGCACATAGGTACGTGAAGACACAAACCTACGCCGACTTTCTTTCTTAGAACTTAACATTCTTTTTAACCCTTGTGTTGTCTTCAGGTCAAATTTGACCCGTTTTAAAAAAAAAGTCTGTATCAGATATATGGGCTTCTTTTCAACTACCTAATTTTAATTACTCAAAAATGACATGGATGATTGGATTCATTGCACTTCACAAGTACAACAAAACATAAGATCTCCCCTTTCATTAAATTTTGTTTTTTTTATAAAAAACAGACTACGTTGACATATAACCTTCTGCAATTATCCTTCCTATTAGTCTACATAATTCATAATTGTGGTATTAGGTATAATTTCCTGTAAATGAGGTTTATTGACCATGAGTTCCAAAAATGAGTGTAACCCTGGTGTTAGTGGTATTTGTACATGGTAGTGAAAAATAGCGATAAACGTCAAAAAAAGAGCCAAAAACACTGAAAAAAAGAGACAAAGGTGTCGATAATAGAGACAAAAACACCAGAAAGAGTGAAAGATTTTCAGGACGACAAGTACAAGTACCGAGGTCTGCAGGGACATATCACCTGCAATCAGCTTCAGAATGAACTCCAATTGAAGGAGTTGGTCCCGCTTTATTCTTTTAAAGATTTAGGAGCCAGGTTTTTTATGATGACATTGTTGTTTGAATATGAGGGAAAGTGTGTCTATGTAGTTACCTAGAAATGTCTCTGTGTCTATTTGAAACCGTGCTGCTGCCACTTGCCAGGACACTCTTGTAAAAGAGATTTTTAATGTAAAAAACATGGTCGAATGGAAGACAACACAAGGGTTAACTATTATATTTTGGGGCTTTTCCCTTTATTACATAGAGACAGTGGATAGGCATGACAGGGGGAGAGAGATGGGGGGATGACACACAGAAAAGGCTTATTCGGCCTACATGGGGCGCACGCCGTCCCAATTTGGGGGTTTTTAAGTTCCGCTGACTCTTTCAGCTCCTACTTCAGGGCAGGGTCTTTTACCTTTTCCCTTTTTCTGCAACATCTGAAACACAAACATATTCTTCCCTGTGTGTTGCAGTTTGCCTACGTCTGCTAACTCATGAACACAACTATTCAGCTGATTGTTAATGCTAATTAGCCATACCTGTAGTTTTGGTTGCGTGTTGCACTCTGCTCTTCTATCGCCTTCCATATTAATTAGGATCATATGAAGCTGGAGCCTTCGTCTCATGTGTTTTCTGTTGAGTACTCCAGCCTAGTCTTTAAAGGCCGCCATTCAAACTCCGTTATCTCTTTATGTGGCGCTAAAGTCAAGTGACGACGCTATAAAAACCGTTGCCGGTTCCTACCAGGTCCTATGGCCACTTGGCCAGTGTGAATGCAAATAGGAAAACCGGTTTTGGGGTAGAGTAGTCAGTAGAACAGCTTGGAAGTGGACTGGTCCTGTAACTACGTTCTACTTGGTCGGAAAGAGGCTTATGACTCTAGAGTCGGTACTCACACTGGAGCTAATCGCAGTCACTATCTCACTCTACCACACACTCCCCACACACACACACACACACACATGCCGGCTCAACGCACACACCAGCTGTGTATACTGTATTAACAGTTCTCTAGGTCTGTTAACTGTTGTTATGAGAACTCCGGGGTAAGGTGTTTCCATGGCGTTTGAGAAATCAGGGTACTGCCTTAACCCAAATATAATTGTATTTTTTTTAAACTGGATGTAAATGCATTGATTGACTCATAGAATGTTTTTGATGTGCGAATGTACTATTGATTGGGCTGCAAATGAGGGTTAGTTTCATTATAAATCAATCAGTTGGTTATTATTTGGTCTATAAAATGTCAGATGGCAATGTCAGAAAATGGTAAAAAGAAAAGAAAAGGCCATCACAATTGTCCATTGACTATTTGTCTAGTCTACATGCTCATCTTTACAGCTCACTTGTTGCCATGGAAATCCAATTTCATCCCGTTTTCAAAAAATATCTTTGTCATGATAAAAAAAACAACTTTTGTGACCGTGCACTTTCTCTACAAGTTCCTTCACTAGTTAATCCTGACCTATGAAAGGCTGTTGAACCCAAAGCACTGAATTAAATGGATTAGACAATACTTGACATTAATCTGCTTAACCCCTTCCACAATGGATTAAGGGAGGGATCTGTCCCTTAGGACTTCCCACAGAAGCTCCCAGACACCAAATCAATCAAATAACGCTTCGGGATAACTCAATGATGTAACCTGATAGCAAAATACTGATAATATGCAATTTTGAAGGTTTATAATGTTGCTTCTGTGGAGCCTCTGAAAGACATTTTCAGTAGACATTGTGTAAATTGATTCAATTAGGGCCCCAGTCTGCCCTCTCCATTGCAGCCCCCGCCACTGCCTCCAGTGTCTGTAAAGTCAGAGTGAACCTCAGTGGACCTTAGGGAACTGGCTTGTGGGAAAAATCACACCTTCTGTGTCGCCAATGTTGCCATGCAAATGTGGAGCAATTCCAGTGCCGAAAAACGGGGGTAACATCGCTTTCATCCATTTTATTGAGTCGCAACCATCATTCTTAACCCCGGATAAACAAACACAGCTACCTTCTTCATTTGCTTAGGGAGCAATTTAACCCCTGCCTTCACCCCCGCACCCCCGCACCCCCCCACCCCCTTGGGGGCCGTAGAATAGCAGGGGTGACCAGAGAACACAACCTTGCCTCCCTAAGCAGCCTGAATGCCACAAGCCAACACAGAAGCTGCCCCCATCAAAAAGCACTGACAACCTCCAGCCACTTGTATGTGCTCGGTAACAGCTAATGAGTTGAGGATTTTTCCCATGGAGCAAAGCGCTCTGGGCTGGACTTAAGCTGTACACCATGTATATTGTATCCTAGTATTTCATTTATATTTATATTCTGTGCTGTGTGACTGATTTTGCTGCTGCAACACTGCAATTTCCCATTTTATTGCAATCAATATCTATCTATCTATCTATCTATCTATCTATCTATCTATCTATCTATCTATCTATCTATCTATCTATCTATCTATCTATCTATCTATCTATCTATCTATCTAGATCTTATACTTAGACTTAGACTTCTCTTTATTAATCCTTTTGGGATGACTCCCGCAAGGAAATTGAAATTCCAGCATCAGTTTTTGCAAGAAATAAATTATGATTATTATAAAATATGTTCTTATTATAAATCTATCTTTCTATTTTTTCTTTAAGTAAACAAGTCCTTTAAAGTCTATTGACTGCTTCAGAAGTGAATGGGACATTACAGATTACAAATATGAGTCACTTGAATGAGTGCACAGTAGATTCAATTTCAAAATGAGGTATATAGTTTGTTCCATTGCTTATTGATTGAATGCCGGTTTTCCTTGTCTTTCTACATGTTGTTATGTCTTTGTCACACAAACTAGGAACAATAGTGCTATTGTTACAGTTTCATTGTTTGATTGCTTTTTTTTTTTGACTGCCTGTGGTCCATTTACAATTCTCGTATTGACAGTTTTACGGTACAATGACTTCTCTTTTACATTTTATATAAGACTTATGTGTGTTTATATACTCTGGTGTGTTGCATATATTTTTATACTTCAGGTTGGAAAACATGAAAAAGCACCAAAATCAAATCACATTCTGCAATTGTGGACACACAACACAACAATTAGACCATCAAAAGCAGAGAGATTAAACTTACAGGCTCGTTAGTGGCAGTAACGAACAGTGACTCTTAAACCCTGGCCCTTTGACTCCCCGATCGCATTATTGTAGTTGTGATTTGGCGCTATATAAATAAAAATGAATTGTATTGATTACAGCAAAAATGGACAATAGAAAGAATAAATTCAATGTACAAATGATTTCATATTTGATTTGAATTTCTGTAACTGTTATAAGAAAGCAACTTAACACCGCTTTAAGTGTATCTGATTAGTACTACTGTACTGTACTGAGCTGCTTGTTAGCACGGCAGAGTCCAGAAGCAGTGCGGTGGATGGATTCTCTATCAAAAATGACAGCCAGCCCATTAAACCCAAGCCCCCCATTCATCAGTGCTAACAAAAGCCACCAGTCCAACCAGGCTGGATAATTGAAACGCAAACAACGGATCAAAGTGGAGCTCTAGCTCGACAGTTTCATTGTTTGTGTACGGGCCTTATGCGAGACCTGTTGACTTTTCCAATTGGAGCTGTAAACTTTTGTTTGTCCATGCATTTCCAAGACTGATTGTCAGTCTGATCTGAACAATTACCAGCTAAATGTGTTTGCCAGCTCAGGCAGAGCCCCCTCCCTCTTTGCTGCCCTAAAAAGATCAAAAGGGAAGACCCTCCCCTCCCTTCCATAGCCCCCTTAAAACACCCCCACCGCAACCCCCAAACGTCCCCTCCACTCCCATAACCCTCCTCCCAACCTCTTCATTTCCTTTTAGCCATGACAGTTCAGCTGGAAAGCCAACCATAAATGATTTTCTTCGACGGCCCAGTGTTTGGGACATGGCCTTTTAGAAAGCACGGCTTTCAACAAGGGGACATGTCTTTAAAAAACAAAACAAAAAAGGAAGAATGAAAGAAAAACGATCTGCATATTTCAATTATGTGCGGTTGTGCTCAGCTGATCAAAGAGCTGCAGGGATGCTACTCGTAACTGAAGGCTTGAGGACCCTCATGATGTGAATGAGCACAAATTGATGCTACTGATGCTAAACGGTTAAGCGCCTCACAAAATGTCATAAGGTCAATCAACTTTTGGTAGTCATTTGACCGTGACACAACCTTGGCAGTTTTAGTGGCTAAACAGCCCTCGGGGCTGGACTGGGTTCCACTTTCATTCTAATGCACAATGTCAGTATAAATCACAATATGAGGTGAGGAGGGATGTACCAGAAAAGATATATTGATCAAACAAAATCTAGTGTCCATTGTAAGCTGAAATGATTCCCTGGTTCATCATATACTGAGAAACATCAAACTGGAATTTAGTGAAAAATACAAACTAATTATTATTATTCTCAAAGAGATTTTGCAATAGTGCCGTAATAAAGGCCGGCGATTATATGCATAGATCCAAGCAAAGGTGAATTTATGCCACCCCAGTGTGTGACTTCACATAGCATGCAGGCCTTCTGGGAGTAGAAGAGGCGGGACATGTAACACAACAGCATCCGTGTATAGTGTGTGTGTGAGCCGATCCACACACAGACAACTTTATGCATTGTAGGTTAGTAGCAAAATGAAAGTAGGACAATAGTCAATAGTCAGTGTGTAGTATAATTTTCTTCTTATTTTTAACCTAATGTCTGTATTATAGCAAACTTGTACACTGTATTTATCAACAGGATTTGAAGAGTTATGTCTGTTTTACGGCTTTTTATATTTGTATTGTTGACTGGAATCTTTTTAGGTAGACAATTTTAAGATCTGTCCAGGGACAACGGATGAAAAATAGCCTTTTGGCTAATTCTGGTGCATTTGCAGCAATGTTAATTAATGTACACTGTCCCTGTCAAATAAATTAATACAAAAATAAGACAAGAGAGAGAGAGAGAGGACAGAGATGACTGCAGCGCCACCTCTGGTGCGTGTTGTCCCACCATGCCGGCCGTCTCTTACACTAAAACGGCGGTTGGGTGCTGTTACAGTCCTGTGACTACCTCCACTGCCGGTTTCAAGTTGCTTCAATTCTGTGTGTCCCCCCATTCTGTCTTCCTAACATTTGAGTAGAGGGCGATTTGGATTAAAGGCGCAACAGTCCCGCTCTTGAATAGGCTGTGTGAAAGGGGCTATTGTTACAGAACAAGAGGAAGACCATGAGTGGAGTTAAAAGCCCTGTAAAAAGCTAATAATTGGATCTTGAGTTAAGATATTTTTGTTTGGCACACTCAATAATAGAAAACAATCTTATAATTTAGGTGAAGTGACCCTTTAAGACTTCTTTAGACCCAAGTTAGAACTTGAAATGATGAGTTCAACTATTGTCCAGCTGAGCACTCGCTGTATCATTTTATTATGCGTATGTAGGTTAAAACTCTCCTGGAAGCCATCTCTTTTCTACTAAAAAGTAACAAAGCTGGCTGCTTCTGATAATTCTAAAAACAATGCTATATCTATGTCACTGTAGTAGCCATTTTTGATTGATTTACTGGTACTCCAGTCATTCGTTTCTAATTATAGTTGTGCTGGCGACCCATTCCCATATCTGTTATGGTCCCCAACCTGTGGAGGCTTCCATCCTGATCCTCCCAGATCCCAAATGGTGGATGTGTTCTGATTTATAATTTTTTATTGTCTGATTTATAATTTATTTAATGTATACTCTTTATTGATCCAGAATGGGGAAATTACAATTTACACTCTGTTGTTATTACACATTACACACAGGCCTGAAATACACACACATGCTCAGATCAGGTACTAATGGAGAGATGTCAGAGTGGGGGGGCTGCCAGTGCTGGACCAGCACCCCGAGGGGGGTTTGGTGCCTTGGCAGTGCCCAGGAAGTGAACTGGCATCTCTCCAGCTACCAGCCCACACTCCATACTTTGGTCCGAATGGGGACTTGAACTAGCGACCTGGGCTCTTCCTTTCCTTCACCCCCCCTAAGAATTTTGTCAACTCTGTCCTTACCAATAGTGATTGCAACATTTTGTTCTGCCCATGGTTCCCTGTGCGTGGACAATTCCTTAGTGAAGTCGTAGATATTAAAGCGATTGTAGAAAATATTCATCTGCAAGCTCAGAATCTGTCTTGCCATCCATGGATACATTTTTTTTAATGATTGGATTATAAGCTAATCATCGACTTCACACCGTCCCGTGCAGGATTCAACTTTGTCCTTATATTTCAGTTTAGCTAATTTGACTAAGTTTAGCTAATTTAGCAATTTCACTACCGCAATGTAGTGCCCTTATATACAATTTAATATCAGGATAACTTATGTCTTTGAAAATACAGGAACAGATCATTATACACTCATCATTTTATGCAGATGGTGGAGTGATCTGGAAAAAGGGAAACAAAATTCACTCTTGTGTTTAAATGTATTCAAAAAGCAAGTCTTATGGTTGGGGATTTAACATTTCAGTAGCAAAATCATGCTATATGCTGGTCACTGACAAGAAAATAGATAATGGGCAAGGGGGTATCTTGGTTCATGTGTTGTTTGATAAATGTATTTGCATAATAGAATATTAAGGTCAAATGTAAAAAGGTGTTAAATTGGTGTGGTGGGATTTCAATGGGGAGACACAGCAGCACTACTACACGTATACAGGGCTGTGATGACAGCAGAGAGGATACAACAAAGAGTACTAAGACTTTGTTTGGGAGCAGTCAAACAGCAAAGCTGTTGTCATGTGGACGCGTCAACAGTTTTTGTTGTCATTAGTTATCATGGGAGGGGAGGGGGGGGCGACAGAAACTACACACTATAGCTTTAAAGTATATGTTTAAATTCTGCAGGTGCAATTCATAATATAAAGTCAGATGATATAATTGAATCTCCAGCAACTAGGAATAGATGTTCTTTTCTGTTGGAAACCAGCACATGAGGTTGCCGATAAAAAGCCTAAAAATGCATTAAAAAAAGAAACAAGGACATTTTAGAATCACTAATTCGTCCTGAAATAAGGACATCTTAATCAGCTGGTACAGAACAACGGGATCTGTTGGTCCATTTCTTTAACTGTCTATGATATTAACAGTAAGGAGAGAACGCAGCACCACACGTCATCACGTCCAGTTACGTAGGGTTGTCGTCATCAGCTGTCAGTTCGTAGCTGGAATGGCTTCCTGTTTGTTCCTCCATGGATGTACTATGAGAGGTTTCCCCTGTCCTGCTGCTCTCTAAAGATGAGGCATTTAGTCGACGGTGTTCAGCAGCCGTTTTTACAAAGTAGCACCGTGTCGTGTGCGGCGCGACACCCCGCCGAGACCCGCGGGACGTAGAGCGCGAGGAGAGGGACAGCAGCGCTGCGTCAGCATGCTGTTATCCCAACTGCCAGAAGATGTTCTCTATCATATCTTGTCTTATTTGGACTACACATCTCTCAGTCGCCTCTCTCAAGTTTGTAAAACTATTTACCACTTTGTAAACCGGGACGCTGTGTGGAGGAAGATTGCCAAAGAGTTTTTAAACACTGGAATTACTCGGAATGGGACGGATATGTAAGAAAACAGTCGCACACTGATGACAACGCTGATGTTTATGTTCTGTGCAGTTTGTCTTGTCACTACCCGATGTGAGGCGAGTGCATATTTGAGTCGCGCATGCTCAGATGTAAACGGTTTACGGCATAACGCGTCATACCCGATGAGAGTCGAGTTTACGCCATAACGTGTCATACTGAAATTTGTAAAATCCATGAAATAATCAACTTTTGTCATTACAAACAATAACAGAAAATGGAAATCATTTCAAAAACATTTTAACTATCTATGATAGTAGCTCAAAACACCATTCATCTGACAGCCTTTGTTGTGTTTGATGCTAACTTGTAGCCAGCAGTGAACCAACTTTGTTAAGTAGGTCCATTTTTTAAGGTCCATTTTTTACTTTTTTAGGTATCTAGGTACTGTCAGGGCACGCCCTCATACTCTGCTTCTGACTGGCTAGTAGTCCTTACCTAGGTACTGTCATGGCCTTCATAATCTGCTTCTGACTGGCTAGTAGTCCTTACCTAGGTACTGTCAGGGCACGCCATCATACTCTGCTCCTGACTGGCTAGTAGTCCTTACCTAGGTACTGTCATGGCCTTCATACTCTGCTTCTGACTGGCTAGTAGTCCTTACCTAGGTACTGAGCATGTGCGACTCTCAACAAAGATGGAACAGAAGAGAGATGTCTCACTCTGTAGCTAAAACAGAGAGCTCAACACACAGGGTGAAAAGAGGAGCTGCAGCAATGTGCAGTACAACAAAAAATTGTGTTTTTAGAAAATTAAACCACATAACCCTATTCTGGTACAACCTCAAACTACAATTTATGAACTTGAAAATGAGCAGAATATGAGCACTTTAAACAGATGGTGAAAGCATAGAAATGTTAAACCGTCACTGTCATTGCAGATATCCTTCCATCCCACTGAAGGAAAGAGTAAAGGCAGCTCAAAACTGGTATGATGGGGTCTGCAAAAAAGCAATTCCTCTCAAATGGAAAACAAAGTGAGTATTACAAATATGCCAATATAATTAACGCACAAATATGAAATTGATATCTAGCTTCTTTTGTAACTGTGTCTTGAAATGTTACACTTTTTCCTTTGACAAACATAAAAATCGTTTATTTTGATTCTATCATGGTGACTTTTCATTCATGTGAGAGTTCGGACATGAGACAGAAAGAATCGCTCATAATCTGTGTTCATGTTAACATCTCCCATTGGAATCAACACGCTCAGGACCTGCCGCTAGTCTCCTATAGAGGCGTGGCCGTGGCAGAGCCCACGTCACACAGATACAGGAAATGACTTCGAGTTGGGCCGTCTCGGTTCCAAACCGTCTCTGATATCTTCCATAAATTACACATAGAGACAGAGCACATCACGTCACACTCTAAAAGCCACGCCCACCAGGGGGGAAATCGATATGCAACTAAAGGCTAAAACGCTAACGAAGATGTGCCTGTAGCTAGCTAAAACATCAGAGTTAAAGCTTTAGTCCGTAACTTGATATTAAAGGTCCCATGACATGGTGCTCTTTGGATACTTTTATATAAAACTTAGTGGTCCCCTAATACTGTATCTGAAGTCTCTTTTATATAAACCTTAGTGGTCCCCTAATACTGTATCTGAAGTCTCTTTTATAGACCTTAGTGGTCCCCTAATACTGTATCTGAAGTCTCTTTTATATAAACCTTAGTGGTCCCCTAATACTGTATCTGAAGTCTCTTTTATATAGACCTTAGTGGTCCCTAATACTGTATCTGAAGTCTCTTTTATATAAACCTTAGTGGTCCCTAATACTGTATCTGAAGTCTCTTTTATATAGACCTTAGTGGTCCCTAATACTGTATCTGAAGTCTCTTTTATATAGACCTTAGTGGTCCCTAATACTGTATCTGAAGTCTCTTTATATAGACCTTAGTGGTCCCTAATACTGTATCTGAAGTCTCTTTTATATAAACCTTAGTGGTCCCTAATACTGTATCTGAAGTATATAGACCTTAGTGGTCCCTAATACTGTATCTGAAGTCTCTTTTATATAGACCTTAGTGGTCCCCTAATACTGTATCTGAAGTCTCTTTTATATAGACCTTAGTGGTCCCCTAATACTGTATCTGAAGTCTCTTTTATATAGACCTTAGTGGTCCCCTAATACTGTATCTGAAGTCTTTTATATAGACCTTAGTGGTCCCCTAATAACTTACAGATATATAGTAAGTCTAAAACTAACCTAGCCTAGTCATTTGGATATTCGTTCTGGCAACTAAATGTTTGCTGCACACTAACTTTGGATATAACGTTAGCTTAGTGTCAGGATCCCATAGTCTTCCCATTCTTCTTGCTGATTTCCTCACATCTGTATTCCCTTTTTTCTTCATAAAAACTCAGTTTTTTGGTTCAACAGCTTATGAAAAACTTGGTTCTGGTTTCTTTAGCCTGTTTGGAGTATATCCCAGCACACAGCAACTTTTAGGCCTTTTTATTGTTGCTTGCTAGCAGATGGAACTGTCAAGGAGGCACTCGCCTCCGATGGGAGTGGGACGTAAATGTGCTCTGTCTCTATCTTGTCTTCAGACTGTTGCCATGGTTGCAGCTGGATGGGGACACACTGTTTCTGTCTCAAGCTGCTGATATTGGAGCGTACCATCTGCACCAAGACTCCGGGAAGCTCCAGCGTAACCCATTTGAAATCTACTCGGGCCAAAAGGGTGATGTCTGTCGCTTTGTTGTGACGGACTCTCACCTGATCAGTGGTGGAAGGTACCTCGTGCTCTTTATTTTTCAAAGTGACTTTATTTGACATAGGCAACGTGGAATAACCATTGTGTTACTGTCAGAGGTGATGAAGTAACAGTTAGCATCTTGTATAGAGATTTAAAGGTGCCACACAAAACTGTTTTTACTTGCATTTTTTGAAATATGTCAGGTCCGTGTGTGTGTGTGTGTGTGTGTGTGTGTGTGTGTGTGTGTGTGTTATGTGGTGAATGTGAAGATAAACTGCTACCTCCTCTGTCAGCTCTAGCCACTGGAAAGAAATAAGAGGAGAAATCAGACCAATCACAACAGCTGGTCAGTCTGATGTCATGTTGCCTGATCTCATTAATATTCATGAGCTGGGTAAAGGATGTTGATAGGCAATGAGGCTCTCATTGGCTAGCTGTTAGCCAATCAGAGTCCAGCAGCTTAGCTGGTTGAATATTAATGAGAACTGGCCCAAATGGAGCTGAGTCTTCCTGCAGGCTTTCTATACCACGCTAGAATGGCTTGAAACAAGGTAACCACGGTAACCAAGTTACAGAGTACATGGTAGGACTTCAGACATTACCACAAAGTCATGAAATACGTGTGGCAGAGCACCTTTAAATAAAGATTGTACATTTTGCTGTTTAACACTTGTACACAGGTATCTGTTTATTGGGACATGTAGCAAATGTCAAGTATGTGCAGCAACAACAATTAGCTTGGCGTAAACAGAAGATCAGGGTAATTTGTAGCGCTGCAAAGATGATTTCAATTAACCAATTAGTTGTCAACTATCAAATTGATTGACTATTTGATTCCAGCTTCTTACATGTGAAATTTGAGGAGGTTATCTTGGGCTTTAGGGAACACTGATAGACATTTTTCACCATTTTCTGACATTTTGTAGCCCAAACAACTAATCAATTAATTGAGAAAATAATCCACAGATTAACAACAGTGAAACTAATCGTTAGTTGCAGCCCAACTGAAATGAACTCCTCTTTGTCTGTGTCAGTGATGGCAGTATCCTGGTTCACAGCAGGAGGGGGGACATGTTGGCCGAGTTATCAGGTCATAACCAGGAAGTCAACTGCCTGGACTCTAAAGATGGACTCATCATCAGTGGATCCAGAGACCGAACTGCCCGGGTCAGAACACCCTTTTACAATTCAGATTGATTATTGTGATGCATGACGCGTGTCGTAAGGATTACAATCCACACTTTTTTTTACAAAGAGTAAGACTGAAGTGGCGATGGACCGATTATCGGCCCTGGCTGACTCGACTTGGCCACGGTGCCCCATCCTCCTTTTTCCATTGCAGATTTAGGAACATAAATGTTGTCACACACAGATTCTCAGCATGTGGCTGCTAGCCAGAAGACGCATTTAGTTTCAAAAGAAGCTGGAGGCAAAAAAATACGCTGACTAAACTACTTAAACACGGCGGGTTTGTTCAGGACCCCCCACCCCCGTCTGTCGCTAGCGATGATGACGCAGTGATTAGTGACGATTCTCTCCGACCAGTCAGCAGTCTGCAGGTTTTCACGTCACCTTTTGGTGTCGCCGCAGCTCACTTTGAACCTCGATTGAGGTGGTACTAAATAAGTATCTGAGTTTTTTTTTGTAATGGAAAACCAAAAAAGGCGAGTAAAATGGAAAAACACCATTAATGCCCCCACTTCAGATTTAAATCCTCAAAAGCTTCATGGATAATATCATATGCATAACACGGTATGTCAACATTGGCATCCTACCCCCAAGGATAAGCGATTACAGATGATGGAAGGATAGATAAATATCATAGTGTGTCTGTTTATGCATACATTATTAAATATACTCACTGGGGACTTTTTTTTGTCTCTAGATTTGGACGTTGACTTCCGCCTGTCCCAGAGACACCATCCCCATGTATGACAGAGTGTGGTCTGTTGCTATTAGTCCCACATTGAGGTAAGCATTTGCTTATAAATACTCACAAAAATATTGTTAACAAGAGCCACAAACAGGTGGCTGTCAGGGAAATGTCAGTGGACGCTCCAAAGTATGGCTGGAGACGATATGGAGAAAGTCAAATATCACAATATTTTTGACCAAATACCTCGATAACATATTGTGGGGTTGACAGTTGCTGCTGTCACAACATATTTACACAATGAGTTTTTACTCATCAGTAATGAGATTTAATGCCATAGTGGGTCATATTACAATATCCAAAATCTAACACGATATCTATCGTCTATGATTTGAAATCACAATATAAATATAATATCAATGGTGATTGGTCTGGCCTGTTTTGTATCAAAGTCTTGAATAATGTTTGTGGTGGAGCTAACTTCTGTGGCTGGGCTTTGGGCTGAGGACAAAAAACACACATCTCCTGCTGAATACTGACTTACTAAACAAACTCAGATTTTTGCGTCATTCTGCTGTCATAGGCAGTAAAAAATAGTGGACATAGCTGGAGATGGTCTGATACCATTTTTTTGCGCCCTGATACCGATTCTGATACCTGAACTTGTGAATCGATCCATACCGAGTAATGAACAGATACCATTGTATGTTTTATTTTATGTTTTAATAACCGTATACCCTATCCCTGTATGGATATGATATGATTTCTGTCGTTGTTGTCGGTCTGGCTAAGGTTAAATGCCACAGAACTTTTTTATTATCCAGTTTGAAAGTCAGTTTTAACGGAAAAAAGAACATAAACTACTTTAACGTAGATTTTGTTTAGAGCTTTATTATGTCAGATTGGTGCATAAACTGCAGTACTTCCTGATACCGTTACCAGCGTTTTAGGCAGTATCGGAGGCGATACCGATAAGTAAGAAACGTGTACGGCATTTTTAGGCCTTTATTGACAGGGTAGCTGAAGAAATGAGGGGGTGGCATGCAGCAAAGGGCCGCAGGTTGGAGTTGAACCTGGCCCCACTGCGTCAAGGAGTGAACATACACTCTACACTGGTCTAGCCCATTGATGCTAACTTTTTTGCTGCTTGATAGAAAAATAAACTTTCACTGTTGTCCTTTTACATGATTGTTACCAGCTGACCCTTCCCCTTTAAGACAGGTAGCCCTGTGGGCAACGTGTGTATGTGAAGTAACAACAGGGTTTATTATGGGCTGTCCCGTGTCTAACAAAGTCCCGTAAGCGGCAGCTGCTGCTGATACAGTAATGAACATGCTTTTCCATGGGTAGTGAAGCTGCAGACAAACTAAATCACCTGATTAATGCAACGTTATGACGCCGCGCGGCCATTTTTCACCACGGAAAGCGGCTAACAGCCATGCTGAAGCTAATCTAGTTAGCCTAAAGAAACAAGGCGTCTGTCCCAACTAACGTTACGGTTCAGAGCCGCGAAGCTGGAAACGGAACACTAATCTATAAAAGCAGTCTGTGTCTGATATAACGTAATTTACTCTGATTTTAAGTGTTCTTGGATACACAGTTTGTTGCTAGTGCGTGACAGGCATGGCTCTGCATGCACACGGAACCACCAATCACAGTCAATGTTGATCAGTGTATCAACAACCAAAGCAGGTCCCGCTAGTCGACCCCCAACCAGAAATTTAGAGGAAGCAACATGCATGCATTATTACTCTCATTCACTCAGCCTGGATTGATAGTATACAATGGTAGAGAATGTTGGCTGTGAGCAGCGGCACATGTCACCCCGGCAACAAACCATACAACAAACTTGTGTAAAATGTGTGCCACCCATGATGCTACCCTTCTTCACATCGTACGTTCCGGCAATGTGACTATCACAATGTCAATGCTAAAACACAATATCGTTCAGCCCTACCGTCTAAAAAAAATAAAAGCAATACAAAACAAAGGCAGTGTCCTGCTATGCAGAAACCTCGGGGGCTAACATGAACTACTGTACTTTATTTTAAATGAATCCTGAAGCTCTATACAGAGCAGTCAATTATTTAGTGTGACCTGTGATGCAGCCAGATGGGCAATCAACCGCCTCACTGCTGGACTAGCGGGGGGTGAAGTCAGGGTACTGTTACAGCGCTCTGCATCTGTCTGCCTGCATGTTATCAGTGGTGTGTGTGTCAAGTGTGTTACTGAGTGTCTGGGTGTGATGGCTGAGAAATCAAAGGCACCTCTAAACCACACCACAAAGAATTTGGTTGTCCTCTCTCGAGCCAATTTCAGTCAGTACCTTTTAATATCTCACACTGGTTATATGCTGACACTGGGCTGGGAGCCTTTACTATTTTCTATGAATGTGTATCCTATTGCTCTAATTTAGAGGCTTAGCAATGCTTAATCATGACATTGTTTACATTAAAATAGCTGTGAACTTCCTAAACTTAAACTTAAACACTTTGGTCACCTGGAAATGTCTTGTTCAACATTCTACCAACCAAGTTAGCTAGCTTGCGCTAGCGTTAATTGTTAATTTAAAGCAACACTAGAGAACTTTTCCCGCTTTGGTCCCCCTACAGGTTGGAAGCTGAACTGTCCATTACATTACATTGTCCAGTTCGTTGGAACTACAGATACGCTACCCGATCTGGCAAGCTTGCATAATGTAATGGACAATTCCACTTCCAACCTGTAAAGGGACCGACGTGGGATAAGTTCTCTAGTGTTGCTTATGACATGGTGCTCTTTTGGATGCTTTTATATAGACCTTAGTGGTCCCCTAATACTGTATCTGAAGTCTCTTTTATATAGACCTTAGTGGTCCCTAATACTGTATCTGAAGTCTCTTTTATATAGGCCTTAGTGGTCCCTAATACTGTATCTGAAGTCTCTTTATATAGACCTTAGTGGTCCCCTATGTATCTGAAGATATAGACCTTAGTGGTCCCTGAAGTCTCTTTATATAGACCTTAGTGGTCCCCTAATACTGTATCTGAAGTCTCTTTTATATAGACCTTAGTGGTCCCCTAATATCTGTATATAGACCTTAGTGGTCCCCTAATACTGTATCTGAAGTCTCTTTTAAATAGACCTTAGTGGTCCCCTAATACTGTATCTGAAGTCTCTTTTAGATAGACCTTAGTGGTCCCCTAATACTGTATCTGAAGTCTAGCCTTAGTGGTCCCCTAATACTGTATCTGAAGTCTAGCAAGGTGGGGGGGGGGGGCTTCACCAACTGCCACTTTGCTCGTTTGAAAGCCATGACGTCTCTCTCTCAGGGGTTGGCCAAATTCTCTGGGTGGGCAAAGCAGAGAAAGGGAAGGTAACCTTCCCCTTATGACATCATAAGGGGCAAGATTAATTAATTTTCTCAAAGGCAGAGCAGGAGACCCAGGGCTTGGTTTACACCTATCACCAATTCTAGCCAATGGGGGACCATTTTCAGGCTAGTGGAACTCATATTATTATGTTAAAAAACCTCAAAGTGACATTTTCATGCCACAGGAACTTTTAAGATATTTTCTGCTGTATGCAGCACATTGACTCCTGCTGTATAAAAACACTGATGACCGCGTAGGGAGGGGGTCATGGTGGACGGGTGCGTCATAGAACACAGCGCTTTCAAGCCGAGAAGCTGATTTTGCTTTCACCCAGGAAACATTTGTAACTGTCTTAAACCGAACCACGATCTTTATCCTAAACTTAACTTTCCGTGTTGGTGCCTAAATGTAACGGTCTTCACCGCACAACTTTCATTTTTTGTTGGCTAAATGTATCCGCTACGGCCCCTGAAAGGCTGACCAACCGTTGGCAACCGTGGCTTAACTCCACTAGCAATGGCCGATGGAGTCTGGGGAGGAGAGGTCGGGGAGACGACTCTCTCCAGTATTTTGAATTTGGACTGCAGTAACTATTTTGAAAATCAACACTTATGTTGATGCTTTTTATCGATGTTTTTACCATTTTGTGTCGTTTTTGCCCCTTTTTCCAACACTTTTGATGCTTTTTTTGACATTTACACTACATAGCACTAATTATTAACTTTAGCTTTACAGTTATTTTTGGAATTTATGGTCAATAAACCTCATTTATAGAAAATTATACCTAATGTTTGAGTTAGAAAAGCAGAAATTAGGAATTATTTAGACTAAAATTAAAGGAATGGATGTTGATGGATAATCACAGACTGGAATATGTCAACTTTTACTCAATACTATTTAAAAACCACTTCAATTTTTTTTCAAATAAAATTGAATAAGATACCCCAAAATTAATGAAAGTAGAGATTTGTACTCGCCAAAGAGCGTTGTGTGGAATCAATCATGTTATTTTGGGGGAATTAAAAAGAACATCGATATAGAAAAACGGTTCAGTTTGACCCGAGGACAACATGAGGGTTAAACTAAGGTGACCAGATTTCTCAGACAAAATCAGGGGACATTTTCAGCTCAGAGGTGTATATACCTCCAAAACACGTCATGTTTTTATTTTTGTAAAACTTAAAACGGGGACACTAGACCTAGAGCTGTTCCCCCCCCCACCCCCAAGGTCTGATCCTAGACTCACCCCTGCTGCTAGTTCATACTCCACTCCACTACACCTCAGAGGGGAATGTTTCAAGATAGAAAGTCCTAATATTTCAAGATAGAAAGTCTTAATATTTCAAGATAGAAAGCCCTAATATTTCAAGATAGAAAGTCTTAATATTTCAAGATAGAAAGTCCTAATATTTCAAGATAGAAAGTCCTAATATTTCAAGATAGAAAGTCCTAATATTTCAAGATAGAAAGTCCTAATATTTCAAGATAGAAAGTCCTAATATTTCAAGATAGAAAGTCTTAATATTTCAAGATAGAAAGTCTTAATATTTCATAATCTTAATATTTCAAGATAGAAAGTCTTAATATTTCATAATGTTGTAATGTACTGAACTACTGACAGCTTTTGCTTTATTACTTCAGGCTTGTTTCTGCCACAACTCATTGAGAATCCGATACAATGAAAACTATTGAGGAAATATTTTCCTTTGACGCAGTATTAAATGAGATCGCTGCAGTCGGCAGCAGAGAAACAAGCTACAGTGTAAGTTAATAGGATAATTGTCCAGCTTGTATTTACGTTCATAAAAGTGCTCGTTTTGCTGCTGACAGACTCAGATTAATATTCTAAGTGTCTGACAACATTATGGAAAGGATTTCTAAGGAGGTCGACCCTTCTCTTAAAGATTAAGATCCTTTTTAAAACATAAAAGTCTGCAAAATTGCGTTCGCTAAACCCACCAGACTCCATGTAAATAATCAGTGATTTTAGCATCGTAACATACGGATTCTAAAACATCTCTGAGCAGCGCTGGCTCTGGCTGTCTGGAGCCTGCATGTGTAGGGTGTGCGACTATCGGCTCCGTTTGGTCAGTATTTTCTTTCTTTCATTCTAATTTCGGGTCCGTCAGTCACAGTGAAATCCGGGGACATTTCCGGGGACAGATCCAGCCGGGGACAGGTCGCCAAAACCGGGGACTGTCCCCGGAAACCGGGGACGTCTGGTCACCCTAGGTTAAACGCATATTGCACCTTTTAACTACGGTTAAAGTAACTAGAACACTCCTTTGCATTGCAGAGTCATCCAATATGGACATAATTTCTATAATTCTGGGCTGTGGAGCAGGTCTGAACATAAACTGAATTTATTCCAAAGCCCCCAATATATGAATAACCTCTAACCCTGAATCTAATGTAATAGTCCAGCTTGGTCCTTAAGCCCTTTAAATAAGCTAGTAGCAGATAACATGTCCTCCTTTTCAGTCTAAAATTATAACCTTTGCACACACGGTAATAAGATATCCAGTATATCAACACACAAGCTTGGTGGACTTGTCTGTCTGACCCTGGCCTCTCAGATCTAAGAGGAAAAGGAAGATTATACACATCATTAATTCTCCAATTTGCTGGCTGAAATAGCAGACCATGCCTCAGCCCTCCGCCCCCTCATAATGGAAACTATCACTCACTGACCAACGGCCTGGTTAATTAAAAAATCTTCTGGAAAACAGGTGTCAACTCACTGATAAACTGTTGCCCCACACACCAAGTTACCCCTCCTGGTTTTCACCCCAGCCGTTTTAAGCACAAGCCTAGCTAAAAGTCACAAAGGATATGATCAACCATCCCAAATAGAACCGTTGAGAAAGTGCTGTATAGGTGACCCACCCAATGGGCTGCAACAGACGAGGTCTGAACTAAACAGTTGTATTTTATGCCGGGCAAGCTTGATTGGGTACGTCCCTTATCCGTAAAATCAATCTAATCTAAGTCTAATACCCCAAAACACACTGTAATCATAGCTGTCAGCCACTGGCAATTAAGCTAGCAAATGACAGATGCTAACTCCACCTACCTTTCTGATATGTCTGCTAGTTGCCTCCATCGGAGTTTGGGTCGGACTGACGGCGCTCTCAGGACGGCTGCCCACCCGGAGCGCTTTCGCGAACGGGCTGACCGGCCTCACTCCACCCGTCCTGATGGGTGCCGCTCTTTTACGGGTCAAACTAGATGTTAGAACGCAGCCACAAAATAGTCTCAAACTAGCGCGAACAGTTTGGGGCGAGGCCACATGCAGAAGTTTTCAATGAGGAGAAAAGAGTAGATGTGCTTCCAGCCCTGTATTAGAGTTTTATCAGTGCCCTTACTGTATTGACTTTAACATCACAGTTAAGATCTCTTTATTCCAGTTTGGATGCAACATTCTTTCCTGGAGACAATACTAACTGGATGGATGGATGGATGGATGGATGGATGGATGGATGGATGGATGGATGGATGGATGGATGGATGGATGGATGGATGGATGGATGGATGGATGGATGGATGGATGGATGGATGGATGGATGGATGGATGGATGGATGGATGGATGGATGGATGGATGGATGGATGGATGGATGGATGGATGGATGGATGGATGGATGGATGGACTTTATTAATCCCAAATACTCAAGCAGCAAGTTACCAAGGACATACACACATACTGTCTCACACACATACAGAAAATACAGGAATTATACTACAAATAATAAATAAGACTAAAAAAAAGATACAATAAAAAAAGAGCAAAGATAAAAATGCCAGACCAACTACTGAAAAATATTCTGAAAAATGTACATGTACTGTATATACAATACAAAATGTACATACAAAATAAAATTCATTCAATTCATATAAAGTGACCAGTGTGCAAGTACAGTGATGCCATTTTGGGAGATTGGGAATTTGTTATTTAATTATCTTATGTTATTCTCTAAAATGCTGTTTTTTCAACATCTGCTGAATGGAGATGTAGTGTTGACTGTTGAACCCTGGTCTCCTGCAGCCTACATGGTTTCCATTAAGGAGGCTGATTCTCTAACCAGATGTACGGCTTGAGGCAGTGTGTCGTAATTCACTCTCTCTTAACAGTTTGTGGCATTTGTTTGTGCCATGTGCCACTTTGACAGCTTTTGTTGGATGTTTAAAGGTTAGTTCAGAGGGGATGAGGTTAATGGTGGCTGCCTCCACAGCATGCCTTCCCTGTGTTAGAAATGTCACTGTCCCTGCTTCACACTCCTCCTTTACTTTGATCACTTACTGGGGCGGAATAGTCCACAGAAACAGCCTTATTCCAAATGCCTCCTATTCAATCCATGTTTAACCAAGCAAGTTATAGCACTACATGTGTGTGCTGAAATTCCCAAAAAAACAACGACTTGAAATAAGAGCAATATCAAAAATAATTAGGTACCCTCCAGGCCTGCGCTATTCGGGGAAAAATATGAATCACAATTTTTTTTTTAGCTTAGAATTGATATCCCAATTGTAGTCCGATGTAGTCGGCATGTACAATTAAATTAGAATCAAAGTCATTAAAAAAAAGTTATTTAAAGTGCCCATATTCTGCTCATTTTCAGGTTCATAATTGCATTTTGAGGTTGGACCAGAATAGGTTTCCATGGTTTCATTTTCAGAAAACACCATATTGTTGTTGTACTGCACATTGCTGCAGATCCTGTTTTCCCCCTGTGTGTTTAGGTCTCTGTTGTAGCTCCAGAGTGAGACATCTCACTTCTATACTATCTTTGTTAGGTGTCGCACATGCTCAAAATTTATTAATTTTTTTAAACAATTTTTGTATTATCTCAAGCAGATCAGCGTCTCAGTGCTCTACAACGTCCCTGTTAGCGACACCAACAGAGACGTTGTAGAGCGTCCTCTGGTGGACAGATCATGCAACACCAACACTAACAGGGACGTTGTAGCTCTGCAACGCTCATAAAATGGTTGACAGTCCATTTTTATTTTTTATAAAAATGCCTAATATCAGCCGATAATATCAGTCTAGTACAGTGTGTGCTGCAGGCGTCAGTTGTTAAATATAGTTGATAACCTGCAGCATATTGTCAAGCAACTGGAAATAAATCACACACACACACACACGCACACGCACGCACACACACACACACCCCTCAGCCCACCTCTGTTTCCATCCCTGTGTTTCTGTTGTTCCACTGGATATCATCTCAAGGTCTGTTAGTGACATCTGTTGCAACGGCAGTGAAATGCCAAGGCTAGTGCAGGACCGTCGCCCCCGTCCTGCAGCTTCGGAAAAGATATCGATCTAAACTGTGGCCCTGGACCATGGCTTTTTTTTAGGTTACAGGGGTCAGATACGTTTTTTTCTTATACTGGTATCTGAGTGTGAGTGAGTCTGTCTGTTTGTCCCTGTGTGGGTAAATCTCTACTGTACATGTTTCTTTAATTTTTGGGCATTTTTTTTGGGCCTTTATTTGACAGGACAGATGTAGACATGAAAAGGGAGAGGGGGAATGTCATGCAGCAAAGGGCCGGAGGCTGAAGTCAAACCCGGACTCCCTGCGTCAAGGAGTAAACCTTTATATATGGGCGCCCACTCTACAAACTGTGCTATCTGGGCGCCCTGGACGTGGTTTTTAATGGTTCCCTTGATTGTGTGTTGAGAGACTCTGACCATTCCATCATCACATACTCTTCACCATGCTTAGAGATAGGCATGGGATACTTTCTATAAAATCATCTCTCAATGCAAATCAAACCAGGTATTAGTCTAACTGAAATAAAACCATGCCTATCTCTAAGCATGGTGAAGAGTATGTGATGATGTGGGGCTATTTTAATTCTAAAGGCCAAGGGAACTTTATCAGGATGCATAATATCCTGAATCCAGGAAATAACTGGCCTTTAATAATAAAAATCTGCCTGCCTCTATGGGAATTTAACATAGGGGTATGTATACTTATGACCCCTGTATTTTAAATAAGAACATTTATTTATTTACAATACGTTATTCATTCACAAAGAAAATTGGTGTCCTTAAAGGTTGGATTTTACCTCATTTTTTAATTTAGGTATTAAAATAAATTTCCAAAACATGATTTTTTTATTCCTCTTTTTAGTCAACTTAAGCATGTGTATGTAAACTTTTGAGCACCACTGTAGAGGACAAAAGAAAGCTCAGTGGGGTCTAATAAAGAAATCAGCTGTGTTGTGAATGAAGTTCACACTTTGTTGATCTCAACTGCACAGAGAATCGGGCTGTCATTTGGCACCATCTTATTTTAGTGACATGTCTTTTATTTCCCATTTTCCATAAATAATGCAAACTGAAAACATCTCTCTTTACCCATTGTCTTGTTACATTGATTTCCACAGCACCAATTCCATCAGTACAACAGTCACATCATGCTAACCACACCCCTCACTTGCTCTTTTGAACACAAATACTATTTTAATTCGTTAATTCCAGTCACTTCCATGTTTCCACATTTTTACATCTTCAGTGAAGTTCTTGCAATCATCTATTGTTTCGGGTCTTCCATCACCCTCTTCCAGGCGACCCAGACCTCAGCTTGTTTCCAGATGACTAGATACTAGCTTCTTGTGGTTGTCGTCTTGGGCTACAGCCATCTCGAGGTTTTCACTGCCGCATCTATGGTGTTGGCTTTTGTCCTCCTTTCTCCCTCAAAGCCCAAAAGCCCCACTGCAAAGCCCCTGCATCCAACTTCAACCTGGAAGCAGCCACCTTGCCTGCAGTCACCAACCAGAGGGGACTTCTTTCTTGAAGGCATGCCTGGAGGATTCAGACATGAGAACCATATCTGGTTGTATTATAGTGTGTCCCTTGCAGAGGCCAAGATTCCTGTAGATGTTATTGCTGAGGGTCATAGCTGCAAACAGTGTGTGAAAGTGTTTTGAGTAGGGATGGGTACCGAATTTGATACTTTTTAGGCTTCTTCATTTTCGTCCGCTTGTTGGGTATCGGGTCGTGGGGGGAGCAGCAGGGGACCCCAAACTTCCCTTTCCCAAGCCACATTAACCAGCTCCGACTGGGGGATCCCAAGGCGTTTCCAGGGCAGGTTGGAGATATAGTCCCTCCACCTAGTCCTGGGTCTTCCCCGAGGCCTCCTCCCAGCTGCACGTCCCTCCACAGATGATTTTTTTTCCCCCCCAGCTGCATACTCGCCCATCCCAGAGCGCCGTGTCCCTGTCCGCACCCCAATGTGTAGTTTTTAAAGTTATGGCGGATAGCATCAGCCTCATCTGGCTCATTTTCTGTAGTTTCTGTAACGTTGATGATGAACCTTGCAATGTCACTCGACATATACATGTGTATCACATAGATGACACCACCGGTCTGAGTGATCCCATCACAAGTGGATAGCTCTAAGTCCAGGTGTGAATGAACCTGCACGCATTATCAAGTCAAATATTCAGTCGCTATTAATTGCATGATTTTTTTTATATGCACTAAATGTACTCTAAAAGGAATATTTTTCAAGTTTTTAAATAATGCTCTGATCAGCATGGGAGTGGATAAATGTGCTTGCTTCATGAAATTGTTCATGATGATTGCAACAATCCAAAATAATGGCAAATACCCTTTTAGGATATTCTCCAGAATAACCTTAGATGCTATAAAAAAAAATGCTAAAAGTGATGGTAGGAAGGGTAGAATAGAAGGAGAGAGGCAAACGACCAGACTGTTGTACTGATGGAAGGAAATTATCATGTAAGCCATTATAGTATACTTGCTGTTATTTTGACTATTTGACCATCATTTGGATAGTAGCTTTAATGAGAGACTTTGTAGTACATTATATTGTAGTAGTATAGTGATGAGTAGGTCCAAATACAATCTTCAGATTTTTTTTATTCATTTTTATTTTTTTTACACTTTTCAGCATAATGAAAATCTGCAGAATTTTGTTTTTTCTGATTTGGGTGATGTGTTAACATTCTGAGTTTAATTTGAATTATTGTTTTTTGAATCCATGGAATATCGTGGGAAAATGTGTATGTATACCCCTCTCACTGTCCTCCCAGTCGGCCTCTCCCTCTCTCTGCCGTCTCTCCCCTGCTGTATACCTTGAGTGTGCCGGTCCAGGCAATAAGGTATGGGGCAGGTGGTTACCTAATAGTTGACTGAGGTGCTTCCTGCAGACCCTGCTGTCATTCAGACAAGACCCAACAGGTTCGAGTGTGGGCTGGGCAGCCGCGGATGTGTAGCGGCAGGTCAGCCCTCACACCGAGTCATGGCTGATTAGGTTTCTCGGACATGGCTGACTTTGAGCTCACCACTCGGCTGGGTGCTAACCCAGCTCAGAGGTTTCTTCTGTGGACTTGATATTTGGGTTTGAATTGGGAGAGCTCTCATTAGATTGTCAGTCTGCATCCGTGATGCCGCTAGCTGCTTCTAAGTAGCTGCTAAGTATAACAGTGGTGGAGATGTATGGTTTAAAATGACAGTCATGTGATATAAGAAACTGTGCAGTCCTTCTCATCACATTGAGGCATGTGTTGGAATGATAATGTATCTTTGATGGTATCTCATGCCAAGTAACAGTGTGAGTATGTTTACACAAACATTATTATCCCACTTTTGGGACTTACCTTGGATTTTATTGTATGAAGGATGTGATGTTTACTTGGAACATATGGAAACTCGGTCATATCTTTGTGCGTATGAACTTAGTAGTGTCCTGTTGTCTTATTGCCTGTGTGCAGCTTTTCTTAAGCACCAGGTGAAATTGAACAATTGAGGGTTCGATGCCGGTTCTTTAACGATTTCAACGACCATTTCAGCATCAACAAAACTACATTAAACACAAACCTTTATCAAAATTAAACAATTCTGGTACCACTGCTCACTCAGAGTAACATTAATAACTTATATAAAATAATAATAAATAACACATTACTGGTTGTGCTGATTGGTATCAATCCCAACTGGGCCAAAATAAACAAAAACAGGGAAACCTTTTTGCAACATGAACATATTTGTACAGGCAGATATTAAACTAACTAAAATGTAAAGGAATGTAAACCACAAAGACTTTTTAGTGCAAACTGCAGAATGACACAAACCTTTAGCAATAAACTTGGTGGCTGCCCTGTTGAACGGAGATTGATTGAGTGCAATTAAAATTGCAATTAAAATAGCCCCCACATCATTGTATACCCTTCACCATACCTAGAGATTGGCATGGGGTGTGCAAATCACAGCAGCTATTAGGCTAACTGAAATAACACCATGCCAATCTCCAGGTATGGTGAAGGGTATGTGATGATGTGTGTGTGTGTGTGTGTGTGTGTGTGTGTGGGGGGTATTTTAATTCCAATGGCCAAGGGAACTTTATCAGGATGCATAGTATCCTGATCCATGAAATAAATGGCCTTTAATAATAAAACTCTGCCTGCCTCTATGGGAATTTAACATAGTGGTGTTGATACTTGATACCCCTGTATTTTAAGGAAGTACGTTTATTTAGTTGTGATACATTATTCATTCACAAAGAAAATTGGTGTCCTTAAAGGTTGGATTTTTCCTCAGTTTTTAATTAAGGCATTCAAAAGATGATATATTTTTTTTCTCCTCTTTTTAGTCAACTTAAGCAGGGGTTCCTATGCTCATGAGCAGCACTGTAGGTAAAGAGAAACCCAATTTGGCAGTTTGGTTCTTAATAATAGGCTGCAAATACCCATTTGTAGACTACAAAGTAGTTCTTTTGAGGCATACTGAACCCTTGACACAGCTCCTCTCAGACACCAGATGATAAATACAGCGAGCATTGTGTCATTTCTGTATAAAGCCATAATGAATGTTTGGGGCTGTATGACAAGAAGCCATCAATTCAGCAGATAGATGAAGCTGTGTTACAGGTTCCATGCCTTAAAAGAGCATATCAGGGGGGATTTTTTTATTTATTTATTTTTTACAATTACAGTGCTGTGAAATAAGCAACAGTGAAACCCATCTCACAGTAAGAAATCAGAGTTTTGCCTGTTCATTTGACTTTGATGGTCAGTCATGCCAAGGAGCATAGAGCCACTAATGTCCCACAATACCCTGTGCCAATTTCCTGCCAGACTAGGCGGGTATCCTGCCTTGGAGCTGGGGTGGGGTTTAGCGTGGGGGGTACGCTACACTGACCACTAGTGTAGAGAAGGGGGGCTGGGCAGAAGCCAGTGAAGGGAGAAGCTACCCTGAAGAGAGGTGAGAACAGGGGGTGGGTCCAATTGTTTTGTCTAGAATTCCTCAAGCACAACTACAAAGATGTTGCAGGGGCCAAAAGCGCTTTTGAAAGTTCCCAAAAGGAGAAAATGATTGTTGGATAAACCGTCCCCAATTCGCCACTTTCTCACCACTGCTGGGGGAGGAAGACCTTTGACCTCCGGTATCAAAGTACAGGGTGACGCCACAGCAGCCACCCAGCCAGCCAGAGACGGCCCTCTCTGACTGCACCCCCACCCGCCACTGCCACCACCAGCCAACCTCACACACTCCAATTTCACCCCCACTGCTCTGCCCCACTCAACCGCAAGAAAAAGCCCGAAATTCATGTCTTTCTCTTTGGTCTCTCCCGAGCCGTCCCCGTGGCTCAGGAGTCAAGAATTCAATTAGTTAAAAAAAGAGAAGAAAAGAGCGAGGCTGCAACAATGCAGCGATAAGGGGGCAGAATGTGCGTTCCCACACGCTAAATACAGGGCGCTTTCCCTGGGGCCCACAGAGCCAGAGGACCCGCACCGCAGGAGGCGAGAATAATCACAGCTCCCAGTGAACCCCCTCATTACAAACACACACACACACACACACACGCACACACACGCACACCTTGCATTCCTTACACACACAGATAGCTTCATGCAGACACGCATTACAGGCAGACATTCACTTGACTAGAGACACACCTTGCAGACAGCCCACACTTACTACACACACTGGGAGAAACTTACACACACACACACACACACACACACACACACACACACACACACACACACACACCTTAGCACATAAAGACCTCTCATTACATGCTGGCCTCATACAGGTGTTCTCAGGTCTCAGGTTTACCAGGGTAGAGTGTTTTCATGCAAGACACACACTGCCTTACGTTGGACATGATAAAAACACAAGCAACTGTCCTGGCTGTGAAGTCTGTTTCCAAACGTTCAAAACATCTCATACGTGCAGAATAATATTTGACAGAGATTAAAACATAAATTCTTTTACTGTTTTGAGCTAAGATATACAGCATTCCATACAAAAATATAGAGATAACTCAGCTTGTTAAACTCAAGCCTTCTGGAAAGATGAATTAAAGCCTTCTGTCTGTTTCTGTTTATTAAAGTTACTGTACATTAGTTACACTTATTATATAGGGTTGCCGTGGAGTCTTAGAAAATCACAATTTTAGGCCTTAAAAAGTCTTTAAGTATTGTGTTCTAGGTTTTAAATCATTGTATTACTTCCATGTAATGCTATTGTAGGGCTGGGCGAAATCGAGAAAATCAAATAGCACGATATTTTTTACCAAATACATCAATGTCGATATTGTGACAATATTGTAGGGTTGACTGTTGGGGCTTTTCACTACAATGAGATTTTAGATAAATAATCATCCATAATGTGGATAGTATGGCTAAATGGGTAAAGGCAAATAACAGAACAGTCTGGTAAGTTCAAAAAATGCCATCACTTTACTGTAATGAAGCTTTTTAAAATCAGGGACACTTGTACCATATGAGGATATACTGTACACAATCTTTGACGATATCTAGTCTGATATCAAGATATCGATCTTGATATCAGATCTTGATATCTACTGTACCTCTAATGCTGTGTCCAATAGTCCAAATATATTTTGCTGAATAAGTACAGATTATTCTTACTCTATCGCTTTATTCAGTTCAAATAAATATATTTACTTTGCAAGTGCTTTTGTGTCTCTGCATTTCGTTTTACTTTAATGTATTGATATACTGTTGGTCTTAAATTCCATTCATAAAGGTCTTAAAAAGTCTGAAATTAAGACTTGTGAAAACCTGCAGAAACCCTGCTATAATATCCTCCAGTAGTGCTTATTTAAAAAATTGAATACAATACTTTGATGGATCTATAACTACCTTAAGATTGGACTAGGTGGAATGCTCAACAATATCACTATTACAGCTGAAATGATTGCTCTATGTCTATAAAATAGATAAACAGTGCTGCTCATAAGTTTATGAACCCATGCTAAAGTTGACTAAAAACAGGAATTAAAAAAATCATCTTTTGAAAATTGATCTTAATGCGGAAATTAAAAAAATAGCAAAATTCAACCTTTAAGGACACCAATTTTCTTTATGAATGAATAATGTATCATAAATAAATAAATGTTTTTCCTTAGAATACAGGGAGCATAAGTGTACACACCCCTGTTTTACATTCCCATAGAGGCAGGCAGATTTTTATTATTGTTATTAATTTATTATTAAAGGCCAGTTATTTCATGGATCAGGATAGTATGCATCCTGATAAAGTTCCCTTGGCCTTTGGATATAAAATCCCCCCCCGTCCACTTGTCTGATTGTTGTTTAGCTATGTTTCTATTGTAGTTTTAGCTTAATAGTACTTTTTACCAAATGTATTGTAATTGTTATGTAAATATGTAATTTTACTTTTTTTAGGGTGACTTTTACCGTCTGTCTAGATACTGCAGATGAAAAATAGGCTTTTGGCTAATATGCACTGTCCCTGTAATAAATAAAAAATGCATTACATGAGGTGGGAAAAAAAACTTTACTCCAATAACACACTATAATATAGTGTTTATTAATATACTAACTATAACACATTAAGGGAGGCTGCAGTATTAACAGATAATGGCATGTCTTCTTATCAATCTGTCATCCTTGAACATACAATTTGCAATTATATGTTTGTTTATTATTATTATAATATGCAATTTTCTTTTTAAATATAAATGACTTGTAATAGAGCAGACTCAGGGTTATGTTATAGCCCTGCTGGGTCTTAATGTTTTTATGAAATATCTGTATTGACAGCATCATATCACAGGATTATTTACTGCCATGCGATCCACAGGAATGAGTAACACTGATTTAGATTGTAAAGAACATATTTTTGTGTGTTATTATTTCTCAGACCCCCATTTTTGAATTCTTTAGAAAACTCCCTCTACCCAAAGTGTTGAAGTCTACATGTGTGTAGTGATCCAGGGCACCATGGAGCCCTAACAGCGTGGGAGTGTGTGATGTGTACTGACGGCAGTGTTATTCATACAGCACATTATCCTAATGAGCGTCACTCCCACCACATTTTGAGCAGGAGACAGCTCTGTGATCACTGAAGCTCTGCTTTTAGTGGATCCTCGTATAAAAGTTGTCACTCGTGCTCTTTGCTGACCCCGGCCATACAGACACTTGTCAAAGAGACCTCCTTTCACTGGCTCACACCAAATGATTTTGACTTCAACTTGTTTTGCCCTAAAAAGGCTGATTTCTCCTTCATCAGCATCCATTCATTAAGTTGCTTGTTGAATAGTAAGTCCAAATAGTTTTGCTGTGCTCCAGGGCTGCAATATATAGTCTTTTTGTCAACATGCGCAGTCATAGGCTCATAACCCTCCCAATAATAAAAACTGGCCAGTGCAAAAAACATTGTAATTTCCTTTACATAAATAAAGACATTTGCACCATAAAGCGATGCAGAAAAGTGTTGGAGAAAAATTCGCCACAATGCAGAAAATTAAGTGGTTGACATTTAAAATTTCCACTTTGCTCAAAAGTGGAGATCTTAATCCCCCCCCTTGGGCGTAATAAAACACATTGCCAAAAGGCAGGCGACATATCACAAAAGACACAGAGATTTATTTGGTTAAAAAGAAATATCAGTAGAAAAACTGCACTTTAAAATGTAACTGTCTTTCTTTTTTAGTGGGGCCTTCTATATATTCAATAGAATGTTCAATAAAAGAATGATGGAAATGATTTAATTTGTTTTGACAGAATACTGAAAGCAGCAGAACTGAGTCCACTTTAATATCTTTTTATTTATCGCAATTAATATTGTTATCGCGATATTCAACATCATCGCGTATCGTATATTTTCCTCACATCATGCCCCCTTGCTGTGCTCTGGTCTTCATAGGGCTGTAGCTCCATGCTGTGACGTGTGTTTCCTCCTGATGAAGGCCTTAGGTCATTTCGAGGTATCCATTAATTAGTAAACATTACTCAAAATACCCATGAATCCATCATATAATCCAGGGCGTATGATATATCCTTCATGTATTTGTCATTGGGTTAATGATCTCTATTTAAAGAGAGACCTGTGATACACAGATGCTCCATATGGTCTCTATAGGGACTGTTTTGTCAGGATTTAGAAGTTTATGTTTGATACATTTCTTACACACACACACACACACAAGCACACACACAAGCACAAATCACAGATATAAAGAGACACATTATACATATTGACAACACTCATTCATCTGTAGCTGTATTATCTAAGGGCCTGTGCGGCAAGTCACACATACTAACTCAGTTCTCAGTGGGAACCCAGCACACACACACACACACACACACACACACACACACACACACACACAGCACAAATCATAGATATGAAGAGAGACATCTATACACATTCACAACACTCATTCATACAGACTAAAGAGTAGACAACGGCAGCAATAACACACACACACAAATACCATGCTTTTTTAGCTTTTACAGCAGTATAAAATTAACGAGGGTTTTGAAAAACAAGTACAAACTGATTCAATAAATGTATAGCTAGGGCAAGATTTTTAATTTTTTATTTTACACATAAATGGTTCCACTGTCCATGGTTATATTTTTATTTACCACAACGCACAAGTCGTGATGACCACAATGTGACCAGTCCGAACAATAACTTGCTCATATCACCAAGCCGTTTTTTTTTACTAAAGATACGTGTAATTACATTCTGCGTCAGTCATTTACCGTACCGTATTCTGTAACCTTCACTTCACCTTTAGTTCACCAAACAGGGCATTTTCTTGCTTTAAGAGATTGCTTTTATTTTTACAGCACTCACAGGGACAGCTAGCTAACATTTGCGTGTGTGCGTGCGTGTGTGCGTGCGTGCGTGCGTGTGTGTGTCTCTGACAGTTGTGCCGGGTCCCAGTCTGTTCCAGTCGGGTGAACAGAGCTGAGGGGCCGGCTGAGGAATGTCCTGGTGACCCTACACACAGGAGACACAAACAGAAGCCAAAAGGGCCACAGGGGGGTGGGGATGGGACAACAGGGTCCAGGCGTGTGTGTGTGTGTGTGTGTGTGTGTGTGTGTGTGTGTGTGTGTGTGTGTGTCCAGGCATAACAGTGTGAATCTGTGAAAGAAGGTGCATGTTTGTGTGCATGCATATGTTTGCCCATGCATATCGGAGTGTAAGAAAGGGCTAGAGGGAGCAAGGGAGTGGAGGCCGATAGTGAAAGAAAGAGAGAGAGTTTGTGTGTGTGTGTGTGTGTGTGTGTGTGTGTGTGTGTGTGTCAGCGTGTCAGCGGGGGTCAGCACTTGTACCCTTTGGCCATTGTCTCCCTCCCTGACCGACATAAAAGCATCATAACCCTTTGAGCTCAGACATATTTAGAAAGCAGATAAAAGCACTTTTTACAAACTAGATACACGTCAGACACAAAGCCCGGGGTCAAGCGCAACAAATTAACAACCCTTTTTCTGATGGAGGGTGGGGGGGTGACAGGGCAGAGCTAAACCGCCCCTGGAGTCCATAGCCAAATGCCTCCACATTCCCACAGCGGTGATGTGGGCTGTTCTCTCGCATTCATGTGTAATTGGTCCTCGGGGCAGAGGCTGAGATAAATACTCACTTACTTTTTGTGTTTGTATTATGTCCTCTTAATAGAAGACTTGTTTGGAATTCCTTAATTCCAACCAAAGTCAAGACGGCAATTATGAAGGAATTTAAATAATTTGTCACACAGGGTCACAAGCGCCATCACAGCCAGGTTCCACACATTGAAATCCCATACTTTTAAAATGTTGCGCTGTTTAGGTAAGCTTTTGCATTTTCTGCAAATACATGGCATTTACTCATAATAAGAGCACCATTGTACAGCTACATGGACTCAAAGTGAAATCATCATCACAGCTCTGGCCTCATCCTCACGTTACACCTGCGACAGCTTGAATGGGTTTCTTTCTTTTTTTCTTCTCTTTAACAGAAACAATTAGTTCATCAGTGTAATTGAGTAATTCATCAGTCAACCAAAATGAAATTTGATTAATTGTCATGTATCATGTGTTAGGTCAAAAATGCCAATCGTTTGCAGGTCTATACAATAGGGCTGCACGATATCAGGAAAATATGGAAATCAATTTTTTTGACTGATATTGCGATACGATTCACGATATTGGAGGGACTTATGATTTTTATATCATTATTCTCATTTTCATTGAAAAATATATATATAAAAAAAGTGATCCAAGTGTTTTTTTTTTTTTTTTTGCGAGGATCTGTACCAAACATTTTTTCTTTAGTCTGTAGGATAGGATTTGTAGGCCAGGACGTCTCTGCAGCGCCACAATACTTCATTCAGAATGGTTTGACACATATTTTGTCTTTAACAAATATTACGCACCCCTGCAATTTGGATATTGCACTAGTCCATATGCGATTTTGATTAAACTGCTATTAATCTATACTTGTATCATCACTGTAACATGGTTTTGGACTGTTTTTCACACACATCAAGCAATTTCACACTTTGTGATGCACATTTATCACTGTTTTCAAACATTTTATATATTATATAGTTATATAGTAAGATGTTCAAGTGGGAACAGTTCCGCACACAACAAAATTGTGCAGTACCACCATCATCGGGCAAGCCTGATGTGTGCTGTTGGGTTGTTCTGCCATCACTTATTTTTTAAATAAAAAAATATTTTTTTCTCATAATTGTTTCAATAGAGCCAAACACAGTGCAGGCAGTGCCATTGCTATGTTCCTGTTCTGTTGCATCAGTATAAAATAGCAATCACAAATTATGAACTATACCTACCATAAAAGGCTGTGGAACAATACCGTACCCTGCCTAGGACGGCTGTCAATCAGACCGAGGGTGTTGTATCAGTTGTGTTAAACATGGTTGTAGCACCAGGCATGTCACGCAAAGGCAGATTCCAATACCTAAGGTAAGAACGACTAAAGGGAAAAAACTACTGTAGTATACAGAGCCATGAGTAACAGGAACACCGTGCCTAGTTATGTCATTATGTCAGAATATAGAAATATTTTTAACCCTGATGTTGTCTTCCAGCTGACCTGGAAATTTTTGTTTTTCTCAGTCAAAATTTAAAATGAAAAACTTTATATATCAAGGTTATCGTCGGCCGTTTTGTGGCTTTCTCCTAATGAATTTGTCACTTTTGTCGATTTTTTTTTTCTGAGCCTTTTGACATTTTTGTGGGTTTTTTCCCCAATTTTTAAAGCTTTTTTTTTTTTTTTTTACATTTGTCACTTTTTTACATTTTTGTAACTTTTTTTGACATCTTTTCACATTTTGGTCACTTTATTTGACATTTGTTCACATTTTAGTCACTTTTATTGAAATTTTTCCTTTTTCTTTTACACTTTTTTTTAAAATTCTTTTACCAATTGTTTTTAATCCACATGCTATAAAATTGACAAAAAACACCCAGATTCAATGAAAGTAGTAAACTGATTATTAATTTAAGTTGTGAGGAGCGTTGTTGGGAAACCATCCAAGTTACGTTTTTGGAAAATTTGTTTGAAAGAAACCAAAATTTCTGATATAGAAACTTTTTGGAAAAGGGGTCAAATTTGACCCGAAGACAAGAGGAAGGTTAAAGAATATAACTGAGCAGTTCTCTGCATTTGCTAATATTCAATGAATATTCAACTATTATGGGCTAAATTATCAGGGATGATTTTTGAAATTTGCGTGCCAGCGTATTTGCTGGTCCATATAATTTACAGCACTGGCGCTATATGTCATGATAAAGTTCCCTTGGCCTTTGGAACTGAAAAAATCATGATCAGGATGCATAGTATCCTAATACATGAAATAACTAGCTTTTAATAATAAAAATCTGCCTGCTTCTATGGGAATTTAACATAGGGGGTGTATACTTATGCCCCCTGTATTTTAACATAAGGGGGTGTATACTTATGCCCCTGTATTTTAACATAGGGGTGTAGCCCCTGTATTTTAACATAAGGTGTATACTTATGCCCCTGTATTTTAACATAGATACTTATGCCCTGTATTTTAACATAGGGGTGTATACTTATGCCCCTGTATTTTAACATATGTATACTTATGCCCTGTATTTTAACATAGGGGTGTATACTTATGCCCCTGTATTTTAACATAAGGGGGTGTATACTTATGTATTTTAAGAAAGAACATTTATTTATGTACTATACATTATTCATTCACAAAGAAAATTAGTGTCCTAAAAAAGTTGGATTTTCCTACATTTTTGAATTAAGGCATTAAGATCAATTTCCAAAAAGTTTTTTTTATTCCTCTATATAATCAACTTTAGCCTGGGTGTGTGAACGTATGCAAGCCACTGTATTTGAATGTACATATGTATGAATGTATGTTTGTTATGTTATTTGTGTGAGTCAGTATGTCTGTATGTATTAATGTTTGTGTGTTTGGTTTGTACCCCTTTGTAATGTGTTACGTGTATCTGGACCTTGAGTCTGTAAAATAAAGTTGGAATATGGGTTTTATGTATGCTTTTGTTTGGTCTGACCATTGGTCAGAATAGCTGTTGCTGTGGCCCCAGTTAATGGAGATTCCAATAAATCGAATCCGACTTCAGCATTTTTTTCATCTGCACTTCTTGGCGAGACCTGGGTTTTAATTTGTTAGTCAAAAAAGCATTCGAAACATTGTGCATTGAACAGTTTGGAGAAATGTTGTAAAATGCTGATTTAGTGTGGTTGGGAGGCCAGAGCAGTGAGATGCAAAGGGTGCATTTCCAGGTGTGTCCTAAATCACTGTGTGGGATTGGAAGGCATTATGTGGCTGGATCCAAAACCGTGTGTCTAGTCATGCAGAGAGATTTGGTTCAGATGTTGATACACACCCATTCCACACCTGCTTAACAGGTGAGAGTAGCTTAATTAGTCTAAACCTGTATTCCCCTGGGCTGCACACAAGTAGGTAGTTCACACATGCCCTAGAGCAGCACTATACACAGCACAGGGAAATTAAAATGCTGGACCACAGTCAGAACTGAAAGATTAGTCCTTCTTGCTACTTCAACTCCATGTGTTATGTGCATTTCTTGTGTGCACGTCTTGATGTATTTGGTTGCATGTTCTCCGTGCATCTGCGTGGGTTTCCTCTACCAGTCCAAAGACAGGTTAGGGTACCTGGCATCTCTATATTGGCCGTATAATGCAAGTCGGAAGGGTTGTCTGTCTGAGTCAGCCCTGCGATAGACTGCCCCCTCTCAGCCAGTGGGAGCCGAGATATGCTGCAGGTCCTTGCACAGGGTCATTGTGAAAATGATGATTTAATGATTTGTCTGTCTATCACACAGCTAAAGAAACCATGATTTTATAGTAGACTGCTTAATCCCATTTTACTGTAGTGCATACATGTTGCACAGAAATGAATTGACTTTTCTTTAAAGTTCCCATATTCTGCTCATTTCCAGGTTCATAATTGTATTTAGAAATTATACCAGAATAGGTTTTCATGGTTTCATTTTCAAAAAACACCATATTTTTGTTGTACTGCACATTGCTGCAGCTCTTCTTTTCGCCCTGTGTGTTTAGGTCTCTGTTTTAGATTTGAACAGCTCACCCGGAGACTGAAGACAGAGGACGTTCAGAAACCATATAGCACTCAAAAGTTTCTGTGCGTGTGGAAGCACCAGAGACACAAAATACCCCAACATTTTTCTTCCTTATATGGGCACTTTAATGGTACAGGTTTCTTGTCTAGTTGTTCTTGATGATGCAATTCATACACATTTATACATGTATTAGTGCCAATTTGTGGCAGTTATTTGCATGACACTGAACAGCCAAATTCTGTTCATCTTTGTAATTCTTTAAATCATGTTGGTAACTCCCACGGGAGAGTGATATGAACACTAGATCATGACAGACTCTCACATTGCTTCTTTTGTTGTTGTGCAGCAGTGCGATCACCAGTTCAGCGTCACTGTGTCACGAGCCAAACCATTAAGAGTTTGTTGTAGCAACCAACGGAGTAATAACTTAGATTCATGAAACCCAAGGACGCTTTACACAGGTACAGGGGGACAAGGGAAAAGAAAATAGTAGGCTAACAAACACGGAGTAAAGGGAATAAAACTGTTGCGCTAAATGGAAGAGGGACGTAGTTTAATGCCTGTTACTGACGTACAATCATATTGCGCTTTTTAAAATTATTTGATGAATGAAATAGACATATAACATATCTCATGGCTAATTTGGGACGTTTTTGAATCATTTAATTGTCTCCATCTGTTGAAAGCCCGACCAAGACGGACTTCAGGTTTTCTCCCGTTGTCTTTCCCCCTCCCTTTCAGCTTTTAGTTCTTCTTTGCTTAATTTCCTTCTTTCCTGCGATGGCCCTGCCCCAGTATCAGCCATAACTACAGCAGATAACTTCTAAAATTAAATAAACAGAAATCACCTGCTACCTTTCACCTAGCTGGATACACTAATACAGGATTTTATCGGTATCACGCTGAAATCTGTGACCCGTCAGAATGTTACTGTAGCGCTGTCTACCTGCCGTAAATCATGTAAAAAATAGCGTTCTTTTCACTGTAAGTCTCGTTTGCTGTTACAGGTCATTTATGATCATCAGATACGATACGAAAACACTTTTGATGAAAAATGAAGCCGTTTCAGAAACATTCAAAAGTTACATATAGTTACTTTAAGGCAGCAGGTGGAGCTTGGCTTGGGTCTTAAGGAGTTGTTGCATTCATTCACCAACAAACTGTACAGACACTGCTCGGCTATGTTCACAGCTATAACCTTATTGCTTAATATTTACTGCTGTCTCTCTCACACAGACACACACCGCACTGCTAATGTCACATTCACAGCTAACTGCTAACTTCATTCACCATCACACACACTGTCTGTCTTTTTCTCTCTTTACTGCTCACTGGCTTACATTATATGCACATATGCGCTGAGTTATTCCTCAAAGGAGTTCGCTACTTGTTGTATAGCCTCTAAACACATTTTAGTTTAAAAATCATTCCCAGATGCTCGGACTCAGGCAGCGTTACATAAAAATCGTCTTGGAGCTTATCGATACTTTGGTTCTGACCAACCCAGAACCAACCAGTTTAGTACAGGTTCTCGATTCCCATCCTTACTGTGCGGTCACTTTGTTAATTTGGAGCTAGCAATGTTGGTACTGTTAGACTTAACTCCCAGCAGGGGCTCTCACACTTTGTACTGTGTGTGTGTGTGTGTGTGTGTGTGCTTGTATGATTGAGCGTGCATGAATGAGTGTTGTGAATGTGTATAGATGTGTCTCTTCATATCTGGGATTTGTGCTTGTGTGTGTGTGTGTGGGGCTGGGTTCCCACTGAGGACTGAGTTAGTTTGCGTGACCCTGCCACACAGGCCCTTAGATAATACAGCCAGCTGATGAGGTTACCCAAACGGCAGCAAAGGCCCAGCATGCTGCTAATGATGAGAGAAGGAGTGAGAGGGGGAGGCAGGGGAGGCACAGATCGGGACTCTGTTTGGTCAGAGATATGAGTGTGTGTGTGTGTGTGTGTGTGTGTGTGTGTGTGTGTGTGTGTGTGTGTGTGTGTTTAGGGGGACACCTGCCCCACATTAGGCGAGAGAGGCTCTGACCTTAGCAGCTATAATATCAGTGCAAGCACTGACCTCAGATCAGGCCTGGTTGGCCCATCCACGGGGTGAGAGAGCTGTGGGAGATGAGGGGGGAGTCATTCTTTCATTGTATGGCTGGTGTCCTCTGTCCTGCCTCTGCCAGCACCCCGGCCCAGTGAGGGGTGAGTAATGTGAGTAATGGAGAGTAATAGGGTCCAGACAGTGAGTGTGACCGTAACCCTATTGTATCCTGTGTCAGCAGGGGTCAGAGGTCACCCACCGAGCATACTGGTCCCGGCCCCACCCGACCCATTTGGGCCATAAATGAGTTTACCCAACACTAATTACCGAGGGCCTGCCAATGGGCCGCACTGCTTAATGGGCCTGACAGCTGCCTGTATGCCGCACTTAGACGCCCCCACAGCCCCATCCTTCCAACCCTTTAACCCCCCAACACATCCCACTCCTCACCACCTTCCTTTGACAGTACATGTGTGTGTTGATGCCAACAGCATCCCTCAGTCACAGCTCGGCTTGCTTCTGTATCGACTGCAGTCTTTTTTTTTTAGAAAAGTCATCTCCCCTATTGGATGAATTCCACTTGAATATTAATGTTTTATTAAGGACATCGGTGGGGTATTGAGATGTAATAATAACTACAGAAGGTACACGCAGTAGAAAATATGGCCCAGTCGACATCTCCAGACCATTTCTGTCGAGGGTGTAAGTTTTCTGTCAGAATTGGTGAGACAGAATTGAGGAAGTGCTTCTTGCATGGTGGTTCTTTTTGAAAATACCACCCAGAATAATTGGTTATTGTGTTTGGGCGCCTTGTTGGCATTGGGGGTTTAAGGCCAGGGACATTTGTTGCCTTTGGTTTCCTTCTCTCTTTGTCCTTGTTTCCTCTCCACTGACAGTACATAGACATAAAAAACAACCAATATGTATATTGCTATATTATGCCCTGAATGTGGGTACAGCTCGCTCTTTGTTGTCCACTACAGTACATTCAAGAACAGATAAAGAGAGACTGGAGATGCAACATAGAAAACTATGAATTGACTATGTGTGTTTGTTTGTGTGTGTGTGTGTGTGTGTGTAAATACCACTCCTCATGAATTCCAATTTTTTTCCCCCCCAAAATACAGTTAGGAAACATGTTTCTGTAATACCAAAAATCCTAAATGTCATCCCAAACTGAGATAAGATAAGAACTTTCTGTAATGAGGCCCCAGCGATGGAACTTTTTGAAATGGATGTTTTTGTTCCTTGAAATAGCCTGGTCCCAAGTAGCTAGCTGTTAGCAAATGACGGCCATATTCTAGAAGCGCTAGGGGACGCTACTATGCCGTGGCAGGTGTATTTCTCCAGACACAGGGAAGCACAGTGTCCAGGGTAAAGTTGTTTGCAGAGCAGGCCAAGCAATCGGCTCCTTCCCAACATGCATTGCACTAGTGAAAGACAAATGTGACTATCACTGCCCAATGTGAGGGGAGTGCAGATTTGAGTTGCGCATGCGTCACTTTGCGACAAGTAGCATATAAGATGCTAACAAGAGACTTCTGTAATGTCAACACAGTAAAACCTGATTAACCAAGTTGGTTCACTGCTGGCTACAAGTTAGCATCAAACACAACAAAGGCTGTCAGTTGGATGGTGTTTCGAGCTAATGTTAGCAATCAAACAATCATAGATGGCTAAAACGTTTTTGAAATGATTCCCATCTTCTGTTATTGTTTGTAATGACAAAACAAATTTCAGTATGACATTTGACTCACAGCTGCACTCTCCTCCCAGTTGGCAGTGACAGTGACAACAGGACAGGAGCACTGGTTGTGTTGTTTAAATGAAGATACAGACTCGGGTCACATTGTGACCGTGTTCCTGATCTGTGCTCTACCACAGCCGGCGCTAATAGCTTCCTTCCTCTCACTGAGGTTTGCAGGCAGGGAGTCAACCTTGGGGTCAACATAATTGTGGTTTTTGCTTAGAATATACATACAGCCAGTTCCTGAAACAATTTCTGGGATTTTCTTTTGCCCGTTCATATCTAGATAAGGCCATCTGCTTTATCTACAGGCTGCAAATGACTTGTTAGCAATTTTCTCAAGAATAACAAAATGTCAATCCTTAAAAATGTCAATCCCAACAGTTCATGGTCCCTATGCAGGAGATATGGAGGCACACTTTAGTGTTGTCATGTTCAATTCAATTTTATTGAGTTATCTCAGGACACTTTACAGATAGACTTAGGTCTAGATCACACTCTATAATTTACACTGACCCAACAATTTCCCACCAGCAAGCATTTAGTGCAGAAAACTTCCTTTTTAGGCAGAAATCTCGCACAGACCCTGGATCTTGGTGGGCTGTCATCTGCCGCTGCTGGTTGGGACATGGAGACACTGATACAGATATACATGATATGATTCCTAACAATTATAGCAGTTGGAATGGTGCGCCGTGGCACTTATAGTAACATTAAAGATGATCAAAATAAGACTAGAAATAATAATAGTTGTGGCAGTGCAGGGCAGCAGCTGCCTGTGCAGGGTGGGATAGGCCAATGAAATAATGAAACTGATGCTTACATTTGGATGCCCAATAATTATATATTTGGATTAAAATATGTCTCAGTGTGTACCTGGGAGAGGTCTTTCTTTTGCCATTCAACTTTCTGTTGATTAGCCCAGAAATGATGTCATTTAATGGTTCAGTCAATTATCAAGTAAAAAAACTTCTTGGCTTCATGTAATTTTCAATTATAGTTTGGGGTTTTATTCAGCTCTTTAGAAAAACGTTAGATTTTTTTGGTTTCTAGGAGCTGCTTATTGGTAATAACTTTATACATTAGCCAAGGAGGTTAGGTTTTTGGTTTGGTTTGTGGGTGTGTTTGGCTGCCAGCAGGTTTACGAAACAACTACTAGCCCGATTTTAATGAAACTTGGTGTAAAGGTTTAGAATGGGCCCAGGGGGAATCCAATTCAGATCCGAGGCAAATACACAAACTGTTTTTCCTTCTAGTTCATCATAAACTGAGTAGCAGCTCTTATGTATGTGTGTGTGTGTGTGTGTGTGTGTGTGTGTGTGTGTGTGTGTGTGTGTGTGTGTGTGTGTGTGTGTGTGTGTGTGTGTCTGTCTGATGTCTGATGTGAACTGCATTGGTAAAGAATAAAAAGCATGTTTGTAATTTCAATTAAACAGTCTTTGTAGCTTCAGTGTTGATTTATTATCTGAAATGGTACTTTTGGCTCACCTGAACATTATTATTATTATTCATGCTGAAAGTTACAAATCATATGTTCACTGGCTTCAGATGTTTTTTGTTTGCCCAGCCACCTGCAAGAATTCAACCGATTGAACATTTCGTAGTGATTTCCCTTCTCCATCCACTTCATGATGTGTAGTATTTCTCTATCTGCCTCCTACATCTATGGTATTCTCATCCAGCCAACAGCACGCCAGTAACTATCTCTCTGTGTGTAGAAGGTGGGCCCTCCCCCCTGTCCGTCAACCCTGTAGGAGGGCACTAAGCCCTGAGACTCGGCCCGGCCCAACAGAAGCCCCCCTACCACCAGCACCCCTGGTCACCACCCCACCCTCTACATAGCTTCTAACACCCAAACACACCCCATCAGCCCACTCCCACAGCACTCCTCCCCTCTCCTTTCACTGCTCCCCCGCCTCTCCACATGCGTGGTATTCACTGTGCATACCTAGGCTGCTAATTCGAACCTGCCACTCCAATCAAAGGATCACGACTGTTGTAGTTTTATTCTCTTTTCTTCTGCTGGGAAACAATGTTTGGTGGATGGAGGCAGGGGGTGTGTGTGTGTGTGTGTGTGTGTGTGTGTGTGTGTGTGTGTGTGTGTGTGCTGCTATGTGACAGCAAGGGCAATCATTGTTTGTTAAATCCAGAGTGGTAGACAAGCCCTACATGGCAGTGTGTGCGCTGTCTCCTCAGCATGCCGTCCTTAACCAATGACGTACACATACTTTCACGGGAAGAAATGACAACGGCGACCGATGTTGGTGTCCTCCTACATGACCATCTAAAAATCAATCAAATTTCCATTTTTGTATAATGTTAACCATTGTGTTGTCTTCCATTCGACCATGTACTTGTCGTCCTAAAAATCAACACTTTTTCTGATGTTTGTATCTCTTTTATCGGCACTTTAGTCTCTTTTTTCCAATGTTTTTAAAACAGCAGAAATTTTAAGTTAAAACAGCAGAAATTCTAAATTATTTAGACTCCTATTAAATGAAGGATAATTACAGAAGGGTATATGTCAATGTTCAGTCGGGTTTCGAAACATTTTTTTTTTTTATAAAACTCCCAAAAGTCAATGAAGGTAGAGATCCTATCTTTTGTTGTACTTGCAAAGTGCAACATGTGGAATCAATCATCCATGTTATTTTTGGGTTATTCAATTTAGAAACCCTTATTAAACAGGTTCAATTTGACCCAAAGACAACACAAGGGTTAACTGTTGGTAAATGAAATTAAATGCATTGAATACTTAGTGGGCAATAAGCATGAGTACATTAAATATAGAGGCCGATATATGAAGTCTGAAGCTGTTCAAAGGTTGAGGAATGTTTGGGATTTTTGTTTGTTGTGTCATTCATTTCAGATTAATGGCAGTCCGTTTTATTTTTCAAATAATTTTATATTGAATGTATTGAGAACCACGTGATGCACCTGTTAATCAAAACAAAAGTTAATGTCATTAACACTTCTTCCAGTTTGAGCTCAGCTGGTTTGCGCAGTTTCTGTGAGACTATTGATTCTCTCTCTCTCTCTCTGTCTCTCTCTCTCTCTCTCTCTCTCTCTCTCTCTCTCTCTGTGTACAGAACCTTTGTAACAGGCACTGCATGCTGCGAGAACTTCTCCCCACTTCGCATCTGGGATGTTGAGCGGTAAGTCAAGAAGCTGCTCTGACGTAATGTTGTTAGACACAGAATATTACTCTGATCCTGTCAGTGGCAAAACCAGCACTTTTGTGAAGTTAAATACAAGCTGGACCATTGTCCTATTAACTTACATTGTAGCTTGTTTCACCGCTACTGGACCAAGTCAAAGAATGCTGTTCCCATCAGTCACTTAGACACAAAAACATAGGAAAATATGACAAAAACAATAGTTACCCTTATAAGGGCTGAAATGCCCCAAAAAGAAAAAATATGGACCAAGATGGACAACATACATTGAAAATTGATATAAAGGATAACATTTAAAAGATCAAACATCTAAATCATAATACATTATAAGTAATCAAAGTATTAAAAGGTGAATGTGCATATTTTCATATCATTTTTAGCAGACTATAGAATAGAAAAATTGCACATTTTTACAAACAGAGGCTTTAGACAGAGAGCTGTGTTGGATGAGGTGTTTGTCTGAGCTGGATTAGTCTGTTGCTGGCAAGGTGAACTATGCTTCAAGCTCTGGTTCGGCACTTGCTGGTGTATGATAGGGTTTTTCCATACGTATGTGCTGGTTTGGCTTGGCTTGGCTTGGTTTGGCTCGGCTTGGCGCATCAGCCCAACGCGGCTGGGATTTGCATTTCCATTACAACAGAGCTACTTGCTTGAAGGTGTGTCTTCAGTGGCGGTGAGTCGGTGGCACTGGGCTTTCCTAAAAATAGCCTGCATGTGAAGTTTGGGGACTTACTTGCGAAATCTGTCAATGGGGGCAACAAACATGGATTTTAAAATCAACGAGAATAAAAACTATGCCATATTATAACAGGTCTGAAAATTCCTAATTGAAACCAGACGTAAATTTAGGGGATTAATAGATTAAAACAGATAATTCATTTTGAAATAATGGAAAAAATATATATATTTTGAGGAGCATAACTCAGTGAGAGGGGCACAATCATCAAGATTAGTCCAAGATTCAGTGATGATAAAAAATGTCTTTATTGTTAAAAACCTGGCAGATGGAAGACGTGTTGGCGAAGCCCAAAAAGCATAAATTAGGCCTCTTTGCTGGTTAGTGCTATCAGTCAGCTGGTAATATATCTCCATTTCAGAAATAAAGGTGTTGCTCAGATATGTCTTTTTTGTCGAACAAATGTAATTGGCAAACATTAAACATGTAAATGAATCAAGATATTGGTTTGTTGAAACCAAAGTGTCAGTCTGAATATGTATCATCTTTGACGTTAGTTTAAACGTCAATCAATCAAACAATGACTTAATAATGACACTATATATATATATATATATATATATATATATATACCATGGGCGCAGGTGCATTTAATATTTAAAAGACGTGGGCGCTGGACGGGACCTTAACAACTGTGTCGGTCTTAAACTAGCAGAGACACTTGCATCTGGCTTCACGCTGGGCCGGGTGCAAGATGGAGCCCTATGCGTGTGACACTTAATACTAAATATGTGTATATGATAGTAATATGCACACTCATGTAATGGTGTTAGTCTGACCTGATGCAGTCCCTGTCAGATGTATCATCAGCCTCACTCAGCAAAGAGTGGTGTGTCCTGAGTCTGCTACACTCATGAGTTGACCTACTTTTGTATGGGTCATTAATCAGTCCCTCCAGAAAAACGTGATTACGCAATCGCATAATTCAATGCATAATCAGCCAAAGTCGGCATATTAATGCGGGGGCCGCATTTTTTTCAAATACGCTGCGCTTTTGCCGCATAAATTGCCGATTTTTGCGCAAAATAATGCAGAGCTTACATGACTACATAATCCCCGCATTTTCGTTGCAAAAAAAGTCACATATATCTTAGCAGAAAGGGAAAAATATTGTTTACTTCACACAAGAGCAGACATTTTCCCCTGTTGCCATGGGAACGTGATGAAGTGACGTCATGAAGTGACGTAATTACTCGACAAGACAAACACAGTCTCTTTTTCATCGAACCACAGTTTTTGCAATATCCCGCATATTCCATCGCAGGGGTTTTGCCCGCATCAATCACCAAAAAACTGCATTTTTCTGGAAGGACTGAGTATAATGGACATATCCATATCCATACGTAAGTTAGCCACAGTTTGTCCAATGGATCAGTCTGTAAATGTCATCCAGCACAGAGACACAGACAGGTGAGCTCTGATATCACAAGCTACTAAAGATTCAATATGAGGTTTCTCATGAATGTTTCTGATGAATGGCGTTGTTGTTGGAGCGTTGGTGTGCTTTTGTCATGAAGTAGGACACTTCTGAGTTGTGTAGTCAAATCGACCGACTGACAGAAAAACATTTTCCAATTTTCCATGTACAACATTATTGCATTGGAGCATGGACGCAGCAACAGCGTGGCCCCCTGAAGCACAGGTTTCAAAGCAGCATGGGACATACTATTCTTGAACAAGGAGCAGTTCAAAATAAGGGGCCTCTGAAAAGCGAGGCTTAAACCTGATACATCCCCTCTGAGGCTGCTGTAATTCCCAGCTTTACCTGGGCCAATTAAAACAGGCCTGACACAACACAACACAAAAAAAGCTGCTTCCTGCTCCCAAATGCTCTGGAAATCTGAGGAGGGGAGAAGACAGGAGACACAGGGAGAGTGAAGGAAGGGATGGGTGGGTTGGTTATGCTGGAGGTTGCAGCTGGTGAGGGAAATTGACATGGTTAAAAGGTGTGACAGTCCAAAGTCATGTCTTTCTTTTGTGAAAAACTGATCTTCACAAAATTTTCAGAAAACAGTGAAATATTTTACATTCCATGCTATTAAAGGGTAACAGAGCCCGACCGAAAAAAAAATTATTCTGATAAATGAATATTTAAAAAATAAAAACCATGTTATGAGCGTTGGCGTTGCATAGTCTGTTTACCAGAGGACGCTCTACAACGTCCCTGTTAGTGATGGCGTTGCATAGTCTGTCCACCAGAGGACGCTCTACAACGTCCCTGTTAGTGATGGCGTTGCATAGTCTGTCCACCAGAGGACGCTCTACAACGTCCCTGTTAGTGATGGCGTTGCATAGTCTATCCACCAGAGGACGCTCTACAACATCCCTGTTAGTGATGGCGTTGCATAGTCTGTCCACCAGAGGACGCTCTACAACGTCCCTGTTAGTGATGGCGTTGCATAGTCTGTCCACCAGAGGACGCTCTACAACGTCCCTGTTAGTGATGGCGTTGCATAGTCTGTCCACCAGAGGACGCTCTACAACGTCCCTGTTAGTGATGGCGTTGCATAGTCTATCCACCAGAGGACGTACAACGTGTTAGATGGCGTTGCATAGTCTGTCCACCAGAGGACGCTCTACAACGTCCCTGTTAGTGATGGCGTTGCATAGTCTGTCCACCAGAGGACGCTCTACAACGTCCCTGTTAGTGATGGCGTTGCATAGTCTGTCCACCAGAGGACGCTCTACAACGTCCCTGTTAGTGATGGCGTTACATAGTCTGTCCACCAGAGGACGCTCTACAACATCCCTGTTAGTGATGGTGTTGCATAGTCTGTCCACCAGAGGACGCTCTACAACGTCCCTGTTAGTGATGGCGTTGCATAGTCTGTCCACCAGAGGACGCTCTACAACGTCCCTGTTGGCAACACTGATATTTTTTTTGTTAATGCGTTTTTGTTCAAATGACTAAGTTTCATATCTTAAGTTTGTATTTTTATACATTTAATTGATCAGACCTTTAATATATTTTGATGTTCATCTGTTTTGTTGTGACAATAAAACAAATAATTATCATATTATGAGAACTCATAAATAACTTCAAATAAATAATAAATCTGGGAAATCTAGTGAAATCTGGGTTTTTTTGGAACGCGTTTCTGGATTTTTCTTTAAAAATATCGGCCATTATATCGGAATATTGGATTTTTAAGTAACTAAATATTCGTATCAATATTGGCCTTAAAAATCCTTTATTGGTCAGGCTCTAAAGGGTATATACCGAAGCACAATCCTTGACATTGGTCCAGTATTAAGCAAGAACGCTGCAGTTGGCAGCGGGGAAACAAGCTACAATGTAAGTTTTGTAAGACAATTGTCCAGCTTGTATTTACCTTCACAAAAATGCTTGTATACGCAGTTGAATGTTAGCCTGGCTCCGCCCTCCTACGTACTTCCGCTCAATTTTCATTTTCCTTCAGGACATCGTCTGGGTTTGCGGTATATTCTTGGGTAATCTCCGACCAATCAGCGAACAGAGAGAGTGACTGAGAACGATGACGTTGAGCCCATGCGCTAGTTTGAGTTGTAGTGGACCACAGTCTGGTAGGACTTTTTCTGGGATTTGGGGGGTTATTTTATGTCTCTGGTGCTTCCACACTTGGAAAAACCCATCCATGGTGCTCTGAGTGAGATCCGGTTTCTGAGTGTCCTCTGTCTTCAGTCTCCGGGTGACCTGTTCAACATCTGCACAGCTTTCTACGTCACTAGAGACGAGGTGGCTAACCGTAGCATGCTAGCTCGTTCTCAATGGCAAACACTGCTCCAACAGCCACTAGTGGACCAGAATCTCCAAAAGGACTACTTCCTGTCCCTGTTGTGCAGGTATTCCACAAGTGGCCCTGGTCTAGAAGAAGTCTCCCAGCTAATCCTGCCTCGGACTGACCAAAGCTGGAGAAAGAGTTATCTAGCTGATGGGATCTTACCGAGCTACTGAGCATGTGCAGCTCCCAACAAAGATAGGATAGAAGTGAGATGTCTCACGCTGGAGCTAAAACAAGTGAGATGTCTCACTCTGTAGATAAAACAGAGACCCAAACACACAGGGTGAAAACAGGATCTGCAGCAATGGGCAGTACAACAAAAATATGGTGTTTTTTGAAAATGAAACCATGTAAATCTTTTCTGGTACAACCTCAAAATACAATTATGAACCTGAAAATGAGCAGAATATGGGCACTTTAAGGATTTGTTGTATACATATATGAAGAGATATATGCTAACGTCCTTCAGTTGTGAGGAATAATGACTTGTAGACACACAGGCTCACCGTCAATTCCAGTGATGCCTTCAGACACCGCAGATACCTTCTCCTCCCATGAGCAAGCCCCTACACTCCCCCGCTTCAGCCTTCATCTTGTGCGCAACTGCGTGTCCCTTTGATTAAACATCCACCTGAACCAAAACATCATAAATCCAAAACACTGTTCCACCTGCAGCACCAACACAACAGCTAGCAAAACAGCTGCTGCCACAGCCACTTCACAGAAAAGAGACCGCGAAGCTTCCAGGAAGGATTCCAGCACGCACTTCCTGTCTCTGTGGAAAATAGTGGTCTGACTGTCAGGTCTCAACTGTTTTCTCATAGTTCTCCCTTTGAATCAAATCAGAATCAGTTATTTTTGCCATGCTGTAATACAGCTTGCAGTCAGGGATCAGTGATATGCTAAATAAATAGTTTTAACATTGCAAGACACTATTAACTCTCCTGTTGTCCTCGGGGTCAAACTTGACCCGTTTTTAAAAGTTTCTCTTCAAAAAACATGTGTTTCTTTTAACCAAATTGGCAAAAAGCAACACACGGTTGGTTCAATACAACATTCTTTGCAAGATCATTGAATTCCGGATGTTGTATTATATTTTACAGGATTTATAGGAAAAAAAACCCTAGTTTAAATAGTTTAAAAAACATTTCCGTATGAACTCTGACAAAAGTCTTCCTCGGATTTTAACTTAATTGTCAAAATATTTTATAATTTCTGCTTTTTAACCCAAAAATTAGGTATAAAATCATATAAATAAGGTTTATTGACCATGAATTTTGAAAACATAATTGTAGAACTTGTGTTAATAAGTTGGTTTAAGGGGTGTATATACTGGTGGTAGCTGGGGAAAAAAGCATAGAAAATGTTGAATAAAGCAAGAAAAAAATATATTAACAAAACTTTAAAAGAAAGGTATACACAAGGGTTAACTTTTAATGTCTTTGCATGCTGTTAGAAGAACTCTAGGCTTTACCAGTAGATTGTTTTTACTTTGAAATAGCTGATTTGGAGAGATAAAGCACCCTGGAGGTCCTCAAAAACTAGCAACTTGTATTATTTTCATGTAGAAATAAGTTTGATTATGATGGTATAAACACCACGTAGACAACCAGCAACAGTAAAACAGAGCTCTTGGTTGTGGCCCCCAGGGCGCTGCTCCAGGAGGTTGGAGATCTCATTCTGGATGCTGACGGGTGCACCATCTCCCCGTCCTCTGAGGTCCTGGACTCCACCCTCTCTTTCCATACTCACATCAAATCCATCACCAAATCAGCTTTTTTTCATCTCAAAAACATCTCCAGACTCTCTGGATCGCCATCACTCTCTGGGCCCTATCTTGCACCTGCAGCAGCAGTGTCTTTGCTATTTTAAGACAGTCCTGCGCCCACGTTGTTTGAATAGCAAATGCACCTGCGCCCATAATCTTACAGGGAGGTGTGTTCAGGTGCATTCTGGGCGTATTGCTATGTTGAGGCAGCGGGAAGTGATCGCGCCATTGGCCAACAAAAACCTGGTCTAAAGTCAGTAACGTAGCATTTCATTGTTATTTTAACAGCTCATTAGCAAAATGCTCCTAGGCTTGTGCACAGAACACGCACACTATGCTTGTTACACACACAGGGACGCACAACAGCACACACGCATGCAAAAGATTAACCCTCATGTTGTCCTTATCTGTCTTATATCAATGTTCTTTTCAACTACCCAATTGTAACTACCCAAAATAACATGACTGATTCCACACAACGCTCTTTGCCAAGTACAAATCTCTATTTTCATTAATTTTGGGGCGTCTTATTCAACTTTATAGCATTTGAAAAAAAATTTGAAGTGGTTTTGAAATAGTATTGAGTAAAAGTTGACATATTCCAGTCTGTGATTATCATCAACATCCATTCCTTTAATTTTAGTCTAAATAATTCTTAATTTCTGCTTTTCTAACTCAAACATTAGGTATAATTTCCTATAAAGGAAGTTTATTGACCATAAATTCCAAAAATAACTGTAAAACTAAAGTTAATAAGCTAGTGTTATGTAGTGTTGAAAATGTCAAAAACAAAATGGACAAACATTGATAAAAAGCGTAAAAAAAAAAACTGTTAATATTTCTTATTTTTGACGGGAAGACAACACAAGGGTTAAAAATAAAAATATAATGGTGCAAATCCGCCATCATAATAGCAATGCGCCATGGTCCAAATGCACCTGGCTGTTAAAGGGAATGGGAGAGGACCTCTGATTGGTTGATTGCATGTTACGCCCAGAACACACACCTGATTAATTAAGTACAACCCTTTTGACCCTTCTTTCCGCCGTCAAACTAGCAAAAATGTTCATGAACTCACCTGCGCCAGGTGCTTCAGCCATGCACTCAGATGGTTTTAAATAGGGCCCTTTGACTCCGTTGCAGAATCCCTCATTTATGCCTTCATAACCTCCCGTTTGGACTACTGCAATGGAGTCCTGTCTGGGGTCCCCAGCACCCACACCAAGACCTGGCAGCCCATCACCCCAACCCTCATCCATCTTCACTGGCTCCCAATTAAGTCCCGCATCACAGATGAACTCCTCCTTCTCACCTACAAATCCCTCCATGCCCCTGGCCCCACATTACCTCTCTGACCTCCTCCATCCATAACCCCCACCCCAAAACCTGCAGACTCTGTGCCTTCGGAGACAGAGCCTTTAGTGTTGCAGCCCCATCCCTCTTGAACACCCTCCCTGCAGAGATCCATAACACTATATCCCTGGACATATATATTTTTTTTAAATCCTCAAGCACCACCTGTTCACCACAGCCTACAACCTCCCTTAGCTTAGCCACAGTAATTCTGTAAAGTGTCCTTGGGTTTCATGAAAGGCATTACATAAATATAAGTTATTATTATTATTAAATAATAATTTAGGTCACAGTGGTGGTCAGATAAATGTAATTAGTCTCACACTGTCCAGTTGTAGTTAGTTTCTGTGATTATTCTCCACATGGTTGGCAGCGACTGCAGGTTGAAAAGCCCAGGCTCCTATTGAGCTCTTGTGGCTTGATTTTAATTTAATTAAACGCTTTCTCTTGTTCTCATCCATTGCAATCAATTCAGTGTCTTTTTATTTTTTTCCTTCACCTCGGCGGCACAAAGAGGTCTTATGATCAGCCATATAGAGGGGGATCCCACAGAAGTAGCGCCATTGGAGCAGCACCCCAACTTTTCACACTGTCTTCGCTCATGGCTAAACACAGAGAGGGGGAAAAGCATCAAAGAGAAAAGACCCTGAACATCACTCCCACCTCCCAAGATTCTCCTCTGTTCCCTCAGAAAGGGAGCCCTCCTTTTTTTTTACAATCAAATGGCCAGGCTTGGATTCCTCACATTCCTAGCCCTGAAAAGAGCGGAGTGAAGTTTATGCGTCGGGGTGGACGCTCTGTTATACAAATTGCAGCCGTTTTGTCCTTGCAGTGCACGCATGTATGTGACATTTTGAAGGTGTTCGTTCATTGTTGATGTGCCCCTCCTCTCCACTGTCTCTGCCAGGAAAGCTCAGATTCCTGCTGCAGCCAGCTCAGAGGTGCGGGGTAAATTGAGTGGACGGGCAGCAGGTTGCGTGGCTCCCCCTCTATTTGTTTTGGCAAGTAAAAACCTCAGCATGGCTTCTTTTCTCTACCTATATGACAACTTTTGACAAGAGGGCCTGTTTTCCAGGGCGTCCCCAGGCTCTTGTTTAGAGCTCAGCCAAAAACACACACACACTCACACTGCTTTTCATTAGCTGTCCCCACACTAAAGGATAATGCCCTCCTTAGCTTCTTCTTTTTTCAACATTGTCAATTCATTAATGATTCCTTTCACAAGTGTGTGTGTGTGTGTGTGTGTGTGTGTGTGTGTGTGTGTGTGTGTGTGTGTGTGTGTGTGTGTGTGTGTGTGTGTGTGTGTGTGTGTGTGTGTGTGTGCCCCTAAAGCCAACCTGACTCCTGCAGTGAGACCAGACAGGCTTAAATCAGGACTTAGACCCTGTATGTCACACAGCAAGTAGCCCCTTCATAACAATCACTAAGTCGGTGCCCCCCCAGGGCCACCAGACTACCCATCTCGCAAAGTAGATGCCACACTGCAGCTCACACTGCTTCGTTCTCAAGCTGCAAAATGATTCCTCTCATTTTACATGAGGCTTAAAGGCTCATTCCCAGAGCTTACAACCTGGCTCCTATTCTTTGTAGTTTGGGCCATCTGGTGTTGCTGTTATGATCACATTGTAAATTCATCAAAACAAAACAAGCTGCAATTTCTTGCCAGCACACCATGCTTTAATTTGATCTATCCTGTCTTCATCGTGGGCAGATCGGACTTTGTCGAACAATTGGGCATGTTATCGATCATTGTCATGTTTTGTATATATGGTGATTTCGGAGTCCCATGAGTGCCACTCACTAAAGTCATTAAGATCAGGGAACACTGCTACAACAAAATCTGACGGTCAAGAAGCATTGGAGTCTGTAACAAACCAACAACTTACCCAGATTGGCTAGACCACTTTTTTTCTGGAGGCCAAACTGAAAGTGAGCGCACCTGAAATGTCAATAATACTCCCTCGTTGTACATGAAAACTGTGTGCCCACAGCTACAGTATGTATTTGAACTATGAGGGATGTTTAGGAATTGTTCGGGGGTTGACACTCCCTCCTCCCTTGTTAGAGTAAGCCCAAGTCCTCGACCTGGACTACTGCTACTGTCTCCCCTCCAGAGCCGCCTGTACCTGCCACTCAACCTCTGCAGCTGCTCCACAAGACACTGGACTCAGACCACACCCCCAGCCTCCACCTTGCAATATATACTATATAAATATATACTGTCTAAGTTGTCCTGTTAGTATTGGTCTTGGACTTAAACAATGTAAGACAAAGAAAAACACGTGTTAATCTACTAACAATAACATAAAAAGATGTTGGTTGGCATATTACAAGATATCTAATATTCTAGTGATGTCAAAAGAAAATCTACTGTTGAGGTCTGGTTGGGACTTAGCCAGTCAGTTGTTTTAGAGCCCAGACTCGAGGCCAGACCCAGGTATTCAACATTATGGTTTCCCGACAAGCAATAGAAAGTATAGTCAGATCAGAACATTGCACCGCTGCTCACTAACAGATACAGTCATTTTGACAGATTATATGCCTCCATCCTGTAATCACACGCAGCCCATAAAAGCCAGTGACCTACCAATTTGAGAATCCCTGCTGTTTTTGCACCGTGCACCGGCTCATCACATGGTGCTATTACTGGCTTTAAAATCCCTGCACAGATGTCAGGTCCATTTTATGGAAACCTAGCTTTTATTTTTCTCTCACATTTTGGGTGTTTGTAGCAGTTTTTGACTGTTTTTCTTTTCTTCAGAACAGCGTAAGTTTGTAACCATTTTTTGTTTAAAGGATTTCAAAGGGTTAGGGTTATGAATTGATGATCTCTTTTTAGTTAGAGTGCTCGTGCTGTGATGGAGACATCATTATTTAGTTATGAATGAACAGCCTCGTATCCCTTTGGCTTGAATGAGTTTCTTTTTGTGTGACATGCGCTAAGCTCCTTGGTTTTAGTGGTAAGGGGAAAATGAGGGGTCACTACCCACACAGACACAAACTCAGCCTCATAACAGACTCCCCATTGGCCCGGGCTTAGTCATGAGACCCTGGCAATGGGAAAGCTCTCACCCAATAAGGTGCCCTGTGGGGAAAGCCCTGGTCCAATAAGAAGGCCCCCTGGGGTAAGGCTGGGGGATTACCAGCCCGAGCCTGTGGCTTGAGCTTCAGGGCGAGGAAGGGGGGCACGAGTCGAAGCACAGGGCTACTCGGTCGCCAGGGCCAGCGGCCTCCTTTAAATGGTTGCTACGGAGCAGGTATCAAACGTGCGAGGGTCGCACACAGTCACGGTCATGGAGGGTATTAAATGGCAACAAAGAGACAGTTATTCTGCAATAATCCGCCCTGCTGAGTGCAAGTTATTCTTCAATAATCAAGAGGCTATAGGAGCAGGCGGGACAGAGCTGTGATCACAAGAGCATGGTGCACACACACTCACACACATAGGACACACCCTATCAACCCAGACACACAAACTTTATTTATCACTTGTACACACACACAGTTTGTGTGTTTCTCCTGTCCCACACTCCAGTCTCAGTGACACACAGGCAACACTCTTTCAATGTTGATTCCAGGTTAGTCCCGTATTGCCAGACCTGAGCTATTTCAATGAGCCGATACATGGTTAAACCTCATTACCAGTGTATCTCCGTGTGTACTTCGTCCACAGCAATCCCACCAATCAGTCCCACAGCGTCCCAGTCAGAGAAGAAATGCCCTAACAGATCAGTTTAAATGAATCGTTCCCCGCCTGCATATTCGCATCATCAAAATTGTCTTTAAAACTTTCCATTTTCAGCGTGTAGCTCTCTTACTTGTGGCGTGTTGTTGTTGTTTTCGGAGTTTGAGAAGCTTAACTCACACAGAGCGGAAAGTGAGGGGACGTAATTAGCCTGGAAATATACTTCCTTGATCCAGGTTAACCCATTTTTTTTTTTTATAAATAAAACTTTAAACGGTGCAATAATGGAACTAAAACCAATCAAGACAGATAACGATAAAAGTAGTATATGCATAGTAATAAATAATTAGATGACAATGGATGCCGTATAAATGTACCTCAATTCCTCTGAGTATATGACAGTATTTATATTTTATACTTTTTAAAGTATTTGATCAAAACATATATTTGTGACATAACCTGGAATGTTGGTGATTTGACAGTACAGTGTATACCGTAAGTGAGCATTTTCATTAACAACTTAATTCCCTGAATTATACCAAAACAGACATTGTAATCCCATTTGATTTTCCAAAAATCTACTACATCACAAAATATTGATGTAAGGACACAAAACTGCACTGTAATGCAGGATTTTATTCATATTACCTAGTACACAAATAATGATTAGTGCTGAGTGGTTAGTCACCCGATTAAAATATTTTATAATGTAAAAAAAACAAATGGATGTAGCATACCAAAAGATGGATGTACCGTGCAGGATAAGCCCCGGTCATGCTTTTATGTGTGCATTCTTTGTAGGCACTGTATGAAACAAACAAGTTTTGCCTCAGCTCGTTATTGAATATTATGGGACAGTTCGCCATGGAAGTTGCTTCACTAGATGTGTGTTACTGAACCTGTGGGTACCTTCTTGTGTTCGATTCACTTTCAGTAATCTCCAACGCCGTCACAAACTTTAACTTTTTACTTTTTTGAACTTTTTACAAACAGTTCTTTTGTCACCATGTGGTCTCGTTGTAGTCAGCTAAGCTGTATGGCAGCTATGTGCAGGCTCTGCAGCAATGCCGTAGCATACATAACCCCTTAAGGTACAACTGTAAATCTAGTCTGTCATCATCATCATAACAGGGCCGTATTATCCTCAGCAGTCCATCATTTTACCTACACTTGTTTGAACTCTGTCACCAAGGTGGAGCCTCACCAGTTAAATAGTTCTGGTCAGTTTTAGGTGAAAGATATTAACAGCCCCTTACATCCAGCACATAATAAAATAGTGTCACATTGGGGGGGGCGGGAGACACAATGAAATGCATTTTATACATAGTTACTTATCCGTTTAGTTCCCATGTCCATTTATGTATTAATCATTCTGTCACATTTCTTCTTTCATTCTTGAATTTACATATTCACATGAAAGCATATGTAGTTTTCGGACGTGTCCCATGGGTATTATCATATTCCGCATGTGAAAACACAAAGTCCTAATGTTGATGTCTCCTCTCTTTTCGTCTCCCTCTCTCCAGGTCGGAGTGTGTGTGCAGCCTGGGCTCAGAGTTTCGTCGCGGGGCTGGTGTGTTGGACATGGTGTTTGAGTCTCCGTTCCAGCTCTTCACCTGCAGCTATGATACCTTCATTCGACTGTGGGACCTCCGACTCAGCCCACGGTACGCCCCCCCCCTTAGTGCACCAGTCAGTGGTCCGTTACATTGGATTGGATTTGATCTGTTTGTTCAATAGTGACAGATCTTTACAACATGCTTGATACCAAAACTAGCATTAGATAGATAGATAGATAGATAGATAGATAGATAGATAGATAGATAGATAGATAGATAGATAGATAGATAGATAGATAGATAGATAGATAGATAGATAGATAGATAGATAGATAGATATTGATCCCACAAATTGGAAAATCCAGCAGCAAAATCAGTCACACAGCACAGAATATAAATATAAATGAAATACTAGGACACAATATACATACATACAATATACATGAAATAATAATATCTCTAGCTCACCCAGTAAGCGCGTGCGCCCCATGTTGGCTGAGTCCTTTGCTGCGGCCCGGGTTTGAATCTGACCTGCGGGTCTTTGCTGCGTGTCGTCCCCATCTCCCCCATTTCCTGTCTACCCACTGTCACTATCTAATAAAGGGAAAATAAACCCAAAAATAATCTTTAAAGAAAAAAATATATGACAACAAATATTTGAATATCTACAGGACACGTCTTCTTTTGGAGTGCTTAGCACCAGTGGTGGGCAAGTTACTTATACTATATACTATAAAGTAATTAGTTACTAGTTACTTCTTCCAAAAAGTTACCTATTATAAAAGTAACTAGTAACTATTGGGTTACTTTCAAGTACATTTTTAAATGCTCCAAAAAAAAAACCCACCTCCACCCCTTTTTAAATACATGTGCATGTTCAATTATTTATGATAAATCTGAATATTATAATGAAATGGACAGGTAATACAATACATTATTAACAGAAACAATGTACACAGATCTAAAGTAATTTAACCCTCATGTTGTCCTCGGGTCAAATTTGACCCGTTTACAAAAACTTTCTATATCAGAACTATGGCTAAAGAATGTTGAAAAAAGTGACAAATGCTGAAAGAAATCGACAAAAACGCAGGGAAAAAAATCAACTTAAACATAATTTTTTTCAAATGCTGAAAAAGTGACCAAAAAATCGGAAAAAAAGACGACAAAAAAAACAAAAACCTTGGAAAAATGGACAAAAGAATTGTTAAAAAATTGACTTAAGCATAAATAAAAAAAACATCATAAAAGTGACAAAAGAATCGCAATAAAATTGACAAAAACGTCAAAGTGTAGAAAAAGAACTACAAAATGTTGAAATTTCAACCCAGAAAAACACAAAGTTGCAAGGTGGATGGGAGGACAACACAAGGGTTAATGTTGCTGTGGGACAAAGTGAGACCATGTACGTAGATATTATGTTTATATAATGGATCCATACAAATAACAACATAGATGTTTTGGAACTTTTGATATTTATTGCCTCTCGTTGACTGACTCCTTGTGTTGTTCGTTGTGTGTCCGGCTATGTGTGCTTTCAAACCCCCGCCCAACTCTACCTCTGATTGGCTTACCATGAAATGTTACTCAACCTCAGCCAATCATCAGCATTTGTAGATTTATTTATTTGATTAGGACAATGCACATTAATCAACAGTGTTAGCCAGTTGGCTAATTTTCAACTGTAGTCCTAGTTACCCAGCATGCATGTCTTTATGGTGGGAAAAATAGCATAGAGTACCCGGAGGAAACCCACGCAAACACGGGGAGAACATGCAAACTCCACACAGAAAGGTCCGGAACGACTTGGATTCGAACCCAGAAGTGCTAACCACTGAGCCCCTGTGCTGCCCATTGCGCTTGTCTCGTGCACGGCCCACCAACCGAGGAAGAAGAGAAGAAAAATTACTCAGAGATCAAGATGGTCTGATGAAAAAACCTGTTTCAATTATAGTAACGCGCCGCATTTGGCAGTAACGGTAACGGCGTTATTAACATGGGAAGAGTAATCAGTTAGATTACTCGTTACTGAAAAAGTAACACCGTTATAACTGTCACTGCTTAGCACTAACCACATGGTGTAGTTTACATCCTGCAGGTACGAACATTATTAATTATAATAATGAAAATAACTTTATTTGTATTGCACCTTTCATACAAGAAATGCAGAACAAATTGCTTCATAATAAGTAAATTACAGACATTGAGTTATGTCAACAAACAACCAACAGTAAAGTGTGTGGGCTCCAACGCAACCTCATGGTGCATTCAGGTGCACCTCGTTGACTAAAAAAAAAAAAAAATAAGTCTCAAATGTTGTTGTAAAGTACTTTTCTGCCATCTAGTGGCTCTTATTGTGATATTGCTGTCACTGGTGTGGGGAAAAAGTGAAAAGTGAATCAAATCGTGACCTCAAAATCAAAAATATATCCAAATCAAGGATTTGAAGATGCGTGACACCCCTGGTTGTTTGGGATTGCAGTTTTTCGGGGAAGCACTTAAAGCAGTTGAAGTGTCCGATGAAGTGTAATTACTGAAATGAAATGTACGTTTTTACTTTAAGCCCAGTAGGCAGTTGAATAGTCAGTTTGTATTGAAACCATAAAAATTGTGAAAATACTAGTTGATGAGTGGAAAGCTGAATGCAGGTGAACTGTCACTCAGTGAAGAAGCCATGGACGTGGTGGAAATGGAAGTTGACGAGTAAGCACTGAAAGCAAGTCAGCTGACTGCCAGTTGAGTTGCAAAAGATAAAAGCAGTGAAAAGTGAAAGCAGTATTTTTAAAACCAGTTTACCTAAACTCCAAAACCTGCACTTATTCAGAGTAATAAGGATACAAAAAGTAAAGACATGCACGCTGGGTAACACTTTACAGATAGAGCGGGTCTAGACCGCTCTATAATTTACAGATAGAGTAGGTCTAGACCGCTCTACAATTTACAGATAGAGCAGGTCTAGACCGCTCTATAATTTACAGATAGAGTAGGTCTAGACCGCTCTACAATTTACAGGTAGAGCAGGTCTAGACCGCTCTATAATTTACAAAGACCCAACCATTCTAGTAATTCCCCCAAGAACAAGCAGTGCGACAGCAGCAATGAAATGAAATAAATGAAAATGCAGTGAAAATGAACTCTGATCAAGTCCATTCCTCGCATTAAATCTTGAGTGAGCTGTCTAATATTACAGTATTACATACAGTAATTACAGCATATTCCTGCACACATAGCTTGGTCACTTGCTTACATTCAAATATCTTCACTTTTAAATGAGAAAACCTTCTTAGGTCCCTGAGTATTGTCCTCTCATCAGGATTAAAAAAAAAAAATAACAGTCCCGGTGTAAAAATAATGTCAAGCCTATAGTTTGATTTCCAGCCGTGTGAGCACAGGGAGCTAACCTGCAGTCCTCTGTGGGGGTCAGTAATGCAGCAGCCCCTCACTTCAGTACATGCTGGCAGGTTCCCTTTATGATTGGGGAGGGCAGCATTTATTTTGGACAGCAGGGGTTGGAGGTGTTTTAGGTTGTATTTCCTGGTGATCAGTCAAGTAAGACAAATGAGATCTGATTGGCAGATCGCTCTGGGGACTTTGAAAGAGGTTGGGTTGGGGTGAAGGTTAGCAGAGGGGGGTCCCTCTTTAGATATAAATTATTCATACGCACAAACCTAACTGGCCTCAAAAGGCTCCCAGGGTCATCCAGGAGGTTCAGGTTGTCTGGAAGTTGGGGCTCACCACCAAAGAGAAATGCATTGGAACAAAAAACTAAAGACAAATGCGGATTCTCAGTGCTCCCATGGTGCTTAGTAGAGCTAATGAATGAGCAGTCTGATTGTGAACTCTCAACAGTTTACTAATAGTTGGATCAAATCCGCAATCCCAATTTATATTGTCTTTAGATCATTGTTTGGGTTTGGTGTTATTGGTTCGCACACATTCATAGGAAACAATACAGCATAAATCACAACATATGTCAGAAACCCCTCAGGGGCTTAACAGTAGAACCTCACCATGTCCACGTCATTTAGAATACAACAACGATTCAACATTTATATTGTGATATCAATATACTCTACTGTGTTGTGATAGACAGACATGTCTGTCTTTAGTTAATCTTGCAAATTAGAAACCTGAAAGTCTCTCTTTACAATGATGGAAACATAATATTGCCATCATAGAATAAACTATTAGCAACAGTAACTGACAGTTAAAACATGAATCATTTTTCGCCTTATATGCCATATTGCCCAGCCAGTCTTGAATCACGATGGCTTTCTGGTGATGAATATCCCATATAATGTTACATAATTAATGCATTTAACTTAAATTTTCACAAATCAGCTTTATATTAGTGGAACACTGCTCAATGAAGTAGAGACATGATTGATTCCAGCCATGCTTTGAAAAAGAATTTTAACTCATATATTGCAGTACATTAAAACAGATTATTGCTGTGCACATCAATGTAAATATTCAATATGTGATTGACCATATAGTTGCTATATTTATCTATAAATTGCAGGAACGTGTGTGTGTGTGTGTGTGTGTGTGTGTGCCATTAGATGGATTTCAAACTTGACAGGTGTCTTGCTACGGGCACGAGTTAGTGCGGTGCCAAGTGGGACGTTGTTTGGATTAGAAATGCAAAAGATATCGTAAAATATATAATCGGTGAATGAAGCACACATTGGCTTTTGCCGCTCTAGCCGCTGGCCCCTCCCCCTCTCACACTGCACTCTGAGTGAGCACAATGCAGGGCCAGTGGTCCTGCTATTGTATTAAGTTGCTGTGAGCCGGCAGAACATAACGTGATATCGGAGGTTATTCCTTCACAGCGCTGGGCAATGCGAGAAAACCGGGCAGAGACATCAGTTTTCATCAGGTTAATTAAGGCTACTGCTAACAACACTAATAACATGGAATCTGGAAATGAACACCAATGCTGAAGTGTTTCTTTTTAACGATCATACGACACGAGACAACATTGTTTCTCGGTCTCTGACACAAACGGGCCGGTTGTGATGGTTGATGAACGCAGCCAGTTGGAGTCCAGAAGGCTGATGACTCCACTTTGTCATTGGGATATTTTGTTTTGAGATTCTGAATCTGCCCCGTTCTTTGTCAGGTTAATACAGTAGCACAATGTGTTCCTCTGATGTAGACTACACTGTAAGGTGGTAGTAGTAGTAGTAGTAGTAGTAGTAGTGGTAGTAGTAGTGGTTTGGGGGTCCTTCATTACACGCACATGTTCAACGGGCACTGCACTAGTTGTGATAAATATAAGATAATCATCACGCAGTTCAAGTTAATACTCTATTCTAGAATGTGTGTGTGTGTGTGTGTGTGTGTGTGTGTGTGTGTGTGTGTGTGTGTGTGTGTGTGTGTGTGTCTGTCACCTTCAGAATGCAATGACAATGAGTGACCTCCCCATTTGCTGGAATTAGTGTGCATTTGTTTGTTGTGTGTGTGTGTGTGTGTGTGTGTGTGTCTCCAGACGTCTCTGCTGCCCCATTGTCTGCCCCCGGTGTCTCTCCATCACTTATTGATGAGGCTGCACTAATGGAGGATCAATGTCTATTGGCAGAAAATACTTATCCCCAAAATACTTCCCCTCTCTTAACCACAGCTACTACCACCATGCTCACTCACACACACACACACACACACACACACACACACACACACTCTCTCTCTCTCTGTCTCTCACCTCCTTGAACCTCTACAAAGACATTGTTGATCCTAACCAACAGAGTTTTGATTTGTTAATTCATTTTTAAAAGTTTACAATTTCTCCCCAACGACCTAGATTCAGACAAACTACTAAGGGCCTTTGATGGAATAATGTCACTTTAGGTTAGATCAGCTGGCATCACTTTATGTCATGGATCCAATATTTCTCTATAATTCCTTAAAAAATGGAACTGCTAAAACTGACTAACTAGTATTTTAACCATTAATGGGAAGACAGTATTCAGTTAAATCATTCCAACTATATACCAACGTATCCTGAAATCTGTTCAGTCACGTAAATTCCTCTGGAAATCAACAACACAATTCAAATAACTGTCTCAAAACGTTATTTTTTTCTGCGGAGGGGTCAAGGACTTCAGACAGTCGAGGACTACAAAGGATTTAAAATATTAAATGTGCATTTAATATTTATATAGTGTAAACCTTCATTGGCCAATACATTTTGGTCCCTTGAGACGATCTACAAAAAGGTCTACGGTCTATGGTTAAGGCACATACTTTGTATTCTACACAGTAACTGTATACTATTTTATATATAAATATATATATTTGGAATCTGCACCATGACTTTTGTCTTTTGTTTTATGTTTTTTTTTGATTGATTGGTCCAACTTTAGGACAGCCGGCCAATTGTGGGCTCAATCCCTAACAAAAACCAGCTCCCAGACCATTAGGAGGAGGGCTGGCGGTGTTGCTGTAGCTCCGTTGGTGGAGCAGGCGCCCATATATAGAGGTTTACTCCTCGACGCAGCGGGCCCAGGTTCGACTCCGACCTGCGGCCCTTTGCTGCACGTCATTCCCCCTCTCTCTCTCTCTCTCTCTTTTCATGTCTTCAGCTGTCAAAATAAAGGCCAAAAATGCCCAAAATAAAAAGAAATAACTACCGTTGCCTTTGACTTCTTTCTCCATATATCCATATCTCCCAACAGGAAGTGTGTGATGGAGTGGGAGGAGCCTCATGACAGCGCTCTGTACTGCATCCAGACAGACGGGAACCACATGATAGCTAGCGGCTCCTCGTACTACGGGGTCGTACGACTCTGGGACAAACGGCAGACTGAATGCCTGCAGGTATGTACGTGGTATCCTGAGGATGAAAAAAATAAATAAAAATGAGGTATGTACCTCACATGCTTTAAAGGCCAGTTTAAAACACCATTTCATTGTAATGGGATGTCGTGTTTTTTTTTCTTTTTTCTTTGCATGCAGTTCTTCCAGTTGAGCTCCCACCCAGTGAGCAGCCCCGTGTACTGCCTGAGGTTCAACAGCTCTCACCTGTACGCCGCCCTGGCCACCTCGCTGCACTCACTGGACTTTAGACAGAACCACATCTACATCAGATGACACACAACACACACACACACACTGTGTCAAACACACACACTTTCAAAAACATCTAAATAAAGCTGTCTATTTTCACACAAAAAAAAACTTTTGAAAGGAACTGTTATTCTGATCTAGCAACTGATTTACTATGACTTAAGCTTTGTTAATTTTTTTAACTTTTAGCTCCAAAAACATAGAATCCTTTGTTTCCCATAACCCAACTGAATAGTATTTTTCAATCTTTCAAACCCTAATGACATCACTATGACATCAGACTTTAGAAACTGGCCCTTTAAAACACTTTTATGATAGTAAGGTAAGCATAGAAGTTTTTATACACAATTGAAGTTGTTTTAGTTGTCATTTCCACATACAGTGTTTCCAATGTAGCAGCACAATGATCAGTGTAACAGTTACTGTGAATATAAATATGAATTATAGAAGCGGCAAACGGAGACATTCCTTCTCCTGCGTTGAGTATGCCCAAGAAACAGGCTTAATGTCTCCGTTTGAGTGGTGCGTAGGGGATTTGAACTCCTACCCAGTATTTGTTTACACTACTGTATGCAGTAAGACGTTTTAATGCGCTGTGGGGAGCATTTTTGATATGTCAAAAAATCTGAATGGTACATTTGTGGAAGACAGTCAGGAGATGAAGTTCCCCAAGTTTGGTGTCAAATGAAGCAGAAATGTGGGAGGAGGGGAGGTTTAAGACGTTTTGAGTGTTGGACTTCAAAACTACTACTACTACTACTACTACTACTACTACTACTACTACTACTGCTACTTCTGGGTTAAAGCAGAGTCACGTTTCTGTTTATTAGGGCTACAGTTTGACGTTGTAGCATGTACGGCTGACTTGTTATGAATTTTTAAAGTTGAGGTTTTTAGCATTTCCCATGCACGGCCCCTTATAATGCTGTACAACTGAATTATAAAACTATGAGAATTTCAATAGTCTAAAATAATAAATAATGCCTAGCCAGTTAGTGTAGCAGGATAAATGGTGCAATAGAACAAAGCGCTCATACAGTATGAGCAGTGTAACAGTTATCAATATATGAAATTATAGATAAACGATATACTGAAAATCTTCATTTCTAGAGCACTTTAATAATCCGTGTTACTAAGTGCTTAACCCTCGTGTTGTCTTCTCGTCAGAATTGAAAATCAACACTTTTGTTTGAGGCTTTTTTATCGAACCTTTTCTTAAGTTTTTGTCCCACTTTTCAACGCTTTTTTCCCGGGAAGACAACACGAGGGTGAATAATATATACATATATAGTTATATATCGTATATGCACTACACCTCCTGCCATAACGCCTGAGAAGTTATTCTCCCCCCCCCCATGGCTGCTGCCAAAGGCTCTATAGCTAAACAAAACAGCGCAGAGCAAAATATTCAGAAATTAACCCTTTAGTTTACATTAAAAATGTGGAGAACTTGGACTGCGTTTGAGCGCCCAGCATCACTTCAGCCTCTCATTAACGGTTCAATTCATCTATTTTTGTGAAAAATTAAAACACGTTGTTGACTCTACTATCCATATTCAAGATGAATACATATCCACAGGCCCTGTATTAGAATTAGAACCTTCTGTGGTTTTACCAAATTTAACCAACACAATGAATTTCAAATAAAATGTACAAAGTCTTTGGCAATTAGACTCCATCGCTATACGAATCTTTCATATAAAGGGGTAGAGAACCCTCAGTCCCCCCCCCAATGGAATCTAGACACCAGTGGTGGCGACGAAGGAGCATTTTCCTCTATGATGATGATGATGACTGTGGCCCGAGGAAAACACCTTGTGAAGATGAACCAAAACACTGGAAATGAACTGGACTCATTTGTTGAGAAGCATGCTGGTGCCTGCTGGGAAAGGGCTAATCCGTTAGCTTGAGGCACTGTGTGCACGAATGTTCAACACATAAAAAAATCATGTGCACACACTGTCTGTTGAGCCAGTGAATAAGTCCCGGTGAGGAAAACACAGCTCAGCCTTTCCTCCCCAACACTTTGGAGTGGCTGCATGGATCAACCCAAAGCTTTTGAAGGGATTAAGGCACATTAGCCTCTTGACAAACCCATCTCATCACTGTGGAAACACACTGTTTGGGTTTACATACATTTGACCCCTGCACCTGAGATCACGCCGGAGGGGATTGGAGTGTTTGACCCCCAAAATCCACTCCATACAATGTGAGGATCCATTTGATGGACAGAGATCGAAACGACATCATCCCCCACATCTGGATTATCAAACCACACATACAGTGCACCTGGTATTTCCCACACAGGAACAAGACAGCTGGAGTGTGTGTGTGTGTGTGTGTGTGTGTGTGTGTGTGTGTGTGTGTGTGTGTGTGTGTGTGTGTCAGCTTTATTGGCCAACTATGTGTGCAAATACAAGGAATTTGACACTGGTGTTTTGTATACATGTTCATATACAGTAGTCCATATACAGCGGGTACAATTTATATTGATGACAATGACAGATGACACATAGCTCATATCAGCTTTAGTAAATTCAAAAGCAATATATTTTTCTTATCATAATTTGATTTCTAATCAAGGTATATGACTGTACGTTGTTTGTTTGGCACATTTCATTCTTAAAGGCCCCATGGCATGAAAATGTCACTTTATGAGTTTTTTAACATTAATATGAGTTCCCCCAGCCTGTCTATGGCCCCCAGTGGCTAGAAATGGAGATAGGTGTAAACCGAGCCCTGGGTATCCTGCTCTGCCTTTGAGAAAATGAAAGCTCAGATGGGGCAATCTTGCTCCTTATGGTTACCTCCCTTTTCTCTGATTCAACCCCCCCCCACCCCCAGAGAATTTGGCCCACCCATGAGAGAGAGACATCATGGCTTTCAAACAAGCAAAGTGGCAGTTGGTTAAGGCTAGATTTCAGATACAGTATTAGGGGACCACTAAGGTCTATATAAAAGAGACTTCAGATACAGTATTAGGGGACCACTAAGGTCTATATAAAAGAGACTTCAGATACAGTATTAGGGGACCACTAAGGTCTATATAAAAGAGACTTCAGATACAGTATTAGGGGACCACTAAGGTCTATATAAAAGAGACTTCAGATACAGTATTAGGGGACCACTAAGGTCTATATAAAAGAGACTTCAGATACAGTATTAGGGACCACTAAGGTCTATATAAAGAGACTTCAGATACAGTATTAGGGGACCACTAAGGTCTATATAAAAGAGACTTCAGATACAGTATTAGGGACCACTAAGGTCTATATAAAGAGACTTCAGATACGGTATTAAGGACCACTAAGGTCTATATAAAGAGACTTCAGATACAGTATAAGGGGACCACTAAGGTCTATATAAAAGAGACTTCAGATACAGTATTAGGGGACCACTAAGGTCTATATAAAAGAGACTTCAGATACAGTATTAGGGACCACTAAGGTCTATATAAAAGAGACTTCAGATACATTATTAGGGACCACTAAGGTCTATATAAAAGAGACTTCAGATACAGTATTAGGGGACCACTAAGGTCTATATAAAGAGACTTCAGATACAGTATTAGGGGACCACTAAGGTCTATATAAAAGAGACTTCAGATACAGTATTAGGGGACCACTAAGGTCTATATATATATAATTCTGGTGCATTTGCAGCAATGTTAATTAATGTACACTGTCCCTGTCAAATAAATTAAAAGATTTCCCATAATGCACTGGGCTGAGCGGCTGCCTGTGGAGGCTTGATGCTGGAGGATTTGGCGTCACCTTTGACCTTTTTAACTTTGGTTAAGCTGCTGACCCTCTCAGTGGTCAGACTCACCACTGTGCCAAATGAGGCTGGTGACCATTGTGTCATCTGCGAACGTAATCATTTAATAATAATAACTTCATTTAAACACAAAAATAAAACTTGAAGAGAAAGTTAGAAAATGAATCCAGTCCTCAGGATATTTTGATATTGCCTGGATATGAATCACAGTAGCGATGTTTGTCTCCATCAAAATATGCCAAGGTCAAGCCCGACCCGAGACTTTTTATTTTTTATTTTTTTAACCCAAGAATTACAAATTGCCTATTAACTACTCTTTGGGTTCTGTATATTTTCTTCTTTTTCTCTTTTCCTTCTCTTTCTTGGCAAAAAGAGTTACATACCGGTGCATGTACCACTAATTGGAGCGGAGTGTGGAACAACTGGACCATGCATCGGCGCGCTTGCTATGCGTAAAGTCGGCCACTTTTTCTGAGCTGCACTCAAACGGTGTCCCTGGATCCTGGAGGACACAGGCAGAGGACAACAATGATGTCACACGGACCGAACCAGACCCTTTTCAGACTAGGACAGTGTAAATCCCGCTTTAGGCCACTAATATCTTAGAGCCACGGTCGGTGCCATAGGTTCTAACTTGCACTAACCTCAGTCAATGAGTCAGGCAGACTACACTAACATATGTGCCCAGATCTCAGAAAGTAACATGGTATCATAACTAATTAAAAGATTATGGACAAAACTATGACAATTAGATTGAAGTTGTAATAAACAAGCATTTTGCTTTAACCCTCATGTTGTCCTCATGTTGTCCTATATCAATGTTCTTTTTAATTCCCCAAAATAACATGATTGATTCCACACAACGCTCTTTGCCAAGTACAAATCTCTACTTTCATTAATTTTAGGGCGTCTTATTCAATTTTATAGCATTTGAAAACAAATTGAAGTGTTTTGAAATAGTATTGAGTAAAAGTTGACATATTCCAGTCTGTGATTATCATCAACATCCATTCCTTTAATTTTAGTCTCAATAATTCCTAATTTCTGCTTTTCTAACTCAAACATTAGGTATAATTTCCTATAAATGAGGTTCATTGACCATAAATTCCCGAAATAACCGTAAAACTAAAGTTAATAAGTTAGTGTTACGTAGTAGTGTAGTGTGTGTGACAAACATTGAAAAAAAGCGTCAAAAGTGTCGAAAAAAGGGACAAAAACGTGAGAAAAAGTTTAAAACGTCGAGAAAAATCGTCAACAAAAGTGTTGATTTTCAATTTTGACGTTGCTCTCTCAGACACACACACACACACACACACACACGTCCCCGCCGGCGATTAATGGCATATATTAGATCATATGTTGTCCATTAGCTAATATGCCGGGGCCACATAAGAGGAGTGGCCAGGGTGCGTACACACATTGCACACCCATGCAGGAGATGTGACCCCCAGAGACTCCTGATACTTGAATTAATCATAGCAGGCGGGGGCGTCTCCACAACAACAAGCTACACACCAGATTATCTGGGTGGAGGATTTTTGAAAACATAAACATTAGTTTAGAGGTGCAAAGATGAGTCAATTAGTTGTCAACTATTAAATTATTAAACTATTTTGATAATCAATTAATCCGTTTGACTTATTTTTAATGAAAAAGAAAAGGTAAAAATACTCTGATTCCAAATTGTTTCTAATAAGAAGTATGAAGCTGTTTTTTTTTTTTTGTCCTAACAGGTGCAACAAAGCTTAGAGCAGACTCAGTCTATACACACCCAGGGTGGGGGAATCTCTGGGCCCCTCAAGTTTTGATTCTCATGCAGCAATTTACTTATGTACATTTCCATGCATGATTTTAAAAAAATATACATATAAATCTGAGTTTGTTAGATTTTGACATATATTTGTCACACACAGGTTGTAATGAAATGTTTTGTCTACTGAGGCTTTTATTGTCTAGTCATCCCATGCTTCAACCTTAAACATGCTGAGTCACCTTCTCTCCCGGTCATGTCAGAGGCTGAGTCATGTTTAAAAGTGGAGAACATGAAACATGAGGTGGTCAGACGTAATGTGATAAAGTAGATCAACAGCCTTTATGTTTGCCTAATTATTTTATGTGTGTATATATACAAAACTTTTATTTATTTTTCCTTTTGGCCATTTTTGTGTTTTTTTTGTTCTGCACTCTCGCCTAAACTCTAAGTTTATCGTAATGTTCTAGAGAGAATCACGATGCATCTAAGAATCGAGAAGAATCAAAGGGCACGCCCTCATACTCTGCTTCTGACTGGCTAGTAGTCCTTACCTAGGTACTGTCAGGACACGCCCTCATACTCTGCTTCTGACTGGCTAGTAGTCCTTACCTAGGTACTGTCAGGGCACGCTCTCATACTCTGCTTCTGACTGGCTAGTAGTCCTTACCTAGGTACTGTCAGGGCCCTCATACTCTGCTTCTGACTGGCTAGTAGTCCTTACCTAGGTACTGTCAGGACACGCCCTCATACTCTGCTTCTGACTGGCTAGTAGTCCTTACCTAGGTACTGTCAGGGCCCTCATACTCTGCTTCTGACTGGCTAGTAGTCCTTACCTAGGTACTGAGCATGTGTGACTCCCAACAAAGATGGAACAGAAGTGAGATGTCTCACTCTGTAGCTAAAACAGAGAGCTCAACACACAGGGTGAAAAGAGGAGCTGCAGCAATGTGCAGCACAACAAAACTATGGTGTTTTTGGAAATTAAATCATATAAACAACCTCAAAATAAAATTATGAACCTGAAAATGAGCAGAATTTGAGTACTTTAAGACCTTTTAACAGAACAAATAACTATCAGCTGCCTTGTTTATAAAAAAAAAGCAAGTTATGTATTGGATTTGTTCGTCTTAGTTGCCTATAATAAATACCTTTTTTATTTCATAAAAGGCTTATAAATGGTCTCCCAAATTATTGATAAAAATCATTTCAAAACAGTCATTATTCCCTTATTATTAAGTTACGGGGCTAACCATCATGCCAGGAGAGGCGAGTGCGTGAAGGAGTGGAGGGTGTGCGGCTAGCTCAGACATGTCTATAATAACAGCAGGACAGAGGGGGGGGCGAACACTGGAAAAGCAAAGATTACACCTAAAACATTTGACATTTGTCGTTGCCGTAGATACGGAAGGAACTAAGTGACAATGACGGAAGTACCCACATGGCTAGATTAGATGGGAGCTGTTAGTTTTTTTGTATTGTGTCTATTATCACATATGCTCTCTCTGTAGATGTTTGGGTCCAGCAAATAGATGGGCCCGGTAGTGAGCGATGGGCTTTCTTGTTTGTACATGTCTCTCCTCTGTAGTGTCACTCAGGGTTTGGGAGCTTAGACCATGAGAAAAAAGGCTCCTGGCCTGCCCTCTCATCCCTGGTTCCTGTGTCTTGGGTGACATCATCCATTCCAGAAGGTGCTGCTACATCATTAAGCACAAAGCTGCTGTCGTGGAGCACGCCACGCTCTTCCTCCACGCACTTCAAACAAGCCTTTTGTCTTAAAAGCAGCTGCTCTTCCTCTCTTCGAGGCACACTACTTAAACAGTTTTTACAAGCATGAATAAATCAAAGTGACTATTTATTTTCAGCCATCATTTCGGGCTACATAAGCATCAGGCATATGAACAACATGCTGTATGTATGACAACAGGAGGGTTAGGTTAGGAGAGAGTGCTTGGAGTTGTTCTCAAGGCGTCTTTAATGTGAGGGCCTTAGAGTAATATTTCCAATTAATATATCAACATATATAATGTGGTGTATCTCTGGGAATCATCTCTTTTTAAAAAAAAAAATACCTTCCAAAAGAAAAGTTGTCTATTGGCTCAACTTGCCCCAATAAGGGATAGCCTAAGTTAAGCAAAATAAGTTGAGCCACATGGCAGATTGTTGCCTGGGAAGCTTAAGGGTTAATGTCAGTTAATTCTGGGCACTTCTCTATATGCTAGCAAGATGATGTAGTCATTTCCTGAGGACACAATTAATAATATTCACTATTTTTATAAATAGACACTTAACCTATGCTATAATACTCATCTTGTATGGCTCATATTTTTCTTTTCTCACTCTGACCACCTGCCGTCTGCCCTCGTCCCCTCTCTGACGTCTTCATTTTGTTTTCCTCACTTGTCTATCTGGTTTTCCTAAACTAGTGGATTTAGAAAAAATGATACTTCTGGGAGTAGTTTTAAATCACTATACTTTTTACTTTTACTTGAGTAGATTTGTGAAAGAAACTGTCTTCGTCCGCTACGTTAAGTTACAATGAGCTTCTTAGTTTTCTTTTAACCTCTTTGGTATTCTATTTATTGTTTTCTCAGATGGACACCGTGAGGTCTCTGCATCCCACATCGGCATCTACTGGGATGTACGGTACAGATCTGTGTAATATATCCTGTATCCCATGTGCCATTATCATTACATCTGTGCATAATCTTTTATTTGGGCAATTTCCAAAGTGCAATTTAATTTATTGTATAATATTGTTTGCTTTATATATATGAAAAATAAAGGTCTAAAATGCCCAAAACATAATCTTTAAAAAAATAAGAATAAAAAATAAATAGTTCCATCATGTAACTACTTTAAAAACCACAAACTGTAGTTTTTAGTTTGTGAAGAGATTAAATGAGATGATGTGGAAGCTTGACTTATCAAATCCTGACTGATCCTGATGCTTTTAGCACAAGAACACAAGATTGATATTTATCTTTTGTTGAGGTATTCCTTTAACCAGATTTTAAAGTAATGAGTGGAAGACATTCTTTCTATGTTAAATGCATTCAGGAGGGTAACTGTCAAGGACCCCTGAGTCCCTCCCAACCGTACTTTGGTCATCTCTAAGGGTGAGCCTTCAGTGGGAATTTCCACAGTATCAGCTAGCCTAAACAAACACAGAGTAACCACTGCAGGCACCTGTCACACATGGAAATCCACCATCCTGTGACTCATTCCCTTTCACACAATGGCTAACCTGTAATTTACCCCCTAGCACTTAACGAGACCATCGGCGTAACATGAGGAGATGTGAAGAATCGACGGCTGTTTTCTTTGGCCAAGTTCACTGGACCTGAATGGATGGGACGGCTTCTCTTTTCACTGGATGTGAGGCTTGTTTCCTTCAGCTCTGAGGCCTGGGCCGGCTCTGAGGCCTGGGCCGGCTCTGAGGCCTGGGCCGGCTCTGAGGCCTGGGCCGGCTCTGAGGCCTGGGCCGGCTCCTCGCCCCGCAGCCACAGAGGATTGGATATCAGAAACACCTCGCTGTTTGAGGTTTACGCGGTTTCTGGACATTATATTTGGGTATAAAGTGTTAGTTCTGTCTTTTCTGGGACCTCAGGACCTCGGCTACAGAGAGTCCTGCTGAAGACATTTTTGTACCAATGGGTCCATCTGGTGTACTTACGGAGAAGTACACATGTCAATCCCAGTCGAGGCTTAACTAATTCAGAAATGAACAAGCTCTTTACCTTGAGATGAAATTGGGGGTTATGAGTTATTTTACCCATTGTTTCCATTTGGATAATTAATTCAATTCATAAAGAACACCCTTAAATGTCATACATAACCTGGACTGTGGTCATAACATCTACATATCAAACTTATTCCCTGTTACATATTGTTCTTATTCTTCTGTCAGTCAGTTTATAGGTTATGTTTATGTTTTATAGTCATGGTTAATATTGTATCATGATCTACTGCATTGTTCAAACCCTGCCCTGTTCACTTTTTCACTTTTTCACTATCATATTTACACACTCATATATATATATATATATATATATATATATATATATATATATATATATAATATCTCACCTTATCATGGTCAAAGCATTTCTGAGTGATTTTTATTTTTATTCTTATGTATGTGTGATATATGTGTGTATATGTGTGTATATGTGTATATATGTGTGTATATGTGTGTATATGTGTGATATATGTGTGTATATGTGTGATATATGTGTGTATATGTGTATATATGTGTTTGTTGTGTATATGTGTGTATTGTGTATATATGTGTGTAATTTGATATTGTGTGTATATGTGTCTATATGTGTTATCTATCTATCTATCTATCTATCTATCTATCTATCTATCTATCTATCTATCTATCTATCTATCTATCTATCTATCTATCTATCTATCGACATGGTAGCACCAATGAAATTCATGTTGAAATTAACTGAAAATGTACTTCTGTCATATTTCTCTTTCGTGTGACATGTCATAAAATCCATGTTTGAATATGTAACGTTTCCCTCTACGTAACTATGTATTTTGAAAAGCACACCTTCGAATGTAAAATGGATGTGATCATGTGATATATCGCATTCTTACGTGCATCTTCAGAAAATAAACGCCCTATTCAGTTGCTAATAAACTACAGTGACCAGCTGTTTTGGGAAATTACAGACACTTTTTGTTATGAGTCATTTTTATTTTAACAGAGGATCAAATGACTATGTGAAAGGGTTGCCCTGCCTGTCTGATTCATCCATACATCCATAACCTGGGGAAAATATATTTATCTATGCAACAACTGCCATAGTAAAATATGAACAAACTACTATCCACAGAATATAGAAGCCACGCACGGGTGTGTGTCCCTGCACCTTCTCTCACAACTAGAACACACACACTTAGAGAAATATGAAGGCAAATCAACTGTATCTGTGCCACCCCCCAGCTCACTCCCCCCCAGATACAACTCTCCCATCCTCCCATACCAAACCCTTCACGCTCTCACCCCTCACCTGTCAGTCATTCCTGGGTCCCTGGTGCTCAGGGGACCACAGGCCTGTCAGACCTCCAGCAGCCCCTCAAAGAAATATCCTCCCTCCCTTCACAATCCACCCGTCCCTCCCCTACCTCACCCCCAATTCCTCTTAGGCCCGCCACACAAAAATAAAGTCACATTGAAGACAGAGTGGTCGGGGCTCCTGCTTTGCAGATCAGTCAGTGGATACCTGATTGTCACTCACAGGGTTGGGCCCTTAATCCTATTGTTTCTCCGACAGGATTACTCTCTGTGGTCCCTCTCTCCCTGTGACTGCGCGCGGGAGAAAGGCCAGATTAAGGGGATTAGCGTGTATCCTCCTGACTTGTCAAACTGGGATGTAAGGAACCATTGACTTTCTTGGGGGACCCTGAATGAGGAGAGGCAGAGAGATGCCTAAAGAAGAGGTCATGAAAGGCAGCGAACAAGCCAAAATTCCCGAAATACAATGCGATTTGTTTGCTTTTGTTCCCTTGAACTGGGCTGAAAAGTTCAAAGGGGCCAGCTCCGAGGAGAGATGGGGGGGGGGACTATTAAAGTGGCTACAAAACCCCAGCAACACTTTTAGTATGAAGGTCCCGAGCTATACTCTAATTTTAAAGCCTATATTATTTCAGGTCATCATGCGCTAGCATGGTGCATTTTGATAATGTTATGCTTCAACCTGTGTGTTGTGCTTGGGTCAAATTGGCCCGTTTCAAAGTGTTTTATTTCAGAAATATGGATTTCTTTCAGCCAAATTGCCCAAAAATAACATTGATGAGTCCATACAACATTCTTTAGGTAAAATGAATGATAACTTTCATTGATTGGGTTCTTTATTTAATCTTATAGAATTTGAATTCCTTTTTTTTTAATGGTTTCAAAACAGTATCGGGACTAAACTTCGACATCTACCCATCTGAGATCCACTCAACATCCTCTGATCTGAACTATTAGTCAAAATAATGTATAATTTCATTCAAATGAGTTTTTTTGACCATGAATTCCAAGAATAAGTATAAAACCTATTATTAAACCAGCTCAGGTTTTTGAAAAAAACACCCAAAGCATGGAAAAAGTGACAAATAAATCAGAAAAAGCAACAAAAACATTGGAAAAGCACAAGAAAAAATTCAATTTTGACCTGGAAGGAGAAGTTCATGGTTAACGGGAAGACAACACAAGGGTTAATAAAGAAAAACTCCGGCACACTGTCTAACTTGCAAAAATACATCAAGTTTAATAGTAGGCAACGTTTCGGTACTTGACCATCTTCGAAAAACGTTGCCTACTATTAAACTTTTTTTTTCAAGTTAGACAGTGTACAGGAGCTTTACTTTGCAACTTTTGACCTGCGTGAATTCCCTGCTACTTGGAAACAAAGAAGATGGATGCTGCTGGCGAACAGCGGCCTTTCCAATTGGCTTTGGCGGCGACTCTGGAAGACTTGGAGTTAAAGGAGAATTCCGGCCAATTTTTATGTTAATCTTGATCGCTATAAATATGCGAGTACTTTTGATTGAAAAACCTTTGAGCTCTGACTAGCTTAAAGGTTTCACGTTACCTCAAGCTCATACCCTGGATATCCATTAACTATACCCTTGTATAGTGATGTATCTAATATAGGCGGGCCAGAGGCGAGCTGCACCAATCACATCGGTGTATCTGATGTAGGCGGGGCCAGAGACGAGCTGCACAAATCACATCGGTGTATCTGATGTAGGCGGGGCCAGAGACGAGCTGCACAAATCACATCGGTGTATCTGATATAGGCGGGGCCACAGACGAGCTGCACAAATCACATTGGTGTATCTGATATAGGCGGGGCCAGAGGAGAGCTGCACCAATCACATCGGTGTATCTGATGTAGGCGGGGCCAGAGACGAGCTGCACAAATCACATTGGTGTATCTGATATAGGCGGGGCCAGAGGCCAGCTGCACAAATCACATCGGTGTATCTGATATGGGCGAGGCCAGAGGCCAGCTGCACAAATCACATCGGTGTATCTGATGTAGGCGGGGCCAGAGGCCAGCTGCACAAATCACATCGGTGTATCTGATGTAGGCGGGGCCAGAGGCCAGCTGAACAGATGACAACAGTCTAATCTACCAGTTAGCTCCGCTGGTAGCTAAGCGTACTGGGCCCTGGATACGTCACCCCGTGTGTTGTTGTGATTGGTCGTAGTGTTATCCAGTTGTGTGCAGTGAGATTTTCAAATGCACGCTTTTTCAAATGGGCCACTTTCATTACTTGATGCCAGACCTTTAATCTTTCGGATTTGGGTCTGGATTTCCAGGCTATCGAGCTCAAGCACCCATGGAAAATACTGAGCATCCATGTGTCACATCCACCAGACTGCCAGTAGGCTACATTCATTTCAAATGAAACATTGCAGTGGAGCGTGAGAGCGCTGATCACGGTTACATGTCAGTTAAACTTCTCATCTCCAACCCTATCTGTATTTGTGAGAAGTGGTGCTGTCCTGAGTTGAAAGATGGTGTACTTTACGAGTTAATAGGCGTGTGTGTTCGTGTCGGTCGCTGTCCATTTCCTAAGGTTTTTGACTACTTAGCTCTGCCATTCCTCGGATTTGGAATTCTTACAGGTGGTGTAACTATGTATTAGTGTTCTTTATTATTTTTTCTGCTATAGTGTCTTGCTGGAAAATGTAACTTTTATGCATAAAGTACAGTAATGTATATTTGGTTTATGGGTACCTTGCAATATTTGTTGTACATTTATATTGACTCTTGTCTGATACGTTTGGCTAACCAGTGGCTATCTGTACATCTATACTAAGCGCAAATCAGTCCAGAAGGCATCAATAAATCAGTTTGGATGGTCATTGAAAAACGTATTATTGGAGAAGGGGGGGGGCTCAAGTGTATTTTGACCAAAGATCCCAAATCTCCTCCCGTAGCCCCTTAAATACAAAACTAAAGTCCCTAAGACAAAATATTATGAATAAATAAATTATGGTGTAGGGCCTATTAAATTGGATAAATATCCCATGGTGAAATTCACAAGCTACCTGCCAAGTCAAAGGCTGAACCTATTTCTCCATCTTACCCCTTACCCCCAGCCCTTGAAATCAAGTGGTAAGGGCTAGGGGTGAAAACACCCCCCTATGAAATGGGACACCACTTGGTTACATCACCATACAGTATTGTTGATCACAAACTTCCAAGATGGCGTCTGCAAGTGTGTCTATGTCTAGGGTTTTGACAACAGTGTCATAGGCACATATTCATATATTTTATAGTTATTTTATGTTAACTTTGGTGGTGCAAAGGCAGATGTTCTTATCTGTGTAGTACAATACATATGTGTATACAAACACATGGTGTGTTCTATATCTGTTTCAGTTATCACTGTCTTTATTGCCCAATAAATTAAACATAACAGGCAAAAATATTGCATAAAATATATTATATTACAGAACCATTATCAACTATTAGAACCATAACTTAAATGTCGCACACATAAAAAGGCACTCAAATGTGTAAAAAAAAAAGTTAAAAAAAAAGACACACAAGACCTAGGGGAAGGGGTAGATGGAAAGAGAAAGAGAAATTAAATGAGATTCATCCTTACTTTGGTGAAAGTAACCCAGTAGCCTACCGCAAAAGTAGCGTAACACATAACAATAAGTAGGCTAATTACTCTCAAATGGCAGTAACTATAATATATAACATTTTGGAAGTACGTTAACTTGCCCAACACTGTTAGTCTATTGATAATGACATTTTGGTTCCTATTCAATCGCCCCGCTGGATTCAATTGAAAAGATTTACTGTTGTGATAGCAGACGCACACGTCCAGCACCATTTCAGAGTGACGGCGGAAAGAGCCAATCACTGTCCAAGAAACGGCAACATTCACGAATGGACCAATGAGCCACTCTGGCTGAGAGTAATAGCGATCGGAGGAGGAAGTTAAAGTTGGACTTGTTTTGGTTAGCCACTGAGACGGACTTTTTGTTAACAATGTGACAGTTAAATAACAATTTAGTGCTTTATACATATTAGTATTTCATATTTTTTGGCAATGGGGTCACTGAAGTTCAACGCTGGCCAAGAAAATTCAGCGACGGCGGCCACAGTTGCAGAGGTAACAACTAACTTAGCCGATGTTCTTTAGATAAGTTTGCGCTAGCGCTAGCTACATTAACTTAGTTAACGTTAGCATATTGGCTAAAACGAATTAGTCCCATTTTGACTGAGCAAGTAACTTAAGCGTTAACTTTTTGGTCATTATTTTGGTTGCTGACTAGAAGATTGGGGGATTTTTTTTCAACTAACGTTATTTTCCTTGTAGGCCAGTTTTCGTTTTCGCCCCAGCAGAGACATGGGTAATGTTAACGTTACTAAAGTTAGCAGTAACTTAGCAAAATGTTACAATAGCAACTTATATTAGGCTAGCTAGCTAACTTGGCTAACGCCGGCACTCGTTTTAAATGTGTTTTACACAAAGTTATACGGATGATTAGCTAGTGCATATCTTAACGTCATTTAACTCCTGAACCAGTATGGACTGTCATAACCCTATATGACGGTCCCAAATGAAGCCTATAAATATTATTTAAAGGAATGCTGAATTAATAACTCGTAGATTAAAGTAGCTAGTGACATGGCACATTTTACACAGCATTATTTACATCCTTTTAAGTGAATAAATCTATTAAGACATACTTTTTACTGTAGTGATAGCTACTGTTGTTAGTAAGTACTGCCAAATGATGTAACTAATATGTCATAAACCCAAGTGACACTAGCTTGATATCAAAATACAGCATTTGGTCATGGTGGGTATTTATATACCGGCCATATAGCTGGCATTCATAAACAGGGCACAGAATATGGTGGAATAGGAAGTAGGTCTGTAAGCACTGCCTACAAAGTTGGAAAACGAAAGAGTGACACATTGGAATCTAATTATACCGGCTGGTTAAGTTAGCTGTATTGTGGAATCAAATAATCAGTCTTTGCAGTATTACTACTATTGCATATAGAAATTGTAGTTTAATGTGTCAGCACATCTACAGTAGGGCTGGGCAATACATCAATATGAAATCGATATCGTGTTATGAGACTAGATGTCTCAGATTTTGGATAGCGTACTATTGTGAGTGGTGTCTTTTCCTGGTTTTAAAGGCTGCATTATAGTAAAGTCATGTACGTTTCTGAACTTACCAGACTGTTGTAGCTGTTCTGTTATTTACCTTATTTTTTTACTGATGCAGTATTGCGATTTATTTTTACAGGCCAGTTATTTAATGGATCAGGATACTCTGCATCCTGATAAGGTTATTTCATGGGTGTGTAAACTTATGCAAGCCACTGTAAGTTTACTAAAGAGTTACACAACATTATATAGCTGGTTACACTGCTGTCTGGTGGAGATCCCAACACACTACAAATAGGAAATATCAGCCATATCAGTGGCTATAACTAAACAAAACGACAGCATAACCCTCTATCGGCAGATATTGCTCGTTGATGACCATAAATTGTTATCGGAGGCTAAAAAGGGGATCGGGGCATCTCTAACATTAACTGTGTCCACATGGAGTGCATGTAGCCATGCAAGCAACAAAACACAGCCACTGATTAGAGCCATTTTACCCAAAAATGCAAAGCACCATTAAGGAATGAGACACAACCAATGAAATAATGTTCCAGTAGCTCCATCAACCCAGTGTTTGTGACAGACGTGTCATGTGTGTCATGATGTGGTGTGTTTGTGTATTTACAGGCCAAGTTGGTGTGCCTGGGGTTAAACAACCAGAGCTACATCTGTGAGTCGGGTCACTGCTGTGGAGAGACACAGTGCTGCAGCTACTACTATGAACTGTGGTGTGAGTTCCCCACCTCTTCTTCATTCTGAAGTGTTTAAATGGTTTCTCTTATTGGCACACAGAACTATAAGCACACCAATGTGTCCATAAATAAGCCATACAGCTTATACAATGTGCATTTGCTGTATTTGTACTTTTATCCAACAAATGTAACCCTGAGAGTAAAGGAAATCTGAAATCCAACAGAAGGGGATGTAGAAGGAGGAGCTGAGCAGCGAGTGGGGCCCGGTCCCTGTGTCTAATCTATCACTTACAATCTGCTACTGGGCTGCCTCTCATTAGAGAAACCTCCTGGTGTTTTTTCTATTTATTTATGGTTTCACTTAAGTTTTTTTGATACAAATAAAAAGCCAAAGCCAAAAAGTGTCAGTGGCCAAAGTTGAAAAAACAAATCTCACTACTTCTTCAGCAGTGACGTTGTGTCACGCTGGCACAGCAAAGATCTATCTCTGTACTGTTCACGCTACACAACTTGATGTTTTGTAAAAAGGAGTCTTGAAGTCGTTTCCAATTAGATTTTTCATTTTTAATGTCACGATTTGATTCAATTTTTGATTTTAACATTTTACCTTTCAGCACCAAAGGCCATGCTTTTATAAGACTATCACGTCTTTATTTGTAAACAGATCATTGGTTTTATTCCTTGACAAATTGCATTTACATCAGAAATTTCTACAAAACCACACTGTTTGACACAGAGAAGGGGTCTCACACACACACACACACACACACACACACACAGAGTACCCATCAGAGCAGACAGGATGAAGTTTGTGCTTTGGCTGAATTCATACAAATTCCGGCAACGCTGCTCTTGCGTGGGAGTTGGGTTGGGAACCGGAGTGTTGCAGGTTCAAGTCCCCGTACGAATATGGATTGGTAGCTGGAGAGATGCCAGATCACGTCCTGAGCACTGCCAAGGTTGAGCAAGGCACTGTACCCCCCACCCCAACTGCTCAGGGCACTGGTCCAGCTGGCAGCCCAGTCACTCTGACATCTCTCCATTTGTGCACACCCCTAATAAACATAACAATACACACACACACACACACACACAGAGTATATACAAACCATAAACCCTCATCTACAGATCATTTCGGTAAAGAGTGTTTTTCCTCTTCTTCCTCTCAGCTTTCTCAAAATAATTTGGCTAATTTATATGTTTCACATAATAAGGTTAAGTCATGTTGTGTGAACTATGTACAGTATGTATATAATACAATAATTATTATACTTAATTATTTGTGCTCTTATGTGTCACAACATGAAAGTGTGATGCAATTGAGAGGTTTGACTTATTTTGTCAATGAAAAGAATTTAGTAAAAAAATGTATTGCTACTCCGTACTCCAGCTAAGATAAAAAATAAATAAATAAAAAAAGAAAGACGAACTTTGCACCGTTTGTCAGTATATGTATGAAGTGTGTTTTGGGACATCCCTGCAGGGTTCTGGTTGGTGTGGAGTCTGATCATTATCCTGACGTGCTGCTGCGTTTGCCATCACTGGCGCTCCAAGCAGCGCTTCCAGCAGCAGCGCCGGCAGAACGAGATCAACCTCATCGCGTACAGAGAGGCTCACAACAACTCTCAGCTCCCCCTCTATCTCAGTAAGTAGCTGTCTGCTATGCTGCCATTCCACTGCCTCTACACATTCCGCACATAGTTAGTTTCTACCTCGCAGACACATTACCAGCCGCACATTGTACATGTTTGTACATTGCTTGGGAAATAAAAGATTCTAGCTTGCTGAGCAAGTTGAACTGAACACCCCTCCACTGAGCTGCTTTCTGAATTTTTCAAAATGGTTGACCTGCCTACAGTGTACATATAAGGGAAATATCATCTTTCATACGCCTCTGTATTGTGTTACTATCCAGGATTCTTGCCCACATACCTGCTGCCGGCCTATGAAGAGGTGGTTGGCCGTCCAGTCACGCCTCCTCCTCCTTACACCCCTCTTCAGTCAGCACCTCCACCCACGGAGCCACCTGAGGAATCTCCTCGCCCCCAGTCGGCAGTCATCGTCCGCAGTGGCGCTGATGCAGCGCTCGCTGCTACTCCAGAGGTCACGCAGCAGACCAACCTTCACAGCGCTTACAACCCCAACAAGGACTCGACACCGGGCAGGTACCGGCGCTTCACAGGGGATTCTGGGATTGAAGTGTGTGATGGCCAGGAACTGTGGGATCAGCACAGCCTTTTAGAAAGAGGAGATGAGACGGATGAAGAGGGCTCGGGCCAAACGGAGGACCCGTGTGAAGGCTCTGGTCCCGAGACCTTTGAACACAGCCATATTAGTGGTGCAGTCATTCATGAAACCCTAGACGGACACACAGCTGTGGACACAGAGCCACAGTCTCTTAATCCAAAATAATGTCTGTAACAAAACTCTGCAACAGTCACTCACTCATACCTAACATCATACCTTTGGTGCTCAGGGTGTATAAAGTGTACGTTTGACTAACACCAGCGCTTGTAGCAGGCCAGTTTGACTAAATATTTTAATAATTTTCACACAAATTGTGAATCCATTATGCAACTTAAAGTGTGTGTTTTCTCAAATTTTAGTTTTACAAGTTTGGACAGCTGCTGATGTTGATGAGCTGTCTGCCTTGAAACGTTTCCTGCCAGGAGGAAGCACTGATACTTATGTGTTTTCATACATATTGTTTTCAGCTTTGTTCAAGGGTTACCTGAGATACAGAGCCCCATGTAACTAAAGGGACTGCTGCTCTGTCACTGACTGTAGACTGTAGCCAACTCCACCACATTTTCTTTTTGATTGTGGCTTCGACGCTGATACTGATATCTGTGGCAAGCTGTCGTCAGCCTGCTGTCTAGTGGTAGCTATCTCTTAAAGCGCTCATATTCTGCTCATGTCCAGGTTCATAATTGTATTTTGAGGTTGTACCAGAATAGGTTTCCATGGTTTCACTTTCAAAAAATGCCATATTTTGGTTTTACTGCACATTGCTGCAGATCCTGTTTTTACCCTTTTGTGTTTAGGTCGCTGTTTTAGCTCCAGAGTGAGACATCTCACTTCTATACTATCTTTGTTGGGATATGCACATGCTCAGTAGCTCGGTAAGATCCCAACAGCTAGATAACTCTTTCTCCAGCCTTGGTCAGTCCAAGGCAGAATTAGCTGGGAGACTTCTTCTAGACAAGGGACATTTGTGGAATACCTGCACAACAGGGACAGGAAGTAGTTCTTTTGGAGATTCTGGTCAACTAGTAGCTGTTGTAGCAGTGTTTCACCATTGAGAACAAGCTAGCATGCTACGGTTAGCCACCTCGTCTCTAGTGACGTAGAAAGCCGTGCAGATGACGAACAGCTCACCCGGAGACTGAAGACAGAGGACACTCAGAAACCGGATCTCACTCAAAACAGCATGGATGGGTTTTTTCCAAGTTTGTATGTGTGTCAAAGCACCAGAGACACAAAATAACCCCCCAAATCCCAGAAAAGGTGATTTTATTTTTTTATTTTTTATTTCCTCTCATAATATGGGCACTTTAAACTCTTAGGTTGTAGTAGGTCATTAATGAGCAGAAGTACTTTAGCATCTATGTAATGAAGTACTTCAAGATGTCAGGTACTTAGCCAAAAACAGACAATTGTGGCTGGTTCATAAACTCAGTTTCTGGAAAGATTTTCCACAAAAATGATTATATCTTGATCCATATCATTGTCATGATCTAAAATGACATGTATTGCAAAGGTGGGTTTTATCCATTCTGTCCACTAATAGGGCTGGCCAATGGGGAGAAAAACTGAGATCACGATATTCTTGACCAAATACCCAATGTCCATATTGCGGCAATATTCTAGGGTTGACAATTGGTGCTTTAACATATCTTCACAGTTTTTTAGATAATTAATCATCAGTAATGTGGACATAATGTCTAAGTGGAGAAAAGGCAAATAATAGAACAGTCTGGTAAGTTCAGAAAATGACATCACTTTACTGTGATGCAGCCTTTAAAACCAGGTAAAGACACCACTTATATCACGATATCCAAACTCTAAGACGATATCTAGTCTTATATCACAATATTGATATAATATCGATATATTGCCCAGCCCTAACTCCTAATAGCTGTGGTTTTGATCAAGTTAAGTTGAACTGTTAATTTCAACTCCATGCCATGTTTGCCGTGATTGCCTCGTCCCAACACGCAAAGGCTTAGCTGAACAGTGTCAAAACTGCAGCCACACACAAACGCCACATACCATTGTGTAGTTATAGTGTGCTGTACGTTAAGTGATCAATTCACTTGTCAACAACTTTGCATATTGGACATTCTTCAGCTATTTGCAGTCCTCTCCCAGTATGAGAAATAATCAATAACCTCTGTCTCTGTGAATGACAATCTATAGTATCATGACCTGCCTTCAGTCAAGACGGTGTGCAAACCAAACCCACAGCCGTGATCCAGTCTGTGCCATAAAGCAGATTACAGTTTGACTTAACACTGTTGCAAATGAATTGGCATGTCCTCCTTTCCTGGAACTAGAGTAAATCAGTCTGCAGAGGAAGCATCAATTTCCCAAGTGGCAGTGGAGCTTCAGTTATTGTGCAAAACCTGCGCTGATGACGTTGCTACCTCACGGGGCAACACTACTAACTTGTAGCATAAAAAAAACAAAACATAAATGGATTCCAAAATATCCATCTAGAAAATTCATGGTGACATCTGTAACTTTCTGAATGTCTTAAAGTGATTGATTTGAAGATATAGTGAACTCCAGCATGTCTGGTTCTGTAGTAAATGATCAGTGTTCTTCTGATAATCATTAGGCCGTGTATAAGTCTTCAGTCAGCTGTCACTCTGGCGTATTAGATGCCGTAGTGCCATAATGTGTAGCCTTATATAACTATTGAGTAGAAACTATTTAGGTGATCTTACTCATACTGTAGCTCTGAAGTCTCCTTGATTTGGACTCAATGTACTCAATGATAGATTCATCATCATTTAATCCATTTTATATCATGCAAGATGTGTTGTGCACACATGAGATCTGGGTTAATGCTGTCAACAATCAAGTGTTTTTCTGAAAGCACACACAAGTTAGTGTTGGACACACTCCATGTAGAAATGTGTCAGTGACACACAGACCTTCCAGTGCACTGAGGGAACTTCTCCAGTGGAGTCAGTCGAGCTCCTTTCCACAAATGCAGCCTTAGACTGTTGTGCAGCACTCTGTATTTATGCTCTTAAATATCTGCTGAATGAAATTATATTTTTCTGTCACATTTTGTATGAAATTATATTAAAAGTTATGGAGATCACATGGCTTCTAGTCTATATCCTCAACGTTCCAATTCACGGGTAGCCAGATTTCATCATTCATTTCGGCTGAGTGTCTGTTACTTTCCTCTGTCTCTCTGTTGGTGCTGTAACCTGCGGCTGATTTCTGAGGACTATGGTTACCTGGTCCTCAGATCTCTGCAGGGTAAATCCAGACAGCTAGCTAGACTATCTGTCCAATCTGAGGACTATGGTTACCTGGTCCTCAGATCTCTGCAGGGTAAATCCAGACAGCTAGCTAGACTATCTGTCCAATCTGAGGACTATGGTTACCTGGTCCTCAGATCTCTGCAGGGTAAATCCAGACAGCTAGCTAGACTATCTGTCCAATCTGAGTTTCTCTTGACTAAAATTACTTCTGAACGTACACATGTTCCACCAAAACAACTTCCTTCCTGAGACTATTTAGCAGCGGCACCGTGGCTCTGGCCGGTGCTTAGCCCCGCCCAAAATGGCTATGATTGGTTTAAATAAATGCTTGATTTTAAAAAGTAACAAAGTTAGATTACAAGTTACTTTATTTTACATTCAGCAGCTGCTGACAATACACCAATCCTGTTGGTAGTATTTATGGACAGGATATAGAGGTGTAGTCGGTGTGGGGAGGGGTTGCAGTTTGGTGGGCTCAGGATCTCATCTCTGTTTTTTGCGGATGATGCGTCCTGCTACGTCCAGCTATGCCCTGCTATGCCACGCTACATACTGTAACGTCCTGATATGACATGAACTAGTTCCATTGTCTTTTATTGTGACTGGTATGGCCACTGTTTATCACCCCCAACTGGCCCCGCCCACCAAGAGCCTGCGCCACTGTCGCACTAAATGCTTGCTCTTGGGGGAATTACTAGAATTGTTGGGTCTTTGTAAATTATAGAGTGTGGTCAACACCTACTCTTTTTTTTATTTTTTATTCTTTCATCTTAATTTGGTTTTGTTCGGATGATTTCTCAAACCAAATTGTGTTTTCTTCTATTTGAAGTGACACCGGAAGATCTTTTACAGCGTGCAGTGACACTGCAGCTGTGGTGACTCACAGTGTTTCAGCAGATATTTTGGAAGCGTGTTCACGATGACGCTCGTTCTGCTCCTTGCTCTCCTCACAGGTAACTTACATTCACTCCTTATTCACATTATCAGGGACTACATTTAACCGTTATGTTGTCCTCCCCGGGTCAAAAACTGACATTTTCATCCCTTTTTCAGACTTTTTTTTAGTTTTCACTAACACCATCTTACTAGTTTTACTACTTTTTGGAATTCATGGTCAACAACCTCATTTATATAGAATTATACCTAATATTTGAGTTAAAAAAGCAGAAATTATGAATTATTTTGACTAATAGTTAAGATCAGAGGAATGAAAGTGATCAATTGTATTTGCAAAGTGCGTTGTAAGGAATCTAATCCATTTTTTATGGTAATTTGGTTAAAAAGAAACTCATATTTCAGATATAGACATTTTTTAAATGATTTGACCCGAGGACAACAGGAGGGTTAAAACGGATCAAACTGATTACTAGAAGAGCAAAAACTACGTTTGACAAGGTTGGAACTCAACTTTAAACTTAACCTTAACTTCAGCCTTTAAGTGTGTTTTGTCTCTATGTGAATTTTGTGACTGTGTGCATTTATTATTATTATTATTAGTAGTAGTAGTAGTAGTAGTAATAATTATCTTCAATCTTTTTTGCTTATCTGTTTTCTCCAATAGTTCCTTCCTTGTTTATTTGTAACAGATTTGTCCTCCAAACCACGTCTGTCTTTCGTTTTTGTACATTCATTCATTCATTTTTAATATCATGTATGATTACTGATGTATTTTGGAAAGTTATTTGTCAAAGTCAATAAGAGTGGTTTCTGTTTCGACAAAGAGCTGCAGCTCAACACCAGCTGTCTGTTGAAGGGCACCAAACCAACATCCTGTGGTTTTTACTTAAAATTACTTTCAACTAAGCAAAAACAGAGATGTAACTTTAAGGTTATAACAAAAAAACAGTAGCCAATTAGAACATGTAAGAATAGCAGAAGTGAGATTTTTTATATTTACAGTGTGTATTTGTGTCTTCACAGTCAGTGAATGTGAAAGCACAGTTGTTGCTGTTCAACCAGGCGATGATGTCACTCTGTCCTGTAAGTATGACATCAAATACCACAAAGCACTGTCAGTTTGTTGGGGTCGAGGACGAATGCCAAGCTTGGGCTGCAACAACCAGCTCATCTCTACAGACGGACACAAAGTGGAAGAAGAAACCAGAGTTTCCAGTAGGTATAAGTTACTGGGACGACTGGACAATGGAGATGTGTCTCTGACCATACTGAACGTCTCAGAGACAGATGCTGGACATTACGGGTGCAGAGTGGAAATACCCGGATGGTTCAATGATGACGAGCATCACTTCATTTTGAGTGTTGAGAGAGGTGAGACATTGATATTTTAAAGAGCCCCTATTATACTCCTTTTTAACATCAAATACTACTACATATACATCATATATATACGTATACAATATATATACTCCTGGGTTTGTACAATAGGTCAAAGCACGTAAAAAACATATCATGGGTGCCTGGTTAGCTCACCTGGTAGAGCGAGCGCCCATGTATAGAGTGTTACTCGTTTACGCTGCGGGTTCAACTCCGAGCTGAAGCCCTTTGCTGCATGTCAAAGCTGTCCTATACAAACAAAAGCCTAAAATGCCATTGCTGCAGCTCATCTGCCTGAAAAGCCCAGTCTGCTCTGATTGGTCCGCTGACCCACTCTAATGTGATTGGTCAATCATATTCAAACAAGCTGCTGGGCGGGCTGTGCTTGCTCTTGGGAAGCACAAATGAAAATCTGGGCTGGCTTTCTCAATCAGTGACATCACTAATGGAGGAAAAAGTGCTGTCTGTGGGAGAGAAAGCTCCATTTGGACTTGTACTTTATACACAAAAAAAATTATATTACACTAAAAAAAGGGTAAATCCAAAAAAAGTATAATAGGGTCTCTTTAATAACAAAAAGGGAAATTGTACAGGAAAAGATATAAGTTATTATTGAAGGATTTAGATAACTTGGATTCTCCATCAGAATATAAAGAGCCACAGCTGGGCAGGACTGGAGAGGAGAGCGGCAGGAAATCCAAAGATACATTAAATCAGCTATATAAAAAAAAAAAACTAATCAGAGTAACATTTGTCTCTGATGAAGACTGATGTTGCGCAGTGATCTTTAGTGGTGTTGCACGGGTTAATGTCACACTGGTTTCTGTTTCAGCTCCACAGACGACCACATCAACAACACACACAGCAGGTACAGCAGGTACAACTCAAACTTGTTTGTCTGTGAGCAGGATTACAGAAAAACTACATTCATGACACTTGGTGGAAGGGTGAAGCATGGGCCAAGCAACACGACATTGCATTTTGGAGCAGAGCTGAATCACAGAGGCAGATACACAAATTATTGTTTTCACGTTGCGAGAAAGAGCGCTTGTGAGAATGCAGAAGTTCTGTTCCAGAAGTAACTTCCTCTCCCTTTGTGTACAGTCATATCTTAACTGTAGACTCAGAATGCCCAGTGTTTAATTTAGTTCAATTCAATTTAACCTAGACCACACAGGAAAAACTTCCTTCTAGACAGAAAGCTTGACTGGTGAGGAAAACCTCCGTCTAGCAGGGCACTGCAGGGCGTAGCTGAGCATCGAGCAGGACCAAGGTGCCACCCTAATCCAAGGAAAACCGTGGGGTGAGAAAACATAAGGACTTTAGGGAATAAGCTCCCCAACGCCTGTGTTGTTGCTGCTTGTCCTAGACCTATGTTAGTACATCGTGTGCAAGAATAAGACCCAAATCTGACCTCAGCCTAACCCCCCGTGTTAAATACATAATTAAAACTTGAATATTACTGAAAAGTCTGATATGTTGAAGCTCGTCGGTCTCCAGTCTGCAGCAGGTTTTCTTCAGCAACTTTGAAACTGAGATGAATGCGACTGATGTGACATTCCCAGAGCAGTTTGCAAGTTACAAATAGGCATGTTTTCAACAGTGCATTGCACACGTTTATGACAAAAAAGGCAAATTGTATCATAAGAGTTAAAAGTTAGTATTGAAGATTTCAGATTACTGAGATTATCCATCAGAATATAAAGAGTCACAGTTGGACAGGACTGGAGAGAAAAGCTTCAGGAATCCAAAGAGAATTCAAAAAGAAGACTTCAATCAGCTTCTCCTCCAGTCTGCAGCATATTTGGGGAGAGAGTAACATTTGTTTCTGATGAAGACTGATGATGTTCACTCGTGTTGCACGTGTCAATGCTACTCTGGTTTCTGTTTCAGCTCCACGGACGACCACATCAACATTTACAGCAGGTACAACCCAATCACAAAGAGAGTGGATGATGGTTGAGCAGGAGGATTCATTCCCACTTTTAACTCTAGCGTTGTTAGTGAAGACCAATCTGTTTTCATTTGAGCTTTAAAGTGCCCATATTGTGCTCATCTTCAGGTTCATAATTGTATTTAGAGGTTGTATCAGAATAGGTTTCCATGGTTTCATTTTCAAAAAACACCATATTTTTGTTGTACTGCACATTGCTGCAGCTCCTCTTTTCACCCTGTGTGTTTAGGTCTCTGTTTTAGCTCCAGAGTGAGACATCTCACTTCTATCCTATCTTTGTTGGGAGCTGCACATGCTCAGTAGCTCGGTAAGATCCATCAGCTGATAACTCTTTCTCCAGCTTTGGTCAGTCCAAGGCAGGATTAGCTGGGGGACTTCTTCTAGACCAGGGCCACTTGTGGAATACCTGCACAACAGGGACAGGAAGTAGTTCTTTTGGAGATTCTGGTCCACTAGTGGCTGTTGGAGCAGTGTTTTGCCATTGAGAACGAGCTAGCATGCTACGGTTAGCCACCTCGTCTCTAGTGACGTAGAAAGCTGTGCAGATATTGAACAGGTCACCCGGAGACTGAAGACAGAGGACACTCAGAAACCGGATCTCACTCAAAAACAGCATGGATAGGTTTTTTTCCAAATTTGTATCCATGTGGAAGCACTAGAGACACAAACGTTTTTTTCATAATATGGGCACTTTAAACTCTAGATCAGAACTCCATAAACAATGGATACATCTATTTTTAAAACTTCATCATGACTCGTGTTGCTGACACAGCTGGACCAAAAACATCTGCTTTCATTGCCTTGTCCTGCAGGTCCAACAACCTTGCTCATCCTTACCTCCCCCCCCAGCAGCATCACGGCCGAGGTGAGAGTGACAGACTTCCTGTGTAAAAAATAATAATATTGTTGGAAATATATTCAGACTAACAACTAAAGGTGAAAACTGTGAACCCAATCTGCAGCTGAAATCAAGTCACTTTCAACAGCTGGGTCCATTATTTGAGAATCGTTATAGAAACAGGAAGATGTTTTCCAGACAGCAGCTTGTCTTGTAGTAATCCCAGTTTATCAACTGATCACCAACAACTTACTGTTGTAAAGTGTGTGTTTCTACAGGAGAGCAGCATTGTGAACGAGGTTCTGCTGTGTGTTCTGTTGGGGGGGTTGGTAGTTTTGCCAGCGGTCGTCATCGGTAAGTACCTAACCCTAACAGTCATTTTCAGTCATTTTCATGGCTCATGTGGAATTATATAAGTTAACTTATTATATGTTTACATGGTCCTAATGTTCCCAGGCTACAATAAGTGCCACATTATATAGTTCTTACCAGGAATCATCCCATTGGATCATTACGAAATGAAAGGAAAATGGTCATACGAAGAGACTAATGATTGAAAACGATGAGTAAAAAATGTATTTAATAATGGTATCTACTTTACTTTTTGGCCTTTTCCACCTTTAATTTTTTGACAGGACAGTTAAGTGAGAAAGGGGAGAGAGAACCCTGGACCTCTGCATCGAGACATAAAACTCTCAATACGTGTGTGCTGAGCCAACCTGGCCTATAATATATTATACTATATTATACTATACTACAATAATCTATACTTTATTAATCCCGCAAGGGGAAATTACAATTTACACTACACACAGGCCTGAATTACACACACATGCTCAGTACCTATACATTTACTAATTGAGAGATGTCAGAGTGTGTGTGTGGGGGGGCTGCCCATGGAAAGACGCCCGAGCAGTTGGGGGTTTGGGGCCTTGCTCAAGAGCACCTTGGCACCTCTCCGGCTACCAGTCCACCACCATACTTTGGTCGGTATGTGGACTTGAACCAGTGACCCTCCAGTTCCCACCCAACTCCCTACTGATTAAGCTACTGCCCCCCCCCCATTTGTTCTTTGTCTTTCAGCCATCAGCATCATCAGCAGCAGCAGGTCCACAGTTTGGTCCAGTTCAGTTGGACTTCGTTCCCTCTGCACCCCCAGAGTCCAGGTCCAGTATGCTTGTATCCTGACTGGTCCAGCTTTGCCGACATCTCGTTTTGACATCTCCCGTTTTCCTCCATACTGGACTGAATGTTATTATAACATATGTAGCTCAAATCAAGCAGTCTGATTGGTCCATAACCGTGGTATAATAGCCGTGTACAATGGCCAGACCTGTATAAAGTACTAGAGACCCAGACTTGGGTAAAAGTACAAGTGCTTTATCAAAAAAGTGAGTAGAAGTGATCTTTTAGCACCACACTAGTACTAAGTATTCAACACTTGTTGTACTTAAGTATTGCAAGTAGTTTATTTTAAAATGTACTACTCTAAGTATTGTGTTTTGTAGTTATTAAAGAAAGCAGTCAAACGTTTGGATATCATATTCTTTATATTATTTCAAATATTTAGTCTAAAGGACACTCCCAGTTGCTTTGGCTGTAGGGAGCTAGTTAGCTAGCGCTAATTACTGATAGCTCAAGCTGGTGGGCCATTTGTGTATTATATTTGTAACTTACCTTGATATTTTTCTTTAAATTCGACGGTGAATTGAAGGACACACAAGATTAAATAATTGTTAATAATGACAAAGAATGCTGATGGCAGCAGTGTATTCTGTGGTAGTCCAGAGACTATAGCCTAGACTTAGACTTAGAGCGTGTACATTGTAATTTACCCATAGAACAATAAAGAGTATAAATTATGAATTATAAAATGATTATGTTATTCTGCACTGTCCTAAATATCAGGAAGAAAGACAGGATTAATCTCACAAGGAAAACCGACTTAGAGGACATTCTACAAAGCTGTTTTAACTATGTATTTAGCTTCCTGAGGAATATAGGACTAATTAAATAATTAGTCATTTTTTGGCGTTTTATTTATTTGTAGACTTTTATTTGTTGAAATTTTAGACTCAAGTATCACACCCCAGTCCAGCTAGTGGCGGTAATGCCCCATTAAAACCATAGACAGTTAAAGAAATGGACCAACAGGTCCCGTTGTTCTGGACGAAGCTCTTTCCCGGTGATGGCTGAGCGTTACTGCGCAGCCTCCAACTGAGCTTGAAGACGTGGGCAACCTGTCTGAAAGCTGTAAGTCTTCTGGTAGCTGTGCAAGAGAAATCTCAATCATTCCCAATCAGCAGAGACGGAGAGGTAGGTATATGTTAGGAGATAACATAGGCACAGGCTAATTACTGCTAACTAACATGCTAGTTAACATTAACATAGGCACAGGCTAATTACTGCGAACTAACATGCTAGTTAACATTAAATAGGCACAGTTAACGTTCGTAATTAACCTAAACAGCTGATGGAAGTCGAAACTGTCTGCGAGCTTCTCCTGACATTACGGTGATTTGTCGACTATGCCACGGTAAGTCGCGTGGTTATGACAAAATCATTAGCTTATTTTAATAAAAACGTCAGCTACGGAGCCATAACGTGAGATACAAGGTAATGGAGCCTTTTATACATTGTCGTGTTTCTTTAGAAATAAAAAATGGACAAATAGAGTCTTTAAACGCTTCAGATGTAAAGTTATTTGCTGTCAAAGTGGCGCCAAAATGAATGGCAGTCAATGAGATGCTAACGGCAGGTGATGGCTTCGTAGCATTAAAATATCGCAATGGGAGCTACGTTTAGAGAGGAGAGACTTTACCCCCCTTGGTAAAACCGAAAGAAGAAGAAGAAGAAGAAGAAGAAGAAGAAGAAGAAGAAGAAGAAGAAGAAGAAGAAGAAGAAGACAGTGGTAAGAAGTGTTGTTGTGCCTTTTGTCGACATTTGTTTTTAAAATGTTACAGTCTGCGGTAAACCGTGTTTGAACACAAATGGAGACAGCCGCCACAGTTCCATATTAACGAGCTCTTATAAGCGTACAGAACATGTTAACATATGTTAACTTATTTGGCAGTTTCCATTTGTTCGCTGGTAACTGTTCACCGTCCAGCCGTCTGAGCGGCGCGAAGGTGGAAACATAACGGGCCAGCCAGGCTCAGGCTCAGGCTCAGGCTCGCTAATGTTAGCTTTGCAAGTTCCAGAGACACTGAGCTAACATTAGCCTAGCCTCTATGTGTCTGCCCTCGTTTGGAGGAAGCATCAACCTTATTCCAAATTTACAAATCTGGCTTGTGTGTGATGTAATATGGCTCTGTAACACGACCGACTACATACGACATACAATACATACAGATGTGTTTAACCGTCAGGGTCAATTAGTGGCATCGATTATTATATTTATATGACGTTATATTCCAATAATTAACATTAGTGTCATCAAATCTAAGTTTTACATTCTGAAGAAGAAGACTGCATCACTTAACTTTGTTATTAGGCAAACACATCCTAAAATGTAGTGTTTTATTGAATGGCCACTGTGGAACATTTCATAGTTTTTTGTTTCTTAAAAAAAGAACATAAAAAAGACTAGATAGATAGATAGATAGATACGTTATTGATCCTGAAGAAAATGTTAGGCATCCAGTCGCTTAGACAACCATAACACAACAAACATATATACACACATATATCACACATACATAAGAATAAAAAATCATTTATAGAAATGCAATGACCATCATGAGGTAAAATACTATGGTAGACTGTGTGCAATGGATATAGTGCAAAAGTGAACAGTGCAAGGATTGAACAGTGCAATAGATCATAATTAAATATGAACGATCAATTTTAAATATTAACATAATAACCTATAAACTGACTGACTGAATAAGAACAATATATAACAAATGTATAACAGGGAATAAGTTATAAGATGTGGTACATCAGAGTGTGCACCAGCAGTCCATGGACAAAAATTAAATAACAAAACAAATGTCTTGTCAAAAAGACAAGAAGTGGATATCTAAGACTACAAGAGTAAAGAGAAGAAGAAGAAAGTACACACCCATATCTAGGGCTGGGCAATACATCGTTTGCTGTTGTCCCAATATCACGATATGAGACTAGATATCGTCTTAGATTTTGAATATATTGTAATATCGTAATATGGTAAGTGTATTTTCCTGGTTTTACAGGCTGCAGTACAGTAAAGTGATGTCATTTCCTGAACTTCCCAGACTGTTCTAGCTGTTCTATTATCTACTATTACCAATTAAGTCATTAAATAGTTTCTGGAGAATATTTATCACAAATGTCACAACAAACAAAAACAAATTGTTAAAGCACCCATAGTCAACCATAAAATATCATTGCAATATCGACATCAAGGTATTTGGTCAAGAATATCGTGATATTTGATTTTCTCTATATCGCCCAGCCCTACCCATATCACAGTAAGGCACTATAAAGAGACCGCAGCCTGCCCTTTGAATCATCTCAATACAGGCTCTCATTTATGTTATCAAACACATCTCCTGTGTCTAAGTTCTAGTATATCAGTCTCTCCAAATGTAGTGTGTTGTGTTAAACATTTCTCCCAACCACAGGTTATATCTAGGCACTAGTGTTAAATTCATCAGACGAGACTAAATGTGTTCATCAACGACCTCATGACGAAGACGAGACGATGACAAGACTGCAACAATGTCCAAAACCGCTGACTAAGACTAAATTCACATGCATTATTGTTGACGAAAATAGACGAGACTAAAATGTTTTGCATGAAATAAAAACTGAGTTAAAATCTCTCCTTCATTTTCGTCAACTATCGTTTCTACTTTTTTATCATGAAATAGAACTAGTGCAGTGCAGTTCTATCAGACTCTGTTGCGGCTCATCTAGAGATTTGGCGTGTCCCTATTTTTTTATCTAGCCGTCACACATCTAGGTAGCGATGTGGCCCAGGCGGGGGAGGAAGCCCGGTTCAGCCTGCTGGAGAAGCTGCTACAGCACGTAGCCATACGCCCCGGGCAAGGGAAGGAAGGAGGGAGGAAGGAAGTCCGGCTCCATGTAAAACCAGATGCGTTTAACAAAGTTGCATTCAATAAAAAATCATTCAGCAATATTTGCGATATGTATGAAACACTATTTGACTAACAAAAAACATATGTGAATGACTAAATATGACTAAACTTAACAAGGACATTTGGCACAAGACTTAAAAATAGGTGACAAAATGAACCCTAGTAGGCACAGAGTCCATTTTCCACACGCGTAAAATCTATTTCTTTGCAGTCAACATCCCACACTCAATAGCCTTCATTTCATAAAGAGATAAGGGATGTGTAGCTTTCAAAATCACTATAAGAGGGTTAGGTTTCAAACTATAGAGAAACAGTTAAAATACTTTTCCAACATTAATAAAGTTGTGCTGTTTCTTTGCTACAGTTAAAAAGTTAAATTTTTGTCACCTTTTAGTTCAGAGGGTAAATGTTGCTGTCTGTTCCTGTAAATCACTGTTCTCTGCGTGTGTGCCTGCGTGTGTGTTCTGGCTTTAATGAGCAGCTTGTGTCTTCCCAGAAACGGTTTTTACAGTTCAAGATGACGACTTCATGGAGTGACCGTCTGCAGAACTATGCCGACCTGCCAGCCAACATGGACGGGGTGGCCATGAAAAAGTATCGACGTGAAGCTCACCAGAGGTACGTGTTAGTCAGACTGCAGCAAACAGCACTCCAGAAGTCTTAAACACAGACCACTCCTGTTCCAGACACAAAGGCTACACCACAGTGTGCTTTTCCTTGCACAGCAGTAACCAGGGTAGGTCTTGCCACCATTTAAGTAAATAACCAGATTATGACAGATTATGACTTCCCTCTATACATCAGATGGGAAGAATGGGACCACTGGTACAGTAGGTGGCGCTTTGCCAACATAAAACTGGTCCGAGTAAGGTTTTTATTTTCCAATTCTTCTGGTTGACCTAGTAGAAAGTCAACAACTTGGAAAATCCTCTCCTCGCCCATCCAGAAATGGGTCCTCTTGACAGTACTTGCCACGGCGAAGTCCTCAGTGGGTTTAAAGCTCATGTTGTTGCTGTTGTTTTTGGCGCCATTGCTTCCAACCGCTCACTTCTATTCCCGGTCAAAAACCACTTCAGCGGAGTGGGGAGGGGCAGTTAGATTAGATTAGATTAGATTAGATAATACTTTATTCATCCCACAGCAGGGAAATTCCTTTGTTACAGTAGCATTCTCTACAATAACAGCAAAAACCCCCAAAAAAACAAGTAAACACACAAGAAAAACAGTAGAAGGTAGACTGAAGTAAATTGGCGTCAAATAAAGGTTTTGTAAAGTAAAGTGCAGTTGCCATAGTACAAAAAACAATATTGCAGTGTAAGTAAGTGACATTAAAATTAAAATGAATATGTAATTAAAGTAATAAAGCAAAAGTAGGTAACCATAAAATAAGTTATATTCACCTGTGACCATAAATAATATTGAAAAAGTAAGTACTTGTAATGGAAAAATATAAATACAGATAAAGATATACAGAGAGTGTGTTGATTAAATGAAAAACAGGAACAGAAACTACAACATTATTAGGTGGTGCAGGTGTTGTAGAGTCTGACAGCGGCCGGGATGAAGGACCTGCGGTACCTCTCCTTACACCGGGGGTGTATCAGTCTGCTGCTGAAGGAGCTGCTCAGGGACCCCCCAGTGTCATGTAGGGGGTGGGAGGTATTGTCCATTGATGGATGTCAGCTTGGCTAACATCCTCCTCTCCCCTACTTTCTCTACGGGGTCCAGAGGACAGTCCAGGACAGAGCTCGCTCTCCTGATCAGTCTATTGAGTCTGCTCCTGTCCCGGTCCGAGCTGCCCCCCCTCCAGCAGACCACACCATACAGGATGGCAGAGGCCACCACAGAGTCATAAAAGTCCTGAGGAGAGTCCTGCACACTCCAAAGGACCTGAGTCTCCTCAGCAGATGGAGGCGACTCTGGCCCTTCTTGTATAGAGCATGGGTGTTGTCAGTCCAGTTCAGTTTGTTGTTCAGGTGACCCACCAGGAATTTGTAGCTCTCCACTACCTCGATGTCTGGATGCTCATGATAAATGTGTTAAGTCAACGATCATCTTTTGTCTTGCTGGTGTTAAGCTGGAGCTGGTTGAAAACTCTTAATCTCATACAAATCTAGACATATTAAAACCTAACCAAGTCTCCCAACCAATAACGTTAGGCTAAAGCTAACTCCTCTTTGGCCATCACTATGCAGCATTTTCATTTCCAGCCATACAATAAAGAGTAACTTTAATATCAAATCTAGACATATTAAAACCTAACCAAGTCTCCCAACAATTCACATATCCATATTATTTCCAGCCATACATAAAGAGTAACTTTAATATCAAGCTGAAGAGCAGTATTTCTTTCGTGCATGTTTCGAGTCTGTTACCCCTCTGTGAAAATGGAATGAAATAGAAAAAACATGTTTAGCACTAAAGCTGTTCCGATTTTTTACCCATTTATCTTGTTGCTGGAAGGCAGTTTCCAGAGTTTGCTGCTGCAGTTCGTCCTTTTTCCCCCTGGCTTTGGTAAATTTGTTGTGCTCTTTAGCGTGACGCGTCTTCAAATGTTTAATTAAGTTGCTGGTGTTGAAATTTGCAACACTCGTGCCGCCCCTCGAAATTGCTTCTTTGCATATGTTGCATGTTGCCGTCTTACTGGTGGGAACATCCACTGTAAAGTACTGCCAAACTGTCAACATGATGCGCTAATGTTAGCTTTTTTTTAAGGAGGCGTTAGGTGATCAATTCTTCTTCGCCCCTCTAAAACAGCAGCGCAACTATTTTAAGAGCGGTGAAGAAGAACCGTGTCCGAGCTAACGGAGCTAACCAGTAAATGGATTCCTATTTTTAATAATTTACGTGGTATCGGATCGGTGCCTGGACTCCAGTACTCGCCGATACCGATGCCAGCATTTTTGGCAGTATCGGAGGCATTTCCAATACTGGTATCGGAATCGGAACATCTCTATTTAGCGCACCCCGTTGCAACTGTAACCACACCCAACAGTGATCACTGTAGCAAAACCAATTTTTGTTCCTTTACAAAAAGTGCAGACTTAAAAAAAAACCTAACCCTTTTCGGATGATTTGTTGAAAACATTAATAATACATTTTATAAATAATATTTGTATAGCACCTTTTTTATACAAGTTACACTGCAATGTATGCTGTTACGTAATGTCAAAGGCTGAGGGGAAGTGAACAAGGAGAAGTGGCACTATTGATGAAACACAACTTATGACTCAATATGGACATGTCGTCAGGCCTGGACTCGTATCCAGCACGTGATATTTGAGGCAGATAGAGAGGCGAAGTCCCTCCCCTTTCCGGTGGACCGCCATGGGACCTTAACTCGGAAAAAATGTGAGTGGTAGTAAACGGGACATTTTTTTATGCTCTTTGAATTGAGCAATGAATTACACACATGGTTTTTGTAAGCACAGAAAAGGTGGCTGTTAGTTGGTAGAAAGGACTGTGAGTTTGCACTGTTTTAGCGGTTGTTTCCATAATTTTAAGCCAAGAAAGTGTCTGTCAGTGGGGTAGAGAGGAGGGCAAGGTAGTGGTGTTTTTATTGCTGTTGCCGTAATTTTAGGCCTAGGTAGGTTGGTTGTCAGTCGTATACAGAGCACAGGCTTTTATGACTGTAAACATAGCTAGCATCTAACGTTAGCTACTCCGCTGTAATGTCTGGCTTTGTCAGACGAGCATCTAGCAACATTGATGCTGTGTTCTCAACCTGGCAACCTCTGGGGAGGAGGGGCCGGGGGAGACGACCCTCTCCAGTATTTTGAATTTGGACTACAGTAACTATTTTAAACACTGTCAGTTTTACATATTGGGCCTTTTAAATGTAGGTAGAGCGGAACAAGGGAGTGGAACAGTTGGGACTTTTAGAGTAAAGGAGAAATAACTACACTCATAAGACTGTAAAAATAATGGACGTAGCATCAGTGAAGTCACCCATTACAGTAGTTTGTAGTTTGCCATTATGAAGCCTAGAGTTTGGCAAATTGGCCATCACCATCTTGGTTTTTTGAAACCGGATGTGGCTACTGTTGACGAGAGGGTTGAGCAGGGGAGGATGACGCAGCCTAGTCAGTGTTGTTTAGGGTTGCAATGGCGCTAAGTAAAGCTAAGCTAAGTAAAACGCTAAAGGATGAAAGTTGCAGATTGCAGATTGGGTAAGCATGAACCTCCTGGACTGGCGCCACTCATCTGTATGTATGGCAGTAGTAGCTACACACCCAAAACAAGTTCAGGTCTAATATTAATGGTTAGCATGCCATGGTATGCCTCTGTCCTGATTGACAGGTCGGCGTGTGGCCACGCCCTAAAGCATGCATAATAATTTACAAAATGAACATCATGCTGTATTGAAGAAGACTTGAAACTACCAATAAGCTCATTATGAAAATGTTTACTGAGGTTATAAATAAAATGAGAAGTACATTATATTCCATGGACGTCTATAGAAACTTGTTTTTGCAAACCATTATATTTTTTTTTACAGTCTATGCTTACTTTTAGTAAGTATTGGGTATTTTAGAGGAAATGAGAAATGACTGCAGCAGTCCTGGTGTGTATATCGACCCCCCCCCCCTCCCCCAAACAAACAGAGCAGCATAGCATAGGCTAGCTTGTTGTTTATCTGCAAAGTAAGATAGTAAGTACAGAAGAACAGAAGCAGGGAAGTTCCTTTGTCTCGTTTGAATTGTTTCAAAATAATAACAGACACTGATCCAAGTTGACTTTTTCCCAGACTGACCAATCCTGAATTTCACAGTTCAAAGAACCTGGGAAGCTGAACGAGAACTAAGAAGATACACATAGCTGTAACATCATATTAAGCTGTATTAGAATCACTGGATATAAAAAGCCATGAAATCTATAGAAACGAATGCTTTAAAATGTCAAATGAATTGATTTTTGTATGTGTAAGACTAGATTATGGATAGCAGGTACTGGAGGCAGTTCCAATAAAATATAGATTGGCTGACAAATACAGTAAACCGAAGCCATGTAGCATTACATCAGTGCTTATACCAGCAGCCATGAGTTCAATGGTAATACTACATGTATTCTCTATTACAAAGCTTTCCAAGGGATCTGGCCCAAAACCATCCTGCAACGAGGTATGCCATCATTTTGTTGTTGAAATAAATTGCGACTACTGACTAAATTCCGTTTTGATGTCCATGATGTGAATTGATTCTGCATCCAACTCTCATAGATCTCCATCCATACTGACACTGATTGTGTGTTAGGTGTCTCCATGTGGACACAGCAGTTGGTGGTCATTGTGATTTTATTTATTTATTTTTTTTTTTTTACTGGGAGCTCTTTCTGTTGCATTCCCCTTATTCCTGCATCTTTCCTTTTAAATCTTCATCCCTTACTTCATCTCTCATCCATCCTAAATAGAAACTCAAGGCCAGTGTGCAGTCTGAGCGGACTCACAGGTTATATGTTTACATCATAACCCGTATTTCTGCATGAGCAGCCAGACATGGCTGTGTCTTGTGAGCTGCTTCCAGTGAGAGTTTTACTGTCAGTGAGTGCTGAGCAGCAATTCTGTAAAAAAACAACTGATGAAGATGAAAACAGGGAATGGAAAATGTCTGCAGGTTGCGTCATAGACTTAAAATGATAGTTAAGGTCACGTGGTCAGGGCTGACTGTGTTTTAAGAACTAGACTTTGTCTATAGCATAAACACTGAATTACTAATCTAGTAATTGATCAATCATTTAAGTCATTTATCAAACAATGTCAAACATTCTCAATTATATTTATATCAAAAAGGGTATCAGAAACACCTCTCAGACAATGCACTACAGTTATACAGCTGTACAAACTACAGCCTCCAAAATGAGCTGACAGTTGATTCAGCACCTTTCTATCTTAACATAAGAAGCTTCTAAACGGAGGATTTACTACTTAGACTGCATTTGTTTCAGTTAGATGTACCTTAAATTAGGGATGCACAATATATTGTTTATTTAAATCATCATCGCAATATGTACAGATCGCAAAAGGCTGCAACATATCGCAAAAGACACTAGATTGACAGAACACAACACTTTAGTGTCTGTCAATTCATATTCATATATTCAGCAACATGATTGCGTATTTTCCTCATATCGTGCAGCCCTGCCTAATACAGTGTCAACAGAGTGTATATTTTAATATTTAAATGATCATTGTTGATTTTATACTGTCTGTTATTTGGTGGAAATGTATGAGAAAGATTCTGGTGCTTGTCTAATAACGGGGACAACAATGAAAATGGGGGAACACAGAGAATCTACACTATTAAAAATGTAAAATTGGTACCTTGATGACATTTTCTGTTCAATGTCTTCCCTGTCACCCTGCTTGCTCTTGGGGGGGGGGCTACTCTATCTGGAAAGTGTCCTGAGAGAACTCCTGTTGTGGTTTGACACGATAATAAAATTGAATTGAATTCCTTGGACTCTAAAATTGTTAACAACTTAGACGTGTAGTGTTTTAGATGCAGTCTGTCAACACAACCACCAAAAACCACGTGAGCTCACCCTTTGAAGGGTAACAGTAGGCTATTGGCAGGGATAAGAAGGTTTTATTTCAAATGTGCTGATCACTATAAATAACCATTAGGATTGCATGTCTGTTGGTGTTGTGGTTTTGTTTGACTTGTGGTAGTTCACTCAAAGTCTTCCATGCATCAAACAAAGCCTGACCTCAAAGTGTAGAACTTTCTCCTGTAGCTCTAAAATGTTCCACCAGACGTGACTCCCCTACTATTCACTGTAAGTCAGAAGGGTGTTGTATGAAGCCTATGCAGTGCATTTAATGTGAACTGCCAGCTGCCGTGTGTTTATTGACCATGCATTTTTTTCCCCCTCCTTTCAGAGTGTTTGTCAACCGAAGCTTGGCCATGGAGAAGATCAAGTGTTTTGGTTTTGATATGGATTACACTCTGGCGGGTGAGTGCAGTCTGAGCCTTGTGGTATCAGCCTTGATAAATGCATAAAGGTCAAAGTGTAGTGCTAGTTCGGAGTAATAGTGGAATATTGGTAATATAAACACGATAACAATGGGGCAGCACATTTAAAATAAAAACTGGAATATTACTTCAGATTACATTTACTTTATAATAATTAAAATTCAAACTTCATAGAAATGTCCTTAATTTGCTAATTGTTAGTCTATGTGATGAGAGATTTTAACAAAAGAAGCAGTTTCTGTATTTTATTACTTTCAACTATTTGTTACTGACTAGCTTTTTAACTGTTCATAAAATCCGGCTTTGTCTGAATTGCATAGAACAGTCCTCCAAAGCAAGTCTTTTTTTTAATTTTTTTTATTCCCTCATTTAAATTTTGCTGTAAAATTGCAAGTCTGCAGGAGTGTACTGGGTCCGTACAAGGACAGTCCTCGGTCCGGGTCACTGGGGCACCCACTGTAACCCAAGCTGCTCCCATCCAGCTGTGTTTAAGATATTCCTGGCCTGGAAACAGTCAAAATAGTAATTCCACACACCACGATAGGAGGAGGGGGCTGGGGTGGGAACGAGGGTTTAGCCGATACCAGTTTTTTCATTCATCATTATTCATCAATATTCCTCATCTGTATATCCAACAATTTTATGCCTCAGGAACAAATAACTAGTTTCCAGTGGTTATGTGCATGTGGACAGCTTTGACACATCTGTTACATGAGAGTTGTCTGTATTTATGAGCTAACAAATGATCTGAGAAGTCATTTTTCCAATGTCCAACATGTATTTTAATGCATCACTCTGTCTAGCTGTAAAGAATCTGCGATTACAGCTGCACTTCCAAGCAGATGTGAAAGTTGTAAATACTAAAGATTGCTTAAAGAAGGAAATGTTTTAAATCAAAGATATTGCTGCGTGGAGCAGATAAACTCTCTGTATAGTGTTCTTTTGGGTGGGTCAGAGTGATTTGCGCGTTGTGCACATGAGCCTGTCCTTCTCCCTGTCTGTCTAGTGTATAAATCTCCTGAGTATGAGTCGCTGGGCTTCGACTTGACGGTGGAGCGCCTGGTGTCCATTGGATATCCACAAGAGCTGCTCAACTTTGTCTACGACCCCTCCTTCCCCACCAGGCTGGTTTACAAAGCCCTGCCGTATTTTTTTTTTTAAATCAATCAAGTGTGCTAGTGCTTTCTGTCTCTGACTGTCTGCCTTTACTCGCCTGTCTTCATTCTTCTCAGAGGTCTGGTGTTTGATGCGATGTATGGCAACCTGCTCAAAGTGGATGCATACGGGAACATCCTGGTGTGTGTACATGGATTCAACTTCTTGAGGTGGTAAGGTCCACTACTCCCACTGTGCTGTAAACATAGTCTACCTACGGAAGGGGATTGGGGCCACTGGAGAAAATAATCTCAGAATTTTGACATTAAACTCAGAATTCTGAATAAGAATGATATTTGGGAGAGAAGTGATAATCGATGAACTAATATTTCCGATAATCTGGATTATTCCGACTCCACATGAATGCACAAGCGCCCTATCTTGCAAAATAATTTGTGCACCCGCCTAATGATTTATTGCTCCTCCTGCTAAACCCTTCCACGTTTCATGAAAATCAGGCCTGTAGTTTTTCCATAATCTTGCGAACAGAGAAACAAACCAACCCAACTGAAAACATAACCTCCTTGTAGAGCTGTAACCGTTCCAAATATTGCTGTACAAGTAATTGTCTCAGAAATAATTGCGGTTAACAATAGAATTGTCTCTTTCAGTCAAATTTTTAAATATTTATTGATTACTTTTTCAAACAAAAGTTTTGAATGAGTCCTAGAAAACGTCTTTTGGTTCTATAACTGTCATGTGACCAAGATAATGTAGGTACACAGCCTATGAAGTAAACCAATTTAAAATGTTTTCTCACCTTTTTTCATCAGCATTTAAATGTTTTCCAGGTACAAGGCTGTTGTTTAGTAAATCTATCGCTGACATCGCTGTATTGTTCCTCTTTATATAGACTTTTTTTTTTTTTTTCTACCAAAAATTATTCATGCTGGTTTGGGGGTACATGGCTTAAAAACTGTTCAGAGAGGTTACATTATTGATTAAACGTATATCATGTTCCTTTAGCTTATGATGCATGCAACAAGCACAGCGGTGACAAGACATGTCTGTCCACTGCAGAGGGAGCTAATAGAAACGCAATGTAATGCAAAAACAACTGTGTTGTATGCATAAGAACTGTCTCCTGTTATGAACTGTCTCCTGGTTCGTCCTCCTGTATGTTTTTATCTTGGCTCCCTCTGCACAGCCCTGACATCAGAGAGCTGTACCCCAACAAGTTTATTCAGCGTGGAGACACAGACCGCTTCTACATCCTCAACACCCTCTTCAACCTACCTGGTAAGAAAGCAAGAAAACATCAACATAACTACAACACAACAGTGTTTCCCACACAAAGACTCATTTGTGGCGGTCCGCCACACATTCAACGCCGGTCGCTACACTGCATTTTGTTATTATTTTTTTATGTTAACACTATTTAAAACATGCATTTGTTCAGCTGCATTTCCTTTCCCTACTCTCCTCCGTCTCTCTTGAAAATTGTATTACTTGTACTCAATGAATTGTATGTATGTATGTATGTATTTATGTATTTCTTCTCGCATTATTATCCTTGATGCTTTGGTAACATTGTTATTTCTGACATTTATGCCAATAAAAGAGAGAGAGAGACTTTTTTTACTTCAAGATAGGCTACCTAAGTAAATTATAAAGTAATATAAATTCCTGTATTGAATTTGTGATTATTTGGCTAAAGATTTCTATTCTCTCTATCTACTTTGCTGACAGAACCACTAAGCTTTATGCAAATGATTGCGTAATAATGTCACACACCGCACCCCCTCCCCCGCGCCAAAATTGCTAATCTAATCCGTGGGAAACACTGCACAACCTTTTAGTAATCTTAGACTTCTGTATTGAAAGACAATAAAGTCATCAATGTAAGACTTTGATGTATTTAATCTATTCAAGATGCGTCAACTGAGCATGACTAGTGCTGGCATTTCTTACCATTAAGCTTTAGGCATCATTTTTGACCTGCCTTGTGATAGTTTGTTTAAATAATCACTTAGGGCATCATTTAGTCTACAAAAGAATAGTTTTGCAATAAAATACCAATGAGCCATGTTGCCAGAGCCCGAAGGGATTTCCATTGCTTAATTTATCTAAAACCATCAGTCATTTACAATAATTTGAAATACAGAAAATTAAGAATGTCTTTTGCAGAAAGTGGAGCCATAAAAATTATCAACAAATTATTTGTTGTCCTGTCAACTGAAATACACACATACACATTATACCAGACTATATTCAGGTCGGCAGTCAGTCTCACTAATTCTAGTCTTATTTCTTATTATTTCTGATTTCTTCTTAGAAACCTACCTCTTTGCTTGCCTGGTTGATTTCTTCAGTAACTGCTCCAGATACACAAGGTACTGCATACTCACTGCTACATACTGAATACTGGCTGTCTCTGGGATGTGATGCTTGTTGGAGTCATGAGTGAAATTGTGAATAAGAGCCGGTTTAATGTCTATCATGTTCAGAGTTCCAGTGGAATTTCAGTATCTAGTGATTAGGGCTGTACAATATGAGGAAAATATCTAATTGCAATTACTTTGACTGATATTGTGTTTGCGATATGATTCACAACATTGGAGGGAATGATCAATTTTATATAATTATTTCCAATTTGATTGAAAAATATTAAAATGAAATAGATTATAGTGATTTTTGCCGAGGGCTTAGTCTGTGGATACTATTTGTATTGTCTCAGCAGCACCGCAGTACTTCATTCAGAATGGTGACATATATTTTGCCTTTTAACAAATGTTGCGCTCCACTTGCGATTTCGGTACATTTGCAATTAATTGTACAGTCCTACCAATGATGCTCTCAAAGCTCTTTTAGATGTTTCTCTGTCTGAACAAGAACAAGGTTCTGGGGAAAACACTGTGTCCTCAGAATTCTATGTTACACAGAATCTAATGCTAACCTGATTTTAACTGCCTCTGTAGTTGTGACGCTGGCTTCAAAGATGGCGACCTTTTCATGTCCTATAAGAGCATGTTCCAGGATGTCCGAGACAGCGTGGACTGGGTTCATCTAAAGGTAGGATGACCTGCTTATCCACATGAAACCTGTTCCCAGCAAGTAGTCCCCTGCAGTCAGTCCAGTCGCAGTCACCAGCCCACTGTTATTTATTTTCACAGGGGTCCTTAAAAGAAAAAACCGTTGAAAACCTGGAGAAGTATGTGGTAAAAGATGTAAGTAAGCATGATAAGGTCTGCTTATAAAAGCACACAACTGTATACCAACTTGTACTTTATAGCTGGAATCAAAAGTTCTTTAGTATTCCGTAGTAGTAAAACAACACATTTGAGCTCAGTCTCATCTTTTTCTGCGTGGTTGACTTTGTTTTTCCTCCACCAAGCCGAAGCTTCCTCTTCTCCTCAGTCGCATGAACGAAGTAGCCAAAGTGTTTCTGGCCACTAACAGTGACTACAAATACACAGAGGTGAGCAGTTTACAGTCTAATATCTTAATGTTTGCTTAAAGCAAACCAGAACCTACTTCCCATAATGTACTAATGTGCTAATTCCTTTTGACAGTTGCTTTAAATGGTTACCTAATGAAGTAATGGGTTGGGTAACTTTTTCTTGTACATTTCGGTTCCTCATTTTGGTGGCTGACTTATTATTATTATTATTATTATTATTTCTTTTCAAAGCATCGCTGCACTGGACGCTATGTTACCGTTAGCTAGTTGCTGGATTTAAAAAAAAAAATAATTTATCAGAATCATACAACGTCCCTGTTAGTGATGGCGTTGCATAGTCTGTCCACCAGAGGACGCTCTACAACGTCCCTGTTGGTGATGGCGTTGCATAGTCTGTCCACCAGAGGACGCTCTACAACGTCCCTGTTAGTGATGGCGTTGCATAGTCTGTCCACCAGAGGACGCTCTACAACGTCCCTGTTAGTGATGGCGTTGCATAGTCTGTCCACCAGAGGACGCTCTACAACGTCCCTGTTAGTGATGGCGTTGCATAGTCTGTCCACCAGAGGACGCTCTACAACGTCCCTGTTAGTGATGGTGTTGCATAGTCTGTCCACCAGAGGACGCTCTACAACGTCCCTGTTAGTGATGGCGTTGCATAGTCTGTCCCCCAGAGGACGCTCTACAATGTCCCTGTTTGAGTGCATAGTCTGTCCACCATATCAATATATCGGATTTTTAACCAAATATTTGTATCAGTATCGGCTTTTAAAAATCCTTCATCGGTTATATATATAAATACACACACACACACATTATATATAGATTAGTTCAAGCACCGTTTAGGCGCCAGTACTGTTTGAAAAGTATCGATTTAGCACCGGTATCAGAAAAAACAAACCATACCCAACCCTATGAAATAATAATTCCAGGTATTAATGATGGAGTATAGTTTCCCTTTTCCGTTTGTTCTGGGACAACATGTTAAGAAAACCTCTCCTGTCTTCTTACAGAAAATTATGACCTACCTGTTTGACTTTGCCCATGGCCCAAAGGTAACACTACTGATTTAATTACATTTGTGTTGTAAGGAATCTCAATAGATAAGAATTGCACCACCTTGCTTAGAAATATCTGGAGCAGATACTGTATGGTATCATGATAGGCTGTTCAAATGAGAAAAATAAGCATGTGTGTGTGTGTTGCAGCCAAACACACCTCACCGGCCCTGGAAGTCCTACTTTGACCTGATCCTGGTGGACGCCCGCAAGCCTGTGTTCTTTGGAGAGGGAACAGTGCTGCGGCAGGTTGACACTGTAAGTGTGTACGATGAAAGCCTGCCCGGACATTATACCATTCCAACAGCATTACTAAAATATCAAACCGCAGTATATATTTTTTAGCTGTAAAGATAAATATTGTATAAGAGTGTGTGACTCCGTGCTGGTTTCTTTTAGACCACAGGTCGGCTGAAGATCGGCACATACACTGGACCTCTGCAGCATGGCATTGTTTACTCAGGAGGTAAATAAGGATCCTTCCTAACACTGGTCCAGTATTTGCTCCTTGCTCATGAATCTGATCATCTCTCACTTCACAGTAGCATATTGTGTTTTATACCTTTTGTATAAAGTGACTATATGTAACTTTCAGTTTGTGTTGATTTCAGTGGCCCCTTCAGTCAAAAGCGGTAGTGTTTTAACCACACCTGCTGTTATAAAGGTCTAGTAGTTAGCATTACGTAGAGGTCATATTGTTTCAATGAATTAATGAAGTTACAGATGCTTTGTTGTATTTCAAGTGTTGCATACAGCAACTTAGCCTACTTTGGATGTCTCATGAGCTAAACTGTATGTCACGAGCCATAGCATTAAAGGAACACGCCGAGTTATTGGGACTTTATCTTATTTACCGTATCCCCCAGAGTTAGATAAGTTCATACATGACCTTCTCATCTGTGCTGTAACTCTGTCTGACCCCCCCAGCATTAGCTTAGCCTAGCAAAGATCCTGCAGGTAACTGGTTCCAACTTAGCGCCGTCTACCTGCCGTAAATCATGTAAAAAAAACGGCGTTCTTTTCACTGTAAGTTTGCTGTTACAGGTCATTTATGATCTTCAGATGAAAAATAACAGTTTCAGAAACATTTAAAAGTTATATACGTATAGTCACTTTAACCAATTAATTACAGTACATGGTTTTAGGCCCAGCTAAATGGTTGTTCACAGACTAAACAAAGTAAAATGTTCTGCTGCTGGTAAAGGTTTGTTAACAGGACTATATTACATTTGCACTCCTGATGAGAATGCCCTAAATGTATCTATATTTCATATGGTCAAAAATAAAGAGTAATAGATTATTGAATGCGCTTAGGAAACTTTAAGTCACCATCCATGAATAAAAGACCTGATGTCCTTACTCATAGAAACACTTGTCCAACGGGGCAGCATGTAACACTGTGTTGGGTAGAATCTCAGCTACAATTGCCACTACATACAAAACCCATCATTGATGGTTTTCATAGTATGAAAAAACATTCCCAACATGCCATGTTTGTACTCCTAGGTTCTTCAGACATTGTGTGTGACTTGCTGGGTGCTAAAGGAAAGGACATCATCTACATTGGAGACCACATTTTTGGTGACATCCTCAAATCCAAGAAGCGCCAGGGCTGGAGGACTTTCTTGGTGATACCTGAGTTGGCCCAGGAGTTGCACGTGTGGACTGACAAGAGCTGTGAGAATTATACACACTCATGCATACATGCACATCTAGCTTGTTTGCAGTTCCATTATACAGTGTTATTCAGCAGAACTGAAACGTTTGGATCAAGGATTGGGGTGATGTTGCCTGTAGTTCACTGTTACTTAATAAACAATCTATATATTGGTTTTATTAGGGGGTTAGGAAATGATACTCATACCAAGCATGACAGAAAATGTGATTGTGTTTTCTGTTTATTTTCCAGTGGTCTATGTATCCCAACAATGGGACCATGGAATAATTCACTAAAGCTCAGATCTCTGCTAGGCCCACAAAAGATAATTAAATGTCTGATTTAAGAAAATAAAGACTAAAGTATTGTTTTGGGATTTTCTGGTTATTAAAGATTTAGGCCATTAAAACTATGCTAATGCAAGTTGTTTGTTTTTAGCCATATTTGAGGAACTTCAGTCGCTGGACTGCTTCCTTGCTGAGCTTTACAAGTAAGTTCCTTTTTGTTAAGTCAACTGGTTGTCTTGCAATGTATCTTTCAAAAAAGTCCTTAAAGGCTTAGACTACTACTATTTATTTTTTTCAACCTGGACCCTATTTTCTATGTTTTTGTGTTAAGTGACTGATGGGAACAACAGTCTTTGACATTGGTCCAGTATTAAGAGAGATCTCTGCAGTCAGCAGCAGTGAAACAAGCTACAATGTAAGTTAATAGGACAATTGTGAAGCTTGTATTTACCTTCACAAAAGTGCTTGTTTTGCCACTTACAGGCTCAGATTAATATTGGAAGTGTCTGACAACATTATGGAAAGGATTTCTAAAGAGGTTGACCTCCTAACATAAAAACATCTACGAAATTGCATTCACTAAACCCACCATCCATGTAATTAAACAGTAATTTTAGCATCGTAAAATACACTTCATTAAACGTTGACCAAAACAGAATAAAACTCTAAAAAGCCTTTTTGGGACATCTTTCCACTTTGCCAACCATCGCAACACGTTTTGGTGAAAATATGTTGGCTCTATACACGCTAAAAGTATTGCTTTTTTAAATGGAGTCTGGTGCTAGCGACTTCAGAGCTGTTTATAGTTAAACAGAAAAGTCTCACAGAAGTTTTAAAGGTCTATCTCTGTAGGGATCCTTTCCATAATGTTGTCAGATATAATATTAATCTGAGTCTGTCAGCGGAAACACCAGCACTTTTGTGAAGGTAGATACAAGCTGGACCATTGTCAAGTGACATTGTAGCTTGTTTCACCGCGGCCGACTGCAGAGATCTCGTTTAATACTGGACCAATGTCGAAGATTGTTGTTCCCATCAGTCACGTAGACACAAAAACATTATTGAATGATCGTAGGTTAGGGAACTGTCCTTGGCTGTACGATGTTGCTGTTTACAGAAAGGGTTCAAATTAGCAGCACAATATTTAATCTTACCTTGCAGGGCTTGATGTGGAAACTACATTTGAGATAGAGCTGGGCTCACAGATCACAGTACCCTTGTGTTTTGTCCTCAGGCACCTGGACAGCAGCAGCAATGAGAGGCCCGACATCAGCTCACTGCAGAGACGGATTAAGGTACAACTTCCTCCAGCAACATTTTCAACAAAAACATCTCTTCACTATCTGCTAGCTGCCTGACCCCAGAACACACTGTAAAAACATCTCCTCACTATCTGCTAGCTGCCTGTCCCCAGAACACACTGTAAAAACATCTCCTCACTATCTGCTAGCTGCCTGTCCCCTGAACACACTGTAAAAAACATCTCACTATCTGCTAGCTGCCTGTCCCCTGAACACACTGTAAAAACATCTCCTCACTATCTGCTAGCTGCCTGTCCCCTGAACACACTGTAAAAACATCTCCTCACTATCTGCTAGCTGCCTGTCCCCTGAACACACTGTAAAAACATCTCCTTACTATCTGCTAGCTGCCTGTCCCCTGAACACACTGTAAAAACATCTCCTCACTATCTGCTAGCTGCCTGTCTCCTGAACACACTGTAAAAACATCTCCTCTCTATCTGCTAGCTGCCTGTCCCCAGAACACACTGTAAAAAACATCTCCTCACTACCTGCTAGCTGCCTGTCCCCTGAACACACTGTAAAAAACATCTCCTCTCTATCTGCTAGCTGCCTGTCCCCTGAACACACTGTAAAAACATCTCCTCACTATCTGCTAGCTGCCTGTCCCCTGAACACACTGTAAAAACATCTCCTCACTATCTGCTAGCTGCCTGTCCCCTGAACACACTGTAAAAACATCTCCTCACTATCTGCTAGCTGCCTGTCCCCTGAACACACTGTAAAAAACATCTCCTCACTATCTGCTAGCTGCCTGTCCCCTGAACACACTGTAAAAAACATCTCCTCACTATCTGCTAGCTGCCTGTCCCCAGAACACACTGTAAAAACATCTCCTCACTATTTGCTAGCTGCCTGTCCCCTGAACACACTGTAAAAAACATCTCCTCACTATCTGCTAGCTGCCTGTCCCCTGAACACACTGTAAAAAACATCTCCTCACTATCTGCTAGCTGCCTGACCCCTGAACACACTGTAAAAAAGATCTCCTCACTATCTGCTAGCTGCCTGACCCCTGAACACACTGTAAAAACATCTCCTCACTATCTGCTAGCTGCCTGTCTCCTGAACACACTGTAAAAAACATCTCCTCACTATCTGCTAGCTGCCTGACCCCAGAACACACTGTAAAAAACATTAACATGGAAGCGAGCTGAGCTGATACTAAAAGGAAGAATTAAAACTAGGGTTAGGGACAGAAACCCCGTATCAATATGACCAATATGACCTTCCTCCACAGCGCTGTGGTCTGGCAATGCGGCTTTAGTGATGAAGGTTAGCCATGGCTAAATGTTTTCTTCTTTAAGAGTTGATATAGTTTTGTATTTTTTCATTAGTTTTTTTTTTTTCTTTTCAAAATGATAAGTTCTTTCACAGCTAGTTTTAAAGGACAAATTTGGCTTATTTGGGGTTAATAACACGTGTACCAAGTCCACCGTTCTCTGGGATGTTTTCATGCTAATCGAATGTGACCAGTTTTATCTCAAACCGCTAATCAGTTTATAACGCTAGCCGTCGGGGTAAAGTAAAAAGAAATCACTGTTTCTATACCACAAACAAGGCTCAAAATAGCACCACACAGAGAGTTTAGAAAGACCGTATACAGGCGGGGCGCCATCTTGGGAAAAAGGTCCCGACCAGTCGAACGACTAACTGAACTGTCACTTGTCACTCAGCGTTCGTCGTTTGACTGGCTGTTCAATAGAGATTTCTAATTAGCAGTTTGCGATAAAACTGGTCACAATCAATTAGCATGAAAACAAATCCCAAAGAACCAACCTATCATATAGTATGCACTATGTGCACAATTCTTAACCCTCATGTTGTCCTCCCTCATGTTGTCCTATATCAATGTTCTTTTTAATTCCCCAAAATAACATGATTGATTCCACACAACGCTCTTTGCCGAGTACAAATCTCTACTTTCATTTGGGGTGTCTTATTCAATTTTATAGCATTTGGAAACCAATTGAAGTGTTTTTCAAATAGTATTGAGAGTAAAAGTTGACATATTCCAGTCTGTGATTATCATCAACATCCATTCCTTTAATTTTAGTCTCAATAATTCCTAATTTCTGCTTTTCTAACTCAAACATTAGGTATCATTTCCTAGAAATTAGGTTTATTGACCATAAATTCCAAAGATAACTGTAAAACTAAAGTTAATAAGTTAGTGTTACGTAGTGTTGAAAATGTCCAAAAAAGTGACAAATATTTTTTTTAAAAGCGTCAAAAGTGTTGAAAAAAAGGGACAAAAACGTGATTACAAAGTTAAAAAAACATCGATAAAAAGCGTCAACAAAAGTGTTGACTTTCAATTTTGACAGGAAGACAACACGGGGGTTTTAAAGCTTCCAGTAGGTTCCGCTCCCAGTAGAAATGAAAGATATTTCCTGCGTAGAAATGTTTTGTCTGGTGCCAAAAAGACACGCCAGGGCCTCCATTATCCTCCATAAGTCCTTGTGTCCTTTCCAGAAAGTGACCCACGACATGGACATGTGCTACGGCATGACGGGAAGTCTGTTCCGCAGTGGATCCCGACAGACGCTGTTCGCCTCCCAGGTGATGCGCTACGCTGACCTGTACGCCGCCTCCTTCATCAACCTGCTCTACTACCCCTTCAGCTATCTGTTCAGAGCTGCACATGTGCAGGTGACGTTCACTCGCACTTCTCACTTTGTGTCTGTCACATGAACTCGATGTACTTTTTGATTGAAGGCATTACACTGACAATCATTCCCCCCCCCACACACACACACACCAGATGCCTCACGAGTCAACGGTGGAGCACGCCCAGGTCCGCATCATTGACACCGAGTCGCCGCTGGCAACACGAAACCGCCACGACGTCGACCTCGAGATGGAGTGCAAACGGCACCAGCTGACTCGATCCGTCAGCGAGATCCAGCCCCCCCACTTCTTCCCTCATGCTCCGCAGGAGATCACTCACTGCCATGATGAAGATGACGATGAGGAGGAGGAGGAGGAGGAGGAGTAGAAGAGGGGGTCACATCCAATACATCCTGTTTCCTCCGAGTTTGGTCTCTAGACACACGTGACCGACTACCATATGCAGGACAGGAGTTTTGGAAATACGCGCTGCAAGCAGTTGGTGTCTGCGATGAAACAAAGAAAGAAAATAGAGGTTGGGGGCGGGGGGCACAAACTAGCCTGTTTCCACATTTCTTTACTGTGGATTGCGCTCTCATTGGCTGTAGCTCCAACATCTCCAGATTTTGAGCCTGCTAGATATCTGGGATGTGGCAGCGAGGCACCAGCAAGCCTCTCGCCTCGCGTTTCTGAATCACACGGCACATCACGCCAAAATGTAACCGGAGGTCGTGTATTAACCATCGCTGCTGAAACTTTAAAAACGGTTCTACTCCATAAGAGCATATGTTCATAATGCCTTCTAACAGTGAGTTTGACATCTCATGATACCAGCTTAGAGAAACTTCACCTGCTCATTTACCCAGTAATTATTCTTTCTACTGTGTTGTAAAATAGGACTACAATTCCCAAAGCTCACCCTGAAGTCCTTACTCTTATTTAAGTCTGCATTCATGTTTTAAGTAATGCAGATATTACACCCTGCACCACAGCTACGGCCTTATTCATCTCACTTTGAGTTGATACAGTGAGGGTAAATGAGAATTATTGTTATGAATGTTGAGTTGTTTTCATGGTCACAGGTGAAAGGTATGGAAGCCCATGTCTGCCAGACGACAATCACAATACTGGCAGGTTCAAATTATAAGATGACAAGTCAACGTTTCGACTTTATGAGACCTTAAGACCTAATTAAAAAGAAGTCAAAGCTTTTGACTTTATCCTATTGACTGGAAAAAATGTGTAAATATGAAATTAGAAAGTCACAATTTAACAACTCATAATTTAGAACTTCAATTTTGTGAACAGTTAAAATGTGAACTAAGTCAAATTTGAGATACATATTTGTGGTTGAGTGAGATTGGTCCAAATTTTGACTCACAGTTTTGACTTAGTGCCTCCCAATTATTATTCAAAATTATGATTAACTCGCTGTCGTTCGTTAGATTTACGGTGAGTGTTTGTGTTTTTGTCATTGGAAATGGTCTTCCATGAAAGGCGGCCCTACTGCTCTGTCTGCTGTAAACATGCTGTTACTGTATCGTACTGCAACATGACGAGGGTACAATAATGTATTTTGAAGCTGAGAGTATTATTTCATATTTTTGTTTTTTTTAAAGATTTATCAGGAAAACCTGTTTCTCAATGGAAAGAAAAGTCTGATTTGCTGTAGTGATCACAAAGTATTGATGAGGTGGACCGTGGCCTCGTGTGTGTGTGTGTGTGTGTGTGTGTGTGTGTGTATAAGTTGTTTCAGAACTGTTGAGCATGCCTGTGTTTGCTGTCTGCTTTGAAGCCTAACTGAGACTGTAATAATCAGACATATTGAAATGCAAGTGAACGAAATGAATGTTGTTTTTTCTTTTTTTTTTCTTTTTACCAGCAGTAGTGCATGGGTTGAAGTTCCATTTTTAATTTCTCATTTTAATTGAAATGTCGCCTTTGTTGTAAAGAATGTTGAAAGCGGCGATTCTGCAGTTGAGATGGTTCAAGTCATGACTGATGATTGTAATACATTTTTGGATCTGATATCGTAGCCACGTTTTGATTTTTTTTTGGGGTCATCTGTCTACCCTTTACATCTGTGAGTGATTATTGCTGAGTGGATGTCTTCCAGCCCAAAGCTGCCACTAACAGGCTGGTCTCTCACTGTGCTCTGTTGCTCAGAAACATCACACAGAACAGCTGTCTGCCATCTCAGATCCTTAAAGTGCTCATATTCTGCTCATTTTCAGGTTCATAATTGTATTTAGACGTTGTACCAGAATAGGTTTATGTGGTTTCATTTCCAAAAACACCATATTTTAGGTAAGGACTACTAGCCAGTCAGAAGCAGACTATGAGAGCGTGCCCTGACAGTACCTAGGTAAGGACTACTAGCCAGTCAGAAGCAGAATGATGCCCTGACAGTACCTAGGTGAGGACTACTAGCCAGTCAGAAGCAGAATATGAGAGCGTGCCCTGACAGTACCTAGGTGAGGACTACTAGCCAGTCAGAAGCAGAGTACCATACTAGCAGCTAGGCGAGCATTATAGCGTTTGTCTCTGAAGGACCGGCTGGACTACAGTAGAGCTGTTTGGAGCACTTGGTGAACAGTGTTTTCTGTTGGAGATGGTGAGTCCCTGGGGGCTTTTTCACTTTGTAAACCTATAACGTGCACAAAAAAGATATGTGACACAAAGAAAAGGGGAAAAGCCAAAAAGCACAATATGAGCACTTTAAATTCCTTGAAGTATTATGTTCTAGGTCTTAATTAATTTTAAACGGTCTTAATTTGCCTTTGTCCATGCAACGCTACCTGCAATGCTCATTTTTCCACGTGGTGTTGTAGTTTTGTCACTCTCTAGTCCGAATATAATTTTGCTGTATTACAACTACAAATGAGACCAACATTCAACTTCTATAGCAGCCAATCAGCTTTCGAGTTATTGGTGCGCGTATCTTTGCACCACATGAAACAGATTCATTCTTCAGTTATGTGGAGTGCAAGTTGAGCAAAAAAAACTGAATTTAGGGCTTATTTGATGTTGTGATAATTCCAAGCATGATGGTCTTAAAAGTCTTACATTTGACTTGGTGAAACCTGCAGAAAAATATGACCAAACTAATATTTTTGGGGGACCATGGTGCTGGGATCAGCATCAGCAAATCTATGAAGATTTTTGTTCTTAAAAAAAAAATGTAATGCTTGTAATATCCGAGATCTAACTACGAGCTGACTTCCTGAGTCTGAGGTGAATAGATTTGTGATGATGAGCCCCCGAGTCCTTGGACCTGTATCCTCACAGACCTCAGGGCTCTGACAGGACTACGTGCTGTCCTAGCAGAAGAACATCATTTATACTCGAGGTTAATGAAGGGGAAATGGAAATGTAACCCCCCTGACAGGGTCAGATCTGTGCCTGAGGCACGGAAGGGGGGGTAGAAGATATGGGCTGAAGGCAAGGAGACATCTTAGTGATACACATCAGAATTTAGGTGAAGGGTTTTGAAGATTTAATGCTTTATTAGTAATCAATCATCCATTTAAGCAGGTAGTGTCATTGAGATGAAGAGCTCAGTACAAGGATAACAGATACACTGTTAGACTTTTTATAGTATATTTGTAAGTCATAACTACCCCATTGCAGTACCATAACTACGTTTTTTACAGTATAATACCCTTACTGTAACATGCCAAAGTCCATTATTAAATTACCTTCACTGCTAAAAGCTTAACAAAATGTATTTCATTTTATAGAGCTGTTTCATTTCTATGCTACTATAACATGATTGCTATGACTTGAAGTCTTATTTAACTACAGTAGCACTTCTGTTACAGCAGACTACCACAAATTCAAATGATACAGTAAATCACTGGAAATGCAATGTTAATACCCATAATGCAATGCTTATTACAGTAATGAACCAGAAAAGAACATTATGGTATTTCACATAAATACAGATATATTCCTGAGCAAAACCTGTACCACTCTGTGTGATTTGAGGCCAGGACGGAGGTTCACCTTCAGCAGGACCACGACCCCAAACACACTGCTAAAGCAACACTTGACTTTAGGGGGTGGGGGGGGTGAATAGTTATGCACATTGACTTTTTATTTTATTTTGTCCTATTTGTTTTCTTCACAATACTAAAACATCTTCCATGTTGTGGGCATGTTCTTTAAATTAATTGATGCAAATCCTCAAATAATCCATTTTAATTCCAGGTTGTGAGGCAACAAAAAAAAGGGGGTGAATACTTTTGCAAGGCACTGTAAGTTGACCCAAAGCTAATCAGCTCCACACAACTCTCTGTATTTCTCAGTATGGCTATGATTATAAAATGGTGTAGTCGGGCGACTTTCGCGCGCAGAGTGAAGATAATACCGTCTGATGGCGCGCAATCGGAAGGCTTGTATCACGTGGACGCGCCGACAGTGTTGTTGTCATACCTTAGAATTCCTCATGGGGGAGACAGAAACTACGCACCATAGCTTTAACCTAAGTCTGGCCCAACAGATATCCATTGCCGGGATAAAGCCTGGCATTATGTCTCGCTATCTGTGCTATCAGGGCTCAGCGCCACCCAGGATGCTTGTGATTGGTCTGAAAAAAATACTATTACTATACTATATATATATATATATATATACTATAATATTTTTTCACTACCCCAGAATAGATAGGTGGTGTAGCCAGACCTCCTCCCAGCTGGACGCCCCTCCACCTAGTCCTGGGTCTTCCCCAAAGCCTCCTACCAGCTGGAGGTCCTCCACCTAGTCCTGGGTCTTCCCAGAGGCCTCCTCCCAGCTGGACGTCCCTCCACCTAGTCCTGGGTCTTCCCAGAGGTCTCCTCCCAGCTGGACGTCCCTCCACCTAGTCCTGGGTCTTCCCAGAGGTCTCCTCCCAGCTGGACGTCCCTCCACCTAGTCCTGGGTCTTCCCGAGTTCTCCTCCCAGCTGGACGTCCCTCCACCTAGTCCTGGGTCTTCCCCAAAGCCTCCTCCCAGCTGGACGTCCCTCCACCTAGTCCTGGGTCTTCCCCGAGGCCTCCTTCCAGCCGGACGTCCCTCCACCTAGTCCTGGGTCTTCCCCGAGGCCTCCTCCCAGCTGGACGTCCCTCCACCTAGTCCTGGGTCTGATTTAAAATTTAATTAAAATTAATGATCAGTGTCACATATTTTCATTGAATATTGGGCGTTATTCATATATGTATAGCATTTATGATGAATAATTGATAAAATGGCCTTTAAAAAAAAATTTGCATAAATAACCATGTAATATGCCTGTCCATAGGTGTATACTTATGCTGTATGGGGGTGTATACTTATGGTATGGGGGTGTATTTTAACATTGTATACTTATGCCCCTGTATTTTAACATAGGTGTATACTTATGCCCCTGTATTTTAACATAGGGGGTGTATACTTATGCCCCTGTATTTTAACATAGGGGTATATTTTATACATAGTGTATACTGTGTCCTGTATACATAGCTGTATATGTTGGTATATGATACTGGTATGTATATTGATTTATATTTACTTATGCCCCTGTATTTTAACATAGGGGTGTATACTTATGGTATTTTAACATGGGTGTATACTTAATTCCAAAGGGGGTGTATACTTATGCATTTTAACATAGGGGTGTATACTTATGCCCCTGTATTTTAACATAGGGGTGTATACTTATGTGTATTTTAACATAGGGGTGTATACTTATGAAAAACTAGGGGGTGTATATTATATAACATAGGGGGTGTATACTTATGCCCCTGTATTTTAACATAGGGGGTTTAACATAACATAGGGGGTGTATACTTATGCCCCTGTATTTTAACATAGGGGGTGTATACTTATGCCCCTGTATTTTAACATAGGGGGTGTATACTTATGCCCCTGTATTTTAACATAGGGGGTGTATACTTATGCCCCTGTATTTTAACATAGGGGTGTATACTTATGCCCCTGTATTTTAACATAGGGGGTGTATACTTATGCCCCTGTATTTTAACATAGGGGGTGTATACTTATGCCCCTGTATTTTAACATAGGGGGGTGTATACTTATGCCCCTGTATTTTAACATAGGGGGGTGTATACTTATGCCCCTGTATTTTAACATAGGGGGTGTATACTTATGCCCCTGTATTTTAACATAGGGGTGTATACTTATGCCCCTGTATTTTAACATAGGGGGTGTATACTTATGCCCCTGTATTTTAACATAGGGGGGTGTATACTTATGCCTCCTGTATTTTAACATAGGGGGGTGTATACTTATGCCCCTGTATTTTAACATAGGGGGTGTATACTTATGCCCCTGTATTTTAACATAGGGGGTGTATACTTATGCCCCTGTATTTTAACATAGGGGGTGTATACTTATGCCCCCCCTGTATTTTAAGGAAGAACATTTATTTATTAATGATACATTATTAATTCACAAAGAAAATTGGTGTCCTTTTAAAGGTTGGTTTAAAGGTTTATTCATCTTTTTAATCAACTTTAGCCTGGGGGTGTGAACTTATCCAAGCCACTGTAGTGTTCCTCTCACATGCGTATTCTCCCCTCTCAGAAACACATCATCCTTATATGAATCTGTAGAAATCTGTAACTATCTTACATATATGGATTGTGCTGACTAGTGAAGGCCAGCGTGTCCGGCAGCGACATCGCGGCGTGGAACACGTGCAGCGTTACGTAACAGGACTCGGCCGCGCGGCCTCGCGGCGCTGTCAGGGTCAAGCAGCTGTAGGCCTTCAGGCTGCTGATAACTTTGTTCCTCTGCTCGTTATCGTGGACGATGCAGACAATCAAAAGGCTCAGCTGTCACGAGAAATATCCTTTTAATAAAGACCTTCCACAACTTTTCATTCTGCTGTAAGACTGTGGAGTCTACAGTGGTTCAGTCAGTCTTTTATTACAATAAATAGATATTTGTTTCATGTTTGGGAGGCACACTGCTTACATGTCTTTATGTCACGTTAATAATACATAATACAGTCCCTCCAGAAATACACGATTATGAGATTGCATAATTCAATGCATAATCAGCCAAAGTCGTCATATTTATGCGGGGGCTGCATTTTTTTTCAAATACGCTGCACTTTCGTCGCATCAATTGCCGTTTTCCACGTAAAATAACGCGGGGCTTGCATGATTTCATGATCCCCGCATTTTCGTTGCAATAAAATACATCTCAGCAGAAAGTTGAAAAATGTTGCATTTACTTCACATGAGAGCAGCCGTTTTCGAATGAAGCGACGTAATCACGTAATCTTTTTCACCAAACCGCAGTTTTTGCAAGTTTCTGCAATTTCATCGCATAAAACAGCAGAAATAGCCCGCATATTCCATCACGTTTTATGAAAACGTGCCGCATTATCAAGGATTGTTGCAACAATCACACACAAAAAAAAATGTCTGGAAGGACTGATTATAGTATTTGGCATTGAGCATATTTGTATTCAAGATTGTGTGTGTGTCAACAGAAAATACTACTTTGAGGGGGCGCGCGCGTATGTGTGTGTGTGTAGAGTTGAGAATATGACCTATGCTTTTGAGAAAACAAGTGACAGAAAGTGTAATTTCATATCAGGTACCTTGAGCTAATCTCTTCACTCATTGAAAACATGCTGGTCTGCCTCCCATACGCATTTATTAGAGAAGTTATGCTTTAATAAAGCTCTCTCTAGATTCCACCTGTTCTTCAGGTTTGCATCTGACCACTCACACAGTTATGTGCTGTTTGACTTGATTCCCCGGGAGACGAGATGATACAGACAAGGTATGTCATAAATTAATCAAAACATTTAACATAACTCAACAGAAAAACGTCCGAGGTCTTTGCATCGCAGAGCACCACACATCACTTCCTGTCCCCGCTGCACGGGCCCCCAGTGTGTTACCCCTGGGGGTGGGTGGGTGGGTGGGGTGCGTCCTCTGCTGCTCACTTTAGCAGGTGTCTCAGCTGGTCCTGGAGGTTTTTAGAGTGCTCCACACTGGAGGAAGGGAAGGAGGAGTCAGGGCCCGTTATCGGTGTGTGTTATGGCTGAGTGGTGAGACACTGATGTCAGCTGTTTCATACTGGAGCATAAACGGAGTGTAGTGTTTAGACTTACTTCTTCTGGATGGCCTCCTGCCTTAGTGACAGACAGAGAGAGAGAGAGAGAGAGAGAGAGAGAGAGAGAGAGACAGAGAGAGACAGACAGACAGTTTCAATATTAACTTCCAATTTGAGCATAGAACTACATGCGTGTACTCCCGAGCAGCTGATTGATACTTACTGGTACTGTAAATGTGTGGTGATAATGGACATCTTCCTCAGACTCTGGAAGACAGATGATAATGTCGGATTGTGGATGCTACATACAAACATTGGCGGAATTTATAATAACCCCCCCACCCCCAATCATTTTTTGTCGTTTTTTTTTCTTTCCCCAAGCTTTTGTTGCTTTTTTTTTCTTCTCCAGAGATGATGCTGCTTTGCTTTGAATCTTTGTCGCCTTTTTCAAAAATGTTTGGACAATGCTCCTGACGTTTGTGTCATCCCCCTCCCCCATCACCCCCCTGACATTTTTGGCTCATTTTCCGATATTTGTCACAATAGAATAGAAAATACTGTAGAATGCCTTTGTCATTATACACAAGTGTACAGTACCTGTGCAACTAGATTGAAGCGACCCCTTTACAGTGTCGACACGAAATATAAAAGAGGGAAAAAAATAAAATAAAAGACGGGGGAACGTGGTACACAGTTCCTGAGAGCAACTATATACATACAGTATATAAAATAGTAAGAAAGATAAGATAAAAGGGTTTGTATACACATACAAGAATCTACTTTGGTGTATCAAAAAGTCCTGAGTATTAAATATTAAATACTGCACTGTAATGAAATTAAGTGGATAAGTACACAAGTCCCAAAGTTGAACCCGAAGTTACCCTCCTTGCATACGACAGCAGAAAACTTTGTACTACTTCATTTCGCTGTCACAAGCCCAAACTAGACAGCCCCATGGTGGAATGTGACGTGTTCATTTAACTCTTTAGTTGGTGGTACTGCTGTCTTCATCAACAGTTAATAGTGTCTCCAGTACTCTATACTCTATACTTACATCCTCAGAATGCAGGATGGCGTCCTCCTGAATGACCATATTTCTTGCTGCTTGACCAAGAAGCTGGAAAAGACAAAAGAATACAGTATTTAGGGCTGCAACTGATTATTTGTACGATTTCGTCGCTGCATGCCCAGTACAACCAGTCTACTGTGCTGCCCACTGAACAGGAGCCTTTTTTGGGTTAGGGCCTGGATCAAGGGGCACCTTTGTGGTGGGTATGAGGGAGGGACAAGTGCTGTTCTAGATCCCTACTGTCCGTCTGGGGATCGAACCGACGACCTCCCGGTCACGAGCTCGCTCCTCTAACCTTTAAGCCACCAATGTGATCAAAAACAAAAAAATACACAAATTTCACATTTCAAAGCTGGAATTGCAATACCGTGCCTATGCCTAGGGCTGGCCAATATATCAATGTTATATCGATATCATGATATGAGACTAGATATTGTCTTAGATTTTGGATATATTGTAATACCGTAATAAGGTAAATGTTGTCTTTACCTGGTTTTACAGGCTGCAGTACAGTAAAGTGATGTCATTTCCTGAACTTACCAGACTGTTCAAGCTGTTCTATTATCTACCTTTACCCACTAAGTTATTAAATAATTTCTGGAGAATATTTATCAAAAATCTAATATTTTGTTAAAGCACCAATAGTCAACCTTAAAATATCGTCGCAATATTGACATCGAGGTATTTGGTCCCCAGCCCTACTCATTTTTAGACATTTTAATGCAGAAATGTTACATATTGTACCTTTAATATATTACGATTTTTTACGATATCCAAAATCTAAGACAATATCTAGTCTCATTTCACGATATTGATATGATATTGATACACTGCCCAGCCCTAGGTGGGAACCAATCGGATCACGATTCTTTTGTGGTTCATCTTCTGGGAGTAGATTCTGAAAGTTCCGAGCTCTCGGAGGACGAGGCACGAAGCGGGGGTCAGCTCGCAATGTTCTAAAGGTTGAGCGATACAAGAAGGTGTGCGTGTTCCATGTAGAGTTAAATCAAGTTTTAATGTTTCATCACTGGGTCATTTCTTATGTTTTAATGTATTTAAATGTATGCTGCTGTTGGGTTGAGAAGATATGATTTCATTCAATGGTGTAGGCTCCATGTCACGCTGTGTAACTACCGTCTCGGGGAAGGTAGATCAAGACGGCCCTTTTGTCTCTTACCTACCCCCCCCCACCTCCTCCTCCTCCTCTGTCTCTGCCAGATAGATAACTAAAAACTATAACATCTAGAAAGACACGATTGCTCCACAAAAGGACTTTCTGTCTCCAACCACCTGGTGTCTTAGACTAGACTAAGACAATATAATGTCGACTAACTGGATTTTGTTAGAACTTCTCATTTACATCATAACCGTCTGATATGTGTCCGAAAACGACCCCAAAGGGACGGAGTTAGAGCATGTCCTTCCACATTGGACAGCGAAGAAACCAACAAGACTCGCCTTACATGTGACCATGCCAACGAAGAGCCAATAAGGACGGGTTTTACTCACGAGGGTGAAACGTAATCGCCTCGGGAGTAGAAGGAATATAAGAGGGAGGGACACAAGATAGATGGAAAACTTTCGGGTGAAGCTTAATTCTTTGTGCTTTGTCTTATCATTTCTTATCATTTCTTTTATGTTTAATAAATCTTTGTGTTAACCTTCCATTGGACCCAAGCCTCCTTCTTCAGAGATTCAACGAACACAAAGTTAATTCTAACATACACCTACATGGTTTAACAACGCCTCCATTTACTGCCATGACGTGAGTAGAAAGATAAGAAAGGAAAACAGTGTAACAATGAATGTATTAAACAAATGTATGATACCAACTGAAACAAATGAGTTGTTACAGAATGGAATTTAACATATTCACAACCCAAATAAAAGCCCAAGTGAAGTCTTCAAATTGCTTGTTTTTATAGGCAACATTTAGGGCTCGGCAATATATCGATGTTATATCGATATATTGGGATATGAGACTAGATATTGTCTTAGATTTTGGATATATTGTAATATGGTAAGTGTCTTTACCTAGTTTTACAGGCTGCATTTCTGGAAAATATTTATCAAAAATCTCATTGTGTAAGTAACATTTTGTTAAAGCACCAATAGTCAGCCATACAATATCGTCGCAAAATTAACATTGAGGTATTTGGTCAAGAATATCGTGATATTTGATTTTCTCTATATCGCCCAGCCCTAGCAATATATTTCATTTACAGACGACAAAGAAACAGCAGCAAGTTCCTAAAATCAAGTTCCTTCTTCAAGCGATGTATCGATTAACGTCACTCATTAATTGTTGCAGTCATGTAGACATTGTTGTCTATGTGTGTGTGACGTCAGAAACTAATAAACTGGGAGTACAGCGATCTGGAGTTCACGGGTAGTAAGTTACTGCCGTTCCAGGGTACTTTCACGGATAGAAGGTTGTGAAAACACGAGTTACAGGTTACCTAGAACGCAGCAGAAGTATTCAGATCCTTTACTTAAGTAAAAGTACAAATACGACACTGTTAAAATACTCTGTTACAAGTCCTGCATTGAAAATGTTTCTTTAGTAAAAGTATTATAAGCGTCATTATGAAAATGTACTTAAAGTATTAAAAAAACAATTCCATCAAGTGTTAAAGGTTTATAGTTATATGGTTTATTACAGTTTAATTAATTACAGCTGGCCGTCATATTGTTGGGTAGTATAAATTAACTTATAATAAATGTAAATGTGCTGTATTTATATATCTTTTCTAGTCTTAACGACTACTCAAAGCACTTTTACATCATACAGGATACATTCACCATCACACACATTCACACACTGTGGCCGAGGCTGCCGTACAAGGTGCCACCTGCTCATCAGATACACACTCACACACAGCATGGCACAGCATCGGAGGCAACTTGGGGTTCAGTGTCTTTCCCAAGGACACTTTGACATGGGACTGCAGGGCCAGGGATTGGACCACCAACTTTCCAATTGGCAGGCAAGCGCTCTGCCACAGCTGCCCCACAATAAAAGATCATGTGTGAAAAATCCTAATTTTTAAAGTAACTAAAGCTGTCAGATGAATGTAGTGGAGTAAAAAGTGCAAAAAGTGCACAAAGCTGTTTTTTTTTCTTTTTTAAAACCCATCCTTTAATTTTATAAATATTTTTATGTAAAAAAAAAAGCTGCATAATAGAATTTGTAATGTGTTGAACATCCAACGTCCAACATAAATCCAACTTTACCACGGTAAAGGACCTAAATGAACATTTTAAATCCCTACTGATGGAGTCAGGGCCAACTATAACGTTACTGGCAGTGCTTTTATTTTGAAAACAAAATGACGTAGCCGTTTGTTCTCTAGCTAGCTAGCTAGCTAGGTTAGCTCGTTGCCATTTAGCTTAAGCTACAGCAACAGATTTCTTGGGATTAAATCACTCGTATCGGTTTACCTCCTGACTCCGGGATCCCTTCAGCACTTGACGGGTCAGTGCGATCACATCCCCGCTACAGGAGCCCACTTTATCGGATAGTAAGCCTTTGACAGACTGGCCAAACCGCGGCTGGGACTCTGCTGACGCCATTTTCTGTTTTGGCTAGCTATGGTGCGTGGGCAGGGTCAAAATACACAGCAACGCGCCCCGTAGTTTTATAATAAGAATTGTATCACTTTTAAAATTCATAATCTTGCAAAACTAAAAAACGAATGAATCGACTTTTCTTTGTGTTTCATTTTCACTCATTTATATCTAACAAGGTCATTCTCAGCCGTCACAGTTTGACTCCTGTTGTCAATAAAGTAGAAATATTAATACTGCACTGTCAACATTTTACTTTAAGTAGCCTAGGCTACAAATGAGGAGGTATTATCAGTAAAATAAAGTAGGCTACTCAGAATTGCCTCTCTCATGGTGTTACATTATTGTATACTGATAAAAAAACTAAGTATCCACATGTACTTTGATTTGACGAGGTCTTAGAGAGGCTGAAGGTCCAATTGAAAATTAACAAAAGGTTTGTAGTATCTAATGACTTGTGACTTTAATCAGGTTCTGTTCAAAGGGTTAATGATTTCAATTTAATTCAATTCAATTTTATTTATAGTATCAATTCATAACAACAAAGAGTTATCTCGAGACACTTTACAGATAGAGTAGGTCTAGACCACACTCCATAATTTACAAGGACCCAACAGTTCTAGTAGTTTCCTCCAGAGCAAGCAACAGTGGGACAGTGGCGAGGAAAATCTTCCTTTTAGGCAGAAACCTGGGACAGACCCAGACCCAGACCCAGACCCAGGCTCTTGGTAGGCGGTGTCTGACGCCCGGTTGGGGTTAAAATGAAGAGTGGCAATAACACTCACAAAAAATAGTAGTTTGTAGTAGTTCATGGCACAGCAGGGCACAGCAGGACGTAGCAGGACGTAGCAGGGCACAGCAGGACGTAGCAGGACGTAGCAGGGCACAGCAGGACGTAGCAGGACGTAGCAGGGCACAGCAGGACGTAGCAGGACGTAGCAGGGCACAGCAGGACGTAGCAGGACGTAGCAGGGCACAGCAGGACGTAGCAGGGCACAGCAGGACGTAGCAGGACGTAGCAGGACGTAGCAGGACATAGCAGGACGTAGCAGGGCACAGCGGAGCATAGCAGGATGAACACGGCATTGCAGGACGTGTAGCCGGACCATGGGGACAGCTGCTACCATGATTTTGGAGCCTCCCTGATCCAAGGAAACATGCTGGGCGAAACAGAACATAAGGACTCCGGGGAATGACTCCCCAGAGCTAGGTTAGTAACTAGGTTAGTAACTAGGTTAGTAACAAGCATTTCTGGGACATGGATGCACACAAATGGAAAGATAGAAAGATAGAGGAGAGAGGAGCTCAGTGTGTCAAAGGAAGTCCCCCAGCTGTCTAAAACTATTACAGCATAACTAGGAGAGACAGGGTAAAGAGAGGGGCCTGGTCAGGCTAGAACTCTCCCCAACCGGGTCGGGCTGTATGTCCTGCCTCCCTCTAGTTTTATTATATTCTTGATTATTTGATAGATAGATCTGACAACTATGACGAGAAGCAGGTGGGCCGGGTTAGGCGGACGCTGCGACTCCTCACTCCCTAACAATATTCAATTCAATTGTATTCATATATTGCTAAATCACAACAACAGTTATCTCTTTGACTATAAGCTTTATCAAAGAGGAAAGTCTTAAGTTTATTCTTAAATGTGGAGACGGTGTCTGCCTCCTCAACCCAAACTGGAACCTGGTTCCACAGGAGTGGAGCCTGATAGCTGAGCTCCCAGTCTACTTTTTAGTAGTATTTCCATTTGAGTGAAAATATAGAGTAAGTGGATAAAGATGTTACCCAGCATGTGATGTTATCCAAAAATGTGACCTTTACTATGGCCACATAGCAAACCTGTATGTGACTTGGCATTCGACCTAAACATATCCTATATAAAGTGCTTCTAAGATATTGAAAGGCAGAGTGCGTACATCTGGCGGAGACACTCTCCAAGTTTCTGCAGAGCTTGTAAATTGAATCTTTTATATAATACATTTTATAATCAGGAAACAGTGTCAAGCGGCTTCCTTATCAAACACATCATCCTGCATTGCTGTTCAGACACCACAGGTTCAATGGTACCAGCATGAGGAAGATGATAACACTGCAGCGGACAGTGGTCTGAACGACATGATCCCTCTTCAGAGACATGTCGACCCATTGTCATTGGTCCGTCGTTGGCATGGTAACGTGTTGAGGGCATCTCAGAGGCTGTCTTGGCTGCCTGAGAAAAGCATGGGTCACCCATCTAACATGCACGTTGGGGGTTCCTCCTGGACACAGATCAAAAGCTATCATGTAAATGAGAAAACCGCATTGGAGTGGAGACAGAAGGCTACTTCTGGTTGTGAAGCAATCAGCTTCTCTCTATATGTTAAATGCCAGATTAAACAGCATGATAAGAAGCCTACACCATTGAATTAAATCATATCTTCTCAACCCAAGCATACTTAAAGAGAAATACTCTGTATTCAAAAGTAACAATACCATATTATGTATTTATTTGTTGAATTGCATATTATTATTTTGTGTTGAATTTTAAGCAGCTATTCGGGGTGCAGCTCATTTGAACTCCTTACTCTCCTATTTTAGAAACTGCTCATATGTGTAAAATGTTCATCTGCAATGAGCACAAACTACGGCTGTCAGATAATATTAGCCTTATTAGTGTACTGTTTCTATGTATCCCTGTTTGGGAAACTCAATTTAAATTGATTTAACTCCAAAAATTTAAGAAAAATGAATACTCAAGTACAAATGGTACTTCAGTAGAGTAATGCTCTTAGTTACTTTCCACCACTGATGAGTATAGTCTATATATATCTATCTATAAACTATATACAGTAGCCTATGTGACAGTGTGCATGTGTCGTTGTGGTTTTTTGCAAGGATTCAGTGGATCAGGTGTCATCTTATCTTGTTGAAGTTAGCCCCGCCTAAAGAATTCCGAGTCAAGGATTTGGCATTGAAGGCGCTGCATAAAAGGCGGGCCCTGCAGCAGCTCAGGGCCTTCCTGCAGAGCTCCTCTCTGTGATGCTTGGCCTCCGCTGAAACAGACCCCTCCGTCAGGGCCCTCTGCAATGGGTATGGCTTGGTTTCTGTGTCTGTGTGTGTTTTTGGCCGTGGGTCTGGTTTTGTTGGCGCTGCATCTGAAGCTCAAGACGTCCGCTCGTGGCCCCCAGGAGCCCCCACATCTGCCAGCACTACCCCTGATCGGCAGTCTGCTGAGTCTGCGAAGCCCGCACCCTCCTCATGTGCTTTTTAAAGACCTGCAGAAGAAATACGGACAGACGTACTCTCTGATGATGGGCTCCCACTGTGTCATCATCATCAACCAGCACGCACACGCCAAAGAAATCCTGCTGAAGAAGGGAAAGATATTTGCAGGAAGACCCAGAACTGTGGGTAGACCTCTCTCTTCTTCTTCTTCTTCTTCTTCTTCTTCTTCTTAACGGTTGTAATCTATGTTTTTGTCTCCTTTTTCCATCCTCGTCCTGTGTGTGATGAAGGTAACCACAGACGTTCTGACCAGAGATGGGAAAGACATCGCATTTGGAGATTACAGTGCAACCTGGAGATTCCACAGGAAAATAGTGCATGGAGCTCTGTGCATGTTTGGAGAGGGCTCTGCCTCCATCGAGAAGATCAGTGAGTACACTTCTCTCCACACGCCTCCAACGGGATTCTTCCTCTTCTTAACATCAGGGTTAGAAACTGTCTCCACTTGAGACTCCTTTGGCATTTCATTTCATTACTGTCCAATACTTAGTTATTAATACTTAACCATTTAATCTCATTACTGTGTAATATTTAGTACTCAGGACTTTTAATACACCAAACTATATTTTTGCACAATGTGCATACAAAACTATTTTATATATGTATATAGATGCTCTCAGGACTGTGCACCAGGTCCCCCCCCCCTTCTTTTTTTCTGCACTACCTATACTTTATATACTTTATATTTTTATATTTTATAGTCTTATATTTCGTGTTGACACTGTAAAGGGGTTGCTTCAGTCTCAGTGCACAGGTACTGCACTTGTGTATAATGACAATAAAGGCTTTCTATTCTATTCTTTTCTGACAGTAGACAATATTATTTATGAGTACTAGAAGTTCAGTCTAAAACAGATACACAGGTGATCAGTTAAAGGGCCAGTCCTCCAATTACCAACTGAACCAGATGTCCAAATAACAATAAAAAAGAAAAAATAAAAATATTAAAAGATATTTCCAGAACAAGCACACTGCATTTGCTAAAAAAGTATCCATCTCAGGATGAGCAAATGATTTCAAATCAAAATGGTCAAAAAACATAACTATAACCATAAAATTAATGAACATCACCATGTTAATGAATGCTCATTGAGACCTGTTAGGAATGTTGATATGATATTTTAGACATAGTAGGCTTTGTCATTTAAAATATGTTTTGCGCCTCCAGACAGATTTATTTTATTACAAAAATGGCTTTTTTAATAGTAAAAGGTGCTGACCCCTGATCTGATCTACTGGTATCTCATACGGATACTTTTGTTTTTTTTGGAAGCAGTGTCACTCCTACTCTCTATTTTACAGTACAGTACAGTACTGTAAAGTACAGTACAAATACCACACTGAAAAAATACATAAATATCCTGCAATGAAAAAGTTACTTAAGTAAAATTATGAAAGTATCATCAGGAAAATGTACTATATAGTATTAAAAGTAAAAGTACTCAATGCAGAAAGTTCTGTCAAGCATCAAGTGTTTAATCATTCAAGTATTTCAGCTGTACTTGTAGGCTTATATATTGTTGGGCAGTTTGATTTATAACAAATTATTGTATTTCATAAACTAAATGTGTTTTGTGTGCAATAATCTTAATTTTTAGGGTAATTAAAGCTGTCAGATGAATGTAGTGGAGTAAAAAGTACAATATTTCTCTCAGAAATGTAGCGGAGTAGAAGTAGAAAGTGTGAAAGAAAACGCTCAAGTAAAGTACAAGTACCTCATATTTTTACTTACAGTACGGTACAGTACAGTCCAGTACAGTACAGTACAGTACTGGAGTAAATGCTTGTACATGTTTCTGTTTTCCACAATGACACAGTCATGTTGAAGTAATTAAACAAGACCAAAATTAATCTTAAAGTGAAAAAAATACAGTGAATTTTGACTTCCTTTTAATTATCTCTTCACACACACGCACGCACACACACACACACACACGCAAGCATGGATGCATGCACAAACACACGCACATTAAGGGTGTGAATCTTAAATACCACATAAAGGGGAGGGGAAATGGACTTCTCAGCCCCTCCCATTACATCTCTGACTGGACGCTGGTCATAACATCTACATCTTAGAACTTATTTCCTGTCATATATTGGTCTTAACGTGTATTATTTCTTTTCTGCCAAGCAATTCTAATTCTGTAATGTTAACATTCTTGTCTTTTCACAGACCTTTTTTTCACAGCAGAGATTTGGACTTGTCATAGTAGGAAAAGCACAGCTGAAGTTAATGGTTCAATTCCATCAAGTGGCCCAGGGTCTCTGCTAAATGGAATGCAGCCGTCATTAATTGGTTTTGCTTTTCCTACTATGACATGTCAACATGTCGGCTGTGAAAAAGCTCTATAGCTATAGTTAATATTTAAGAATAATCTATTGCACTGATTGATCGCTACACTGTTCTCTTTTGCACTACCACCATTGCACACATTCTACCATAGCACCTTTAACTCTTTACATTTCTTTGAATGATATCTATCTATCTATCTATCTATCTATCTATCTATCTATCTATCTATCTATCTATCTATCTATCTATCTATCTATCTATCTATCTATCTTGTCTCACGATTCAATTACAATTATTCTGTCTACGATTCGATATCACAATGCATCACCTCCTACACATGGTTTTCAAAGACAAATTCAGACAGTCAGATATATATGACCTCCCATTTTCATTGTATCCCCTCTTAACAAAGACACTTCCTGAATGTCTGAACACAGCAGACAACAGAAAAAAAAAGGCAAAAATACAGACACACAACATATAATGGAAAAAAGTGGATAACAGTTTTGGCGTAAGCACTGTAACATGTCAGTAAGTGCAGATGGTGTGTTGTCTGTGTCCTGCTCAGTCTGTGCAGAGGCCCAGTCTCTGTGCTCCGTCCTGTCTGAGGCAGCAGCTGCCGGACTGGCCCTGGATCTGTCTCCTGAGCTGACTCGGGCCGTCACCAACGTCATCTGTTCGCTCTGCTTCAACTCCTCCTACTGCCGCGGAGACCCGGAGTTTGAGGCCATGCTGCACTACAGCCAGGGCATCGTGGACACTGTGGCAAAGGACAGCCTGGTGGACATCTTCCCCTGGTTACAGGTACACAACTCAAACACAGGCAATACAACCTTTTGCAGAAACATAGGTTTTACTTACATCTTTATGAATACTATTTAAGTATTCCCCACTTCTATGTATGTTTGTACAATTTTTCCTTTTTATTTCTATTTTTAAATATTTTTTTTCTGTAGTATTCAATCCTATTTATTACTTCTTGTATGTGTGCTGTGTGTGTGATATGTTGCTGCTGTAGCACTGACATTTCCCAATTTGGGATCAATAAAGTTTATCTCATCTAATGTAATCTAAATATACAGGAGATGAACAGCAATTAAAGTGCATCCTGAGTATTTTTCAACGTGTTATCAGTTTGATTAAATTAGTATCATTTCATTTAAATTAGTTACTATTGACATTTTCTGTGTAGGAAAAGCAATAACTAGCCACTGTCTTAACGGTTTTAACCACATTTCCCATAAATCCCATAAGAAGCATCTTTTGTCATGCAACTTTAATTTCAAACGGGGCGAGAGCCCCTGTCTCCTGGGTGAAAGTCCCGGGACCCCTAGGAGGACCTCAGAGTCAATGCAGGGGGCCCTCAAATTATTATATAAAATAAGTCTTAACATGAATCCAACATATTATTAGCAAATATAAATCCCCACATTAAAACATGATTTATGCCAACAATTATTAGAATATAATTATTACATTTGAATAGCTTAGTATTCTATGCAAAAAGGGTATATACAGTATATAAATTCTTTAGGCCGCCCTACATGTCACTGTAGGCCCAGTTTATTATGCAACTTAATTTTTTACAATGTATGTGTCCCTGCTCCCTCTCTCTTTCAGTTAACCCTCATGTTGTCCTATATCAATGTTCTTTTTAATTCCCCAAAATAACATGATTGATTCTACACAACGCTCTTTGGCGAGTACAAATCTCTACTTTCATTAATTTTGGGGCGTCTTATCCAATTTTATAGCATTTGAAAACCAAATTGAAGTGTTTTTGAAATAGCATTGAGTAAAAGTTGACATATTCCAGTCTGTGATTATCATCAACATCCATTCCTTTAATTTTAGTCTCAATAATTCCTAATTTCTGCTTTTCTAACTCAAACATTAGGTATGATTTCCCACAAATGAGGTATATTGACCATTAATTCCAAAAATAACTGTAAAACTAAAGTTAAGAAGTTAGTGTTACGTAGTGTTAAACTTCAAAAAAAGCGACAAACATTGAAAAGAAGCATCAAAAAGTGTTGAAAAAGGGACAAAAACGTAAGAAAAAGTTAAAAACATTGATGAAGAGCATCAACAAAAATGTTTTTTTTTTTAATTTTCACGGGAAGACAACACAAGGGTTAAGGGGTCCTTGGCTTAAAAACCACTGGTTTACACCTCACACCTCAGTTTATTAACTGCTCTGCAGCCACTAGAGGGTGACGTCACCACGCATTTATATATGGGTGGTAGTTGCAGCTTGAACAAATGATTTATCTGGGCGTTGTTGGGGGGGGGGAACAGTCTCCAAGACCCAGTTGCACATAGTGGTGGAGGCTGATCTAAAAAAGAGATCTCACCTGCTCTAAAAAGGAGATCTGACTTGCACGACCTAAAGCAGCCACGAGCACAAATCAAGGAGGAGCCCTGTGTAGTAGGAAAGTAAGTGAAAGGAGAATTTGGGGGGGGGTGAGAGAGATAAAAAACCCATAAAACTCCATAAATGTCCCACCCTGGATCCGCCCCGCTGCCTCGCTATCCTCTGAACACACACACACACACACATAGACCCACACGCACCAGATGCGTATTACAATGAAATAATCTAAGCCAAACATTATGCCCCTTCCTTTTTTTTTTTTTTTAGTTATTATTCAGTTTTTTGGGCTTTTAGCTCCTTTTGTCTTGTACCGTTCCATGTGTGTCTTCACGTTGATCACTTATATTCCACCAAAAACAAAAAGAAAAGACAAACAAGAGTCCTCTTCATGACAGTGTAAAATGAGCATTGTTTCTTTACAGCAGCTATACTGATTTAAATTCAGGTTTTTAATTTTGGATGAAAACTAATGTCCCTAACACCTTAACCACAAACCTAACTCAACGCTGGAACAATATAGAGAGAATTACAAAATACTGTTTATATTTCCATTAAAGTGTCCATTGAAAATACACAGTACATACACTCTTTATACAACAAACGTCATGATGTGGATGACCGCTGTCTCTTTTTGTCACAGATATTTCCGAATGCAGACCTGCGTCTTCTGAAGCACTGTGTTTCAATCAGAGACGAACTTCTTCAGAAGAAATATGAAGAACACAAGGTAGAGTTGGCCTCGTGCTCATAATGTTCCCTGTGCTGACACTAATGAGGGAAAGATGGTTCGAGTGGCCACGATCTGTAACTCTGTGGGAAGTTCTGGGAAAGGACTGTAGTTTGTCGTTTGTATGCACCTGCATAGAAGAATTTTTAGATATACAGGTTGTTTTTTCAAAAAAAGTCCACTTATTATAGGGAAAATAGAGACTGTGGCACACTTTGAATTCTTTTAAATTAATTGGTGGTGCAAGCTTATTTAACGTAGTCTATATCCACGACTTTCCACTTCCGTGATTGCTCTGGTGCATTTTGTCGGTTGCATGTCTTTTTGGCTGGATGTCCCGTTATCTTCTGCTGTGTCTGTGTTGGCGTTCTTACCTCTGGTGGATTTCTGAGGACTATGGTTACCTGGTCCTCAGATCTCTGCAGGGTCAATCCAGACAGCTAGCTAGACTATCTGTCCAGTCTGAGGACTATGGTTACCTGGTCCTCAGATCTCTGCAGGGTAAATCCAGACAGCTAGCTAGACTATCTGTCCAATCTAAGGACTATGGTTACCTGGTCCTCAGATCTCTGCAGGGTAAATCCAGACAGCTAGCTAGACTATCTGTCCAATCTGAGGACTATGGTTACCTGGTCCTCAGATCTCTGCAGGGTGAATCCAGACAGCTAGCTAGACTATCTGTCCAATCTGAGGACTATGGTTACCTGGTCCTCAGATCTCTGCAGGGTAAATCCAGACAGCTAGCTAGACTATCTGTCCAATCGGAGTTTTCTGTTGCTCAGCATCACCCATGCCGATTGTGATTGGTTTAAAGAAATGCTGATGAACCAGAGTACGTTATACTCCCATCCCAGAATGCTGTGTGGACTAGTCAGACCCTCCTCCGTAGCGCTGTGGAGGAAGGTCTAGACATGCAAGACCATATGTCCAAACAAGGTTATCTAAATATGCAGAAATGTAAAACTTGTGTTTCTGTGTAGTCTGATGCCGATCTTACACCAAACGACTTTTTAAGCGATTCTACTGTTGGAGACACATCACCAAAGGGCCCACGATACCATATTATTGGGTTTTTTGTGATATTCTGCTATATCTAGCAATTTATTAACTTTTTCCCAACTTTAAATTATGTCCCCAAAGGAAAACTGTATCTTTCACACTGGCGTCACCCCTGCTGACCTCACCAGAAAAAAAACTCAACTGTACCATTTATTGGACTGAAAAAGCAATTGATTTCATTATTCAGTACCAAAACGTTAAATTCTCATGTGCAATTGATCTAATAAAAGATCCATACTTGGCGTCAGTGTAGCAATACAGTATTGCAACCAAAAACATTACAAGACTTTGCTTCGCCCCCACCCCCACCCCTATAACTACTACGGTAAATCAATATGTGGCAAAACAAGACATTTGAGGACTTCATCTTGGGCTTTGGGAGACCCTAGTCCACATTTTTACCCTTTTAGAGACCAAATAACTAATCGATTAATCGAGAAAATAATCTACAGAGTAATTGACAATGAAACTGATTGTTAGTTGCAGCCCTACTTCATTGTAACAGTCATTTTAAGTTATCTATTTAATGCAACCCCTATCTAATGCAGTGAAGAGTACACTATGACTGTGAGTGGACATTGACATGGTGCTCCCTTCCAGGCAGACTACAGTGACCATGTGCAGAGAGACCTGCTGGACGCTCTGCTGAGAGCCAAACGCAGCGCTGAGAACAACAACACGGCAGAGATCAGCGCAGAGTCGGTGGGCCTCAGTGACGACCACCTCCTCATGACTGTGGGAGACATCTTTGGAGCTGGCGTGGAAACCACCACCACTGTGCTCAAATGGGCCGTCACGTACCTCATCCATTACCCACAGGTAAGGCTGGAGCTGCAGCCGTGTGCAAGACAGCTGGACGTAAGTATATAAAAGCATGAGATATATAATTGGCAGCATGGTGGCTAAGTGGTTAGCACTTCTACCTCACAGCAAGAAGGTTCTCGGTTCAACTCCAGGTCATCCTGGGCTGTCTGTGTGAAGTTTGTGTAGTATTTCTCTGGGTGCTCCAGTTACCTCCCACCATAAAGACATGCATTTGCAGAAATGTTGATTGTCCTGATCAAATAAACAAATTAAATGAAAAAATCTCACCTTCATACATTAGCCGTGTTGGAAATGACACACTCACTATTCCCTATGTAGCATTTAATTTAACAGTGAACTATTTAGAGAACAACCAAACCAGATTTTGGCTTGAAATCATTGTTGTATAGGTAGATGCGCCAGGGGGTGGGGGGGGAGAGCCCAGCATCCAGTAGACAAACTGAAACGAAAGGACTTATAATAGAGCTTTTTCACAGCAGCCATGTTGACATTTTTTAGTAGGAAAAGCGCATGTGTATTCAAAACCATTAATGACGGCTGCATTCCCTGGACCTGGTGTTGTGCATGCTGACTCGCTGAAATAGCTCCCTGGGCCACTTGATGGAATTGAACCATCAACTTCAGCTGTGCTTTTCCTACGATGACAAGTCCAAATCTCTGCTGTGAAAAAGGTCCATACATCCCTGAAACCAACCGAGCACTCAGAGAATAGTAAAAGGCTGTCCGTGTCCGTATATAATACATATATAATATATATATTTATGTATGTATATGTTGCGTGTTATGTTTCCCATGTTTAGAGGCGAAAGCCCACGCCATTTTTTCATTTTAGTTTCTGCGGGTGCTTCTGCTTCTTCTTCACTACTGGGAAAAAAGGGCTGCATTGCATTGTGGTATACGGGAGTAACATGTAGGGTACATCATATGTACGGTCAAATTAGCTCTGCAATTTGGGTATTTTATAGTGGACTGCATAGTGACTGAAATTAACGGCGGAGACGTGGAACACCACTACAAAATGGCAAACACACTATTTGCCATTGCAAGTGCACTATTTCTATGAGAGGGAATGGTTTTGAATTATGAGAGGGAATGTTCTTATTCAATTTTATAGCATTTGAAAAAAAAAACATTGAAGTGTTTTTGAAATAGTATTGAGTAAAAGTCGACATATTCCAGTCTGTGATCATCCATCAACATCCATTCCTTTAATTTCAGTCTGAATAATTCCTAATTTCTGCTTTTCTAACTCAAACATTAGGCATAATTTTTTATTATTGACCATATGTTCCAAAAATAACTGTAAAACTGAAGTTAATAGTATTGAAAACATCAAAAAAGTGACAAACATTGAAAAAAAACATCAAAAGTGATGAAAAAAGGGACAAAAACATAAGAAAAAGTTAAAAACATCGAAATAAGTGTTGATTTTCAATTTTGATGGGAAGACAACACAAGGGTTAAAGTTCTTCTATATTTTATATTTTTTAAATTAGAATTTTTTGACTTTTCAAACATGAACTGTACAGAAACCAATCTCACGTGTCTTGAGCTGCAGTTCTTCTGGAGTCCACTAGATGCTAATCGGGCTCCATTGATATTTATTAGTCATTCTATTTCCACAGTTTAGTTATCTCACTTCTCCTGATGTGAGTCTCGGTTATAGTTGTGAAGAAGTATGTTTTCAACTATGTCAACTTTATTGACAGATATTTCAGCCTATCACAGTCCCATTTGGATTGTCAAACCCCAGTGACATAATTCAAACTTACAGCCATGTCATCAGAAACCTGTGGGTGATGGGTCACAGCATCCTCAAACGTGATAACACAAAACCTCTGAATGCTCTAATCTATGTATTTTATGAGGGAAATAACATGAAAAGTGAAATTTTGAAAAAGTGGAGGACTGACAACATTCTATGAGTCATGTGAATATGAATTAGTGGACAGCAGTAAGCAGGATCGCATGTATTTTCCTATTCATTCTGACAATGTGATGAACAAATGATGTTATGCTTGAGTGAATAAGACCCCAATTAACAAAACTGGTTTAAAAAAAGATATATTATATAATATTTGGTTTGGCAGTAGCTTAGTCCGTAGGGAGTGTGGTAGGGAGTGAGGTAGGGAACCAGGTTCAAGTCCCCTTAGAGGAAGCCCCCCCCCCAGGACCTGAGCATCGTGTGTGTGTATTTCAGGCCTGTGTATAGTGTACAAACGGAGTGTAAAATGGTCAAATATTGGTAAATTGCTCTTGTGTGCATGTGTGTTCAGGTGCAGAGGCGTATCCAGGAGGAGCTGGACAGTAAGGTGGGGGAGGACCGGTTCCCCCAGCTCAGTGACAGAGGCAGTCTACCCTACCTGGAGGCCACCATCAGGGAGGTGTTACGGATCCGCCCTGTGGCCCCACTGCTCATCCCCCACGTGGCCCTCAGTGACACCAGGTAATCTCAACACACACACACGTTCGGCTGTTGACTGGGTTTTAACTTCTGTCCTGAGTGATGGGATCGTGGGATCACAAGTAGACAAGAATATAGCGAGAATATACAGCACCAGTCATGTCATACTTACTTATTACACATAACTGGTCTGCCACTGGACTGATTCTGAGAATGGTGCTCCCTATTTGTGTCATTAAGTTTGTTCCTCTCTGTCTTTATGCTTGTCTTCAGCATTGGGGATTTCACAGTGAGGAAAGGAACTCGCGTCATCATCAACCTGTGGTCTCTGCACCATGATGAGAAGGAATGGAAGAACCCAGAGCTCTTTGACCCTGGTGAGAGGAAACTGCTATCAAATACTCGGTTTTCCTCCAGACAGTAATGCACTGAATGTGTTGAGTGAGACTTATGGAGCTAATAGGCATTTTCTCATGTCGGCTAGAGATAAGACCTATTGTGAAGTCAGTTTCATATCTGTTGGTAATAAGGACACAGGATGTAGTCACTAGCCATCAACCACCTGAGCCAATTTTATTACACAGGGATCAATGATCCAAATGCAGTAAAAACAAATTTGAATCCCCAGAACATTTAAACTCTGGGTGACATGCAGAATATGTTGAGGAATTATAAAAAATAAAAATAAAAGTGTCTACATACTGACTGATAATCCACCCAAGAAAAAAATGGAACTTCATTTGTGGGGCTCACAACATTGAAAAATGATATTTAGCAGCAACAGGATAATCTAGACCTCTCCTGTCTGGAAATAGAAATTCATCACCATTTTATATCTTAAATGCTGGACTATGAAAACCAAAAGAATGGTGAGAAGTCTTTTTGAAATGATAGATTTTAAGATGTTAAGATAGTGCTGAGAGCATGTGGTCCTTCTGCAATAGAACTGAGAGTTCTCATAGCTTTTTGACATGACACGGATTTTCATGTGGATCTTGTAGTTGTTCTTTTTATATTTTAATTGCAAAGCAAAGCAAAATTAATATCAATACAACACCCACAGACACGTAACACATGGACAGTGTGTCAGAGGTTACAGAATGAAAAAAATAGATAAAAATAAGGACTCTTGTTATGAATTGATACTATAAATAAAATGTAATTAAATTGAATTTCCTTGTGCTTTTAAATATACACACATACACCTATACATACAGGACATAGCCAGGTACTTAGGATGACATTGCATCACCTTAGCTCGGTCAGTCAAAACAAACAAAGAACTTAAACTAAATGACTTATTAATACCATCTTTACCTTGTAGCTTTGCCTGTGTGTGTTGATGTGGGTTCCCGTGTTGTTCCCCTGCAGGCCGGTTCTTGAACAGTGAAGGCACAGGGCTGATCATCCCGTCGCCCAGCTACCTGCCATTTGGTGCCGGGCTCAGGGTGTGTCTGGGTGAGTCCTTGGCCAAGATGGAGCTTTTCCTCTTCCTGTCGCGGATCCTCCAGCGCTTCACCTTCTCTGTCCCACCAGGCCACCCTCTGCCCAGTCTGGAGGGTAAGTTTGGTGTGGTCCTCCAGCCGGCCAAGTACAAGGTGAACGCCATGCCCAGACCAGGCTGGGAAAGAAACAAGTGACTGGCCACATGTTCTCAACATCAGGGATTTTTATTTGTGACCTAAGAGCATACATCAGGCAGGCAGATGATCAAGCTCTTTGAATGACTGAACAAGACATATAACTTCTCTTTGTATCCATGACATTTATGACAATTTCTTCACAATGTAACCCTAACTCAACCAACGGTTCTGTACATTATTTATAAATAAAATGTTGGTGTCTAATATACCGTATTTGACAAGTTACTTCTGCTGCCATGACATATGCATACTCAAATTGACCCGGGACTTATATGGGGTTTTAAAAATAATTCTGAAATAAAATTTTACTTTATATCCATTAACATATTGTCTTTATCTCAATTTCAAACAATTAAGATAACATATATGTTTAGGGAATGCATTCAGTCTCTACTAGAACAAAATTAAAAATGGAAGTGGGGTTCGTTTTTTGTCATAAGGTTATAATTCATGTTAAAAATCCACTATGTGAGCATCCTTATCTTGGAAAAAACATAAGTGGTCATATCCAGAATAATTTTCTGGATTGAGTCAGGAATACATGTTTATCACAGAAATGATTGATTGATGATTGATTTTCAGGTAGAAAAATGAAAACCATTTTTCTTCTTGTAAAAATTTGAAATGGGTCAATGACCAGAATACCATACAAGGGTTAAAGGGTAACAACAGTTTTTTTCAACCTGGACCCTATTTTCCTATGCTTTTTTTGGGTGTAAGTGACTGATGGGAACAACAATCTTTGACATTGGTCCAGTATTAAGGGGGAACGCTGTAACCGGCACCCACGGCTGCAATGTAATGTAGAGTTATCTTGAGACCTTTTACAGATAGAGTAGATCTAGACCACTCTATAATTTACAAAGACACAACAACTCCAGTTATTCCTACGAGGCAAATGTGCATCCAAAATTTGGTCCACTAAAAGTCCTATATTTGGCTACTGAAAGACTCAGATTATTATTCTAAGTATCTGACAACATTATGGAAAGGATCCCAACAGAGATAGGCCTCTTTGAGACCTGTCTGTTTAACCAGAAACAGCTCTGAGCTTGCTACCGCTAAACCCACCAGACTCCAATATAAAAAAAATACTTTTAGCGTGTTTAGAGCCAACATATTTTCACATGTTAATCGATAAACTGTATATTTATTTCAACCAAAACTAGAGTTTAGAGGCAATTGTCCAGCTTGTATTTCCCTTCAGAAAAGTGCTGGTTTTGCCGCTGACAGACTCAGATTAATATTCTAAGTATCTGACAACATTATGGAAAGGATAAGAGCCAACGTATTTTCACATGTTAATCGGTAAACTATGTGTTTATTTCAACCAAAACTAGAGTTGGAAAAGTGGAAAGACAACCCAAAACGACTTTTCATAGTTTTATTTTGTTTCTGTCGACTTTGAATGAAATTTGTGTTTAAAAAAAAAAGCATTTTACTCTTTAACTGAAAGGTGGACCTCCTTAGAAATCCTTTCCATAATGTTGTCAGACTCTTAGAATATTAATCCGATCCTGTCAATGGCAAAACAAGCACTTACCCTTTAATACATATGGTTGTCAGACAGGGGGTGTAAAGGTTGACTGAGTACCCAGGGTCCTCATGTGAAGAGGGCCCAAAAAGATGCTAGAATGAATAGCTGTGGATGTGGGAGGGGCCCATAGAGAATGCCTTTCTACAGGGCCCAAAATGTTGTGTTACGCCCCTGGTTTTCATTCAAATTAAAAGCAGAAATGCAAGATCATCTTTGGTATTCTTCTGTTTATTTGTTAAGCAATATTGTAATAATTTTCTCTCTATCTGATGCTGCTGTGTTTCATGCTGAGACTTTTTAAGCGATGGTAAGAGTTACCATCAGCTGTTTTCATATAATGAAAGGGGGGGGGGGCGTGTGCCTGAAGCCCAGACCAGTGTGGAGTGTTTTCGTGCCTCTATAGTGAGCGGCTATCACCATTCATACACCTGTTTTGTTGGGGCATGCTGATTGACACACATAGCCCGCCCCCTGCACTTGTCCTTTCATTGTAATTGGTTCAACACTTGTGAATATGGAAATTCCCCCGCGCGACCCTTGGCTCACACCTGACCAACGAGAGAATGCGCGAGGCCGCAGACGGACAGACACACAGCCGCCGGCCCGCCGCTGTGAATCACAAACGGGTTCTCACACCACCGGCAGCTGCTTCCGTTAACCGGCCGTAGACCACCGCCACTCCACGCCAACTCCCGGGAAGAGGGCGACAACATGCCGCGGTCTTTCTTAGTAAAGAAACATCACATCGCTAAGAGAGCAAACTACGGAAGACTGAGCTCAAACCCCGAGGGTAAGACTCCCTGAACGCATCACTCTGTCTTTAAAACGGTCAGAGGAGGGAAAGTAGCCTAGCCTACTCCCTTAACTCTTAACTATTATTACAAAATAATGAATAAAGTCATATTCAGGTCATATAGAGAAACCTGAGCTAACATAGAAACTTACACAACAGTAGGGTAGTAGGGTACACCTTCTAGCCTACATAAAGATAACCTTTACACATGAATACGTCAATAATTGAACACACCAAGCTAGTGTTTTAATGCCTGGGAGTGTGAATGCTGGACTTTTACTTGAATGTATTTTTGTAATGTCCAATAATTGTAATGTAAAACAATGAAATATTTTGTTGTTGTAGATGTAATGGCTCACAACCATTAGAGATTAACCCTGGTGTTGTCTTCCCGTCAAAAAAAATTAACACTTTTGTTAATGTTTGTAACTTTTTTTTTACCTTTTTTGTACATTTTTTTTTCAACACTTATGACGCTTATTTTCAATGTTTTTCAACACTAATTTAACTTTAGCTTTACAGTTATTTTTGGAATTTATGGTCAATAAACCTCATTTATAGGAAATTATACCTAATGTTTGAGTTAGAAAAGCAGAAATTAGGAATTATTTTGATGAATGGATGTTGATGGATAATCACAGACTGGAATATGTCAACTTTTACTCAATACTATTTCAAAAACACTTCAGGTTTTTTCTCTCCAAATGCTATAAAATTGAATAAGACGCCCCAAATGTAAGTACTTGCAAAAGAGCGTTGTGTGGAATCAATCATATTATTTTGGGTCGTTAAAAAGAACATTGATATAAGAAAACGGGTCAATTTGACCCAAGGACAACATGAGGGTTAAAGACATCCTCTTTCTGACCAAAGTTCAGGTTTTACAGTATTTGAAGACAGTGGAGTGGTCATGTATCCTACAAAATGTTTTAAACTAGCACAACCTTTCTGTTTCAGCTCTTTACAAGATTATGTAAAGGAAAATTGCTGAATAAAGGGAAATGACAGTTTTGTCTGGCCACAAACAAAATGTAGTTTTGTGTTTAGCAGGTGCAAAAATACCCAGCTCCTCGAGAGACCAGAAGGGCCCCATTAAGCAGCCTCAAGAGGCTATGTAGCAGCCTTCCAGGCTCCTTCTGACAAATCCCTCTTTTCACCTTTGTATTTGTTCCAAAACAGCCCTTAAAGTGAGCTTGAGCCTTCCCCATCCCCATGCCACTGTATTGATGAACTCCCATTATTGCCATCAGAATAAGCAATAGAACGAACCCTAGTAATAAGACTGAGATCATATTTAAATTAAAGGAAACTAGACACTGATTTTAATTTAACAAAATCATTAAATGTTTGGCTTGAAGATTGATTTTAAGTAGGGGGAAAAAATATATTAAAATCTTAAATCGGATTTTGTTTTTTTTTTTTTTAAATCAGGGATTTTTTTTTTTAGGCCCTATCGCCCAGCCCTCTACAGTAAACTATACGCCAATGTTGTTTTCAATAAAAAAACATTTGCATAAAGCAAGCCGTTCCACTTTTCCATGTTGATAAGAGCATAAAAATGAGAAAAAATAATGGGACAAAATGAAATCAAGGGACATTTAGAATAGATAAAAATGTGCGATAAGTGTGAGTTAACTATGACATTAATGCGATTTAAATATTTGAATCGTTTGACAGCACTAGTATGTATAGATTAATGCCAACAAAGTAGGAATCATCATACTTTCCAACATATATAACCTTAAAGCTGGCGATGGTAACGTTAGCCACAACAATATTTCATAACGTTACACATTGTGTCTCAATTTTTTTGTGAGCAACAGACTCAAGTAATAATAATTTACTGCAAGTATCCGAATGTTGAAATGACTGGAAATGCCCTTGCATTTTATGATTTAATACAGTGAATATAATACACATTTCTCCCCTTTAAATGAACAAATATCACCAAGGCATTATGATGAAGCTTAATTAATATTGTTGATAATAAGGTGTGTGTGTGGGTGTGGGTGTGGGTGTGTGTGTTTTCTCCACAGAGGTCCCATGCAGCACCCATGAAGACTCTCTGCTACACAATGACACCCCCCCTCGGCATCATTGTCCAGCCACAAGCCCATGGCTCTTCCAGCCTCTCTCCTCCACCTGTCCTCTTTCTCTCAGAGCAGACCGATTGCATCTTCCATCTTCTCCAAACACCCCCCGTTTTTCCTTTTTGGGCCACTCTTCAGAGGGCTACAGTAGAAGCCCTGCAGATGCCTACAAACCAGCTGAATCCTGTACCAAAGTGAACCTGGGAATCCAGTGTGTCACAGGAGACCACAGGAGGAGAGAGAGCATCATCCCTTCATCCCTCCCTCTCCTGGCCCTCTTTCCAACCATCCCTCACGGCGGCAACAGCCAGGAGAGCTTTACATGTTTGGACTGTCATAAAGAGTACTTAAGCTCCTCGGGCCTGGCCAAACACAAGCAGCTCCAGTGTGAGTGTGGCAATAAGAAGCACTTCAGCTGTAAGTACTGTGAGAAGGAGTACGTCAGCCTGGGAGCACTCAAGATGCACATCAGGACACACACACTGCCCTGTGTGTGTAAACTCTGTGGCAAGGCATTCTCCAGACCCTGGCTGCTCCAGGGACACATACGAACACACACAGGTCAGTGAAACACACATCCACACCTTAATGCTTCTTCAGCGAATTGTAAAAGAACAACTCTTTATTAAAGGGGCACTCCTCCAATTTCACACACGAAGGTCCAAGTCATGGTATGTCCTTCTGGAGAAGCTCAGTGAAGTCTGAGGAGGAGACTACGAAGTTATAGCAGCAAGCCTCATTATAATGTGCAGGCGTGACGCTTGAAAAAGCATGTGCATCTCTGAGGAGATTCATTTTCACCTCTGTCTGTACATATGCACACTCTCGTCTCTCGATTGCCCACTCACCTGTGCTCTCTTTCTCTGTCACTCTCTCTGTCCTTTTTGTCTCTCTTTAACTTCACAGTTGGTTGAATGATGTTCAAACAAATCATTGAAATAATTTCCGTTCATGGTAGCAAAGTTTAGGACTGGTCCAGATCCCTGCAAGGACCTTGGACCAAAAAATTAACCCACTTCCACCATTAGGTGGCGCTATAGCAGAAAAAAACGTGTTTGGCCTTATAACTCCCACACCGTACATCGGATATAAAAAGACAAATATCCCAGAGTTCCCTGAATTCAGCTAAATCTCGTGATATAGGCCATATACTATTTGAGTTTAAAAAAGCAGAAATTATGAAAGTGATCAATTGTATTTGCAAAGAACGTTGTAAGGAATCCAATTCATTTTTTGTGGTAATTTGGTTAAAAAGAAACTCATATTTCAGATATAGACATTTTTCAAAGATGTCAAATTTGACCCAAGGACAACAGGAGGGTTAAATTAGGCGCAATTTACGACCAAACTAAATTTCATAGCTACAAAACATGAACTTTAGCCTATCTCTGCCAAATTAAATGTATTGTTCCCATCCCACTACGATGCTATGTACCAAATCTGGGAAATATCAGCCATTAAATGGCGCTATAATCAATGTTTATATGTTTTGGCCGACAACTCAATGCATGCAAATGAGACATTTGTGATTGCAAGTCCTCTGCTATCAGCCCAAAACTCGCTCGTTTGGCATGCTGCTCTGAGGCTCTGTACCAAATTTGGCAAAGATCGGCCAATATGGGGCGCTATAGTCAACGGGGACCAGTTTTGGGCCTTTTACTCAATCAATGTTAGTAGGATATTTGCAGTGGCTATGTATTGCAGACCTTTGGCTCACGCCTCTCGATATTTCTTGACATTTTGCTCCACACATTACGCTTTGGGTGGCGCTTTTACGCACTCCCTGGGTCGTCGGGAGGCTCGGACTCAGTCATAACTGCTTGCAGTTCTACTTTGTTTTTAAAACTTAAAACATGTCTGAAAATATAGGCTACATAAACACAAGTCCAACATATTGATAACGAAGGTAAATCATCTTTTTTGTGATTTATTATTATCTACACAGTATTGACGGGAGGCTTACTAGCCTGTAGGTAAGGTAGCCATCCACAGATACAGCTTCAAAGATTCACTGTGCTACACTACAACATTAAAACATCCTGTATAAATATATTTGATTATGTCAATAATTATCATTTTAATAGCTTTGTATATATTCGTAGGGAATCAATAGAAAAAGATACGTATAAAGGTTTTACACGTTATTGTAGGCCCAGTTTAATGTGCAACTCAATAATATATGTAGTAAGGGGTCCCTGCTCGGTCTCTCTTACAGGTTTGGGGTCCTCGGCCCAAAAAAACGTTGAAGACGCCTGGGTTAGAGGGTTTATGGATTACAATGAACAGAAAACTACTACCGCGCTATTACTGACATAAATCTCTGTGTCCCTTGTGCAGGAGAGAAACCGTTCTCGTGCCTCCACTGCAGCAGAGCTTTTGCTGACCGATCCAACCTGCGAGCTCACCTCCAAACCCACTCTGAAGTGAAAAAGTACCAGTGTGCAAGCTGTTTCAAGACCTTCTCTAGGATCTCACTGTTAGCCAAGCACCAGGAGGCTGGCTGCCCGCTGTCCTGACTCTGAACATCTTCTTCCTGTTCCAATATACTCTTCAATAACAAGTGTCTTTGAAACAAAAAAACGGCTACAAGGTTTCCCCGACTTGGTGTGTGGATCACAAAACCTGCATGCCTAAGCAGTGGAAAACAAGCTACCGTCTGATGACAGCCCTTTCTTTATCAAAACACTTATTTCACAGAAGGCGTTTGACAAAATAGTGTATATACATCTGTAACTTGCTGTCAGAAACCACTTAGTTACTGAAGTGTATGAACAAATGGGGTTTTTCCACAACATGGTACCTCCTCGACTTGCCTCGACTCTACTCGCCTTTTTGGCTAACAGCTACTTTTTTTTTAGCATTACCTCAGTCGACGTTCCAAGAGACCTGAGGCGATACCAAAAGGAGACGTGACTGCTGATTGGTTGGAAAGAATCGTCACTAATCACTGTGTCATCATCGCTAGCGACAGACGGGGGAGTCCTGAACAAACCCGCCGTGTTTAAGTAGTTAAGCCAGCGTTTTATTTTTTTTATTTATTTTTTTTGGGCTTATTTTGAAAAATTTGTCTTCTGGCAAACGGCCATATGCCGAGAATCAAAAACACCTTTGGCGTTCTGTGTGTGTCGCGTAAGGTCACGGCAGTTTCCTGCTATGACAACCAGCCACGCTCGCCTCACACATGAGGCGGTACTAATCTGCAATGGAGAAAGAAGGACGGGGCACCGCGGTGGAGTGGAGCACATACCATGTAATGGAACAATGCCATAACGTGTATTTTGAAGTGTTTACAGTGTTGCACAGATGGAGTAAGCATGAAGCAGCCTCACATGTTTTCAAAAGTTCCTTTTGCGCTTATTGCCTGTTAACAGTGATGTTAGAACTGACTCCCACATCACCCCCACACAACAATAACAGGAATGACACATTATCAGGCTGTATCGGGCTTTAAAACAGACCTCACAGTAACAGTTTGTGTTTGATTCACTGACAGAGGGGGTGATTGTGGTGAGCTGAGGGTTTGCAGAGGAGATGTCTGTGTTAGATGTGTTACTGAAAGAAGATGACTGAGTCTTTCTTCAATTTGCTTAATGTCCTTGTTCTCAACCGTCTCCGCTGTCATCGAGAGCCCAGTTACAGTTTTTGAAGTCCTCATGTGTAGTCACAGTAGTCAGGAGGTGCACATTAGATACAGTGTAGACCTTGGCATATGGCATTTGGCGTATGTGCACAAACGCCATTGCTGTGCCTTAACCACTGAAAGGTAACTAGCATTTTTTTGTGACTGATGGGAACAACAGTCTTTGACATTGGTCCAGTATTAAGAGAGATCTCTGCAGTCGGCAGCAGAGAAACAAGCTACAATGTAAGTTAATAAGACAGTTTTGCAGATTACCTTCACAAAAGTGCTTGTTTTGCCACAGACAGGCTCAGATTACTATTGCCTGACTACATTATGGAAGACATCTCTACAGAGATAGAACTGTTTGTTAGATCCATTTCTTTGGCCAAACTCACCAGACTCCATGTAAATAATCAGTACTTTTCGCGTGTATCGAACCAGCATGATTTCACAAGTCAGTGGGTGAATTAAGAGTTTATTTCAGCCAAACCAGAGCTGTGACGGTTGGAACAGTGGAAAGACAAACCAAGACAGCTTTTCATAGTTTCATTTTGTTTCTGCTGACTTTGAATGAAGTGTGTTTTAAATGGCGCCTGGAGGGTTTGGCTAGCTATTTTCATGTCAAAAAAGATGTTACTCTTTAATAAAAAGGGTGACCTGTATGGATCCTTTCCATAATGTTGTCTGACACTGAGAATAAAAGTATATCATGCACTTTTAGTGGACAGAAATTGAAGGTGCACAGTTGCCCTTTACCCTGCATTGCAGCTTGTTTCGCAGCGGTCTTGCTTAAAGCAACACTAGAGAACTTTCCCCGCTTCGGTACACCAAACTCAACAGGTGGCCATGTTACATGTATGAAGCACAGGTCAGGCTTCTTTCTCATCAGTTGAAGTAGCAGACTGAGTATTCAGTTACATTAACTTAGTATTAAATGGCATCACAATTATTGTATATGCTGTATAATAAAGTTGTTTTGTTTCTGCAACAACGTTTGAAGTTATTTAAAATTGAGTGACAAAATCTTTAAGTGCTGAAATAACGTTATGCCGTGTTAAAATGCATTATTATGTATACGTTTGTATTTAAAATGCATGGTGACTTTATAAAAAATAAATCCTGGCCTTTTTATATACTTTTTCAGTGTGTGACAACATGAGGGGACAAATGAGCAACAGAAAGTCGTCTCTCTTTTAAAGATTATGTTTTTTGGGCATTACTCCCTTTAACAGACAAGATATGATATGAGAGGGAAGACATGTAGGAAACCATCACAGATCAGACGTGAACCCTGGACCTTCTGGGTCGGGGAATAAACCTCTACATACGTGCATGTGCTCTACCAACTGAGCTAATCGGCTACACTGAAAGTCACATTTACACTGGAAGTGATTAATCCAAACAAATATACTTTCACATTCATTTTTTATTAACCTTTTGATTTTTAGATTTTTTTTTTTTTAACGTATTTTTTATTGCTTTTCTTTCCAAGCTTTTTGACGCTTTTAAACGTTTTTAGACATGTTCTAACTGAGCAGCTTTGTATGAGACAATTTTAGAAAGGCCCGACAAAATGTTCTGTATTTTAACTGTAGCTACACACATAATTTCCATTTTTTTAATGAATTACAGGACTAAGTCTGGGTAATGAGCTGCCTGAGGTTTTTCTGTTATTTAACGGACTTATTTCTATTAGTGTAGGACTTTGGCAACTCTTGACAGGAATCCAACCATTATAAAGTGCTGTGTAGTCATATAGCCCTAGCTGCATTAGTTTTCAGGCTTAATTTACTAGCATATGATTATTTATCAATCTATCAATCTTTATCAATCAATTTATGAAACATAATCCAATACATGTTAACTGGAAACTATTGGAGCACAGAGTTAGATAAGGGCTTTAAAACTCAACTTTAAAGCGTAACGCTCGCCAAAATAATTATGCATTTAAATGAAAGTTTGACTCTAAAGACCCTAGGCATTTTTGGCAAGAGTTACACTTTAAGAGCAGTAGCATTTGAAAGCAAAGTAAGTTTTTCTTTTTCTTAAAGATTATTTTTTGGGCATTTTAGGCCTTTATTGACAAGGCAGCTGGAGAAGTGAAAGGCGGAGAGAAAGGGGGGGATGACATGCAGTAAAGTGCCGCAGGTTGGAATCAAACCCTGGCCCGCTGCACCAATATATGGGCGCCCGTTCTACCAACTGAGCTATCCGGGCGCCCAAAGTGGAGTAAGTTTAAGAGGATTTGAAGATCCCCTCCATTGGGTTTCATTGTAAAAATAGATATTTAAAGAGTAAAAATGGTAGAAAAAAGTTGAATATGTCCTATTATGTCCTTAAAGGGCTAAAACAAATTGATATTTGAATGTTTTTTGTAGCTAAAAGTATGCATAAGTGCAGTAGGGCGTCCAAACAACAACGGAAGTAGAAAAAGTCAAAATAATAATACAAACATGAATAACAGTGAATATAAAGCCCTGTTTATGCTTGTTTATCCATTTATGAATGTCGAGAGAGAGTACATAAGAGATTGAAAGTATGAGGGTCACAGCTGAGGTCAACCTGGGAATCATCTGCGTTCGAATGGAAATTGATGTGCGATCTTATGAGATGTCCTAATGGCAGCGTGTAAATAGTAAACTGTGCGGGAGTAAAAAAGAAAATGATCAAAGTTTTTCCACCAGCAGCACAGATACATGACTTACTGTCACAATGCTGCAAACACTTGCCCTGCTCTGCACCTGTACTACCAATCTGAGCACCTGTTGTTTGCCCACCAGAATGGTTCTGTTATGATGTAATGGAATGCTATGAACAGTAACAGTCGGTGGAACACGGTCTAAATCTTCCCAACCAGTCAGCCAGCTTCATTTTCAATACACACAGATTCTATTCTGACTCCCTGCAGGCCTATAAATACATGGAAAGCTGTTATATTAGGCATGAGGGCAGCTCTCCATCTCACAGTGTGTCAGTAATACAAGACAGCAACGCCGGATTTAGCTGCTGTCAAGACATGAGGACTATTTTAAGGCTACAATATTAGGCCAATGGATACTGTGTGTGTGTGGGTGATAGGTAAGGGAAGTAATAGACATGATGGCAATCAGATTACGTTGGTATTTTCCACAGTGGGTGTGTGAGTGTTTCCATAAAGTCGCTCGCTGCAGGCCTCTGATGCCCTGCAAATGACACTTACACTTGTTACCAAGACATCTGCCAATGTGTGCAGTAGGGTGTGTACTTGTGTGTGCTAATTAGGGTTGAAGGATGTAGAAGGTCAGATGCTGTGGTGAAGTCAGATGAGGGGAAGCAGGGGGGACATGTAAGGTTGTGTTTAAGGCTTTATGAATCATAGTGACACGAATGTTGACTTTTAAAATGACAATTCAGAATCCGAGTTTTTGCTTCTTGTACTTACAAGGCAGAGTTCTTGAAGGTACTTAACTTGGCAATAAATAGGATTCTGATTCATTGCGTAAGCATAACATTTTAACTATTGAAGGTGTGTGGCTATGCAAGGACTGCCTGGCATAGCCACATGACATATGGGACTTGTTTGGGTTTTCAAGTCTTGAGCATAGACTGTATATAATCTATGGTCCCAAGCCAAGTCTTTATGGAGTATAGTATTAATTATCAACAAATCCCATATAAAGTCCCAAACTCTCTCTCAATAGTTTCTGACGGTCTGTCTGTAGCTCTGAGCTCCTAGCTCCAAGACGTAACTCTTTAAAAACAATTCAGCAGCAAATACTGTATATAATTACATTTTTAAAAATTTTTATTTATGTTTTAATGTGGACTTATTGGTCCCTATTAGTTGCTGTGGGGGGAAAATATCTATTCCTCCTAGTCTATGTCCTTTGGCTTGCACGGGATTGCCCCGGTGCTGCAGTATTTTCTAAAATTTAAGATCATGATTTTGTTTTTACTTATTAGAGGCGCAGAACGCAGAAAGCATCTTTTCGGCATAGTACCAAGCAAATAAACCATCGTAAATATGAAAGAGATTAAAGATGAACTGCTAACAATGTCTACGGGCATTAGAATGGTTCGTTTTCCCCGACGGCATAAACAGAAATGGCGTTTTAGTGCGCGTTCCCAGTAACGCCGACCAGGTCTACAGGTCTCCGGTGGACCGCCCTTGGACCTTAATTCGGGAAAAATATGAACGAGAGTGAACGGGGAACGACAAATTATTTTTTGATCCTGTTGGAATTGAGCCATGAATTACAAAATGTGATGATCATCAGTTTAAACGATCATTTTGCAAGTCAAGAAAGTCACAGTTTATTAATAATAATAATACATTTTATGTAAAGGCACCTTTCTCGGCACTCAAGGACGCCGTACGGGGTATTCAATACTATACAACCAAAACAACAGAAAAGGCAGAGCAACAGACATTCAAGTGGAATAGGCAGTTTTAAACAGATGTGTTTTGAGTTGTGACTTGAAATGGGGGAATAATTATTGTTAAACTGTTGAATTATAAGACTAACGTTACACATGGATGATGTGTATGGTACCAGGATGTAATCTTACGCATACGAGCAGCAGGTCTCGCTCATTCTGTCACGTCTGTGCTGATAAGACTTCACTGGATAAAACATATTGGGTATGATAACGTTACATTTGTTGTGGAAACAGTGCTAAAATAGCTAGCGAGCGAGCGAGCGGGGCGAGCATCAAGCGAGGTGACGTAAATTGTGGGCGACGAGAGATGTAGTTCATAGAGCGCTTTTACACAAAATGAAGTAACAAAATAAGACTTTCTTCAGTTGAAAAAACAACTTTTGAATTGACAAAAATCATATGTGTAATCCATGGCTCAATTCAAATGGGATCAAAAAAATTATTTGTCTCTCCCCGTTCACTACCATTCATATTTTCTCCGAAATAAGGTCCCATGAGGTCCACCGGAAGGGGAGAGACACCGCCTTTCTATGGCACAGAGGAAGAAGATACAGTATATCAGGCTTTGATACACACACACACACACACACAGACATAGTACTTGGTAGTATACATTTACTGTTGGTTTGAGCCTGCATACTTTCAAACCCCAGCGCCCCCTGTGACTTTCTGTCCCATGTAGTCCTTAAGTCAAATCTCAGTTGACCCTGATGACATAGACATAGGTTTCATTTTTTAATAAACATTATACAACTACTTACACTGGCAAAGTGTAAGTGGTACTTCCCATTACGAATAAACAAACATGTCTGTGTAAAATCAGTAAAGTGCTCCTTTAAAGGTCCCATGGCATGAAAATGTCACTTTATGAGGTTTTCTAACATTAATATGCATTCCCCCCGCCTGCATATGGTCCCCCAGTGGCTAGAAATGGCAATAGGTGTAAACCGAGCCCTGGGTATCCTGCTCTGCCTTTGAGGAAATGAAAGCTCAGATGGGCCAATCTGGAATCTGGCCCCTTATGAGGTCATAAGGGGCAAGGTTACCTCCCCGTTTCCCTGCTTTGCCCGCCCAGAGAATTTGGCCCCCCCATGAGAGAGAGACATCATGGCTTTCAAACGAGTGGTCAAGGCCACACCCTGGCTCCTCAAAATTCAGAGGAAAGAAGAAATATGATTGTTTCTTATTGAAGTGCTACTGTCCCTGTACTGCACAGAAGTTTTAGGCCTAGGTACCAAAATGCTTATGTGTATGGTTAAGTTTATAGGGAAAGATTGTGTAAACATGTCCTGTCCGCATGTACCTTTTTTAATATTTAACTCAGACTATGTTTTTTTCCCTAACTTTAACCAACAATACGAATGTTTATCATGCTTCAGTTGCAGATATTGTACAAAAAACAACCAAAATGTGATGTGCAGATGCGCCCAGTATGCACATTTTGCAACAGATACACTCATTGTAAATTTAATCTTTGTGGCATTGTTTTAAATTGGATTTGCATGCATACATCTACTTCCCATAACCAAAATATTATTTAGTAAACAACCTGTGTACTCCCAATATTGCAGTCTTGGAAGCCTTCCTCTGCAAGGTAACCTCTAATATAAAAAATGAATGCCAGAGGTTCATCAGCCTAAAACGTGACCTGAAAACATGGAAACAGTTGTGCTGTGTTTATGAGCAGATTTTTGTTCCTGCAGAGTTTGAAAATATGGGTTAGGGTTAGTTGGGTACATATTTTAATCCTCCGGGTACACACAAAATATGCAACAAGGATGCTCACAAACAGAATACAAGTGGTAAAAATATAATATATCACAACATCTATTCCACATGGGGCACACTCAGCAATGCCGCCATCAGCGTCATTTTTCTACGGGTGGAGTGAGAGAAGAATGGGTGGTTTATTACGGTGGTGTATAGACGGAGAGGAGAGATGGAGCTGGATATATCTGTGCACTCGCTGTGGAAAAGGAGCTTGAGAGGTGCTAACATTTCCAACTATGCCAAACCAAGCCACTACACCCCCGCCTCTTTTTCCACCACAACTGGAAGAGTGGATGTGTGTGTGGATGTGCGTGAGTGAGTGATTGAGTGAGTGAGTGAGTGAGTGAGTGAGTGAGTGAGTGAGTGAGTGAGTGAGTGAGTGAGTGAGAGAGAGAGACCGGTGTGTGTGAGAGAGAGAGACCGGTGTGTGTGTGTGTGTGTGTGTGTGTGTGTGTGTGAGCGAGAGTGAGTGTGTGTGTGTGTGTGAGAGAGACCGGTGTGTGTGTGTGTGTGTGTGTGTGTGTGTGTGTGAGAGAGAGAGACCGGTGTGTGTGTGTGTGTGTGTGTGTGTGTGTGAGTGAGTGAGTGAGTGAGTGAGTGAGTGAGTGAGTGAGTGAGTGAGTGAGTGCGTGCGTGCGTGCGTGTGTGAGTGCGTGCGTGTGTGTGAGTGAGTTTGTGCGTGTGTGTTCAGTCGTCATCTCTCTGTACAGATTGTGGATAGTTTAAGTTTTTATACTCGTGATATTGGGCTATATAAATAAAGTTGACTTGAGTAAAGGTTCTCATATATCTGACATGGCACTTCGAAATATGTAATATGTGCCAGAAAACCAAACAAACATGGGCTCTAATGTTGTTTAATTACATTTTAATGAATTGGAAAAATGTAATTGTAATCATTTTAAAGAATATTGTCAATGCAAAGTATTTTTAACCCTCACAAGACCAATTTCATCAGCTGATCGTCACCTTTAACCATTCATCACATTTTCATTTCTTTCACACGGCCTTGGTCCTTCACTGAATGTCAGCTCTGGTGTTGCATAAAAAGCATCCCCAGTCATTTCAAATGATTCGACCACAAAAACATTATTGAAAGAAAGAAATGGCACATGCTGCCCATGTAGATAGAAGTACTCATTTAACAATTTTTTTTTTTTTGTCACACACAAAAAACTACATTTTCTAGCTAATAACTTCAAACTCCTGCAACCTTTAACAATTCACAAGATCTTTTTTTTCACAAAACACTCATGCTCTGCAAAGAAATTGAATTGCAAAAACATTAAACAAGAATTGAGATTACACAAATAAAATTCCAATTCTTATTAAAAAAAATTGGAATGATTTAAAGTGATGACTCATGGAACCCAAGTTCCCTCTTCTATTTTCTTCACAACCTGCCTCCATACAGAGCCTGACTTCCATATGTATGTGTTTGTCAGTATGGCTCTGCATATCTGGAGAAGGACTGCCATCTATTGGTTACACTATAGCAAACATCTGTGCTAGTGCTGAGTGTGTGTGTGTGTGTGTGTGTGTGTGTGTGCGTGCACGCGTGTGTGTGTGATCAGCAATTCAAGTCTGTAAATCAATTTCATCATCCCAGAAAGCTTGCAGACACATATCTGATGATCATGTCTGATTATAATCCAATGGTTTGAAATGGAAACATTTTCCAAAATATGTATCTTTTTATTCTCTATCTTGGCCGATGGATCATAAAAATATTCCTTGTACCAATAGTCAAAGAAGCCGATAGCAGTACCCAGCACTACCATCCTTTCAAATTGTTTCCCCTAACTATCTATCAATATGGTAGAAAGAAATGTTGATAAGAGCAATGTTTGCATGAATACAAAATAGAAACTGTCAGACCTTTTCGTGATAAAATGACTGTTATTGTAAGGACATGATAAATTCATTTGGTGGACTTTGATCTGTTGAAGCTGCTTGTGATGCTTTGAAATGTGTCATATTTAAAGGGTAACTACCGGGGTTTTTTTCAACCTAGACCCTATTTTCCTATGTTTTTGTGTCTAAGTGACTGATGGGAACAACAGTCTTGGACATTGGTCCAGTATTAAGAGAGATCTCTGCCGTTGGCAGCAGAGAAACAAGATACAATGTAAGTTTGCCCTAACTTTAACATTGTGCAGCTTGTATTTACCTTCACTAAAGTACTTGTTTTGCCGCTTATAGGCTCAGATTAATATTCTAAGTGCCTGACAACATTATGGAAAAGATTTCTAAGGAGGTTGACCTTTCTGTTAAAGAGTAAGATCCTTTTATTAAACATAAATATATCTGCAAAATTGTGTTCGCTAAACCCACCAGACTCCATGTAAATAAAAAGTAATTTTAGCATCGTAAAATACACTTCATTCAAAGTCAACAAAAACAAAATGACATGAATGAAATGAAAACTATGAAAAGCTGTATCGTCTTTCCACTTTTCCAACCATCACGACTCTAGTGTTGGTTAAAATAAAGATATAGTTTGATTTAAATGTGAAAATATGTTGGCTCTATACACTCTAAAAGTATTGTTTATTTAAATGGAGTCTGGTGGGGTTAGCGATAGCAACTTCAGAGCTGTTTATGGTTAAACAGAAAGTTCTCAAAGAGGTTTTAAAGGTCTGTCTCTGTAGGGATCCTTTCCATAATGTTGTCAGACACGTAGAAAAATAATCTGAGCCTGTCAGCGGCAAAACCAGCACTTTTGTGAAGGTAAATGCAAGCAGGACAGTTGCCCCATTAACTTACATTGTAGTTTGTTTTGCCACAGCCGACTGCAGCGATCTTACTTAATAGCACACAATTATCAAAGGTTGTTGTTCCCATCAGTCACTTAGACACAAAACCATAGGAAAATATGGTCCAGGTTGGAAAAACAGTAGTTACCCTTTAAGGTCTCCTCAGTACCGGTGGGAAGGACAGTGATAAACAAGCTACGGCTCATTTGTATCAGATGACGGCTTGGGTGGCCTCTGTTTGGTTTTGCCATGTCAGGATTATGACTAAAATACCAGTTTATCAGTTAAACATTTGGAACCAGTTCCACATGGTATTACAACTGGAGTTGGCCCATGGGTGCTGAACTATAGTAGCCCACTGCTCCTAATTAGTAAGGATGGGTTACATAGAAGATACATTCCTCGTATGTGTAAATGTGCTTGGAAAATATAGGAATTATTAATATTATTATATTACTATTAGTATATATTATATACATTATTATATTGACATTATAGTAAACATGACAGACTGCTGGCTGTTTGTCTATATCAGCTCTTTTAACACTTGTGTACAGTGTGGTCAGGGATCCAGTTAAAGGTCACAAACATATTTTCAGCTTGTGACGCCAACAACAGACTGAAGTGCATTGAATGATGAATTCAATCTTTGTGTGTGTGTGTGTGTGTGTGTTTTGGTTATAGACAGCGCTAAGAGGCTAGGACAGGCTGAAGGGCCAGAAAACAAATGTGGATACGGTTCTATCTAGACTATATTGGTTGTCTACATATAATAACAATAACTTTTATTTATATAACACCTTTCCCGCCCCAGTAATTTTACAGAATTACTGTGGCTAAGCTAAGCTTAAGGAGGTTGTAGGCTGTGGTGAACAGGTGGTGGTTGAGGAGTTTTTTTTAAAATATGTCCAGGGATGTAGAGTTTCGGATCTCTGCAGGGAGGGTGCTCCAGAGGGATGGGGCTGCAACACTAAAGGCTCTGTCTCCGAAGGTACAGAGTCTGGTGTGGGGAATGAGAGCAAGCCAGCGTCTGAGGACCGCAGGTTTTGGGTGAAGGGGGGGGTATAGATGGAGGAGGTCAAAGAGGTACTGAGGGGCCAGGGGCATGGAGGGATTTGTAGGTGAGGAGGAGGATTTTAATGTGATGCGGGACTTAATTGGGAGCCAATGAAGATGGATGAGGGTTGGGGTGATGAGCTGCCAAGTCTTAGTGAGGGGGAGGACCAACTCATCGGCCGACCTGGTTAAATAAAGGTTGAATAAATACTAGAGCCTGTCTAGGGGTTTGCTGGTGTGATTTGTGAAAAATCGGGGGGGGGATGGACCATGCACGACAAAACAAAACATGCAAGAATTAAATCCCCATTCCAATATCATGGATTTTGTCCACTCGGCCGTGCATGCCGAAACACTTATTCACTTCAATATTTAATGGAAAATAAAGTCAAACTGTACCCAGGAAATGCTTGTCTGTTTCTCCGGAGTGATTTAGTCCAAATCCGATTTTTTTCCTAAACTTAACGAGTCGTTTCGGTGCCTAAACTTAACTGTCATCGCCACATGACGCTTACTTTTTCTGTCTCAACTCCACTACCACGGTACCTGAAAGGACCGTCATGTGGGGTGCCTGTAGCCCGTTACAGTTACCTATTGGCGGCCAAACAACTGCCGCTGGTAGCCGGCATCCTGGAGCTCTTTAGTGGCTAAAACAACCAGCAACTGCTTAGGTTTTATTATTCTATGCATAGACTGTTCACGTTACAGCGCTTTACTGAAAAACACTCCTATTTTGGGTATATATGGTCTTGGCTATGGGTCAAGTAGCACTAATCACTTTGAGGGGGGGTTACATTTTGTCCCCACCAGGGATACAAATAATTCAGTAGAGAGGGATATGTAGACCAAAAATGTGGAAATCCCCCACCCCCACCCCCCTGGCCAAGCCCACCCTGACTAGATATACAGATGTGTATCTTAGTCATGGGCATGGATATGGGCAGAAGACGTGTCATGGATGTGGAAAGTATAAATTGGGCTCAAGCCTACCCTAAATATTTATGGAAAGATTGTGCTGATGCTTTTTTGTAATATTATTTTTTAAGATGATTATTTTTTTAATGAAGTAGCAAACATAAAATAAAGATTATTTTGGAGAGGGAGGGAGCGAGACAAACGGCTGTGGGAAATAGGCCTTTAGTTTCACAGTGGTGTGGTGCAGCAGAATGTGCAAAGCTGGCAGTAATGGGACTGAGAAGGCTGAGCTCATTAAAAATAGTGAGCTGGTTGGGTTGTCCCTCTGCCAGCCATCTGAGCTACCGATATCATAAACCTCAACACAGTTTTAGTTTGAGTTCATCACTGAGATCCACCAGCCGCCAGACAAACTCATACCTCCAGCTGAAATGTGTATTTTGCTTCTTAAGTGGTTTATTTAACAAGTTCCATTTGTGTGTGTATACAAAATAACAATAAAATATATGGAAATATAAAATCCCCAACTTATAAGAATTCAAAGCCCTGAATAATAAAGTCCTGTTCATATGGATCTATGTAGTTTTTTAACCGATTCACAGTGCATTGCTACATCCCTAGTGAAATACAATCTGTTGTTGCTACAAAACATTGTATTAATGGGTCAACTGTCAGTCTGTGCTTCTGTGTTGTCAGGGAGAATATTCATAACACCCACATGAAGTTTGAGAGACCCAGCGTGGCAGTGTGCAGCAGCACAAACATCCAGGTTACCGCAGTGAAACTAGAAGGCCAGATAATGGGAGGAGCATGATGCATTAAAAAATCCACAGACTTTTAGCCTCTCCATGCATGATGTTCTGGCACCGTCCTCTAACCCAGTGGTTCTCAACCTTTTACCACTCAACATAATGAAGTTGCCATTCTTCTCTACCCTGACCCAGCATTAGACCCTTTTCTGCGTTCCAGGTACCAAACTCACACAGAAATGTAAAAAAAACATTCCCCAGTCTAGAATGTTTTTTCATTTTTATTTTTTTTCAACTATCTGGCGAGCCCCAGAAATTTTCTTGCGACCCTCTTGGGGGTCCCGAACCCCAGGTTGAGAACCACTGCTCTAACCTACTGACCATGACCATTAGAAGATGCCATAGACAGTACCGTTGCAGGTGTTAGCATGCAACCACACTTTGACCAGCTCAGTCTTGAACTACTTCAGTCTTGAACAACAAGATGAACTCTATTATATATCTACGTATATGGTCAAGAAACCTGCGTTTCTGATATCTATGATTTTTTTTGTCTGTTAAGTGCAAAATACAACACACCAACTCTAAGCAGTTGCATCCATTTGTGGAGGTGACTAGAGGAGCTATTTATTCATTGTATTTTATTCTTTGTTGTACCTTTGCAAAATACAGTGGTGCTCAAAAGTTTACATACACATGCTTAAGTTGACTAAAAAGAGGAATAAAAAAATCATGTTTTGGAAATTTATTTTAATACCTAAATTAAAAAATGAGGTAAAATCCAACCTTTAAGGACACCAATTTTCTTTGTGAATGAATAACGTATTGTAAATAAATAAATTTAAAATACAGGTCATAGTATACATAAATTCCCATAGAGGCAGGCAGATTTTATTATTAAAGGCCAGTTATTTCCTGATTCAGGATATTATGCATCCTGATAAAGTTCCCTTGGCCTTTAGAATTAAAATAGCCCCACATCATCACACTCTTCACCATGCTTAGAGATAGGCATGGTTTTATTTCAGTTAGACTAATACCTGGTTTGATTTGCATTGAGAGATGATTTTATAGAAAGTATCCCATGCCTATCTCTAAGCATGGTGAAGAGTATGTGATGATGTGGGGCTATTTTAATTCTAAAGGCCAAGGGAACTTTATCAGGATGCATATCCTGAATCCAGAAATAACTGGCCTTTAATAATAAAATCTGCCTGCCTCTATGGGAATTTAACATAGGTATGTATACTTATGACCTGTATTTTAAATAAGAACATTTATTTATTTACAATACGTTATTCATTCACAAAGAAAATGGTGTCTTAAAGGTTGATTTTACCTCATTTTAATTTAGGTATTAAAATAAATTTCCAAAACATGATTTTTTTATTCCTCTTTTTAGTCAACTTAAGCATGTGTATGTAAACTTTTGAGCACCACTGTACTTCCTAATTAGCCCTTGTGTGCAAGCTACTGTATGTTAACTCATCAAAAAAAAAGTGCCTGTTCAAACTTGCTCACTGCAGACCAATCTGTAGAATAAGTTATTCACAGTGAGTACCAGCAATAAGGAACTGCTAGCAAGTGACTAGTGGCCACTGATGAGGGTTTAAGAGTCAGCAGGCTTCAGGATGTTTCACACTCACACACAAGACATTTGTTTAACGGAGGTAGCCCTTCATGCTGTGGTGGTCCAGATGATCTGAAGCCGTGAGTGGATGGACTGTTTCCAAGCTGTAGATTGGCATTTTAACGTAGTTTATGGTAGTACTCGATATCAGTCTTGGTCTCAAGACCGTTCTCGGATAAAGAGGACTCTGGATTTTATTTCAAGGCCAGTCAAGACCACAACTGCTGGGATTTCGCTAAGTTGCCTGTGCATTGTCTGATTTAGGCCTGTGTTAAAACTTACAAATGCAACCAATAACTTGACTTATATCTAATTTGAAATTGGTTATCGTAAACCCCCCTCACCCTGTCCCCTTTACACGCACTCCCAAGAAAATGAATGTGGGAGCCAGGAGAAGAAGCTCTGGCACAAGTCTTGGTCTTGACTCTGTCTCGTCCAGCCTTGACTCCGTCTTGTCTTGGTCTCGATACACTCTGGTCTTGGTGATGACTTGGTCTCGGTTTTGGTGGTCTTAACTACAAACCTGCCCAGTGGATCCGTTCCAAGCCCACAGAGTGTTTTATCTTCAAATAATCAAATCAAATGAAGCAGTGAGGACACATACCAACTGCTTTTGGTCTGTAGTGTAGCAAACTGCCTGTCCCGCTATCCAAGGAAAAACAAAAGAAAGGAAGTAAGCTCATCACCAAATCCAAACATGGCTGGACTACTCTGCGGCTTTCTGTAGACTCTGTGTGAACCTGGTGGGGTCAGCTGTGTCTGTCGGCTGGATGATATCTTCTGAGACATGAGGAACAGCAGCAGTGCGGAGGGACGAGAGTGGCAGCAGTCATGGTCGAGTTGGTTCTCGCAGTGAGAGGATGGTTGTGGTGTGATTGTTGTCAGTTTTCAGCCAGTGACAGTGCCAGAGTTGCCTGCAGCGCTGCTTCTTCATCAATGCTGTAGTCCTGACAAAACACAAAAAGCAACAGCTACTAGTCAGCGCAAACCACACAATGCAACCCTAATCGAACTTCCATTATTGAAGGCAGTGATTCCCAACCAGGGGTACTTCTGCAGTTGCCAGTGGAAAGATCGGAGAGTAGCTCAACTAATTCCATATTAACATTAAGTCATCTGTAACACCTAAACACTACATGTTGTAGTTGTGGAGAGTGTGTGAAAACTAGTCATCAAGCAGCGCAGAAGTTTAGGTAAAATTAATGAATGGTCTAAAAAGTTTAACTATACAGTTTGAATGATTAGCTAAAAGTAACAGTCAAAATAGCTACAAGTTGAAATAGTTAGCTAAAAGTACTGACTAAAAACTTTAGATAGTTAGTTCAAATGACTGCCTAGTTGTAGTAGTTAGCTAACGGTTGGAATAGTTAGCTAAAAGTACTGTCTAAAAACTTGAAATAGTTCAAATGACTGTCTAGTTGAACTAGTTAGCTAACGGTTGGAATAGTTAGCTAAAAGTACTGTCTAAAAACTTTAGATAGTTAGTTCAAATGACTGCCTAGTTGTAGTAGTTAGCTAACGGTTGGAATAGTTAGCTAAAAGTACTGTCTAAAAACTTGAAATAGTTCAAATGACTGTCTAGTTGAACTAGTTAGCTAACGGTTGGAATAGTTACCTAAAAGTCCTGACTAAAAACTTGAAATAGTTCAAATGACTGCCTAGTTGAACTGTTAGCTAACGGTTGGAATAGTTAGCTAAAAGTACGGACAACAACGTTGAAATAGCTAAATACTCCAAGTAGTAGTAGCCTAGAAGGTTAGTAGTAGTACAATTGCTGACCATAACAAACCTTAATATTGTCCGTTTAATTGAATATATAATAAACAATATCCGCTTTTAATCCTATGGCCTATGAAGAATAGTGTACATTTGGACCATACATTGTGAATTGATGAAGGAACGTACGCAAGTTCATCTGACAAGGCTGTGGGGATATGTTGGACAAAAAAGGTTAGGAACCACTGGGGTAATAAGGCTAATCCTTGGGAAATGTTTGTTATGAATGGTTACAAAATAAATGTAATTTTATGTGAGTGCATGTGAAAAAGACCATGGACCATGTGAACCATGCATCAACCCTCACCTCCCCCAACCTGCTGATTTAGGGTCAGTTGGGAAGTGGTTGAATCATGAGGGAGCACCTTGGTCCGGTGTGTGTGTGTGTGTGTGTGTGTGTGTGTGTGTGCTGACATTAAGTTCTGCTGTGTGCTAAGAAGTGGTGAATTTACCCAGCAACTTAATACTATGTAGTGTCTGGCTTTTGTTTGATATTTAGTCACGAAAAAATGCCTTGAAATACTCTGAGTGAAATGAAGCAGGCCCTTTTTTGTGAAGGGTAGAGCACGGAAGAGCCAGCGTTATGGTAACCCTTTTTGTTTTGTTTTCCATCCTCTAGAGGATGAGGAAAAGGTTGTTTTAGTTCAGTCGTTCAGTTTAATTCATAGTTGATAATTCATTTATATCCATAGCCAATGCTATCAAATTCTAAATGTCAAGTTTATTTGGTACATAGGAAACTAAGTGTGAAGTAGATTGGATAAACAGTTAATGAGTTAATGAGTTAATGATTGCCAGTTTTGAAAACAATTTAGTGCAATAATGCATCAATAAGACTTCAGAACCCCGTGATAAAGCAGGACCTAGTACTCAGTACTTTAAGCACCACAAATTAAATTCCATTCACCTCTATTGTACTCTGGTTGAGGGAATCTCCAAACCTTGGCAAAAAAAAAGCATCTATATGAAGAGATACCACTCAAGAGGAAGTGTGAGAACATGTTTTCTTTTACCATTTTTTTTTAAAATTATTATTTGACTTCCTTGAAGTAGAAGTTACACATACTATTGACAGCTATTGACTTACAACAAAGGTGTCATAAGAGAACTTGTGTCTGTGGAGGAGATGCTGGAGGAAGTTGGAGCTCTTATAGCTGGGGTCTCCCCACGGCATGGCTGAACACACCGGACACACCTGGAGATACAACCACACAGCCAAGTTTAGATAATATGAAGATAAAAAGGGCCATGGTTAAAAATGCTACAACTTGAAGAATCAAAATCTGTATATCATACTTTCTTTACTCATACAACATTTTCGGACACTGGTTTTCTGACTGTGAAGTCACAAATAAGTATTCACGAATATGTAGATTAATATGTACTTTTCTCGTAATTATGAGATCCTGATCTGTGCTTAAGTGGGTCCAACAGCTGCCCAGCTACGTCTGGACCTACTTTCTCCCCAGCCACATCATTTCCTAGAACAAGATCAATCACCTTAAAGGGGAGGCACTGCACCTCTGCTACCTCTACACAACCAGACACCAGCTCAGATCTTAACCCTTGTGTTGTCTTCCCGTCAACCATTAACACTTTTTCCGACATTTATGTAACTTTTTCAATGTTGTGGGTGCTATAGTTATTTGATATTTCTAATGTTGACATTCTCAGCGCTTATTTCAAAGGCCCATTTTTTGTGATAAAAAAACTGAAAACGGGTCAAATTTGACCCGAGGACAACACAAGGTTTAAGTAGAGTCTCATCTCCACCTACCCCTCACACTACGGTAAACCTCCCAGTTAAGGTGGACCTCGGCACTTCCACTAGCTCCTTTCGGAGCAGAGTCTGTTTCGCTCTAGTATGGTATGGAAACCCTGAAAGTTCAACTTCCACCCCCCGGTTCTACCAGCACTAAGCCCACTGGCTTAGCTGGACCCCCGCCTGCACATATGATGTGACACAAATAAAGAAAAAACCCCAGAGCTGGTTGAAAAAAGAAAAGACATAGCCAGGCAGCCTTTGGACCCACTTTAGACCAGACGGCTGGAAGATGAGTACCCAGAGGCCATCACTGCATGTGTAGTCGCCTGTGCCCTAGTCTATATCGACAGCGTTTCATTTACGGGATTGTTGAGGTTCCGCCAGATGTACCTCATTTTCAGGAAACATTATCCAAGCTAGAACCAATAATCAATTGATATATGTAACAAGTTTCTTCCCGAGGCTATTTTGCAGAGGCACCATGGCTACGTCCCTCCCGTAGCGCCACCCAAGATGATTATGATTGGTTCAAAGGAACGCCAATAACCCAGAGCATGTTTTTCTCCTATCCTGGAATGTTGCGTGGAGACAACACAGCTGAATTAGCACAACTTTCATGCATTTCTTCCAACATCTACTGCAGTCAGATTCACTGTGTTCACTGCACACGGGGGGAGGCACTTTTAATGACATTTTGAACATGTTTAAAGGCTAAAGACATGTTTTAAACTGGCTCTGTTTAAGCCTGTTAGGTGCTAACTCTAGTAGGAGGATAACATGGCGTAGACAGCACCGATTGCTTTCCTTTTTCTCTCTACTGACAGCACTACAAACAACAGGGCAACGTGTTGCAATTGACCGGAATTCTCTGTGACAAAAATCCGCTGTCGAGTCGGGCAGTTTCCAGCCGATTCCTGCAGCATTAGGCTGAACAGGAAGTGACAGAAACACTGTGGTGTTATCAGACCCATATATCAGTCGTTTTAGTTATGACAGAGTAGCTCTCAAAATGCTCTACATGCAATCGGTTGTTGATTTTAATAAACATCAGACTGTAGATGATCAGTGTTCTGAACAGATTTAGTCTCTCTGACTTCTAAATGTCATTATCAGCCACACGTGTGGTTTGTACCAAATAAATCCCTCCGATTCAAAATCAATAAAATGTTTATATAAAACGTCATCATGTTGAGTTGATTCTGAACCAATCAGCTGTTAGATTAGCGGAGAGGCCAGCGTTTCCCAGCATGCCCTGGGTCCGCCTGGGTCTTGCAGTGGGTGAAAAGCAACTGCGCTGCCTGCGCCTCAGACCTGCGGCCGCCTTGATCTCGTGAGGTTAGCTTTGCCCACGTGTGCACGACATCAGAGCGAGTGGGGATCAAGTCGGACACAAAACTAACCGCCATGCAATGGGCGGCGATCGCCGGTGATCGATTCTGTGCAGACCTGGCTCATCGCCAACAGGCCTAATAACATTAGATTATAGTGTTATAGTTCCAAATAACCTCAACTGGTTCCTGCGTTTCTTAAAATGTCCATGCAGTAAATATTGACTGGAAGTACTTCTGGTGATCTAGGATCATCCGAGTTATTATAGACAATTTTATCTAGTATATAACAGAGTAGTCTCTTACCACTTTATTAGGGTCATTACGGTGGCTGTCCATACAGTGCTTCACCAGCTCCTGCTGGTCCAAGTTTCTGGCCCCACAGAACGGACATGCAAATGTTGACCGGTTTGGAATATTGCTGCATATGGGTGGACACACATTACACATAAAGACACAGATTTTGACAAACTTGTAGTAACTAATGTGCATGTGTAACATTTCAAGTATGTTATATTATTATAAGCATTACATTCTACTCAGCACAGGATACTAACATGTGAGCACCTTGTCTTTTTTTTTTTTAGATTATTTTATGGGGCATTTTTTTGGCCTTTATTTTGACAAGACAGCTGAAGACATGAACGGGGAGAGAGAGGGGGGAATGAAATGCAGCAAAGGGCTGCAGGTCGGAGTCGAACCTGGGCCCGCTGCATAGAGGAGTAAACCTCTACATATAGGCGTCCGCTTTACCAACTGAGCTATCCAGGCGCCCACACCTTGACTTTTTAACAAAGAGTAAGGGTGGGACTCCTGGGAGCTGTAGTTGTTAACTGCACAAAAAGAGATTTGGGTTGTTCTCAAAAGTAGAGGCATTTAAGAGAGTGGCAAGAAATGTTAATGAAAATAATTGAAAAAAAATGTTTATGTGCACATACATTGTTTTGGCATGTAAACTGCATGTGCAGATTGAGTCAGCTCAGCATGGACGTGGTCGAAGTGTGTGTACCTTGGTATAGGTTGGGAGGTGGGGACCACAGGGACAAACTTAGGACAGTTGGCTATCTGCTCCTGTACTTTAGAACAGGAAGCAATGTGAGACCTCATCTTTACCAGAGCCACCTGAGAACACACACACACACACACACACACACACACACACACACACACACACACACACACACACACACACACACACACACACACACACACACACACACACACACACACACACACACACAAACAACTGATTGACCATCATCACTTGAAATATCTGGCTAATAACAAATCATCAATGCATTCATCATTCAACCTCACCCTGTCTTCATACAACTCTGTGCATGTACATTTTAATTGATGCAATTACTTGGTATTACTTTCAAATAAATACATAAATATTTTTTTTAACTGTAAATGTTAAAAAACAAAAATGTAAATTGTATATTTACATGAGTGTATATCAACTGTACTAGGCGGTCACAATATGATGATTTGTACCAAATAATAAACATGCACCCATATTAGGAAGTTGAAAAATTCTGTGTCCGCAGAGTCCATGTGGCCCTGGTAATGAATGGCCACTACCTACCTTCTTGTTACAGCCCCTGCAGGGTGCTTTGTATGAGGCCAGCTGCTTCTCCACACTGGAGGAGCGCTCCACTTTCTTGGGGTCAAAGGGCACACGACAGAGAGGGCAGAGGGGCGAGGTCACCTGAAGACATGGCTGAAGACACTCCCCACAGAACCTGGAACAGCCGACGGCACGGGAGAAAATGTTATAAGGGAGGGGCGTCCCAGATATGTCCTGCTGGTCCAGGGAGCACTGATGAGTTATCTATTCCATTGAATTCAAGTTCAAGTCAATTTCTCAGCTCTGCTCTATCACTACTGTGTATTTGCATTTGAAAGTTTTTCAGTTCCAATAAGGTACTCCTTATTGCCTGGATTATTTCATTATAATAATAGAATAAATTGTGTCTGCTTGGATTTTTGCATGTAGAGGTGGAGACTCATGACAAAAAGTTATCAAAATAATTTTGATAGTCCAAAAAGTGCTCTAAATATAGAAGAACAACTTACTTGGGTCAGGGTTAGATGAGGCCCTACGTTGTGCTTTTTTGCAAAATCATGAAAAATGGTACAATTACTTTTCATAACTCCTCTTTTCTCAACATGCATCCTGTCCTCGAGCGTGCATGTCTGACTTGCGTCGCCTCCACAGACTGCCCGGGACGACTTGCGCCGGGGCACCCTGTTCACCCTGATGGATTAAGTAGGTACTAAGTCGTCGCAGATCTTTGGTCTGAACTGGGCTTTAATGAGCATATGGAGTACTTTATTTAAAAGGCCCTTCCTGTTAAACTGGTTAGGTCCCAACGTACTGTATGTATTGGCCCAAGCATTAGTGTTCCCAATCATCAGCAGAGGAGTAAATATAGCTGCAGTTTCCTGTAGCTAGAAATAGAACTGAGGCTACCTGAGGTCTGGTCTGCTCTTTGTACTTCTTCTCAGCTCCAGACTTAGAAAGATTAAAACACTCCTCTCTAATGTCATTGGATACAAAGTAAGAAGCTGATAGTGATATCTTCTGACCTACCTATCTATGGCATCTATCTATCTACCTATCTCAGGCTACACTGCCTATCCATCGTAGGATAGGGGAAAGAACATGCTTTGGCTTGTCTGTGTTTCTTTAAACCAAGCGAAGCCTGATAGCAGAGACAGCGAGAAGGGAGAGACATCTGGCGTGTGAGAGACACAACGGATGTCAGGATTTATTCCAGCAGTGATGTCCTCACTTTTTGCTCGCAGGTTTCTATATAGAGCCCCCCTACAGGTTGCTCTATAGAGCCCCCCCTACAGGTTGCTCTATAGAGCCCCCCCTACAGGTTCCTCTATAGAGCCCCCCCTACAGGTTGCTCTATAGAGCCCCCCCTACAGGTTTCTCTATAGAGCTGATCAACCAAAACACAACCAACACAGAACCAAACCTAACCTTCAGGGAACGTTCCCCTAATGTTCTTTTTTACATTCCCCTAACCTTTAAAAAACTAACACCCATATCATTAGTGAGTGTAATGTATATATATATATATATATATATATATACACACACACACACATCTGCCCATTGCACATATAGCCTATTCTTTGAACATTCTGCACTCAACCCATTCAGCCTCTTGTTTCTTGTATTATGCAACAGTTCTTATGTATGTACTATATATTTGTTTTCTGTATTTATTGAATATTCTTTAGTCTGTTTCTTTATGTTTGCACCATTAACCAGCGTTAGGTGTTGGCTTATTGTGGCAATCCACTTTTTTATGATTCTGATGAAAAAAACATGAAACTGGGACATTGTAACGTGATGAATGAGCATTGTCCCTGTTAAATAAATCAATCTATTAAAACGTTACTGTTTCTAAACTAACGTTTTCTCGAATCTAGTTTTCACAAGCCCATCTTAGTGATGGAGGTGTATGACTGACAGATGTAGGCGATCATTGTCTGAAAGATCATGTATACCCCACTAACACAAAACGTTAAGGGAAGGTTAGTTTATGGTTCTCTAAAGGTTAGTTCTAACCAAACCCAAAAGTAACGTTCCCAGAACGTTCTAGGAACCAAAAAATGTTAGCTGGGATAGCCTACTGAGTGCTTCACAAAGAATTATTATTATTATTATTATTATTATTATTAAGCCAAATGAACTCAGCTACAAACCGAAAAGCCATTCAGCTGTCTGTAGCTATAAAAAATGTACACAATTAAAATGTGAAAAAGCGGTATATGGCGTTGGACTGTAAGTCCACACACAATAAGACACATCCAAACAAGAAGTAGCTACTTTACGTGTGAGCACAGCTGGCGATGCTGACGGGTTTATGGTAGACCTCCAGGCAGATGGGACAGGAGAACTGGCTCTCGACGCCCTCCGCCGGGGCTGCCAGCGAGCCCGAGCCGCTGTTCGGCTGCTGCTGGCGGAGCTGGGTGCTCGCCGAGACCAAGCTCCGAAACATCGCCATCATGGAGCACGAGACGATCTACAATAGTCGACAACAAGAGAGGAAGATGTGCTTAACTACTGTAAGCTAGTGCATTAGCCGTACTGACGTAGCGGCCTTCCAATTATCCCATAATATCTTCCATAAACCAACGCGTTACTTTTTCCTGCCTGCCAGAGACATGCTGGAGAGGTAAACATTGGGAGCAGAGCCCGCTCACGAGCGTCTGCGCTGTGCTGAGCGCGAGGTTGACCTGAATAAAAAAACAACAACCACGCTATAACGTCATGGCGTGCGTATCTATGCGTGGAGTCCATGTAACGCTGGATCCACTTGGTTGTCAGATTAGCGCTGCTGGAATAACGAGTGTGAACGTTGCCGAACATCACGAGAAGCCACAACAACAGACCGGAGTAAAGTTGGTTTTCTATTGGACGTTGACTATTCCACTCATTCGAAAAATCTATTTGTAGCTTTCCCTTTTGACCAATCCATGTCAAAACACTTTAGTTGAACTCTACTAACTCTCTTACACGTTGCACAAAGCTTATTTTTCCAAAAACTCCATACTATGACTGTATAAATATTTTTCTGTGTAAATAAATGCTATAAATCTATAATGCAGCTTGCCCTTTTGACCTATTCATGTCAAATTACTTTTGTTGAACTCAGCTAACTTCAGCTTATTTTTTTCAAAAACCCACGTCCATCTCTGTCTGGTTTGGATCTGCCACCAAAAAGGACCGGAGCAGACCACAACGGACAGTTAGGACTGCAGAAAAGATCATCGGTGCCAACGTGCCCTCCGTCCATGACTTGTACTCCTCCAGAGTCAGGAAACGGGCAGGAACCATCACTGCAGACCCATCTCACCCCGGACACAACCTGTTCCAGGTTCTCCCCTCTGGGGGGCGCTACAGAGCACTGTTCGCCAAAACCAACAGATTCAGGACCAGTTTTTTCCCACAAGCCATTTCTCTGATGAACAGCTGACTACTGACCCACAGTGTCAGGTTCAGTTCTAGTCAATAACCCAGTAACACGGTCTCTACAGCACCTGGTTACTGGTTCCACTTATTATTCCACTTATTTAGTATTATTCATCATTCCCATTCTCATATCTCTCTTATTTGTTATTTATTCATCATTCCCATTCTCATATCTCTCTTATTTGTTATTTATTCATCATCTCATTTCCTATTTTTAGAACTGTCCATAATGTTCATACTGTTCATATAATAACATAATACTATTTATTCCAGTATCTTTGCACTATGCTCCATATTTAAATTTTTGTTCTGTTTAGAGTATGTATATATTGTGTATATATTAGTGTGTATATTTTTTGTTTTTGGTTGTTTTTGTTTTTGTATGTAAGCACAATGTGAGCGAACCATGCTCCAAAAAAAAATTCCTCGTATGTGTCCTCATACCTGGCAATAAAGCTGATTCTGATTCTGATTCTGATTTAAAAAAATCAAAGGGTGGGTTTTTTGAAAAAATAAGTTTTGTGCGAGAGTTAGCTGAGTTCAACAAAAGTGTTTTGACATGAATAGGTCAAAAGGGCAAGCTGCATAATAGATTTATAGCATCTATTTACATAAAAAATACTTATAAAATCATAGGATGGAGTTTTTGGAAATATAAGCTTTGTGCAATGTGTGAGGAGAGTTAGCTGAGTTCAACAAAAATGATTTGACATCAATAGGTCAAAAGGTCAAGCCGCATAATAGATTTATAGCATTTTTTTTACATAAAAACTTAAAAAAAAATAAGTTTTGTGCAACGTGTTAGAGAGCGAGCTGAGTTCAACTACAGTCATTTGACATGGATTGGTCAAAAGGAAAGCTGCATAATAGATTTGTGTCAAATAGCCAACGTCCACTATAAAACCAACTTTACCACGGTCAACAACAGCCCTCCGCTTTGCATTGTGGAGGTTGAAGTCCTACAGCTGGTTAGAACTGTAGTCTGCATTCTGCAAGGAAAAAGACTGTTGTTGTCTTCCAATCAACCACAAAAAAAGAGTTATCGCTTTTTCTGACATTTTTGTACTATTTCAATGTTGTGGGTGCTTTTTTTTGATGTTTTTTCCAAAGTTATTTGATATTTCTAATGTGGTTATTTTCAGCTTATTTCGAAGGCCCATTTTTTGTGATGAAAAAAACAGAAAATGGGTCAAATTTGACCCGAGGACAACATGAGGGTTAAGTACAAAGAAATGTAGGTCTATTTATAAAGTAAGTTTAACAGATACAATCACAATGTACAAGATGCCCAGTAGTAAAATCACAAGTACATAAAGTGCAGACAGGTCAAACAAGGACTATTTATGTCATTTCCCCTTTCTTCTTACAGAAGACTGTAGGAGGCCAAGCACAGGGGCGTAGCAGGGGCGTAGCGGGTCAGCTTCTGGGGCTTTAGCCTTAAATGTTTTCTTAAAATCCCCCAAATCTTTTTAGGGTTTTAAAATATCTATAAAAGCATCCAAAAAGCAGCATGTCATATAGGACCTGTAACCCAGTCAAGGAAAGGGTTAACAGAAATAGTTTTAGCCAATCGGAGGAGGTTGTTCCAGACTCCAGAAGAAGTAATTTATTACTTTTATTCAATTCATTCAATTACTCAGTGTTAGATCATAAATTCAGTTGGTCGTTGTTCCATCATAGTGTTAATAGTGTTAAAAACGGTAGCTGACATAGTTGTTCAGGAGCTAGCTCAGACATGATCAGATAATGAAATTACTGATTTAGCAGGATGGGGGTTTTGCAAGGCACTGTATCCGTGTCACATTCCCATTAGGGGCTGAGCCCCCCTAAAGGTCTGATCCTAGAATCGCCCCTGCATGTTTCCCAGGCCTTGTGTCCCTCGTTTACATGCATATTTAGTCTGTGTGGTCGCCATTCGTCATTTGTCTTTTGTGAAGAGTTCCATCCTATGTGCTCTGTGTTTTTGTGCTTCTGGATTTTTCCCCATCCCTACCGTGTTCCTGTTTCTATTGGACTATTTTCTCCTGCTAACACGAAATCCTGGTCCCAAGCTTGCTTCTCTAACATCTAGATCACCACTCCCACTCCCACTCAATTTAAACCCTGACTAAGATATTTTAGTTTCAGGAGGAGTGTTATCTATATTTATTTCAGAACACTTGTTTGACAGGATATGAGCAATGTGTCTTATTATTTAAATTTTTAAATTTTAAATTTTTTAATATTTGAATTTTTTGAATTTTTTTAAATTTTAAATTTTTGAATTTTTGAATTTTTGAATTTTTGAATTTTTGAATTTTTGAATTTAACATTTTTTATTTAATTTTTTAGATATTTTTTTATTATTATTTTGTTATCATTTTTATTTAGTATGTCTTATTTTGATATTGGAAGCCTTGACTCCACCTCCGTACCAGCAGGTGGCAGTAACGCATCGTAAAGCATAAAGCAGACGATTATCAACGTCATCAAAAAGTGCCATATTTCGACCAGACACCTTTCTTTAACTGTCAATGCATGCATCATACACTCGCACAGTTGTCACTAAATTAAAGGGAATATAAATATTTAACAACATTATAGCGTAACATATATGAGAAACGCGAGGCTGTAAGTATCAATTTTTGTTCCCCAACGCTGTTTCAGATAAGTTGCTGCTCCTCGTGACAACATTTGAATATTCTGAGTTCAAAACTAGCCATAAGTCTCGCGGACGTAACGTAACGTAACACTGTATTGTGATAGAGCTTCGGCTAAATACGTCGATAAGACTCAGTAACGTTAGTAGTAGCTTGTTAGCTTGTTAGCTTGTTAGCCGTCTTCCCAATGTGCCAGGTGGATGAAGACTACCACGAGCAGCTGCAGCTTGCGGAGGGACCCAGGTACGTTATGAAGAAATGGAAATGTGCTGGCACGTTGAGTCTTTGAAGTTAACCGCCATATATACGTATACTTAATTAAGTGGAAATTAAAATGTACAAGTGAAATTACAATGTAGGCAAATGGACTTTTGGTCAGTATGGGGACTTGAACCAGCGACCCTCTGGTTCCCAACTCAACTCCCTACTGACAGTTACTGACCCTGATCTTGTTGGCTTAAGGGATAGGTTATGTCTCATTATGTGCTAGTTATCAGGAGTCAACCAGACTTACTGCCCCTGGAACCAAACTTCCAGTGGCTAGCATTAGTTTACACACCCATGCTAAAGTTGATTTTAAAAAGAGGAATACAAAAACAAAAAATCATCTTTTGGAAATTGATCTTAATGCCTTATTTAACAAAATAGGAAAAATTCAACCTTTTAAGGACACCAATTTTCTTTCTGAATGAGTAATGTATCATAAATAAATAAATGTTCTTCCTTAAAATACGGGCGTAAGTACATCATCACATACCCTTCACCTTACGCAGAGATTGGCATGGGGTATGCATTTAAAATCATCTCTCAATGCAAATCAAAGCAACTATAAGGCTAACTGAAATAAAACCATGGGGGTATTTTTTTCCAAAGGCCAAGGGAACTTTATCAGAATGCATAGTATCCTGATCCATGAAATAACTGGCCTTTAATAATTAATCTAAAGCTGCCTCTATGGGAATTTAACATAGGGGGGTGTATACTTATGTCCCCTGTATTTTAAGGACGAACATTTATTTATTTACGATAAATTATTCATTCGTGAAGAAAATTTGGACAGCCGGATAGGTAGTATTTTGTTCCAGTTCAGCACTACTGGTTTTCCTCTAGGCAAATAATAGTCTGCTGTGTGCACTGGACTTAGTGGAAACTTGAAAGCAACACTAGGAGGGTGGTGGTAGGGGGGTCAAACTGTTTCCCCATGATGAAAACATAACTTCAGACCCTCTCCATTAATTAAGCACATAAATGTGTCATAAAATAGGAATCTATGCAAATTGTTTTTGAAGATGTCTTTTGTTTCTACATTTGTTAGTGTTTCTAAGAAATGCGTGAAATGCAAAGAGGCGCCTGCCGCTGTGGTCATCAGAGCAGGAGATACGTTCTGCAGGTAAGACAGCTGCTCCATGGGGCTAGATGCAGAAAACTGTTTGAATTAAAGCTGTGGTGCATAGTTTTCACACACAATCTTCTAAAATATTATCGTAAAAGAGGAGACATCAATCTAGCTATCTCTAAATAAGCCTGTTGGGGTAAATAAAGGCCACTATTTTCGAACGTAGAGGCCGGAGAGAATCTGACTTTTTAGTTGTGACCAGGCCATGGATCCAGCCTGTCCCATATCTGATTTTCAAAGGTCTTGTTCGTATTGTTGTAGAGAAATGAGCTCACAATGCAGATAAATAAATTGCATGTTATTGACTTTGCTCATATCATTTCTCTGTCTGTGTTAGGGGCTGTTTCAAGGAATACTTCATTCATAAGTTCAGAGCCATGCTGGGCAAAAACCGGGTGATTTTCCCCGGAGAGAAGGTAATCTGTGTGCTTTATTTGTGCACTATAATCTCTAAATAACTGACACAGCATGACACAATATACTGCAATATACTGCAATTTCATTTTCTTCATTTATTATGCAGACAGAATAATTCAGATCAACCAAAAGGTCTTCTCTGGTTGTAGGTGCTGCTGGCTGTATCTGGAGGTCCTTCTTCCTGCTCAATGCTCAGTCAAGTCCAAGAGGTTTACCTGTTTAAATTTAATGATGTAAAAACAAATGGCTGTGATTGGGTGGGAATGGTAATTCAATTAGTGGGCATATGACTTCTGTGTCCGGCATGAACTAACGCTTAATTTAATTCTTAAGAATGGGAAATAAGTTGAATAAGGGTTAGTTAGTAAGCTGTTGGTTGTCTTATCAATATCATGATAGGGACCAGCCACAATCAGTACGTTTAAATGCACACCAATATTCCACTATTATTCCGAATATGGAAATAATGTCCATTAATATGCACTGTCCATGTATTAAATAAACAAAATAAAAGTCCTCCACCGCTGTTGAACTTTTAAAAAAACCCTGTTTTGCACGGCTACATGTAAACAGGAATATTAGTTGAATATTCACTTTCAATAGCGATGTAAACAGCTTAGTCTGAACATCGTCTTTTTCGGAATAAGGGCAAAAAACTGAATATTATGTGCATGGAAACATACTGACTCACTCAGAGACAGGCACGTTATAAAACATCAGTGGATGTCAGCAGGAAAGTATCGTTCAGTACTAACATTCCAGCATGGAGGGACCTACTGTATGCGGATAAATGGAGGACTTTCACTAATTAACTAAAAACTACCAAAGTTCCCCAAACACTCAATGATGTAACAGATGGTGAAATGATACTTCGAATTCCACTTTACATTCCTTATCCATAAAGATTCTGTATGACCATATAGGTCCAATATAATGGTTTTAATTATTATTATTATTATTTTAATTATAAAACCTTTTCTTCCTCCCAGGGTTTGAGTCAGAACGCTCACAAGAAGTTGAGATTCGTACCCGGCATTGTCTTCATTGATGGTAAATTAAGTTGGGAGTCTAATAATTTTCATGTACACTATGTCAGGAGGACTTGAGTTTACAACGACATACAATTAAAAACATAAACATATCCCCCTCCCCCACTCGACAATACTCACCCAGACAAAAACCAAGAAAAGATGACACCATAAGCAAAATATGCCAGACTACACAGAAAAATAATAGCAAAATAGACCTATGAATAATGACAGCATCATACACATTTAAAGCCCGAGCCGTACACGTTGAGCCTGGCCCGACACATTAACTGTAATTATGAGCCTGATTTAAATCCAACCATTTTTTAATACATGGGCCATTATAACTGATGTTCTAAACTACAATTCCGAGTTGATTGAACTACAGAAATCTTTTTAGAATGATCTTAATGAATAATGCAACAAGGACGAAGCATGCAAAACCGCGTTGGTTGTTAATTCAGAATGGAATGGATCGCCAATGGATCCAAATGAAGAAATGTATCAAAAAAAAAAAAAGCTCAACCCTAACTCCCTCACCCAATTAGGCTAATAAAGTAATGATTTAAAAAAAAAAAAGTTTTAAGTTTTTAAGTCAAGTTTGGGCTCGGAGAGAGAATCTAAACAATACACGTGTCCTTTCTGAAATGATTCTTTGCCAAAGCATTTTACACTGTTTGTCTTTGTTCCCAGAGGGTGGTGCTGTAGGCCAGTCTGTGGAGGAGAGACAAAGGACGCTGGCTGAGCTGCAGGCTGTTTTCAAAGCTACTGGTTTCCCCTTCCACATGGTGCCTCTGGAGCAGGTCAGGACCACTCTGCTCAGCCTCAGGAGTCTGTTACAACACCTAAAACAAGTGTCTAAAACTCTGTCAAACATGCATTTTGTTACCCAATGTTTGACTACAGTTTTACCTGTCAGTCTCACGACACTTTTACCATCTTATGAGTTTGGACCTGTAATGGTCTGAAATGTCAAACTGACAAAAAGACTACATCAGATCAAATGTAGTCTATATCCTCGACGTTCCACTTCCCATGATTGCTCCGGTGCTGCAGATGTATGTCTTCTTGCCGATGTCCGTCCCCTTCCTCTTCCTTTGTGTTGGCGTTCTAACCTCTGGTGGATTTCTGAGGACTATGGTTACCTGGTCCTCAGATCTCTGCAGGGTAAATCCAGACAGCTAGCTAGACTATCTGTCCAATCTGAGGACTATGGTTACCTGGTCCTCAGATCTCTGCAGGGTAAATCCAGACAGCTAGCTAGACTATCTGTCCAATCTGAGGACTATGGTTACCTGGTCCTCAGATCTCTGCAGGGTAAATCCAGACAGCTAGCTAGACAATCTGTCCAATCTGAGTTTTCTGTTGACGACTAAAACAACTTCTAAACGTACACATGTTCCACCAGAACAAGTTCCTGCCCAAGACTATTGTGATTGGTTTAAAGAAATTCCAATAAACCAAGCACGTTTTTCATGCATGCTATGTAGATGAGTCAGACCCTCCTCTGCAGCACTTGTAGAGGAAGTTCTGGATCAAATGTGATATTGATTGTGTCCTCCAACCCCTCTTTAGGTTCTGGAACTTCCCAGTTCAGTGTTGGCGGCTGCCCCGGCACTTTCAGAGCAACCAGCCAGCGCCTACAAAGCAGCCGTTGATCATTTCATTCAGAGCGACAGCAGAAGCAGTGCGCCACCACGGCAACAGGAGGAAACATCCCTACCTTGTGTTCAGGAGTCCCAAAGACAATTACTGCAGCAGCTGATTGGCTCTGCCAAGACACTGACAGCCAGAGAAGACCTGTTAAACACGTTAAGGTTAGACCGACACTACCTGCTGACTCCCATCGGTCTTGATGGTGCTTCTGTGTTCATATTGAGCTGTTGATGGTAATACACCACTCTCTCCTCCATTGTTTTGACATGTATGAGGACTTAACTGAAAATGAAACGTGACTCTCATTCATTGAGTACGTACTGTACTTTATTTCCCAAGTGGTGTGTTCTTCCCACAGGAATTTAATTTGCTCCACATGGTCAGTGTGGCTTAGAGCAAACTAAACTTGCAATGCCTTGCCTCATTGTTTGTCACATATCTGCTACTTATGTAATGTATTGTTGGGTTTTATTATATTTTGTTGGATCGTATTGTGTTCTATAGTATTAATAATAGGCCATTCGTAATAAACTGCCCAGGGTTGACAGATAAAAATTGGCTCATTAGCTAACTCTGGCACATTTACATTAAAGTGGAAAGTAAAATGTAGATTATTGTGCAACGTCCCTGGTAAATAAAAATAAGGATACAAACGGGAGGCCCAGAGAGAACATTCACTGGGCTGCAGAAAAAATATTGTATCATTTGCCCTGCCAATGACAATCATGATGTTAATTAAAACACTACGTGATGTCCAGTCTGTACTTTTGTGTGTTCTCCTCAAAGGCAGCATCTGCTGGTGCACACAGCTCGGACTGAAGGCTACAGTAAACTGATGCTGGGAGACAGCTGCACCAGACTGGCTGTAAAACTGCTCACCAGTATATCGCTGGGCAGAGGAGCACAGCTGGCTCAGGACACGGTGTGTATGTGGGCAGATGATAGGCAGTGAGGGATTTACTGTAACGTCACATTCAGCCTACAGTGTTGTTTCCCGTTCCTTGTTTCAGATATTAGATTAGTGATGTTTGACTTAAACCAATAATGTGATTTTTGAGTACAGATTTAGAGTTTTTGTCATTCAAGCATGTTAAAATCATGAAGGAACCCAATTTGCAACTCAGACTCGGCACAATAGATAACAATGTGCTGGCATAAACTAATAAATGTGATCTGAAACCTATACATACATAGAGCACAGTTCAAAACCAAGAAGCTATGTCAGTTACAGTGCTGCTCATACAGGAACCCCTGCTTAAAATCATCTTTTGTTCCTGTATTTTTAGTCAACTTAAGCAGGGCTTCCTATACTCATGAGCAGCACTGTAAAAGAACAGTGCATCAGTGGAAGTTCAGAGGCAAGACTTAAGTCTGTGAGTATAAGCCCCACAGCCTCTGGGAAGAAGCTGCACTTTAGCCTTATTGTTTTGGCTTTGAGGCTGCTTGTCCTTTTGCCTGAGGGGAGGGGTTTAACAGTTTGTGTACCGGATGGGTGGAATCCTTCATGATATTAGTGTATTTGTGTGTGTTTCCTCTAACAGGGTTTCTCAGACTCCAGATATGGTGACACAATATTAGTGAGGCCAATGAGAGACTACTCAGCTAAAGAGATAGCGTACTACAACCGCATGTTCAGCGTGCGCTCTGTTTTCCTACCAAGCCTGGACACAAAGGTGAGATCTGACAGTAACAGCTGGGCTGCACACTGCAGGGACAACCGCACAGGGATGTCACAATGAAACACAGTTGGGAAAAGGAACGATGTTGCCAATTGTCACCGTAAAAGAGAGCCTTCACAACTCATTACCTTAAGCTACATCTATGCTACATCTTCATTTTTATGTGGCCTTTTAAAAATCGTTCTCCAGCCATACAAAAGTTTTACCTCCAGTAGCAGAACTACTGTAATCTCATCCATGTTAACACTGACAACACATATCTCATGACCACTTGCATACACTGGGCATGCTCGTGCATGTCATCTAGTGTAAACAGGAAGCAGTGTTGTAGAACTCAAGACCGGTCTTGGTCTTAAGACCACTTTTCATAGGTCTCGTCTCAAAATTGAGCACGTTTTTCTCGGTCTTGTCTCGTTATCAGATGAAGACGACTCTGGATTTTATTTCAAGACCACAACTCCTGGGTTATCACTAAATTGCCGGTGTATCGTCTGATTTATATGTTATCATTACTATGATTGGATGTAAAATGTCCTGCTTCAAATGCCCCCAATTACTCATTTCTAGTTTGAAATGTGTCACTGTTAACCCCCATTCCCCCCAACACACACTCCCTAATAACATTTTATGTTACATTTTATTTATATTTATATTTTTAAAGCGTTAATGTTTTAAACATCTAAAAGAAAACGCAGCAGTGTGCAAATTCTGCAACGCTGACTGAGCCTACTCACTCTGACATCTCTCCATTTGTGCATGAATAGGTCCTGAGCATGTGTGTGTATTTCAGACCTGTGTGTAGTGATTACTAACAGAGTGTAAATTGTAATTTCCCCACTGGGGATCAATAAACTGTATAAATTATAAGTATAACCCAAAGTGAACTGGCTAACTCTGTGACACAGCTCTAAAAATTGGCTTTAAAAATATGGATATGTTGGTATGTTGTTGGACCCAGTGGGGACCATGTTTTTGCAACCATACAGAAATAAATACTGTATGTGTCTGGTATTGCATGATCTGAATGAAGTCTTCTGTGATTCCATACGGTTGCGTTCAGTGTGTGTTTGTGTCTGACCCACAGGCGACAGACAAGTCCAGCATCCAGCGTCTGACAGAGAGCTTTGTCACCAAGCTGCAGGCAGACTTCCCCTCCACAGTCAGCACCATCTACAGGTCAGCAGGACACGACAAACATCATGGACATAAGCATGTGTTATTGTAGTATGCTTTTTCCTAATTATTAGCAAGATACAATCAGTCGAAAATTTGCCACACACAAATCGACCATAAAGTAATTAAAAGGCTGCTGTGTGTGCGCTGTAGGACCAGCGAGAAGCTACAGACAGCATGTAGGAGCTCCTCCTCCGCTGACCACTGTGACAGATGTCTGCTCTGCATGTGCGCCCTGGACACTGCTGTGGGTAAGTGTTGTATAGACTGTTAGCAGGCATTAGTTAACTTTGTTGCCATTTAACTATACATTGTCAGTAACTTCAGTCGCTTCATAGCTTAGGAGGGACGGGACGCCGTTCACAACTGATGAGAAACTGAACCAGAGGCTTAGAGATTACAGCGCCAACGTTTTCAGACTGACTTCCCTTCTTCCCCTGTCCCGAGGACTGAGATCTTTAGTTTTTCCAATGTAAAGCTGAAGGTTATGTCCAGACCCAAACGAACTGTGCATTTTGTTTTAAAATGTTTTTTTTCTGCTGGGGTGGGGATGTGTTAACAAGTTCTATTTTGTATTTCTTTTTTTATCTGTTTAAAATGTCCACTGATTCCATGTGGCCTTGGTTATGACCACTACAAGTACACACGTGTAACAACGTGAACGACTTTTGTTAAACTTTCAAATAGTTTTTTGTAAAGTGTTATGTAAATACCCTGCCTACAACATTTGGATATCCTCCGAGGCAGAGAGGTCAATACTTAGCATTCACAAGGATGTAAACTAAAGATAATACAGCCCTGTCATCGCAGAAAATATTGAACTTGGATCAGACCTCTAAAGATAGCTCAGGCAACCTCAGAGTATCGGTTATTATTGGTCACCTAACAGGATGCAATATATGCATCCAATATAATATGAGTAATAAAAGCAGGACCGGCGATTCCCACAGTATCTTTCTTTCTCCATCCCCATCGACGTCCAGAGAAAAACAGCAAAGCGCTGACGGCCCATTGTGTCTCCCGGCCGGTAGCATGCTGCTACAGACACACGTTAGCTTCCCAGTAGCCATCAGCTGGCAGAGTCGGCGCTGGCTGGAAAATCCTCCTCCTTTCCTGAACTCACTGGTGTGGTAGTCTACATCAACAACGTTTCATTTCCAGGATGCTTTTAAGTGTGCCTTGTTAACTCGGAGAAATTGACTTGTTGTAAAATGCCCTTCTGCCATCTAGAGGCTCTTATTGTGGCATTGCCATCAATAATTGAATCCATTCTAGACTGCAGACGTCTACGGTTGCTGAGTAGATAATTGAACTATTCAAGACGTGTGCACTATGTGGTCCAACGTCAGACATCGCCAGTGAGCATTTATTTTAAACTCAGGCAGTTTCCCGTACATAGAGTCCATAGAGATATGTGGAAATCCATTAATTCAACTTTCCATTCTCATGACATATTGCATGGTCAAAAAACCGTTTGCTCCCTTCTCCTGCAACCACCTGTGCCTTGTTGGATTAAATCACCTGTCGCAGCCGAATTAACAGCGCCATGGCAACCCCTGGTGGCGGGAGGATTAACAGCAATTAATGATAAACATAAAACCAAATGGCTCTCACATAGACGTTGAAATCAAAAGTAAGGTGGAATCGTGGATTTGGAGAATCCTAACTCTCTACTTGACAGTATTTTGTTTGTTAATAAGCAGTAGGCACTGGACAACTAGAGATGTAAATTTTAGATAGAAGCATTCTTTACCCCACAACAAAGAAGACCCTAATGATGCTGTCTCTCCTCCGTCTCCCTCTTTCTTTCAGAGAAAGCTTCAGCCTTCACGGCCACACTGATCTCAGAGCAGCTGTCCCAGACTAAATCTCCAGGAGGTAGCAGTGCTGAGATCCCCAGACAGAACTCAGGTACAGGAGTATACTGTCAGTCAGCGAAGACATGTCACCTCCACTCATGCCTTGAAGATGTCTCGTAGCCATTGTGTCTCTGTGGTGTTGCGTGCTCTCTGGAGTCTTTTTGCAACACGATATGGAGAACGTTCAGAAATATGACTCGGACAACTTAGCACTAAAGCTTCTTTAGAGTCAGTTATAAAATGTGATATGGGTTAGAGACTTGTGTTGGATTTCAGTGCTAAAACAGAAACCTTCTCAGGCTGAGGTCAGAGGAAAAGTCCAATGTACAGCAGGCAGGACAGGAAAGTCCACAATTTAGTTTCTACTTATTCTGCGATAATATCAGTTCCCTGTGTTTTCATTAAAGCTCCAGTGGAAATAGAATCAACTGCTCCCTCTGGAGGTTGCTGCTCCTCGGGTGGAGAGAATTGTGGAAAAGCAGCAAGTGGTGGAGGCTGCTGTTCATCTGCCAAGTAAGTGTTGAGTAATTTATTCATCTAATCTAACGATCTAATTAAATTTTATTTATATAGCACCAAATCCCAACAACAGTTATCTCATTGTGCTTTTCATAAAGAGCAAACACCAGGCCGCAGAGGCAAGGAAACCCTTCCTTTAAGAGGCAGAAACCTGGAGCAGAACCATGGCCCAGTGGGGTTGGGTACCTAAACTGTTTCCTAAACCACCGGTACCTACCAGACCAAATGGCAACTGGATTTTGGTTCCTCATTCCGGTGACACCCTGGTGCTCTGAATAAACCGTTTAAAGTGGGACACACAGCTGCAAATGGTTTAATCCTCGATATCGGAAAAGACCCAAACGATTCCCAACCCTAGTTAATGGTGTGACTGCACGCCAACACGCTGGATGGACAGTTTCCCTCTGCTGTCACTGACGATGCTAACATGCTCAGGATTAGCGGGTATCACCATCTTAGTTCAGCGTGTTGGCATGCTAACAGCTGCCAATTAGCAGTCAACCCAAAGCAATGTAGCAGGATCTTAATCATAATCCCCTTCTGTTTGTGTCTTCTCTCTTCACGCCGCTGAATTCTTTTGGGCTGTAATGGAAATAATGAATGCAGTCTGCCTGTGATGTTCTGTTACAGGGTACCAGAGACGGGGGACCTGAAGACTCTGCTGTGTTACAGCTGCAAGCTGACCATCAAAGACATGGTGAGGGGAACATAACCCCAAATGTAAAAAACAAAAAACAGCTTTGTCTCATAGTATGTTGTTCCATGTGTGAAATAAGTGTCCCATAAGTGGAATAAGACCACGCGTGTGGGCATTTGGTGTTTTACTGGTACTGATGTTCTTCTTTGTCCCTTTTTCTGTTTTCTCTGAAGTCGTCAGTGGAGCGTCTCCCACAGTACATCCTGTCAGAGGCTCAGAGGAGGCAGAGGAGGTGAGGAGATCAGGTTCATTTAAAACATATTTCCATTGTTGATTCCATGTACAAGAAACGCCATCATGAAACTGTGCTTTATGAATGCATTTTGCAGATGTTCTAATGTCAGCCCATTATGAACACCTAGACTCTGTGTGCCAAACCAACTGTAGAACAAACAAATCAACATTGTAACATCAAGACCAGACCAGACCAGACCAGACCACACCAGACCATCAGGACAGAAATATCTCAGGACTTAAGTGTTGTGTCTGTTCTGCAGGTCTCAGATGAGAGAGGAGATCAGTGAGTTCCTGCTGGAAGATGAAGATGATGGTGATGAAGGCGATTAGAGGGAGAAGTAAAGCTCCACCTCCAGGAGTCCACTGGGAAGAAAATGGACAAGACAAAATGTAAAACCAGCAGGGAGTGGAGAAATAATAAAAAATAAAGTATATTCTACATTTTGTACAAAAGCAGTCATAATCTATATCTGGTTCTCCTGTGTGGGCTGTTTTCTTCTAACATGGCATAATTCATACAGGATGTACACTCACACACATGATGTTAGAGTTGACATCTCAGAAACTGGACATAAAGCATCTATTTTTACAGCTTTCTACGGTTTTCTGCATTCATCCAAGGCGGCCCATATTAAAGGGATGTTTGAAGAATCCAGCATGGCCGATGGTGGCGCTTACAACTAAACCGAAACCTGATGTCTTATGAACCACATAACGATCCCTGTTCCATGATGTTATAATTAAAGCCATTAAAATGCATTCTTTCATTGCTTTTATTAAAAACTCAACGTAGGCTACTAAGAAAGGGCTGATCCAACATGCCCTGGATGCATTGTGGATGTATTGAACAGGAGATGTTATCCAACCCAGGGACGGCCCATTTCTCCGACCTCTCAGTAACCCTAAAACTCCCTTAGATCCCCAGCCCGCTAGTCTGCCATCCCTTCATTTAGAAAAATAAACCCTCTGCTCCAACATCCCAATGTTCTGACCATACAGGCTTTTTATATAAGTTAGGATAGCTGATTGGTCCGGTACATATGGGGTCACGTTCCGGGGAATTTGGGGCACTAAACTGCAAACCGGTGCAGAGATTGTATGGCTTAGGGTAGATAAACATTTAAATGCGTTAATAAGATAAAGAAAAGTCGGGTGACGGTGCGTCCATAGTCTCCTGGATTACGGATTTCCTGACACACAGACCACAGTTTGTCCATCTGGACCATGTTGTCTAATGTGGTGAGTGGTACGGGGGCCCCACAGGGGACTGTGCTGTCTCTGTTCCCCTTATACACCACTCCGGTGCTCGTTATATTATAAGTCAGTAACAGTTTCAAAGATATTCAGCTTTAAATAGTTACATTTTCTAACACACCTACAGAGGTTTGGGATGACTCTGCAGTTGTTGGGTGTATGAGGGATGGACAGGAGGGGGGGGTTACAGGGCGCTGGTGGATGACTTTGTGGACTGGTCTGGTAAGAATCACCTGCTGCTGAACGTGGACAAGACAGAGAGATGGTGATCGACTTCAGGAGGAAGGGAACAGCTCCGCAGCCCCTTTGCATCCTGGGAAGAGACGTGGACATGGTGGAGGAGTACAGATACCTGGGTGTCAACATCGACAGCAGGCTGAACTGGAAGATCAGAGAAGGGGATGAGCAGACTATTTCCTGAGGAAGCGGTGGTGGAGAGGAGGTCACTGAACAAACTGTTATCATAAATATATCATATCATAAAACTTATTAACACGTCATCACTGGGTGCTGATAAGACTCCCAGACATCAATAAGTTAAACAGTTTATTCTCAACTATATATATATTTTAAATTATTTGTTCTTGTATTCTATCCTGTTATTTCTTGTATATTGTGCTGTGTCTTTTTTGCTGCTGCAACACTGGAATTTCCCTTCTTTTTGGCATCAGTAAAAAAAACTATATCTATCTAATCTAAAGATAACTTGAGATAAAATTAACCACAATGCAAAATATAACATCCCAGGGTGTGATGCTAGCTACGTCACACAGGAGGCAGCGTGAGCCGGTAGCTAGTAACGTTAGCTGGACGCATTGGTGCCCGAGGTCATTGACCCGCTCGCTAATCTTTTCAAAATATTTAAGTTTTGAACATTATGTCTTCAATTCTGACGTGTTGTGTGCAAGAATTTGTGAATATGACAAGAAAGATCCATAATTTTGGTATTAGGAAAGCTTGTATGTATTAACATTTTAGAAGTGGGTTAATTGACTGCATATTTTGCAGAAACATGAATTGTGATAATGGTATGGCCTCAGACCGATGTGGGGTAATTGTGTTTAGTTTTGAAAGTATGACTATAGATTCGACAGTAACGTGTAAGCAATTGTATATATAATAAAAAAGAAAAAAAAAAAACTAGTTAGAGTGGTTCACGTGGAGGGGAAAAAATGTATTGTCTATGTCCAGGAATCGATCGAGGCTACACAGGTTTGATCAATTCAGACACTTGAGCTTAAAGCCTTAAGTTTCACACAGAAAAATAAGCATGACGTACAAAGTTTGGAGAATGACAGAAAGTGCCGTTTTATTGAAAACACATTGTTGGAAGACAAAAAAAAAAGTTACTTAAAGGTCTACAACAAGTATCACACATAAGTATTTACAAAATGAGAATTCACAATGGTATGTAGGTGTGCTCTGCGTTTAGATTTTGTTGAGGCCGGCAGCAGGCAGGGTGGATTTGTCCAAGTCGTCAAAGTAGGGGTGAGTCATGGCCTCGCGCGCAGAGATCCTCTTTGGAGGATTGTAGGTCAACATTTTCTACAGCAGAGACACAAGACAGGGAAGAAAAGGAGACATGTCACTCAGGAAAGGTTATGTATATTATAATAATTGGGTATGTATGCATGTATGAAAATAAAATGAATCAGACATCGCTGAGGACCGTGCGATGCGGTTTTCAACCATCCTCTGCAGGGAGAGGGTGCAAAGAGCCTAAATAGCACTCCAAAACTGCAGGTTCCGCTATGTACACGTGCTGCTCAGGTAGGCAGTGTGGCCTAACTAGCTGACTCTAAAAATCCAGCACATAGACAGCTCCTTCTACCGTTTTACATTTACTTTTAACATATTTGCCAAAAGTCAATGACTGTGCTCAAAGGCCAGAACTATAAGGAATCAGAGGAAACACCCATCCAAAACATAACCATAACAACCATAACTGTGTTCAGACACAAGACGACGCGAGCGGAATGACAAATAGATTTCTGGTTTTTAGATTTCTGGAGTTATTCCTGGGACGGTGACACCATGTCCACTTCTGAATATTAATGCGTATTAGAAGTGTACCACTAACGTCAAATATTATTCACCCAAAGAAACATCTGACTGACAGGTATGAAAAAGAAAACCCTTGGGAGGACCAATGTTAACCACACAAGGCACCAAGAAATAGACTCCAGGGTCTGAAAGTCACCTTGATGGTGGTAGATGGGTAAATCCACTGCATGTTTTTACCGGCCCAAATATTAAATGTTTATCTTGTAACTTAGACATACTTATCAAAACTTTAAAAAAAAGGTCCCATGACATGGTGTTCTTAGGATGCTTTTATATAGACCTTAGTGGTCCCCTAATACTGTATCTGAAGTCTCTTTTATATAGACCTTAGTGGTCCCCTAATACTGTATCTGAAGTCTCTTTTATATAGACCTTAGTGGTCCCCTAATACTGTATCTGAAGTCTCTTTTATATAGACCTTAGTGGTCCCTAATACTGTATCTGAAGTCTCTTTATATAGACCTTAGTGGTCCCTAATACTGTATCTGAAGTCTCTTTATATAGACCTTAGTGGTCCCCTAATACTGTATCTGAAGTCTCTTTATATAGACCTTAGTGGTCCCTAATACTGTATCTGAAGTCTCTTTTATATAGACCTTAGTGGTCCCTAATACTGTATCTGAAGTCTCTTTATATAGACCTTAGTGGTCCCCTAATACTGAATCTGAAGTCTCTTTTATATAGACCTTAGTGGTCCCCTAATACTGGATCTGAAGTCTTATATAGACCTTAGTGGTCCCCTAGTACTGAGGTAAACGCTAGCTATCAGTACACAGACGTGACGTCTGATGTGTATGTGTGTGTGTTTGACATGCAGACAGCAGAGCAACAGAAAAAGAGAACTATTCTAACTGTTTCAGTGTAAACATTTCCTCGCCATGTGGCAGACGGCCCTCTGAGATCTACTCGCCAAACGGATGTACCCACATTTGGCGAGGGTTAATTTCAGAACCTGGATTCCTTTTATCTGCTTCTTGTCATGCAGAGGAATGATACATAATCATGCTTAGCTTAAGATGTGGGTGTAGGCAACGGTTCAGCCCTAGTCCTCACCGCCAGCAGGTCCAGGCCATTCTTATCCAGGTTTTTAACCATTGATGACAGGTTTCCAGACTTCCACTTAGGGAATGTGTTTTTGTAGTCAGGTAGGCTCTCTACTTCAGGCCAGACGTCATTGTTTGGGGTTCCCAGAGTCCTGGAGAAAAACAGACAAGGATTCAAAACGGCGAACTGCAGTTACACAAGAGGTACTGCCCCGGGGGACACAGGGTACCTGTAAATACTACTGTAAAGACTTTATTTTCTGTGGCTTTATTTACTCCATCCATCCATCCATCATAACTGACACCCGTTTCTTCACAGAATCAATCACCTCACTAATTGAACACAACACTATTATTTTGAACACGCCCCTTTCAATTAGATTCTATTCCACAGAATGAGCAGCACGACTGTCAGTTTTTCAGACTCTACGACACCTACTAGGAAATTATTTGCCACGTAGAAATATCACTTGATGATTTATGAGGTTAGTGATGATGACTGCTATTATTTTGAACATAACTGTGCACCCCGCTGTTGGAATCCTCTACAGTGAAACATAGTCACACCTTTTCACCGTTTAGCATTTTAAATGGTGCTGAATCTAGCTGCTAGCTAACGGTAGGCTAACACCGTTACCTGCTGCCAAGTGGAACAACGATGCTTCGGTTGCCTCCAACGTCGGGTTTCTATTAGCACCGGATTTTAATAATTTATACCGTTTATTTATTTGCGTTTCCGTGTGTTTTCACAGCAATCCTCCATAGATTAATCAGCTTACTTTAAGTAACTGCGACAATAAACATTTATTTCACACTATTAATATTATAGTATTTATGTATGTATATATGTAATGATCCACGGTTTACATGCCTTCCAAACCTTCAGCGTTGATCTGTTGCACCACTACCTGTTAAACTGTGAATATTGAACTTTAGCTATATTTTGATTTGCAATTAATTATTTTTCCCAAAGTCATAATGGCAATATCAGGCCAAAAAATTCCCCATTAGAAAGCATTCAGCAATAATTCAGAGCTGGAACAACTGACGAGGGTAAATGCATTTAGGTTTGCTTTGGGGTGTCCACCTGAAGATCCTGAAGAGCTGGTCTATCTCCGAGTCCCCGTGGAACAAAGGCTTCTTAGTGGCAAGTTCTGCAAAGATGGTCCCAGTGCTCCACACGTCGACGGGGGTTGAATACCGGGGTGAACCAAGGAGGACTTCTGGAGCCCGGTACCATAGAGTCACAACCTGGGAATGGACACACGGACACACAGTGATTTCAGAGGCTCGTTAGTGGTTAATAAATTATGCTCTGCACATTGTTAACTCAGTGTTGGTGATGCTCACGCTCTACCCTTGACCACATGTATCCCCATGGTGTGTGTGTGTGTGTGTGTGTGTGTGTGTGTGTGTGTGAGAGAATGGTTTCTCACCTCATGCGTGTAGACCCTGACAGGAACACCAAAGGCCCGAGCCAGGCCAAAGTCTGCCAGTTTGATAACTCCCTTGTTGTCGATCAGAAGGTTTTGGGGTTTCAGGTCCCTGTGGAGGACTCGACGACAGTGACAGAAGTAAATGCCCTCCAAGATCTGGTAAAGGTAGCTCTGTAGGGGGTGAAGGGTGAGGGGAGGAGATGACATGGAAAAGGACCCGTTTAGTGAAGCTAAGTGGGCAGAACCAGACTAATCTGTTCTAAGCTTCAGAGCGTTTTTCATGACATCTTTTACTTCAGAAGACTCTGTACTTTATAGTTTTGCTTTACGTTTGAATTAATTTAATCAGCAAATCTCTATTCCAACTGAAGTTGTTCACGGAATGACAGGAGCAACCCTGAATATTACAGAAAATCTCATCATCAATTCACCACAACTTCTTTGACATACGCATGCAGTGTAACGAGAAGCTCAAGCCCACATTAGCCAATCAGAATCCAGAAAATAGCAACGAGTCACTTCCGCTCTCTTCCTCGGCTGCCTAAACCTCCGTTTGTCTCAGTTTACACGTTGTGTAAACGACAGGCACAAACGAAGGGAAATGTCTGTTTTTAAAAGAACCATGACATAAATAGCTCTACCTGGAAATAATAAAATCATTCGCGACTACTGCTGTGATTTTGTAGGGGAGTGCATCTACATAGAAGAAAAAAATAAAAACGTGAACCATTGGTTGTTGAACTTTAATGATTTACAAACAGCAGAGTGTAAGAGCTGTGACTACTCTTCTGGAGTGGTTTTGGAGAGGGACATTAGGTAGTTGACTGACATGACACCATTGTATTCATATAATACTATCAATCCAGGCTGAGTGAATGAGAGTAATAATGCATGCATGTTGCTTCCTCTAAATTTCTGGTTGGGGTCGACTAGCAGGACCTGCTTTGGTCGTTGATACACTGATCAACATTGACTGGGATTGGTGGAGCCATGCCTGTCACGCACTAGCAACAAACTGTGTATCCAAGAACACTTAAAATCAGAGTAAATTACGTTATATCAGACACAGACTGCTTTTATAGATTAGTGTTCCGTTTCCAGCTTCGCGCCGCCGAACCGTAACGTTAGTTGGGACAGACGCCTTGTTTCTTTAGGCTAACAGAGTTTAAATAGTAATTTCCCCTTGTGGAATTAATAACAGGATACATTAATCTCAACTAGATTAGCTTTAGCATGGCTGTTAGCCGCTTTCCATGGTGAAAAATGGCCGTGCTTCACTCTCCATGGAAAAACAACAGTTACCTTAACCAGCATAGGGTCCATGTACTGGCCAGAGGGGATGGAGTCCAAGTACTTCTTCAGGTCCATGGACAGGAACTCAAAGATGAGGTAGAGGCGAGACTCCTGCATCAGGACATCCAGGAGTCTGGAACACACACACACACACACACACAGGGTAAGTCCATACTGTATGTGTAGGCTGTGACTCTCATAATCCCAAATTGCTCACATGCTCTATGTAAAGGGTTGGGGGTTGGATGGATGTTTTACTGAGGGGCAGTTGTCATGAAAAAAAAAAAAAATGTTGAAAACATCAACCCTTAAATATATTTCATCTTTTCACTGGTACTTGTAGCAACATAGCATACTAGTGGTTTTAAACAGTACTATTTTGGTGTTTGCCAACAGTTGATAAAATCTACTTGTAGTTAGTCTGCTCCTTGCTGACATAGTATTAACAAAAACTGTTTAAAGGATTCACAAAGATAGCATTTATGTAGGCCTTTTTCGCTGAATGGCAATTTATAATGCAGCATGGATGTGCTTCTTGTGATTTGTGGCATTATTTTGGAGACGTGGAGATCCAAAAGTGGCTGATGGTTCTAGTGGCATGTTGATTCCAGGTTGTATGTCACTGTTGCCATGTCTAAAGTGGTTTGACAGTGGAATATGAGTGATAATGTTAGTTAGTTCTCTAAGTCAGTACAACAGCAGTGACATATCACTTTTAGAATCACATACACCACCAAGTGTTATACCATTAGATAGGGCTGCCGTGGTTACGGCATTACAGTCACGCCTATTGCAGAGTGTTCTGTAGCCTGTCTGTCTGTGAGTCCATAGCGAATGTGTGCCTGCCAAATGCACGTGAGCAGAGTTGAGGGTCAAGAATTTCCACTCCCCCTCACCGAGCTGTTCATCTCACCCCCCCCGCACTGTAATTTGTATAAGATGATCGGCTATTGCCCTCCGTCCTGAGCTCCTTGTTCAGCCACCACACAAAAAGATCAGGCAGATAACGCCGGTGCTGTGGGCACTGTTAGCATGAAAAGCGGGTGGGCGCCTTCATCTGCATGTATTCGGAGGCTGTGGGTGCTACTTGAGCGAGATATGAGGCAACGCTCTAGCTGCTCAATGCTTGAATGCAGACCAAAATTCCTGCAAAGTCTGCTTTTTAATGACAACATTAAACGACTACAGGAATGAATGGATCCCAATTTCCAGATAGAGTAGGTCTAGACTGTAATTTCCAGAGACCCAACAATTCTACCAAGAGCAGCTGCACCTAGTCATTAACGTAACAGAAGTTATCTTTCACTGACAGCAGAGAGGAGATAATTCCTTTTAACAGGCAGAAACTTCAGAAAAACACGGCTTCCATCTACCTGGAATTACAGCCACTGGAAAATCTTTTCCTTTTACAAACCCCTTTAACAAGACACCCAAGTGCGTAACACATTCTAAACTCCCAAGCGAGCGTACCGTACAACGTTGGGATGCTTCAGCTCTTGAAGCAGAGAGACCTCTCTGACAGCAGTGCTGGGAACCCCCTCTTCCTCACTTTCCAGACGGATCTTCTTCATAGCCACAACCTGGCCCGTGTTCTTGTGCCTGCCCTTATACACCACCCCATAGGTACCTGCAGAACAACAAGTTCACCAAAGTTTTTGTAAACCAGCCACACCTGTAACTTTATATTTACAGCCATGTTGATTAGTAGTAGATAACTGTATTGTCCCTTTGTCACAAGGCACTTCATGACAGGACATATGACACAAACACATCCCCATCAGAGACACACAGAAATTCCATGAACATATATTACACACACTATAATACACATTAAAGTACCTATGGTGAAAATAGAAGGGTGTTAAGAAAAAAATGTACAACGTAACTTTACAATTAAAACCCAAAACCTGCAATAATTTCAGTAGCATATAATTGGTAGCAATATATCTTAATTATTGAGATTAAGACCAACCTTCTCCAATTTTCTCAATCTTCAAGTAGTCTTCCATTATTGCCTGGGGGGGGGATACTGTCATGTCAAGAGTGCTATTTCAACAGTAATCATTACTTTTCCGTGGCTTCACATAATGCTTACCTTCCTGATTTGAACTTTATTAACTCACTGCCACAGAATAGCTTCCGTTACGTTAATGACGTTAACGTTAATTAATGTAGAATGTGGCCTAAAAACTAGCTAACAAGGCGGTGAAAGGCTAAATTCGGCTCACCGTGTAAAGTTACTTACAGCAATGCATCATACACTTTTAAACTTAGCGGTAAAGTGACTAAATTAGCATGTCAAACTGTGACGTTAACGTTAAGGCCAAAGCTAATTCATGTTGCCTTGATAACGTTAATGCTGTAACTTTAGCTAACGTCAGACAAACGATAACGTTAAACTAGATTAATGGTGGCTCATAACATTGTCTCATTTTACACAGAATTTTAACATCGACAGTTCATTCGTGTTTTCGTTTCGACAGTAAGCCCTGAGATATTAAAATATATACCGTTAGCTAAACGTGTTCCAGGCCGGTTTTCTTTATGCTAAGTAACGTTAAGCAAGTTAAGGTCACCGAGTGAGCTTAGCTAACAGTGCTAACACTAAATCGTCATAGCTAAAGTTACCTTCTTTTGATTTTCTCGAGGTAGCTGACCCACTTTATGTTCAGCTCGACCGGTCCTAATTAACCTAAAAATTAATTTAAATCACATTTCAACATCTATCGTTATGAAATAGTTATAATTACCCGACTGTGCCTGATTTGGTCGTATGTACTTTCTGCGCACAGACTGCCGCTGGATGCTGACACTCTTTTGAATTGACCGCAGTAATGCAACGGTTCAAAACTAACCAATCAGGGAACGGGATGTGTTTCAAAACCACCAATCAGGGAACGAGACGCTGTCACATGGGGTGAGCGGGAGAGAACGCGCCGACGTATCGCTGAAATATTTATGTCCTGAGTTTCGTCTCCCAGGCAAGGACCACATACCTCGCCCCAATCTACTGTATAATATCCTATAAATTATAATATATACTGTGGTTTAACCATGGATGTATTAAGAGAGTTTAACTCGTAGAATGTGTTGCGTAGAGAAAGTATATACAGTCTACGGTATATATACATCCATAAAACCTTTATTAAAATGAGGTCTCATTCAGGTTTGCCTACATTCAATGTCAATGTGAATGTTTCTCAGGCTCACTTCTTTCATCACATTGTCTAAAATGAAAATCTTGTACATAAATCGTCTCTAATAATACTCACCTCATATTCAAAGATACATTTGTATCTACTGTAATACAAAAGGTGGACACCTCATTATTGTATTGTAAGATGAATAACAAAAAAACTTTGAAAACATGTTTTTTCATGTACATAGAAATATAATTCCAATTAAATCATGTATTTAATAGCAGTACTTTGAGATGATCAATGCATCATTGAACTTCAAAGTGAATAACCCAATAGCTCTTAAAAGTTTTTTATAGATTTTATATATATTTATATTAAGAATAAAAGCTTCGTTCCACAGGCTCCAGTCCATGGTGTCAGAAACAATCCCTGACCAATAAAGCTGTTGAACCAAGCATCCACTTTTCAAGTATATATATTTTTAGTGTTAAATACATGCAAATATCTGTCATACACTGTTTATATTGTCAAATCCACATATCTCATAAGAAACCACTTATAGTTATCATTCTATATTTTATTTCAGCACAATTTGCACACACTTTACACTCTATACTACTCACTGTGTAGGTACACTAAGAGCAAAAAGAAACTGGTGTCAAATTCCTTGTGTGTGTTCCTATGGTGTGTTTACTGCCATTAAAGCTGATTCTTAAAGTGTCACTTTGACATAAAAGTAATTATTTCTGTTGTTGAGTGCTGTGGCTCACACAAGAACACAAAGACACCATGTTTGGCTGTAAATGAAGACAAGTGGGAGACAGCTGAGTTCAGCTGTGCATAGTTGACTTTACAGCTCTAAGCTGAATTTATTCCATTTGAACATGTACATATAAGTTACAACCACAGATACTCGTAAATGAATGGAACACTATAGTTCTATTTGTTAGTGATTACAGACTATTTACAACATTAAACCTTTACAGCCTTAAAGTCACGAGGAACCGGCCGATCTGTCTCACACTGTCAAGTCCTGTGATGAAAAACTCACATCAGCTTCAGAGTAACAACAGCCCTTATTTATCAAACCCCTTTAAAGGTGTAACGTATGTAAACAGAAATAGATAAAACCTTCTTAGAAAGACAGTGAGATTCAAGTGCTGTAAGAGACGTCCTACAAACAACATCTAAAGGAGCGATAATATCACTGCAGACTAAGTGGGATTCAGCCGTCCAAATCTTTTCACACCTTTTTTCTTATTTACATATTATGTACAAAAAAAGCATGCCTTGATTAACAAATGGTGCAGTGAAATCTGCATGTCCTACATGAGACACAGGATGGAACAGAGACACTATGCTTCACCAAACTGTGTCCAATCAGCAACTCTGATTGAAGGTAGCCTATTTATTCACAAAGTGTATGCAAAATACAGGAACGGCAATACACAAACAGAATCTTGTATTAGCATTACATTAGAAAAATGAAGATATAGCAACAAAATGAATATGCTGTTAAAAAAAGCAAAATGTCATTTAATTTAGTAGGACATGAAATTCCAGTAGTTTTCCATGTGCACTGCAAAAAGGTTTATTCATTTTTTTTTAACAGAGGGGACACTGATTTTTAGGTACATCAAAGAAAGTATTGATACATACTTAATTTGAAGGTAATATCTGCCCATTTCTACTACCCAAACTGGAGAACTACTTCCTGGTTCTACTTTGACAAACTGCTCTCACAGCAGTTGTGTACAAGAATCAGTGCATTATGTGTAATAGATAGTTCAGGTGTGTTTGTCCCTGTTTTAAAAGGTTCTACTGGATTTAGATAAAAGCTGTCTTGGGTTAGGTTGCACCATGGACTCAAATCACAGCAAGTAGTCTGATGTGTAAACTGTTAGCATGTTTCCTGACAGGAATGATGGCCTAAACTACTAAAGAGATAGACCTTTAAAACCTCTTTGAGACATTTCTGTTTAACCAGAAACAGCTCTGATGTCGCTAGCGCTACACCAACCAGAGTCCCTCTAAAAAACCAATACTTTTAGCGTGTATAGAGCCAACATATTTTCACATGTAAATCAAACTATGTGTTTATTTCAACCAAAACTAGAGCCGTTATGGTTGGAAAAGTGGAAAGACAACCCAAAAAGGTTTTTCATAGTTTTCTTTTGTATCTGTTGACTTTGAATGAAGTGTATTTTACGATGCTAAAATTACAGATTCTTTACAAAGAGTCTGGTGGCTGTAGCGAACAAAAGGACCAGAGACAAGAGGTAGTGACAGGAAGTAGTGGATGGAGGCCCATCAACATGTACATGTGTTATATATTTAATGAAAAGCCAACATCTAGCATATACAACACGAATAGCTTAGCCTGGGAGCCAGATTAATCTCATAAAAGATAACATTGTATAACTACAATACTGAGTGACACAGAGCTATCACAAGTTTCAGCCTATTACATTTTTTCCCCCAACTATTAAAGTGACATTCTTTAAGTAAATTGTAAATATGTCACAGCAGGTCACAGTTAAGTCATTAAAGTCTTCTAGATACATTACAATATTTGACCGTTTATTTTGTTCTACAGCATTCCATTATTTTAGACAATAATTGAAGATGTAATAATGAAATACTCAGGTTAGTATGATTAATTTTGTCTGGAGGCTGATGAAACTTTACTTTTCTGAAATCATTATGTCAAGCTGTGATCAAAGTTCATAGTGCATGGACTACCTTAACTGCTCATTATTTCTAGTTAGCTCTACCTTCTCTGTTCACTTTACAGAGCTCTCTTTGGTGCTGCCAATAACATATAGCGCCTCTGTCGTCAAAATAAAAGCCGTATAGTCTGAAACCCAGCTCGCTGCCAATTAAGGTTGTAAAACAGAACAACAAGCACAATAATAACTTTCTCACCCAAAATGTGGTTAAAAATGTAACATTTGTTCTGAGGGTGGTGCTGGAGAAAGAATAGAAGTGTTGGAAAGGTTCATCTCTTTGGGAACTTGAATGTGATTGGGCAACTTTTATGGCACAGATATTTTATATGCAAAGTTGATATTTTGTCCAAAATGTATAGAAGTGATCCTGTGCTCAGTAAATGCCAATCTGCCCATTAGAGTTTGATATATTTCTTACGTTTCGGTTAAAACATTTGGTGATGGTGGGACAGATGAAGGTAGGGCTAAAAAAAATAAAATAAATAACAGTACCGTTATAAAAACATTAAAATGCACCCTTTTGGAAACATTTATATTTGCGTAAAATTTAATGGAAATCCTGCCATGAGTTTTTCAGACACCATGTTATGAAATGTGACCTCATGCTGTTGGGAGGGGAGGTCAGAGGGGTCACCCAAATCGTTAGAGTCTTCCTCCGAGGACCATGGCTATCCACCTCAAACTTAACAACTGGTCAGGAGTTGAGATATCTCACTCTGGGCCAAAGTGGCCGACCAATCACTGGAGTGACACCTCTGTCCTAACGTTCATGTTGCACTAAAGAAGCCTAAATAAAATCCTTTGGTAAAATCTTACTCACATTTACTGTATATGTTCAATGACAATTCACAACACACTGTATTCCACCATTGGGTAAACATTAAAATATTATTTCAGTCATCATGTTCACAAATGATGATTAAGAGATGCCACTGCCACTGAAGAGTACAGTAGATTCCACAGAGTGGATCTATGTCCTCTCCCTGTCTCTGTCTGTCTGTCTAGACACTCAAAGACAAGTTCACCATGCAGTGAAGACAAACACATGAGCGGTGTCCTCCAGTCGGCCCACATGACAATAGGAAATCTTAATTAGAGTGTTTTAGACAGTCACTAGTCTGTCAGTTTGTTGAGTTGTGATTGGATGGAAGGATGATGGTGTGCGCTTGGAGACAGTGACAGTGTCTGCACTTTGAAGGCCACATCTGTCTCTCTCATTCTCTTCTTTTTTCATATAGCTCTCGTCCTTTTGTCTGCGTGTCTCTCGTGGTCCCTCTTTCACGTCAGAGGTCAGCCATCATCTGCCTCAGCAGCCTCTTCTTGTGCTCTGAAACTTTTTTATAGATGAGACGAGGTGGAGAAACACAGTTTCAGGGTGTATGGGTTGGACCCATCTGAAACCACACACACACACACACACACACACACACAGAGAATACTTGTATTAGAGACCTTAGCTAGACATAAGGGAGAATTGAGTGTAGAAGGATATTAATACAGCTAAAACAAGCTAAATGAATGCATAAAGCAGGTGAAACTGTGAGATATTATTTTAACCTGCAGGATACGGACACATCCTACTTTATTTTATGAGTATAGAGCCAATCACGTGTGCTTACTGCAATATCAAGGTAGACAACATATTCTTTGTAAATCTTTACAATCATCCCCCGAAAGAACCAAGCAGGTCTGCCTGCGCTGCCCATTTTCAGCATGTAGCTCGTTAGCTCGAAGGCTGTTGATGTTTCGTGAAGCCAACAGAGTTTGAGAACAGCAACACACAGAGGGCGGAGGTGAGGGACATCTGGCGCTTGAGCCACGTGCAGGGGGGCCGGGCAATTATCCAGGAAAAACGGACTTTCGTTGATTCAGACTACCTGCCTAGGGATCATTCTCATTTCCTATTTCAGAACTGTTCATATGTTCATACTGTTCATATTGTAATATAATAACATAATACTATTTATCCCAGTATCCTTTGCACTATGCTCCACATTTAAATAATTTTATTGAACTCTTCATTGCCTCTTCATGCCTTTATATTGTTTCTGTTTAGAGTATGTATATATTGTGTATATATTAGTGTGTATATTTTGTTCTGGTTGTTTTGTATGTGTAAGCACAGTGTGAGTAACGATGCTCCAAAGAAAAATTCCTCGTATGTGTCCTCATACCTGGCAAATAAAGATGATTGTGATTCTGATAAAAGTGTAACACTGGTTAGCTAAGAGCACAACACACCCGTACCACACACGTGTGTGTAAATATACTGTACAACATACTGTACAGTAATACTATCTGTGGTTAATGACACTCGATTAAATGTGAGATGATGAAAATTACTAAGAGATAAGACGTGTCAACCAGCATTATGGACATGGAAAAACAAAGTGGTTTTTTTTCTTTCTGTATTCCAGATTTTTGGGGTTTCGGCTGAATACCGAATCCACTGGTTAAGATTCTGCCTCTACCAAATCCAAATCCTCCTCCCATCCTTAGTGCGTTACCATGGTAACCACATTCATGAAGTAACCAACGTCTTGTGCTGTGACCGTCCTTCCTTTGCCGTACCTGAAGTTGCAGCATGTTGGCTGCTGTCTGTAGATTATTTCATGCACAACTCTTATTCTTTCAGATGTTTTCATACCAAATGTTGTAACCGCGACAATGTTGTGTATTGTTTAGGGTCCTCGCCACCACAAGGAAAATCGGCATTGCAAATTGAACATGTAGCTGGACTTGAACGGCCTTCTTTGGACTGAAAGTACTGCCAAACATCACTTTTTCTGCTAATGAGTTCCATTTTCACTTTCTCACAGCCTACTGCATTGAACGGCCCACCTACGTGAACACCTTCCCATTATCAACGGCGGCGTCATTACATCGACCAGTGTAGGGTTTGGTTCGTTGAAAAAAAATTCTAAAATTCTAACCCTGTCAAAAAGCCCAATAATCGTCCGACTCTGAAGCCAAATCCTGGATTTGGTGCATGCCTAGTGTGAACACAACCAAGTTGTATGCGATGTTGACAGAGTGGACATTGAGTATATGAATGCTTGTAGGGCAGGAGGTGTTCAGACAGACTTACTGGGTATCCTGATCTGGTAATGGTTGAGAACAGTAAGAACCTCCACAGCGTCCGTTTTACTGTCAAACTCCAACAAACCAGAGATGGTCTTAGAGGAGGCTGAGAGAGACACGATGGGAGATAAAAAAAAAGGAGTAAAAACAAGATAAGTAAAGATAGGATAGTAATGCAACTTCCCTTTCAAATTCATCAGTTCACAGATCAGAGTAAAAAAATAACAATTGTTTCAAAGATCAACTAATAAAGGAGAACATGAACTTTATAAACAGGAACCTAGTAAAAGAATCTCACATTGAAGTTCTACTTACGTTTGGCATCAAACATCTTGAATTTGACAAAGCCGGGCACGTCGTGCTCTGTACACAGCTGCCAAAACACACACACACAGCTCATATATGAGTAAAGACTTAACCTCAGTCACTTAAGCTCTCGCATCATGGAGTCTGGTGAGTTTGGCGATGGCGATTTTGGGACTGTTTCTCTCAGTAAATAAAATCTTACTTACAGAAGCTTAAGGTATATCTCTTTAGGGATCATTTCCATAATACTGTCAGACACATACAATAACAATCTGAGCTTGTCAGCGGAAAGTAGGGTCCAGGTTAAAAAAATTAGCCTTTAAGAGATGTCAGGAATCAACACTCCACAATAAGGAGTGCAGTTGACAACCTCACATTGTAAAGCCTGAGCACTGTTCAAGTTTAGTACCAAAGACAGAGACAGGCATCTTGGAAGAACAACTTTGACTGTATGTTAAAGTGAAACATTTATCAGACAGAAGTAGCATACCCTCAATAACTGGTCCTGTGATATGCATGGAGGGACGTTGTAGTAGTGTAGCACTGCCGATGGAGGCTGGATGATGTTTTTGGAAGCCTGTCCAGCGCTGCTGAAGCGGTTGTTCCTGGTCATGGCAAAGTCCTTATAGCTGCTGCTGCTGTCCTCTAACTCAAACACCTGACTGGGGATCACTGCATGCTGCTTGGAAACACTGCACACAACACAACACAACTCCTGTGTTACCGGACCCAATCCAAGTCAAAGGTTTACATCATAAAATACAATAAAACATCAGGTTTGTATGCATTAATAATTGATGTGGTCTGAGAGAAAACTAAACTTCAGCATCTCCTCTTGGCTCTGATTCCAGGTGTCAGAAAATCTAGCCCATGACGGGAGACAGAAAGATGCATGTGCATGTAACCGTGGCCAAAGGGTGAATTATTAGATACTGTATTGTCATCCATCATAAGGAAAATGAAAGAATGAATCGGTGTATTCCAGTTTATTTTCCAGGGAGCTGACATTTGCTGTGGAAACAGTTGGGAGAGCAGGTCTGGTGTGGTTAGCCTTTAGCCAAGCAAGCACAATGGCTCGTTTCCTCTCACACAGCCTCAGGAGTCTCCTCGCTCGGATGCCAGTAGGCCTGCACAATTAATCGATCTCGAGTCACCCTGTTCACGATTACATTTTAAAATAATTTAGATTTTTTTTTTTTGGTGTCCTGAACAAACCCATCATGTTTAAGTAGTTTAGCCTGCTGTTTTTTTTTGTGTCTTTTGAAATAAAATTTGTCTTCTGGCTGTGGCAACAGCCACATGCCGAGAATCAAAAGCACACACACACCTTTGACGTTCTGTGTGTGTCGCGTTAGTCACGGCAGTTTCCTGCTATGACAACCAGCTCGCAACGCTCGCCTCACGCATGAGGTGGTACTAATCTGCAATGGAAAAAGGATGACGGGGGACCGCCGAGTCAAACAGGTGCCATGCAATGGAAAAACGCCAAATGTGGCCTCTGTGACTATTCTCCTTTCTCTCACTGCTTTAATGCCGTTGCCATCATCCGTGCTTGCTTGTTTGTGTGCCACTTCTTTGTATGGTGTAATCCTTTGTGCTTAGGTCTGCTCTCATTATAGATGTAATGTAATCTATTTCAATTTGTTAACCATTGTATTTTAGTATGCCTATTGTCAGCTGGCCGGGGACTACAGCTGGAAATAATTATTATCGACCAATCAAATTTGACTGATGTTTTCTTTGACAAATTATATTATTGGATCTGAATTTGACCTATGAAATTGACTAAAATCTACCTTTGCAATTTCTGAATGTTTTTTTGTATCTAGACTTATGACCATTGAAAAATATATATTGAAATTCAGGTTTTTAAAATGTATTAAAAATAAAAAATTAAAAAATAATTCAAAGAGGAAAATTCAGAACAAAGAAATTCAGATGCATTGTTTTCAAATATATATATATATATATATATATATATATATATATATATATATATATATATATATATATATATATATATATATATATATACATACAGACATATATTGGTCATTCTCATAGAATTGCTGCAATCTAACGGCATACCATCCGGATCTTGAGGGAGAGCTGCAGGAGCCAGTCTCATAACATCACGTTCTGGTGTTTGATAGTCATATTTTGTCATATAATTAATATAATTTGAGAGTCAAATTTTTTTTCATTTAATTTATTTATTTATTATTTATTATGTATCATATACATTTGACCCACATGATGACAGATATGCAACTTCAGAAAAGAAATGTACAGTATGTTTGTGTATTGATGTACTTCTCACCAGACATTGAGTCTCTTGCCAAACACCTTGATGCTGTTCAGGTGTGTGATGGCTCTGTCCACAGCATACTCATCTCCCATCTCAACCAGCGCTGTGCCAGGAACACTCTTCATAAACTTCACCTACAAGCACACAGGATCACACAATTGTTCAAGTCTGGCTTAAAACAATAGTTAGACATCCATATGGACAGTGAAACCGATTTGGCCTTTGTACTTCCTTGTGTGCTTCTAATGTGAGTACGGCTGGGTATCGCCAATCATTTCCAGAAACGATTTAATTCTGATTCACAAGGTCCCAAATCGATTACATTTCCAATTCGATTCAATATCAATTAGGTTAGGGTGATTTAAGTTAAAATAACAGTTTAGATTGGATATAAAAGAGATTCTCAGAGAACTGCAGTAATGCAGCAAGCTTTAGTGAGTAACTTTTTGTTATCAATGAACGTCCGTTACATTCAAGCCATTTGCCAAATGAGTTGTTACAAAGCTAATTAAGACTCTCAGCTCCACACAACTCTCTCTGGATGTCTCAGTAGGACTATGTTCAGAAGGTTGTGGCGTCCATCAACTATCGCGTGGTGAAACTCGAGAGTGAAGATATTAACCTCGTCTTTTTTTTTTAATCCTCTGTGTCCTCCTTGGCTACTAGCAACTGTGTGGCGCAGGTAGGGGAGATGTGTGTAGATTTTATAAAATGCACCCAGGTTAAGAATGGATCCTCAAAAAGCGGGTCAATTCACTACATCAATGGTGAAAAGGTATTCAAATATCAATGTCCATGTTTTTTTAATTTTTTTTATCATTATCAGAACAAAGATTGATTTTAATTGGAGAAACAATTATTTTTAACCCAGCCCTCGATGTAAGTGAGTCCTTGTTCCCTGCAGACATACATTCCAAAGTTGATCTGGTTCTATGTTCTATGATGCAGTACAGCATAGTGGGCTGAGTAAAAGTTACGTAAAGCTCTGCTGTGGATTTGACAGCCTTGAGTAGTCCTCTCAGTGCATGGGCAGAGTGTAAGTGTATAGTCTTTTTATGATACTGGAAGGAAATGATTAGGGTGGAGGTCATTTGTGTGCAATTCCTGCACCCTAAAGATCCAAACAGCAGTGACTGCTGTGAAACAACAGTTATGACTCACCTTTGTTTCTATAATAAACATGAAACTGCAAAAGCTGTCAAAGACACCCACCTTCTCGATGTTGCCATAGAGGCAGAAGAGGTTGAAGATACGTGTGCAGTTCATCTTGGACGAATGGAGGCCGCTCACCATGGCAACAGAGCTGGGGGCATGGCTAGAATATGAGGAGGATGATTGGGGCGCAGGGTAGGACACCATGTCTGGAACATCCACTGAGCTGAGCTTGTACCTGCTGTTGCCGGGCAGAGGCAGCAGGGGGCAGGGTGCACCTGAGGAGGCAGAGACTAAAATTAATGGAATGATAGAACAACCCTGCCTGTGTCTGTGGTTATTTCTTTAGATGTGGCTGTGCTGTCTTCAGTGTTCAAGTGTTATATAAGCACTGTAACTCTCATGTGTGGATTCAAAAAGTCCCACATTGGCCTCTAGAGACCACCGAAAATGTAACCAATTTTGGCACGGCCTTATAATAATTGTCGTGTTGTGATGCAAATTTTAACCTTTTTAATACAATGTTTTTCCTGGCTGAGGTGCAACAGAAAAGTCACACACACACACACACACACACACACACACACACACACACACACACACACACACACACACACACACACACACACACACACACTCCCCACTTATCTGGATACTGAAGACATCTGAGGCCTCACTTTAGCTTCAGCTGAATGAGGACTTTTCTTACAGTGTAATCACACTAATTCTTCAAACATTTAACACATATATCAAGCATGTACTCTCACACACACATGTACATGTGTAAGTGATTATTTCAGATAAAGGGATTGGTGCTCTGTTTCCTACACAGGGTGTTAAGTTATTGATTCACCAAATAGCTAATTTTATTTCTGTCTTTGCTGATCTAAGAAAGAGATAAAAAGCTACATGAAAAGAGGGGTGTCATAGAGGAGCGTTTCACCCTTATGCACCGTCTCCAGACATGTACTACTAGAAATTACAATTACATTAATGCGTATTACATTGCAGCCCTGTTTGCCTCTGCTGGTAACAGTGAACACTGAACACTGAATACTGGAACAATTTCAAAGATTTTTTATCACATTAGTCACTAAACAAATGCATTGGAAAATAGGGTTAAGGTTGAAAGATATGCAAATTCCCCTTTGATCTTTGTTCTTAATGTACTCAGTAATTGTGGCCTATTTAACTTTGAATCATCAAGCCACGTGCATGTGCTCAAGGTTCACCATCAAATACACGTGCGTCTTGTGTTTCGAAGACTCTTCTCACCTCATTTAGAGTGTGTGTGTATGTATGTGTGTGTGTGTGTGTGTGTGTGTGTGCGTGCGACAGCTTAAATTAAAGAGTATAATTGACAGGGATCAGTTTCCAAATGCAGGTGAAGGTATACCTACTGCTGCAGACAATTACACATGACTGGCAGTCCACAACTATGTTGGGTGAGTGTGCGTGCGTGTTTGTGTAGAAGAGTGTCAAGTTTCACCTCAGAGGTATGGGGACTGTAGATTAAGTAGCAGCCTTGTATAAGGCGGCAGATTCAGTTACCAGTTTAATTCTAAGTGTGGGTGTGTGTCTTAGTATTACCGTAGCCGTTATCGCCGCTGTAGGACGATGGGTGTTCTCCTAAAATGGCCTGTCTCTGCCTTCCCTTTCCACGGTCTGAAATACACACACACACGCACACACACACACAGTCATTTACTACAGAAAAAATGGGCTTCTTTCAAAATGTAGGCTTTGCCTCATTAGACTTTGACAGAAAGATGGGAATAGGTATTTAACCCAGAACAAGGCCCGTCAGTATCTGCTGTTTGACATTGCCTTTTTAGAGGACTCTTGAAACAATCTAAAATTATTTCTGGGGCTAGATAATAACAATAGACAGTTTGTTCTCTCCTGTCTGATTGTCTGACTGCTTGCGTTTCTTGACCCATCTTTGATGATGATGTTAATGTGTTCCCAGATCTCAGCAATTTACTCGGCTATTACAATATTCACATTATTAATAGACATAAATCCTTTAGAAATTCCAGTTTCATATTATATTGATATATTATATTTTCATGGTTTTGTCATTTCTACCCATTCAGCCATCCATTTTCAGACTTCTAAGCAAAAGGCTAAACAAAGTAGTCTATTCGTCCCTTTTTCTCAGCCATGTACTCCAGCCCCTCCATGGGGCCTATAGACATCTTTGTGTTCTACGTCAGCCCTGGGGTCTCCTCTCCCATAGAAAGGCTTCCAGGAGGCATCCTAATCAGATTCCCAAACCACAATTTCAACCGGCTTCTTTTGAAGCAAAGGAGCTTCCAGATGTTGGAGTTCTGAGCTGAACAACCCAGCCAAAAACACAGACTGCCTCTGCTTATATTCACAATGTCATTCATTTGGTCACTACCCAATGCTCTAGACCATGGGTGAGGGTTGGAACGTAGCTGACTGGTAATTACTGCCGAAGCCACATCAATCTGTTTGTTGATCTTGTGTTCCATCTTACTCTTACTTGTGAGCAAGATTCGATTTTATTTTTTTTTTTTATTTTGAATCGATTTTAGTTTTTTTACAAACCATAAATTCAACTGTCCGAAGAGATATCATGTGGAAGCCAGTAAGGTCAGTGATGTAAGTGAGTCAAACCAAATAACAAAATAACCCAACAAAGTGATGGAGGGAGGACTAAGGTAGCAACTTATGTAGCAATAAGGAGCATTTGTACCCGGTGCTCTCAGTCAATCCAAGTGAACATTCCTGGCTACCGAATTACCAATAAAAGAGCAAACAGGCCAGAGGGCCGTCACAACCACCAGTTGGACTTGAAGGTTGTGGGCCCTATTTTAACGATCTAAGCGCAAGGCGTGAAGAGCCTGGCACAGGTGCGTTTGGGGCGAGTACAAATCCACTTTTACTGGTTTTACAGTGAAATGTTGAGCCATGTGTCAAAAGATTTGTACTTAGTGCCTTCATTAATCATAGGTGTGTTTTGGGCGCAGGTGCATTTACAATTAAAACAACAAGGGCGCTGGATGGGAAAGTGACAACTGCGTCGGTCTTAAACAACCAAAGACACTTGGCTTTGCTCTGCTGCCCCCGTACATGGAGGTCACAGGTAAATGAAGCCAACATCATCTGCAAAAATTGAGATGAGAGGCCACCATACTGGACATTTCACCCCACGCCACACATTCTGTCTCTGAAACAGAAGACAAGGCAATCCTTGCAGAGCCCCAGTGGCCACTAACTGTTCTACTCACAGAGCTACTAGCTGAGATCTGAGACACAAAAACGTGCCACTTTTTTTTGACACAAATCTCTGCTATACAGCATCCAAAAAACCCTTAGAACCCTTAGAGTGCACAAAATCGTAACCATTTTAAACATCATACAAGAGTAAGGGATGGAGAACAGAGGATGGTGCTACAGGAGTGGTTTTAGACTTTTGTATGGATGCTTTAATAATATAGAACTTGTCACAATAAAAGCTGATCACAGCCAGTCTTCTTTATGGTGGAGAAAATTACATTTTTCAGCCACTTTTGAAGGAAACAGTAATATGTAGTCAGGCATTTTATTTGTTCTTGTTAATAAAAGAAATACAAACACAGTGAAGTTGAGCCCTGAAATAGAGATGGGTTTATTTATTAACTAATCTAATGTACATGACAGTTAAAGAAAAAGATTGTTATTTCTCCCTATGTGCTATTCTCTGGGCAGAAGGTAACCCTCCAAAGGAATATACAAACCATACAGCTCGTTTACAGCTTGTAATTTTAAAAGGATGGGAGTTGATTTCAAATACATTCATTTCTATAAACCACACTCATGAGTACTGATTATACACCCCAGAAAAATGAGAAAACGTCAATACACTTTATGGTAATGATGGAATAGAATAAATAAGAAATAAACAGCTTTAAGGTGGCTTTATTCAGAGAGAGGCAGGTATGATGATACAGAGAGGAGCATGTAAACAGAGATACAAAAGAGACAGTACCTGTGAGGCATCACGCTTTCTCTTTTTTCTCCCTCATCACGAAAGAACATCAACCTGCATTGCAGTATCATCATAATGATAAATACATCACCATCATTACTGTGACTCATCCACAACACAGTGAAAGCATTACATACTGCAGTAAATATACTACATACAAGCTATACACTTCATTGGAATCACATTGAAATGACACTGACTTTTAATCAGTTAATAAGAACAGTATATTGTAAAAAATGGATGTTTAAGCTGGTTCTGAACTACATTATAGAGAGTTTGCTTCTCTCTGGACCTTCAGTGTCTATAGTGCGTAGTTTCTGTCTCCCTCATGAGGAATTCTAAGTAACGACAACACTGTCTGTGCGTCCACATGACACAAGCCTTCCGTGACCACGCACAGCCCTCACATCTCCTCCGCGCAGTTGCTAGTAGCCACAGAGGATAAAAAAAAAATGGACACTTTAGAAGAGGTCATTATCTTCATTCTGCACGGGAAAGTCACCAAACACTCTGAACATAGTCCTATTGAGACATCCAGAGAGAGTTGTGTGGAGCTGATAGTCTTAATTAGCTTTATATCAACTCATTTGGCAATGGCTTTAATGTAACGGACGTTCATTAATATCAAAAAGTTACACACTAAAGCATTCAGGTATCTTAAACATGCAAAAGCAGTCTGATTGGTTGATATTCGTGATATAATACCACAAAAAACGGCTATAATGTCTAATTCCTTTGCAAAAATCTGTGGTATGCCTTATCTGAGGAAAAAAAAAACTAACTAATGGAGCTAGCAAAAAAAACATTTAAAATCTGAGATATTGGTTAACTCCGACCTCCTTGGTAACCTATCTATTTTTGTTGCCGTCAGACAGCCCCTTTCTGAGGTGGTACCAAAGCCGTTACCTACGTTCCACAGCAAACACACTGATATGTGCAGCAAGCCAGCCCAGGAGGGCCTATTGTGATAATAATCATTTATTAATACAAATATATATAAATTGGAATGTGTCTATAACTTTCATATAATCACAACATACCACCGTCAGCCACTGTCGCATAAATGCTTGCTCTTGGGGGAATTATTGGGTCTTGTAAATTATAAAGTGTGGTCTAGACCTGCTCTATCTGTAAATTATAGAGTGGTCTAGACCTGCTCTATCTGTCAATTATAGAGTGGTCTAGACCTGCTCTATCTGTAAATTATAGAGTGTGGTCTAGACCTGCTCTATCTGTCAATTATAGAGCGGTCTAGACCTGCTCTACCTGTAAATTATAGAGCGGGCTAGACCTGCTCTATTGTAAATTATAGAGCGGTCTAGACCCGCTCTATCTGTAAATTATAGAGCGGTCTAGACCTACTCTATCTGTAAATTAAAGAGCGGTCTAGATCTACTCTATCTGTAAATTATAGAGTGTGGTCTAGACCTGCTCTATCTGTAAATTATAGAGCGGTCTAGAGTTAATTAAAATCCACAGCAATCCCGCCCTCTGGTCGAGAAACGTCCCAGTTAGTGACTCAAAGAACCAAGCAAGCCTGCCTAATTTTGCCTAATCTGTGCACATTTTCTGCAAAACTTGCCATTTTCAACGTTTGGCTTGCTAGCTCAAAGATTGTTGTTGTATTCTGTAGCAAAGGAATTGTGGGAAAGGCAACACACAGAGAGCGGGAGGGGCAAAGATGTCAGGCTTTATCCTGGATTTGTACTTCCGTTAATCCAGACTTACGACTCACTAATACAAGCAGAATGTAGACGTACATGCGGCCTCATCGTTGTCAATGAAGTTCACCTACATTTCTTCCTGTTCAGTCCAATAACTATCACAAACACAAACAGCTACATTTGTGGCTTGCTGTAAAAGACGTAAAGCCTTTCAGATACGTTGACTTCTACCTCTTTCCCTCCAGGACGCTGAGACGGGCAGGAAAGGTTGTATTATAATACATCCTGGACTATATATCTTCCCATTGCACACAATGCTTAAAATACTTGAACTTATTTTGTATATATTTGTCTGTTTCTTTCTGTTTCTGTATTACTTGTTCGTATGTATGCACCAATCACCAAGGCAAATTCTAATACATTCCTTTCTTATTCTGATATCCTGCTTAAATTATTGGCTGATTCTTACTGACATCATTCCCAAATGTCTGTAGAGAGTCCCCTTTCTTTCTGTTAATTAATACATGCACCTTAAGTCAAGCAGTAGCATTTGCAACGCATCTGTAGTCTCTAATTTACACACAGCTAACACAGCATTGGGATCTTTTTAATTAATTATTCAAATCTTCTGACACGGAAAGGATCTAACAGTAATTGACCTTGTCTGCGTTACACTGGTGAGCTGTGTCCACATTTATATCATTTACTGTATAGTAGAGCATGGCGTCCTCAGTATGAGCCAGGAGCTCCATTAAAGATATGCCCTCGGACGCCACCTAGGCTCTAGTTTCAAAGGCCACAGCAGAAATAATCAGTCTGAAACAATCACAGATCTGTCAGTCAAGAGAAGCTTATTATTTATATTCATACAACTTGCAAAATGTGTTGCTCTTTCAGACCGCTGGATTATAAAATATAATGTAAAATCACCTGAAACTAAGAGCTATGTTTTAATTGGCTTAGAATGAGCCCTCCATATCTTCTAAGGGAAGTTTTGCACTCCAATGAAAGCAGTGAAATCATAATCAATCTTTAAACACAAATAATGCTTTTTTGATTAGTTTAAAGAGACTGATAGGCTAAAAGAAATGTTTTTCAAAAGAACTACGCGCCATATTGTCCCGTGAATGACATTTTGACAGAACTTCACCATCAAGCCACCAGAAGTGCAATAGAATATTGTACCAACTAGGCCTGTTGATGAGAGTGTCTAAGCCTCAAACATACTTTGACCAAAAACCCTATTTTTGTATTTACATGCCCACGTCTAATATTAGTTATTTTAGAAAGAAACACATTTTTGTATCTTCACTTTATATATTCTTACATCTATACTTCTTAATACTCTGAGTGGCCAGTGATTCCCACTCAGACATCAGTAATGACTTGCCCCTGTCTGTGTCCTTGCAATGTGCCTCCAATGAAAACATTTGTAGATATGCATTTATTTAGTTAATATGTCATCCATAACTGAGATGGGCCCGGTTCACAATGCTATCAATCATTTCATGAATCATGTTGAAACAAGATATTCTAAGGCTGCATTATGTAGGCTCCAATGGTCATTATGCACCCAACACTAAACTCAGCCTTAAAGGTCCCTGTGGAGTTTTAGCCCTCTAACTGTGCTATTCTAATGATCAGTAGGAGATGGTAACACAACAAGATATGTTGTGATGTGCCAACAAAGGCAGGGAAGAAGCCGGCAAGCTAGTAAACATGAAGTCAAACAATGTTGTATACTTAAAAAATGTATTACATATTATACTTAATGAGGAAGAGCATGCACTTGGCACGCTTGTTAGACCTCAATGATAAACACAATGCATTTTGGTAAGAAACACTGAACGTAAACATATCTCATTTGTTCACAAAAAAAATCCACAGGGCACCTTGAAAGCTAAATATGTTATGTTTGTTCTGAAGCTGTAGCTAGAAAATGGTTACACTATTAAAACCATAAATGTGACCACAAATGTCATGACAATCTGCTCATTTAATACAATTAGCAAAATCTGGCAAAAAGGTGGTGCTTGATGAAAGGTCATTATAAATCATGGACATGACAATTCAGAGCAGATGTAATGGTGATCTCGGCAGTAACTTTTACATATTTTGCTTTGGACCATCCTTGGCCTAACTGCTAGAGGAACAAAAATGGGAAGAAACAAACACCACGGCATTTGTTGTATAACTACAGTTTTAAATAGTTTGACCGTTTTAGACTAAAAGAAAATCTAATTTCCTGAATTGATTGAATTAAGAATGAACCAAGCCCAACATTAATCTCATCCCAGTTTGAAAGAATTCTCAGCTACACACCACATAGTAATAAGAATGCTGTTCTATAGAGAACAGCGCACAGATAGCAACAAATGCTACATGGAACAAACAAGTGCTGTTTGGCCTTGGTTTTAAACAAAGCACTGATACATCCCAAAGAATCTATATATAAAAAATATAGAGCTACATTATGTGAAAAGCACATCCATGCACATGTCTGAATGTACAGCTACTGTAATCAGGGGGTTCTGATTAGGGGTGTCACGATATACTGGTTTTCACCATTATGACAGTTTTTACCAAAATATAAAGAATAATGTGCCATTTAATCAAACAGTACAGTAAACAGGTGTTACTATTTCAAGCATGAATTATAATTTTTTTCTCAAAAATGGATCCCTCCACCTGCACAGTTCACTCGGTCATATTGCAGGGGAGAAGCAGGGCATTAACTAGAAGTATGTGTAGTGAAAGTAAAGCCAATGCTGAAGTGCTATTTACCTGCATTCTATCTAAAGTTCAGCAGGGTGCGACACCACTAACTGAAGTAGGCTCATGTTGAATTCTATGAGAAAATTACCCTACTTCTCACTTGAGTTATTACCTCAGTAAACATTTTCACATTCATTTATATTTATAGACTCAATCAACAGTTTCAAAAGTCTTCATCAATGCAGCATGATGTTTATTTTGCAAAGTATGGTCCCATTTAGAGTAAATTGACGATAAAGCAGGACATGCTTTAGGGCGCGGCTACCGTCAAACTGGCAAGTATGATAGAGGCTTATCATGGCACAGTGGACATTAATGACTTCATCAAAGTTAAGTGGAACATTTTGTCGCCTAAAAATGTTTTGTTCAGCATTATGCCGACCAAGCTAGCTAGATACTGCTAGCGTTGGCTGGTAACTTAAAGGTCCAGTGTGTAACGTGTTTAGTAATTGTTATCAAAATCTGTGATTCCTGTTCACAAACTGGTGCTTTTACATGAATATTTACCAACACCATCAATTCCAAGAATTCCTATTAGCTTGACATTTTACATTTCCATTAGCATGAACTGTGGTAGAAGCTCCATATTCATGCCCCATCTTGAAATACGTTAGCCGGTGAGGGACGTACAGGACATACTGCTCCGCCTTTCACATTTTCGTTGTTACATGATACGCTCACAGGTGCTGCTAATGCTGCTAACGGGTATCGTTGCTTCCCGGCAAGTTAGAAGAAGGAAACATGGAGGACCACACGTGTTCAAAATCCAAGTTTCAGGAACAGGAGTCGTCTTCTTTGCTCAGAAAAATAAAAAGGAGATTTTTAAAGCGTGAAGGCTACCGTAGCTGTAATACGTACTTACTGTACGTACACACTCCGCCACCGACTTGAGCTTCTAAAGTTACCAGAAGTCGTTCATTTTCAATGGAAGATGGCTTCTCTCAAAACGCCAGCAACCAATCGGAATATAGACATCCTTCATGGTGGCTGATTCCGGAGAAATCTATTTAGTTCATTAACATTAGTTCCAAGATAATAGAGGAGAAGCTAATCATCGCTGATGCTGGGTTTCCAATCGTTGTTTGCATATAGGGACCAGTTACAAAAGAACAAGGCATGGGATAAAACAGCTGGTGTAGTTGGTGTCCCCGGTGAGTTGGTGAAGTGCGTGCTGATGATTTATATTATATTTTCTGACCAAATGTAACCAATACGATTATAAAAATTCTGTCATTATAAAAAGTTTCTAGGGTCAATGTATTGGTTGTGCAGTGGCTGCTGGGGCTCTTTCTTCAATTGTGTGTTTTCTGGCGCCTTGTGTGCTTGCTTTTACATTTTACATTTCATGTTGCCACGTCAGAGCAGCCAAAGCGCCCCCGTACTTTTTGACAAGCGTCCTTGACAGGGCAGCCACGACGACGGTGGGTACGTATAGTTAGAACTGTGTGGCGTGAGAGAGTTGATCGCGATATATGATCTCAACACTAGATGCAAGAAATTCCTACACATTGGACCTTTAAGGGAAAGTTTGCTGATTTTCTGTAATGCTGTACGTACAGATGAATTGTTTCTAAATTGGCAATTCTGAATGTTTGCATGCTTTGGCAATTTTTGCCCCCTCAATCACATATTTTTGAAATATTTCTTGAGGCAGTTGGTGTCTTTGCCAACAACATGTAAGTCCAGTAAATAACAATGTGAAAGAGATAAAGGCTTTCCTCAATCATGTGTGAATAGTTTCAATTCTATAAAGGACGGTTTTAGCTTGTGTAATTCAGTTCATGGTATGCAGATATCTGACTAAATGTTCTCATGTCAGAGCTACGTTATCACTGAAAGAGATTGTGGAGTCAGAGTTGTGGTCAAAGGAAACATCTCAACTCACAACTAGTCCCTGCAGCCACAATCCTGCTGTATTCCCATTAGAGAATACAATTGTTTAATCATTACTTCATCCATTCAGTTGGCATTACATTAGCTTAGCAGAAAAGCTTAAGTATCAGTGAAAATCAAGAAGGACTTTCATAGGTCAGGCAAGACCTTATGAATGGAGTAAAAAGTGAACTGATGTGATAATCACCATTATACTATTAATAAATTAATCTTTGCTTTTAAGATTCTATTGTTTAATTCAATTAATGAATTACATGTTTTATATAATTCATGTTGGAAAAGGGTGGTTAGATTGGTGATCTTTGTAGACTCATAAATTAATCAAATAACACCCACACACACACTAGACTTTCGTTTGCACAAAAGAGGTCATGTCCTTCTGAATGGCAATTAAATGAGGAAGGACATTACATTTTTTATATAATTATAAATAGTATTTTAATAATGGCTCTTTTTATTATTATCAGTATTATTATTAATTGTTATTTAAAGTATGGCGATGTTATCATTATTGTGGTATTGAAAACTTGATTTCGTGACATCCCTAATTCAGATGAAGTCAAGTGACAGAGAGCAAATATTATGCCAGACTTTATACTGTAGCCTCGCATAGCCGGACTTTGTCTAGTCCAAAATGTTGAGCTATTAACCAGAAATATCTACAGAATTTTGAAAAACAATAAAAAAGGCCATTTGGACCATACAGTCCAAATCAATTTGTTTGTTGGAAGACCTGCATTATCATCACTGTTATATAATACTGTCATTTACTCTATTTTTGTGTAAATTTAATTCATTGTAATTCATAATTGTAATTGTGCTTTTGCAAAACATGTCAAATAGCATGCCAATACAGCCTGTTGAATTCAATTAAATTGAACTGAACCACTGAGAGTAAACACAGAGAGCTTAACACACTGTGTAGACCAGACAATTGGCCATGCGAGACTACTTCTCCAGACAGAAGAAGAGATTAAAAACAGTGTGGAGCAGATAGATGGAGTCCTGCAGACAGAGGTGGGGCTGAGGTCTCCTGGGCATGTTGAAGCAGCAGCTGCATGGTGGTCAGCAGGAGTGAGATCCATCTCTTTCTCTTTTATTGCTGGGTTGCAGAAGTGTAGATGGAAGAAAGCTGCAGTGCATGGTCAGCCTGACGTCCATCCCTCTTTCTCTGTTCTCTCTCTCCCTCAATGTTTCTCTCTCTCTCTTTCCTCATGGTAAGCGGAGGTGCAGGCTTGTGAGAGGCCGGTGATTTGCTGGTGTGAGAGTGTTTAGATTGGAGATGGAGAGACGGGAGGCGGAGAAGTCTTGGTGTGATGTAGGTCTACGGTCCAAACTGTTATGACTACACTCTCAATCCAAAATGACTGAAGATCTGGACCCAGTTTCACAAATGACTAACCATTTTCATCTATTGGTGTAACATGAATCAAGGCTGGCTGCAGTGGAGGGAAATGTGCCAATACATAGAATTCCATCTAAAACCGAATCCTACCTTACACATCACAATATCGCCCATATTGTGAAAAAGTAGGGTCATCCCAAACGGCCCAGTGGTCATGGTCTGACTTAAGTCTAAGTATGAAAGAGAGAATAAAGAGAAAGAGGGAACCAGTGTATGCCTTACCTCGTCTGACCAGGTACGGTTTGGTGTAGTCCCAGCTCTCGTTGTCATTTTTAATCACGTTCAGGCGCGTGGGCTGTTTGACAGAAAAATGAAAGAATTAATCAAGATCCTGTTAAATCACAGATATACATGCTGCATTCTTAATAATTTGACAGTTTGCTCTTAACTTTTAGTAAAGCCTGTAAAAACACTGTTTTTGACCAAAAAATGTCGGCTGTCAGTATGTCAACGAGGCTTGTAGTAAAAAGAGACCAAGAAAGACAGCGTCAACGTCAGTCTGTCCTCTGTATCCCATACCCAGTCCAACGGTCTAACGTAGCACATGAACCAAGAGATGGAGACAGCTTTTTGACCCTTCTTCTTGGTACCAGCAGCTTGTTAAGGTGGAGTACACCCACAACACTGTCATCAGTTCTGCTACAGACCTGTTACCTGTTCAATGTGCCCATGGGGACCAGACTTTCCTCTTCCCAGGCTTGGAGAAGGAGATCTCCTGCCCATCTGTCCAGACCTTTATACGCCACTACAGAACAACATGGATCCAAACTCGAGCTTTGCTTCTCTACTCCTCCGCTCTGTCAGCTGCTACACCACCACTGCTAACTGACGTTGTTCTCAAACACCCCCTACCTGGTTGGCCAGAAAGTGTGGCTGTCCCCCCGGCCCCTTCCTCTGTGGGTTAAGTCCAAAAAACAGGTGCCCCTATTCAATGGCTAAAGAATCATCCATCCAGTGGCGGTGAAAATCAAGTTAGCCTGGTCCATGTTGGTTCATCAACCTTTGCTGTTAAGGCGTTCCTGGAGCGTTCATTGGCCGCTCCACCCCTTCTATTGATTTGTTTCATTTACCTGACCTACTCAGTCCATTTCCTCATCCGCTCCCACTGTTGAGGGAGGGGACTCCAGTACCTAGTCAAATGGGAAGGGTATGGTCAAGAAGAGAGGTCATGCTTGACACATCCTTGGCCCACACCTCATCATCTCTTTATCGGACAACAACAAAAAAAGTTGTTTTCTCACTTGATTTACTGCCTAAATTAAGACCTTTGTATTGAGTTTATGGTTTAAATCTAGTTTTAAGTCTTCTTCAATACACCATGATGTTCCTTTCATAAATAATGGTCCCATTATTTAACAATAGACCATAAAGCAGGAGATGCTTTAGGGCGTGACCACACGCCGACCTGTCAATCCTTAGAGGCTTAACAATGGCACTGTGTACATTAAAACAGCTGTGTGTTTTGTCCGTTTGTCACTCTTCTTGTACTTGCACTGTTGCTTATTTGCAAGCAAACAGCCAGCCAGGTACTGAAATTTGTGAATCGGTACACGGTAGTACCGATATAATTTGGTCAATACCCAAAAAATTCCTAAGAACCTAGGATTTTATTTATTTCTGTGACTCACTGATGGAAACTACCGGTGTTTATACTAGCCTTACAGAGTGACACCAGGCTTGTGACTGCTGATGCGTCATGTCTCTTACCCTTGCATATTCAATCTTGAGTGTACAGCAACCAGCATAGATGTCAGCTCCGTTCAGAGCAGCTTTGGCCTTCTGAGCACACTGAACTGACTCAAACCTGGAAGAGTGGGGTTAAGGAGAAGATACCAACACACAGCTAGAAACAGCATGTAAAGACACACACGTTCACACTTTCAGTAAGGATACTCCACCATGGCCTGGATTCCATTTCGTTTAAATATGACGATCCTCAGCACACTGCCGATGGGGTTACACACTGTGTACAGAACATCCTGGAGCAAAATGAAAAGAAAACAAATTCTACAACACTCAGTCCAACAGCTGGATGTGACTAAATACCAATCCTAAGAGCTCAATTATCTTCATGTGTGATTATATGGCCTCATAGTAACCATTTTCAATGTGTTAACAGCATTATCTTTATTATTTGAACGGGACAATACTAAAATAATCTATTGCGAGTTAAGGGGTTCTGGTCTAGGAAAATCATCAATCAAGAAATAAAGAAAAACCTCAAACAAATATAGACAGACACTTATTGCTTCTAAAAGAAGCTAAATAAATCTAGTTTGTTGGGAAGGGAGATAATGAAAGATAAGCATACAAGCTCATGTAAAGCTTATACATGAGTGTGTGTGTGTGTGTGTGTGTGTGTGTGTGTGTGTGTGTGTGTGTGTGTGTGTGTGTGTGTGTGTGTGTTGTGCGTGCGTGCGTTTACCGTGGTTATAGGGTAGAGGGGGTTCTGTATGGACAGCAGGAGGACCTTGTTTCCACTATTGGGGTTGTCCGCATTGGTTGGCCTGGTGATTCGCTTGGATGTCGAGTAATTAAAGTATGCCTGTTGGCCTGATGAACAGATGGATAAAAATATAAAGACATACAGTATGCTGTATAAAAGCATGTGTAGCATATCCACGGCATCCGGAAGTCTTTACATGAAAAGGGTGGGAATCAAACCTGCGATGTAAACAGGCTCCTTGGCTCCACAGGACACACAGCGGTCAGCGCTCTCCACTGCAGAGAACTCCACCAGGGCCTGACGCTTGAATGGCATCATCATCACATAACTGAAAACAAACAAGCAAACCTTAAGATAGAACATTCAATTCATTCAAATCTTTTCAACCTAATGGCCTTTTATTTTCTGGACACATCACCTCCTCTGCCAGCTATACTGCGCCCCCTCTTTGGCAACATCTCATCATCTCAACATATCTGAATAGAAAGGGGTCATTTTATTTTTATTATTTTTTGTTTCTACCTTTAATGGACAGGACAGCTAGGATCTAGGTGGGAAAGTGGAGAGGGGGGGGGGGGAAGACATGCGGGAAATGATGCTAACTTAGATGCTAACATAAGTGGGTTCATTTTTACTGTGTTGACATTACAGAAGTTAGCATCTTATATGCTACTTGTTGCAAAGTGACGCATGCGAAACTCAAATCTGCACTCGCCTCACATTGGGGAGTCACAGCGTGCTGAATGCTGCACACGTGTTGTCAAATTACTGAAGTGGTTTTCTTAATCTGCTTTTGTTTTGTCTATTTGCATGTGTTTTCTGCAGTTGCAGGGCCTTTGCCCCTGTTGCCCACCGTACCACACCACACCGGGAGCGTCTAAGCGGAGCGCCTTGCTCCCCGACTTGCAGATTTTATTGTCTCAACAAGTACTTTACAGAACAATCATGTGTTTATTAAACTAGCTTCTACCTTCAACTCCAAGTACTCCTGTAATAAACTCCATGCCCTCTCTTTTCTGTAGTTTTCTCGATAAAAAGGATCTGTGATGTCGTATTTTTGGGGTCCCTTTACTGCTGGGACATGTTAGGTTATATAGTATTTGGTTAAGAAGCTTTTATTGGTGATTTTTCTCGATACAAAGTCCTGCTATATATTCCGTACAGTAGCTCCAACTTCAACTAGTGAAACAACAGCGGAGGCAATAATGATATATTTGTTCATATATATGTGTGTGTGTGTGCGTGTGGCTGTTTTCTCTGCTGCCTCTTTCAGGTGAATGAGATGTTAATGAATACTGCAACATGCAGGGAGTGTAAATAATGGAGAAGGAGTCGTTTAGAGTGGAAACTGCAGTATCACAAAATGTTTCCTTTAATTATTCAGAATCTGTAACTATCTTTACACTAAAGCTACTGAAGCTCAGTGCACTAGTTTATTACGCCAAATCACTTGATATATGTGACTTAATGCCATTTAATTAATTTTACTTTACGTGTCATCCAAAAAAATAGTGATTGATGTTTAAAAGCCCATGTTGTTAAGGTGTTAGAGTTGTCTTTAAAAAAGCTTGTATATGCAGACAATTGAAAAAAAAAACAATGTGAAATTATTGGTTATAGTGAGGAGGGAGGTGATTGAGGAAACTTGGAATTGTATCACGTTCACATTTATAATTTATGTTTTTAGAGAGATTTTATTGATGATATTATTGCTGGTAGCCATGGGTGCGCGGAGAAGTTGCACCCCTACTATTACATACACTTGGCAGGGTTTCTCCTTACTCCTTATATGAGAGGGAGGTAGTACCATACTGATGATGTGCACACATGTGCAGGTTTACTGTTTGGAAGATTACTAACATAAAATAGTATTACATTTTAAATGCCTGTAATAGTTAATGATGTCTGCAGTGTTTCACTTGCTCTCATGATTATCCTCCTCACTAACTGTGAGCCATATCTGCAAAAGCTGAAAACATTACACTGATGGGATGCAAGTTTAATTGAGGAAATCCTTTCAAAAAACGTGGCAGGCTTGGATACAAAAGAAACACTATTGCCTAACAGCTGGACCGGGTTTGATCAATGTGCTTAAAAGGATATTTCACCATCGGAAATATATCTTTAAATTGGGTCACTTATGTAGTAGAAATCTGAAATCAATTTTGAAATCGGTGCCTTCTAGGTTAAGAAAAGCCAGAAAATGTGTTTTTGACTCATGTGGATGAAAGACACCAAATCCCAGAATTCACTTGCTTTGCTGCTCAAAGAGCCCATTCCCATGCTACGCCTACTGTTTACTGACATAGACAGTGAGGCTGTCAGTTCTCGATCCGTACAGTACCGCACGCATGCGTTGAAACACTTGACAACAGAAAAAGGCCAACTGCTAAAGATGTATCAAAGAGGGAGGGGGAACCCGAGGAGGACATTTAGATTTCAGGTAACCTAACTGAAGATAACCCAGACCATGTAAGAGAAGCTGTAGTCTCGCATTGCAGACTTATCCCCACAACACTGCGAAGTAAGATCTGGCAACTAAAAAACGGTCTGGGTTGTTGCATTTGTTTAAAACAATCACAATTGTCTTGGGAACGGCTAAGTTCCAGACACAGAGAGCGTGGAATTGCAAAATGGTCTCGGGAAGGAACTTGTTTATGTGGAATAGTTGAACAGCGCATGTCAATAAATTAGCTAACGTTAGTGAGATAACATTAGCTAACCTCCAGATTTTTCCATAAGCGCGGACGGATATTCAAAGGGCCAACTGCTTTCTCACAGCTTCCCCTCGAGTCTGTTGAATAGCACCAAAGAAACACTCTCATTTTTAAGTGAAACGGCTTCAATCTGGGTTTTCACCAGGTCTGGTTTTGGAAAAAAAATCAGAAATTGACACTCGCAGCAAATGTGAGACTTATTTAGTCCTAATACAAGCTGATGGATTTAGAGAAATATGCTCAAGGACCATTGTAATTATTGTTTAAAAGTTTGTTACAATTGAAAAATACATGATTTTATATGGCAGTGTCAAACCACCCATCCCATGCCAAGGTCAGTGAAGTGGACAGGAGTTCATACTCAAACAAAGGGCACAAACTGAACCCCGAGAAATACAAAAACTAATATAAACAAAGGCAAAATGACATCAAACAAAATGGCAACCTCCCAGCAAGCTGCCAAGTCCTTTCTAACTTCCCCTTCTTCAGAAGGCACTTTTAACCTCTCAGCCTCACATAACTGGACCCTACCACCTGCACAGGTGATTATAGGGTGAGCTAAACTGAGAAAGCATCATTAACACTCTGGATATGAAAATACCATTATAAGTAGATAGAACAGTTACTGCTGACATTACTATTTAAACTGTTTACAACCATCTTGACAGAAACCGCAAGTTTGACTTCCTTATAATAGAAACATGCAAAACAACTGTGTAGCCTTTTCAGCAGCCGTAGTCAACCAAAGGTGAGTAGGTGTAAGCCATGAAAATTTGTCTGTCAGTCGTAAAGAGGTCTGAGGGTTTGTAGTGTTTTTAGTGATTGTTGCCGTAATTTTAAGCCGAGAAAGTGTGTCTGTCAGTCTTTTTACAAAAAAGTATATATCCTAACTGTGAAGCATTAAAAAAAATCCTTGTATGACAGTATCACTATTTATATTATTGATTTAGGTTATTTTACCTCCTGGATGTGTCAGGCCTGTGGCTGACTGGTGACCTGTACAAGGTGTACACCTCTTGTCATCTAGTGCATGTTGGGGTACATGTAAGTTCCAGACCCCGGGATAACACACACTCTTGGTATTTAATGACCTTGGTCAAAAAAGCTTCCTCCATGGTAGGATCATAGGTGCATGCAACCTCTAAAACGAACACCTCAGTCTGTAGTTGCTGTCTCACCATATGGCTCCAAACTTCTCCAAGGCATCTATCAGGTCTGCTTCCACCACAGCCTCACACAGACCCCTGACATGGACCACAGGGCTGGGAGAGATACGATGGGAGTCCTCGCCATTATCCTGCAACACACACAGTCAACCGCAGTTACACACAATGGCTGTATTCACATCAAGCTTAGATAGATAGATAGATAGATAGATAGATAGATAGATAGATAGATAGATAGATAGATTGATTGGGCCAAAAGTTTGGAACCACCTTCTCATTCAATGCATTTTCTTTATTTACATGACTATTTACATTGTAGATTCTCACTGAAGGCATCAAAACTATGAATGAACACATATGGAATTATGTACTTAACAAAAAAGTGTGAAATAACTGAAAACATGTCTTATATTCTAGTTTTTTGAAAGTAGCCACCCTTTGTTTTTTGATAGGGCTGAAAACCCTTGGTGTTCTCTCAATGAGCTTCATGAGGTAGTCACCTGAAATGGTTTTCACTTCACAGGTGGGCCTTGTCAGGGTTCATTAGTGGAATTTCTTGCATCAGTTTTTTTTCATCAGTTGTGTTGTGCAGAAGTCAGGTTGATACACAGCCGACAGCCTATTGGACAACTGGTAGAATTAATATTATGGCAAGAACCAATCAGCTAAGTAAAGAGAAACGAGTGGCCATCATTACTTTAAGAAATGACGGTCAGTCAGTCCGGAAAATTGCAAAAACTTTGAATGTGTCCCCAAGTGCAGTCGCAAAAACCATCAAGCGCTACACCGAAACTGGCTCACATGAGGACGCCCCAGGAAAGGAAGACCAAGAGTCACCACTGAGGATAAGTTCGTCTGAGTCACCAGCCTCAGAAATCACAAGTTACCAGCAGCTCAGATTAGAGACCAGATGAATACCACACAGAGTTCTAGCAGCAGACACATCTCTAGAACTGTTAAGAGGAGACTGCGTGAATCAGCCCTTCATGGTCAAATAGCAGCTAAGAAACCACTGCAAAGGAGAGGCAACAAGCAGAAGAGATATTTCGGCCAAGAAACACAAGGAATGGACATTAGACCAGTGGAAATCTGGGCTTTGGTCTGATGAGTCCAAGTTTGAGATCTTTGGTTCCAACCACCGTGTCTTTGCATGATGGAGAAAAGGTGACGGATGGATTCTACATGCCTGGTTCCCACCGTAAAGCATGGAGGGAGAGGTGTAATGGTGTGGGGGTGCTTTGCTGATGACACTGTTGGGGATTTATTCAAAATTGAAGGCATACTGAACCAGCATGGCTACCACAGCATCCTGCAGCAACATGCCATCCCATCCAGTTTGCGTTTAGTTGGACCATCATTTATTTTAAGGGCTATTTGACCAAGAAGGAGAGTGATGGAGTGCTGCTCCTCCACAGTCCCCAGACCTGAACCCAATTGAGATGGTTTGGGGTCAGCTGGACCGCAGAGTGAAGCCAAAAGGGCCAACAAGTGCTGAGCATCTCTGGGAACTCCTTCAAGACTGTTGGGAAACCATGAAGCTCATCAAGAGAATGCCAAAAATGTGCAAAGCAGTAATCAGAGCAAAGGGTGGCTACTTTGAAGAAACTAGAATATAAGTCATGTTTTCACTTATTTCACACTTTTTTGTTAATTACATAATTCCATATGTGTTCGTTCATAGTTTTGATGCCTTCAGTGATTTTCATGTGTCTACAATGTAAATAGTCATGAAAATAAAGAAAACGCATTGAATGAGAAGGTGGGTCCAAACTTTTGGCCTGTACTGTACATCTGGCCTACACTTCCCCATGTTGCCATATTACGATGAAAATACTTTGAAAATCTCCTAACCCTAACCTTCAAGCCCGTCTTACAAGTCACTTCAGAGGTATTGTCAAGTCACAAGAACGATGTTTAGGGATTTAAAAGTATTTATTTCTCGATAAAAGTAACAAAATATACAAGATAAAATGCCAAACATATCACATATATACAGAAATACGATGTCCTGAAGCATTTCCCGCTAATACATTTTCAACTCGAGTAACCATTGACATACGTCTTCACTCCAATTGGCAGTTGCTTTTTTGCATGGCTCAACATTTGCATAAAATAGACTTCTTGTCTATTTTGGCCCTGCTTTGCTCGTGGCAGCGGCAAGCTCTTCGCTGGCAAACGGCCCCTCCCATTAAAAATTAATGGTAGCCTGTTGCTTTGTCTCTGTCTCTTGTAGCATGTGTGACTGTAGAGTAATACTTGCCAACCTTGAGATCTCAAAAATAAGGAGAACATCTAAACCAAAAGGGAGAGGTCTGGGGGTACCCCCCAAAAATTGGACTTACAGATGCATTCTGGAGACTTCTAAAGAATGCCAATTAAAGTGCCAGGAACAGGTTGTGATAATGGAAAGGAAATACAGGAAAAATTGTGACCCCAGGAGGAGGGAGAGGGCAATGAAAAACAGGAGTTTCCCGGGAAGATTGGGAGGGTTGGCAAGTATGCACACACCGTTTGTTGTTTGTTTATGTGACTCAGGGAAATCCCAGGATAAAGTCTGCTTGATGTCCAGTCCAACTTATTTAGACATTTAAGTTCTTACATAGCTCCACCAGGCAATGTCTAGACAATTATAGGGTTGCAATGCATCTGTGAAAGGGACTAGAAAGCGAAAGCTTCATATTTTATCTTGTTTATCAGATATTCTGTCTTCTAAACTTTAGTCTCTTCTCTCTTTACCTTGTCTCATTCTCCATCTATTTCCATCCCTTCCCCCATCTTCCCTCTTTTTGTCCTTCTCATTCACATGGGCATTCCTTTTAGTCTATTTTTAGAGGCAGAGGGCTCATCTGAGTGTTTGGAGAGGAAAATTGCATCAGACTAACTTGTGTCTGTTGACCAGGCTGCTGGCTTCTCTGTTTCAGACATGTCAGCAATATTTTTGTACACACATGGCACGTCCATTGTGCAGGTTCGCATGCCATTTGTTTATCACAGTGTGTTCTGTCTATAACCACAGCTGTAAATCCAGTACTTAGATACACTTTCTGATACAGATGATCTGATACAGTGAATAGGACATATGACCCTTAAGCAACAGCTCCTGACAGGCCGTGATATGTAATCACAGCATACCACAGACTGAAGTGAGCTATTGCTTTATTAAAGCTAAAGTGCGTAGTTTCTGTCTCCCCCATGAGGATCTCTAAGTAATGACAACAACACTGTTGTCCTTTCTTAGGCGTGATGTAAAACGCATCACTTGAGCTGCTGCGCGTAAATATCTCCGGACTACTCCATTTTGTTAACATACTGACAAATACAGAAAGAATTCCGTGGCGCTGGAGGCTTAATTAGCTTTGTAACTCATTTGGCAATGGCTTGAATGTAACGGACGTTCATTAATATAAAATAGTTGTGCACTATAGCTTTAACTGTGCCAAAATGAAAGGTATAGTTACATTCTAATTTAGATATTTTTATTTATAAATAATATTCTTCACAATAAAATAGGCCCTCCTGGGAACGTGATGACGAAGCAGTTGATTTGGAACGTAGGTAATGTTAGCCTATTTGGAACTGAGGAATGCAAGGGGGTCCTTCTTCTCTGACATTATTGCCAGACTTTGGTCTTTTTATTATTGTGTTTTATCTGTTTTTATTTTTTTTTTAATTGAGAACCTTAAACCTTAAATCATGCACAGATTTAAAAATGTGGATTAGCAATGTCTCTGTTGTCTAATGCAGTATCTGCTTTAAATTATTGAGCAGGTTCCCTACACCTTTGTGGATGTAATATCATCATCAGCTCTGAGTCGGGGCTGAATTATATCCCATTTTGCCCCTGGGTTTTTGTTCAAAGGAAGCAGTGCAATCTGAAAATATCCCATTTCTGTAATGCAGCCTGCAGAACACAAACTCGACAGCTGCCATCTTCTCACTGCTCTCAGACATAAAATCATGCTTTAAGTCATCCGCTCGCACAGTAACACTAATACCGAACACTTTAATTCCCCTGGCAACAGGAATGAAAGTGTTCCAGGTTTGAATTTAGAAGGGAGTTCAGACTTGAACACCTGGGTTCTCATTAATATTTGGGATGCACTGATCTGATACTGATATCATGCTGAATCTGACTCAAATAGCTGGAATTCAGTTCGATGTTAATATGCTATATACATTATATAGGTTACTGGAATTTTAATTTCTGTTTAAGTTTGACCAATCTGTTGCTGAATTTACCATTTTTAGCTGGTCCATAATTTATCATTTAAATAATAATAATAAATGCAATACCTTGTCCTCAGAGTTTGTTAAAGTTTGGCTATGCCTATGTGTGGAAATGGGAAAGTGTACATTTAAACAAGCGGTACCCAGCTCCAGGTATAAGGCTCGCTGTAAACTTTGTAAAAAAAATATTAAATTAGGGACTCTGGGTGTGAAGGCCAGAGCGGAGAAACAAGCTAGCTGCAAAATGCCTTCAGCATTCTCGCCAATTAGCCAGTTTTGTGCCTCAACCCTGCCGTTGTCCTCCAAGTAAGTTTGTTTTATCTTCATTTTGGGCCAAAAGCATTTGGCACTTTGTCGGGTGTGAAATGTTACGAATGTGATTGCTTCTGTAAATTAAATTACTGCTTTTTCAATGACTCAATATATTAAAATAAATCTCTTTAATTAGAATTTTGTTTTGGTAATGGCAGCTTTATTTGTATAGCACATTTCAGCAACAGGGCAAATCAAAGTGCTTTACACAAAATCAGTTAAAAGAAAATAAAACCGATAAAACACATGCATCATATAGGTCTTGAATTTCAATCTTTATGGCCTTAAAATGTCTTAAATTTGACTTACTAAAATCTGCAAGAAGCCTGCATTATTTGAAACACTTTCATTGTGTCAAAATCTCTTCAATCAGATGACGGAGAGAAGCCTATTGCATAGGCAGACGGACAACTGTACGGACAACTTTAAATAAATTTTGATCTGAACCAACACGACCAGATTTAACAAAGCTCTGAAAGAGGTCTCAGCTCTGGAGGGGTCTTTGATGCAGGATCTAATAGCCATTGAAGAGATCATTAGATAGCCTTGTGTTTTAACTAATTTCTATTTATCCTGTTGTTCCTTTTTTGTAATTTTGTTTTTTAAATTCATGTCATGCCTCATAGTATTTTTCAGACTATAAATAATATTTCAAGAAATGAACATCCCTAAGTAGTCTATAAATCTTCTTAATCACCCTCTAATGATCAGATGCCATGTGTCTGTGTGTGTGTGTGTGTGTGTGTGTGTGTGTGTGTGTGTGTGTGAAACTAAAACTACATGCATGTTGATTACACGGCAAAGTGATACTACCTTCACTCAGGACTCGTGCATGCATGTGAGTGTGGGCTTGTATTGCTGTCTTTGTGAGGACATGTGTGCATTGTGTGGCCATTTGGCCGGCCCTCGTTATTTAAAGGACTGTTTGATGGTTTAGACTTGGTTTTGAAGATACAGGTGAATTCCCGTTTCAGGGTTAGGTTAAAAGAAATGGTTGTGATAGGTACAGTATTTATTTGTGATGGTTAAGATTTGGCTTAAGGTTAAGGAATGCATTCCCTCAATAGGGTTCTCATAAGTACTGCAAGACAGAGGTGTGTGTGTGTGTGTGTGTGTGTGTCAATCTAGTGCCCCTGCATCCTGTAATAGTGAGACAGTGAGAAAGGAAACGCAGAGAACTAACACGGTGTGGTTGACTGACAGCTACACATGTACGTTACAGCATATCCTTCCAGTGTAAGCAACTTCTCTGTTGGTAAAGAATGAAGAACAAATCTTTTGTACCAATTCAGTTAGCCTGTAAGTGGTCAAAGTAGTTGAAACTGCAGTTGAAGAGAACAAAACAAATATAAATGTAACAGTCCCCCCCATCCCTGTTGAGATAATGACACATTGTTGAGCAAGGTTGTTGAGCACATTTTTCACCTGTAATCTTGAAATGACAGATAAATTACGACAGAAAGTACAGATTAATTATCCTAATGGAATTGCATTACTGAATTTAAATTCAAATCAGTTAGAAATGCATTATTGTGACTTCTTTTTCTCACTGGCCTTCCCCTAGTCACACCAATAACATTAATTAATTTCAATGACAGCCCTAAAGTGTCTATGCTGCTGGCCTATTTTTACCTCTGGCCTTAGACCACAGATTAAGCCTGACCCCGGAGCTGAGCACCTATAGAAAGTGTGCTTACAATCACAAGAAATTCAGATGAGCTGATGATTTTCAAAATAGGCCTACCAGAAGAGTCATGTGACCCGCTGTTGTAAAAGGGAACACACAGGGCTCAGAAAAACGTTTCCCTGTTCATGCTCTAGTGCATGTAACTTTTAAAAAGACATGCACTGAAATGTTTTTTTTGTCCTGTTTTCTCTCTCAGCCAGTTCTGGCTGAAAAAAATATTTTTTTTAAACTTTAACCTGTCATGGAAAAGATTTTACGAGTTTGAACAGATGTGTTACCACGTGTTATGAGGTGATTTCCCTCATAACACATGACGAAACAAAAAACTGTACTGTAAAATAACTAATAAAGAATTTATTTGTATGGCTTTTAAATAATATTTTAAGTGGAGAGGTTTCATTTTGTACCTTCCCAATACCGATTCAGATACCTGAACTTGTGTATTTGGCTTTACTTGGTACTGATCCGATTCCAGTGGGTTAGAATATATATATGTATATATATATACAGTACTGTGCAAAAAAGGGGTTCTTTGAGGGGTGGAGTTGAAACGGGTCACATGCCTATTTCACAAATACGAGGGAGGTTTTATTTTAATTCAGTGGTGGTTTGCAGTTTTAGCAGGCTTTTTCAATGTAAAATAAAGCCACACTAGAGCGCTGCGTACTGTGCTCCACGGCTGCAACACAACAACACCTGGCCGCTTGGGAAACCAAGACCTGCTCATGTTAAATTGGGAAGCAATGATCGGATTTGAAACCCAATCCTCTAAACGATTCCAATAAAGAAACAATTCTACTGGAATCTTGATTTTGAACTGATTCCAAGTAGGAATTGGTTCTCATGCCCAATCCTATTTGCACACAGTTTTATTTATTTTTATACCGTGTATTCTCCGTGTAAATTCATGTACTGTTCAATACGAATACACGCACTGTTCCATCCCAGTGGTTGGCCAAGGAGACTTCTACACATCAAGCTTATTTCCCTTTATATCGGAAGATGTCCAGCAGCGACATGAGCTCAGTACTGGCAGAAAGCAGTAGGACCAGGTACACCCATCTACTGTCTGGAGAAGCCTGGCCAGAAGGCGTCTTCATGGATGAGTTGCAGTCAAAAAGCCAGAGGGGCCAAATATACTCCAACGCTGTTTCTATTTAATGTTAAGAAGACCAAAATCAAGAAGAAGAAAAAGGACAAAGACAGAGGTAATGTGTGATGAATGAATAACGTTAGTTTAACTGTCACGTAGTTAGTGCAAAATGTTTTTAGTCTCTGTTGGATGATAACGTTTGTTAATTTAATAAAATGCTAAACTTTTGTCTGTTACTCCCTCCTTAAATGTAAAGTTGGAAAGACAAAAAAATTAGGGAAACAACTTATGTATCATTTTGAGAAATTAACTTTTTTATTTTAAGTAGGGCTGGGCAATATATCGATGTTGTATCAATATCGCAATATGAGACTAGATATTGTCTTAGATTTTGGATATATTGTAATACCGTAATAAGGTAAATGTTGTCTGGTTTTACAGGCTGCAGTACAGTAAAGTGATGTCATTTCCTGAACTTCCTAGACTGTTCAAGCTGTTCTATTATCTACCTTTACCCACCAAGTCATTAAATCCTTTCTGGAGAATATTCATCAAAAATCTCATTGTGTTAATAACATTTTGTGAAAGCACCAATAATCAACCATACAATATTGTCGCAATATCAACATCGAGGTATTTGTTCAAGAATATCTATTTGATTTTCTCTATATCGCCCAGCCCTAATTTTAAGTCTGCACAAAGAAACCAGGCATACATTTGTATTATTTTATCTAGTTAGCCAGCTAGTAATGGTCAATTAAAATTATTTTCCATCCCCTTTTCAAATAATATCTGTAAGCCTTTGCATTGTCTTTATTAATTAATCTTATATGTAATGGACAACAATGGAAAAGCCAGCGCAGAGCGGTTTTACCTATCTACTATCTGTGGATGGCTTTAGGTGCTATTATTGGCTGTGGTTTAGCATCAGAAGATATTTGTTATTTATATAATGCACCCAATGGTCACATACACTCCTCTTCTCTCCTCACATGCACTTTTGAAATATATTCTTCCACCTCTGCAAATCCTGAGCTACCTGCAGCGTCAGGTTGTCCTGTCCCCTCGACCTCAGACAACCCCAGCAATGCAGCATCAGTTTTCGCTGTCCCCTCCACCTCAGCACATCCTGGCACTATCACAAAGGGCTGCACCAATACACTAGTGGTGTAGGCAGAAATAGTTTTTGGGCTAGGCCAGTTCAACAGTTTTTTTTTCCAGCAGAAAGCACCTTAAACTTAGAAGTAGAAAAAAGGACAAACATAGACAAACTGAATGAGTGAGTGCCACTTTTCTAACATTCTGCATTACAAAGGCAATAAAAGCAACACACATGTCTATACAACATGGCATGCTCAACCAACAAAGCTCAGTCTTTGAAGGTTGTAACGGTATAAAAATAACCTAGCTATCATAACCTATTTAGGTGAAAATATATTTCCACTTGCAGAACCAGCAGCTCTGCAGTGCAATTTACTGCAAAATGTGGCAACTTGACATAAATCCAAACCGCAGAAAACGTGTCAACTGCATCACACATGCCTGTATGAAGACTAGCAAATCAGCAGTAAAAGGAAATCCTAAATGGAAACACCCAGCCAAGCATTGTTTGAATTAAAAAAGATATATTTTAAAGTATCCTGCACAGCTCAAGTTCTTAGACAGTGTATCGGCTCAAAAGGGGATCTGGCACTCACAGATAAGTAATCTTCTTATTTAATGTGGGCAATGCGTTTCAGCTAAAAGCCGCCATCAGCATTCAGGATTTCTTCTTAAATAAGAAGATCACTTATCAGTGAGTAGCGGAGGTTTTGTTTTCTCTGAATTAGAAAAGAACAAAACACTTAAACAAACCGCTCTCTCGCAAATGGGCTGTCAGCTCCACTGAGGAAATGTCATTTTACAGAAAACGCTTCCTTTTTCACACTGTATTCCAGCCAAGAAAATTGTACTTCTGTCTGCCTGTTGCAACCATAACAACCAATTATGTTTCGGAGTAGAGCCGCACAATATTATATCTACATGAGAATCACGCTCTCCTTGCCCCCTCCACTCCACATTAAAACAGTAACAGAAAGAAACAAACACTGACAGTGAAAACATTTCGTAAAATTGTCCTAAAATAGGTCTCGCATTACTAGACCTTCTTAAAGTGCATAATTATGGGACTTCTCCACACACACACACACACACACACACACACACACACACACACACACACACACACACACACACACACACACACACACACACACACACACCCCCGCCAGACTATGTCACATACACACGTTGCCCATATGGCTACCTGTCTTAATGGTTTTATTTCAGTTAGCCTGGTAGCTGGGATGATTTGCATTGAGAGATGATTTTATAGAAAGTTCCCCATGGAAATCTCTAGGTATGGTGAAGGGGGGGTTATTTTAATTCCAAAGCCCAAGGGAACTTTATCAGGATGCAAAGTATCATCATCCATGAAATAACTGGCCTTTAATAATAAAAATCTGCCTGCCTCTATGGGAATTATAAAGGGGGGGTGTATACTTATGCCCCCTGTATTTTAAGGAAGAACATTTATTTATTTAGATCTATTTCCAAAAGATGATTTATTTATTTTTTATTCCTCTTTTTTCTTCTTCAACATGGGTTCATAAGCTTATGGGCACCACTGTAAAATACTTCTTTAATACTGTTTTGTATGTTTTAATTTTTCAAAACAAGTCTTGAGAAAAAAAGAATATACCGCACCTTGCATCACAATGTATTGATTTTACCAATGTTTTGTTGTATTTCTAAAATAAAAACAACCTCAAAGACATAAAGATGTGCAGTTTTCCTTTGTAAGTATTTTAACACAATAATTGGTGGGAGAATTGGCTGAGATGCAAGGGGCACCAGCTAAAATCCTGACTATAGGGCAACAAATTGGCCAGGGCCGGCCCTGACTGGTAACTGCAAAAAAATCAATGAGAGAAATCCTAACCCCTAATAATTGAGCTAAAACTTGACCATATATATATATATATATATATATATATATATATATATATATATATATATATATATATATATATATATATATATATATATATATATAGTAGGATATAATACATAGTCCATCATTTTTGCTTCTATATTTATCAGTGTATAAATAGTAGTTAATAGTTTTAGCATAGCATTGTTGCATATTCTACATCCTGTTACTGTAACTGCAGTGTAAAAATTCTAACCCCTAATAATTGAGCTAAAACTTGACCATATATATATATATATATATATATATATATATATATATATATATATATATATATATATATATATATATATATATATATATATATATATATATATATAGTAGGATATAATACATAGTCCATCATTTTTGCTTCTATATTTATCAGTGTATAAATAGTAGTTAATAGTTTTAGCATAGCATTGTTGCATATTCTACATCCTGTTACTGTAACTGCAGTGTAAAAAATTCAGGGAGAGTAACTATATCCCTCAATAATTGAGCTAGAACTTGTCCAAATAGATGTATATTTTTATAGGCCTACATTAAAAAGAATATATATATATATATATATATATATATATATATATATATATATATATATATATATATATATATATAAGTAGGATATAGTCCATCATTCTTCTATATTTATCAGTGTATAAATAATAGTTAATAGTTGAAGTTTAAATGCATTGTTGCATATTCTACATCCTGTTACTGTAACTGCAATGTAAAAAACAAATCAGGGAGTAACTATATCCCCAAATAACTGAGCTAAAACTTGACCATATAGATGTATATTTGTATAGGTCTACATGAAAAAAATATATATATATATATATATATATATATATATATATATATATATATATATATATATAGTAGGATATAGTCCATATTTTTTGCTTCTATATTTATCCGTGTATAAACAGTAGTTAATAGTTGAAGTTTAAATGCATTGTTGCATCTTCTACATCCTGCTAGTGTGTTAGTGGTGTTCATCACTGACATAAGTGACCTGGCTGTAGCCTAGTGTGTGACAGAGGATGCTCACCCAATGACAGCACGCTCACGGACGCACGCACGCACGCGGATGTCTGTGATGCTGTCCTGCAGGGTAACGTTAGAACATGTTTTTTGCCCTCCTTACCTTCCGTCCTGCTCCGTATTGGCTGGCGCTCCACCTGGCCCGGTTGTCCACCGCTGACTCTACGTTACCGGGCAGCGAGCCGGAGTCCGAATCCTCCCCCTCCTCCAATTCCTCTTCCCCCTCCTCTCTCTCCTCCGCGTCCGCCTCCGTCTCCCTCTCCTCCGTTTTTAGCCGCTTTGCCGCCCTTCCGTACTCTCCTTCCTCGCGCTGGCCGGCTCCTTCTGCCGTCGACATGCTCGCGGCTGCGGTGGACCTGTTAGAGAGCGGGTCTGGAGCTAGTCAGACTGACACGTTCATGTCAACATTTATCCCGTAAGTGTAACCACGTTAAACAGTCTCCGTGTATCTGTCTTTCTCCTTATTTGTGTCCCTGTCCCCGTTTCGCGGTTCCACTCTCGGTCCCTGTCTGTCTCTTTATCACTCTCGAACACCAGTGATTTTCTGTGTGGAGGTGTGAGTGGACTGGACACGTCCCGCCCCGTGCTGTTCTCTTATTGGTCAGTCATGTCCTGCAACTTAGAGATACGGCGTGTGATTGGCCGATGTCGATGCGTCAACAGACAGCTCTCCATGCTCTGCAGAGGAGTGCGCAGAGGAGCAAAGAGGGGAATGGTGGGCTAAATAAAAACAGAAAAGAAGACAGCCTCAAAAAATGCAGATCGTAGAGAGAGAGAGAGAGAGAGAGAGAGAGAGAGAGAGAGTCAGGATAAGCGGATCTTTGCTGCATCATTAAACACGAAATCAATTGGCCGTAAAGGCACAAACCTTCCTGAAAGCTCTTTGAACATTGCAGACTACAACGTCTCCAACAAAGGTCAAGCCCTGTGTGTAAGGTACGATGGGGCTTTGATTGATCACACACAGCCATCTCTAAAAATGAGGGGAATTTGACTGATGGTAAAGTCATTATCAATGTGAATTTCTAAGCTGACAGTATTCTTATGATGTGGTCGAAAGTAAAGCAGAACAATAGCAATTTTGAACAAAAAAATAGCCATTTTGAATTGCCCTCCCATAAATTTGGGGGATGTGTGGACAATTAAAACATTAAAGAAACTCAAACCAAACTAAGTGAAATACAATGTTATATGTATTCCCTTCATGTATGCATTTACATACATTTATTGTCAAATTAAAACATATTTTAAAAGAACAATAATTTAGCTTTTTGTCTTTATTTTGTCTAAATAAATGTTTTTTTTATTGTGACATGGATTTGTCATGTCACATTCGAATTGTAATTTCAGCATTTGAATAGTATTGATTTTTTAGTGAAACAATTTGTCATAAACTAAGTAACAATACTGTTAGCTACGATGCTAACGGCATTGACAATTAAGCCAATCGTGCTGTCATTTCTATTTTAGTGATTTATAAGTAACCTGTGTTTGCAGATTGTCATGTTACTGAGAATACAGCTATTAGAAGTCAAAACTACTCCGGGATCTGCAGAGCGAGGTGAACAAGCTGACAAAATAAACAGGAGGTTTCATGCTAACCAACCTACGTACTTTGTAAGTACTACTTGTACTACAGTACAATAGTGTATACGTCCAGTTTGTAACTCAGGCTTTTCTGAGTGCCTTGAATGATTACACTTAAAAAAAGAAAATGTTCAGCTGATTTTTAACTTCTCCTCTGCAACTCATTATAAGAACATTTGTAATTTTTGAAACATATATCTCTTATGTAACTAGGCTTCTTAGTTCCTCTAGGCAACAACAAAAAGCATATGCTCTCACTTCCCTTCAGTGGTTTATACTTTAATCAAGGTGTTGCAATATCTGTCTCTGAGATTTCTGCCTCCATTGGTGGCAGTGGCAGTGTCCTCTGTCCAAAAAGTACCATTATGGTACAAGTAGAAGTTATTCAACTAGTTTAAGAAACAAAAATGAACGTAATAATAGTTGAGTTTTACAGCACTCTGTACTCAACAGTATCAGACTCATCGTGTGGTCAGTGGCTTCCTTCCTGTAACTACATCATAATGTACAAGTCAGCAGCAGTTGCATGGAACTGTTCGTCAGGCTGTAACTTAACATTTTAATGTATTTTCACATCAAAAGTAATTCAAAACTTGATGTTTATATCCCCCTCAAAAAGAGGTAATTAAGCCCTGTTTGTGGTTATGACCATATCTGTGACTATGCAACTATGGAAACTTTCCCAATGATGCCTGTGGCTTGCACAGTAATAGCGTTACTAAAGGCTAATAATGGAATATAATTCAGTAATGCTCAGTTGAAGCTCTTTGAATGCAATTCCCTCCATAATTTTGCTCAAAACAGGCAGAATGCAAATAGGGCGACTAGTTGGTCCACTAAATGACTCCTTACTCTTTTTGATCTTTGCAATTTTCCATATTTGTGGGTAAACACTTTCATGTAGACATAAATTAAAGACATGACTCAATGGCTTAGCTACAATCTTAGCTGCTAGCCATAGTAGATTACCATCCAGATAGTCATAGCCACAAGGTTTATCTCATTTCAAGACAAAATTAGTATTTCTTTTTTTTTTTCCCCTTCATTCAGGGTGACAGTGGATAGACAGGAAAGGGGGGAGAGAGATGGGGGGCGACACGCAGCAAAGGGCCGCAGGTCGGACTCGAACCTGGACTGCTGCAAAGGACTACATGAGTTGAACTCCCTTACTGGGTTACTATCGTCCCATCACTAAAGTCAAATTTGCATTTTTTTGTCATACATAATCTTTTGTTTAATTACTAACTCAGAAAAACTGACCACTAGCAGGTGACATTTGATTTCTTATTGTATCCACTTTACCCAGGAAATAGTAATTAGCTAGCCTATATCTAGAGGTTTGGTAATAAATCCATCACCATGTTCAACAAAGGTTGGAGTTTGAACTGTTGAACCCATTATGTTATTGAGTGTTTTCCATAATGTTTTGTTATCACTTTTTATGTACTTTATTTTAAATTGATAATATTGCCTTTGGAATAGCATACCTCCTATAGGGAGATTCTAAGGCTAACAAGCCATCACCCACCATTAGCATCCCATTGACTGCCATTCATTTTGGCGCCACTTTGACAGTGAATAACTTTACATCTGATGTGTTTATAGACATTATTTGTCCATTATTTATTTCTAAAGAAACACAAAAATTTATAAAAGGCTCCATTACCTTGTAGCTCACGTTATGGCTCCGTAGCAGACGTTTTTGTAAAAATAGGCTAAAGATTGTGTCTATGTTAACTAGCATGTTAGTTAGCAGTAATTAGCCTTTGCCTATGTTAATGTTAACTAGCATTTTAGTTAGCAGTAGTTAGCCTGTGCCTATGTCAATGTTAACTAGCATGTTAGTTAGCAGTAGTTAGCCTGTGCCTATGTTAATGTTAACTAGCATTTTAGTTGGCAGTAATTAGCCTGTGCCTATGTTAATGTTAACTAGCATGTTAGTTAGCAGTAGTTAGCCTGTGCCTATGTTAATGTTAACTAGCATGTTAGTTAGCAGTAATTAGCCTGTGCCTATGTTAATGTTAACTAGCATGTTAGTTAGCAGTAATTAGCCTGTGCCTATGTTATCTCCTAACATATACCTACCTCTCCGTCTCTGCTGATTGGGAATGATTGAGATTTCTCTTGCACAGCTACCAGAAGACTTACAGCTTTCAGACAGGTTGCTCACGTCACATCTACGTCTTCCAGCTCAGTTGGAGGCTGCGCAGTAACGCTCAGCATCACCGGGAAAGAGCTTCTAATGGACTCCACTGGTCTCCGTCGAAGCCTATGGCGTCGCTGTGTCCATTTCTTATAGTACTGCCAGTTAGCAGATTTGAATGCAGCTTTCTTCCAATTGTCCCTCTCTGTGATGAATCTTCTCAGCTCTGAATCAAGCCAAGGGCTTTTCCTAATAGTAGCATTGTTGTCACAAATAGTTTGGAACAATTTCATAAATAATTGTAAGGCGGCTTCTGTGTCATTTAATTCAACCACATTATCCCACTGTATCTTATCTATGTCTTCAATAAATGCATTTTTACAGAATGTTTTATAGATCATTTTATAAAATCACTAGGCCCAGCTTTAGGAACTTTAGCTTTTCTAGCTACTGGTACTGAAATTAACAATCTGGTGTAGGTTACATACAATAGCTACATTATCTAACTTCTTCTTCCGTGTACATATGCCAGAAAACCAGTCAATATTAAAGTCTCCAACCAAATATAGTTCTCTGTCAGTGTCAGTGATTGTCTTTATCATAGCACTTCATCTGCATCTATATCTGTCTCAGTAACAGCTGTAATATATAAAGCATTTTCAATCAACACATAACTCAATTCTTGTACCTTGTTTTTGAGGCTTGAAATGTTCAAATGGGCAATTCTTAGCCCATTCCTTGGTAGTTTAATTGACATTAAGAGGATTTTGATATAGCATCAATGTCAACCAAAACTAATGTCTCTGATTATGGCATAATTATGTTTGGTCTTGCTTCTTTCATCGCTGTCAGAAGATCAGCTCTCTTCTTCCTCAGCCGTTTGGAAAAAATGTTCATTTATGTACAGCATATGGATGTGTTTTTAAGACTCCTTAATGTTCATGACAGGTGTCATGTTATAGTTATGATGGTGTAATGTCAGTCTTAGCCCCTTCAAATTACCAAAATGGGTCAGTGCAATATTTTACCATGCTTATCATGCTCAAGTTAGTCATTGGTTCAAATAACACTTTATTTTTACTTTATTTGCTAACCATGTTACAAGAACTCAGCCTTTGAACAAGCCAGTTTTGTAATGCATGCATCCATTTCTACATGCATGTGCATATCTATGTCTGTGTGTGGCTGTGCTTGTGTGACTGTGACTGGGAGGAAACTCATAAATGGAATAATGCAATATGGCGGAGCCTTTTCCTGTTCTTCCCTGTCTAAGCCTGCAGACACACTTAATGCTCCTTCGTGTCACATCTTTCCCACACAACGTGTTGTCATACCGACGCTGTGATTCAGATCAGTTTTCATGCGGCGCGGCCTGTTTGACGAGACTGCAGTTGAAAGATGAGACTGTTCAAATCCTTTCACTTAACCCCTTCAAAAAGGTGTGATTCACACATTACAATGGTAGGGAGTGGAGAGGGTAATTATGTCATTAATTCTATCAGCTTACATTATACAAAACTGAGAAGGATTATTTAATGTTGTAATGAGTACTTGGCAGCAAATCCAGCAGGTTCTAAGGGTGCTAAGGGTTCTATGGTCCCAAAGCCCTATGGACCCACAGCCCAATGGGCCCACAGCCCAATGGTCCCACAGCCCTATGGTCCCACAGCCCTATGGTCCCACAGCCCTATGGACCCACAGCCCAATGGGCCCACAGCCCAATGGGTCCATAGCCCTTTGGACCCACAGCCCAATGGTCCCACAGCCCAATGGTCCCACAGCCCAGTGGACCCACAGCCCAATGGACCCACAGCCCTATGGACCCACAGCCCAATGGGCCCACAGCCCAATGGGCCCATAGCCCTTTGGACCCACAGCCCAATGGGCCCAGAGCCCAATGATTCCACAGCCCAATAGTCCCACAGCCCTATGGTCCCACAGCCCTATGAACCCACAGCCCAATGGGCCCACAGCCCTTTGGACCCACAGCCCAATGGGCCCACAGCCCTTTGGACCCACAGCCCAATGGTCCCACATCCCAATGGTCCCAAAGCCCTATGTTCCCACATTCATCAAGATTCTTCTTAAAATTAAGGTGCCTTGATCAAGGGCACTGAGTGGAGAACCTAGTACATGTTTTTGATGGTGGGGGAAACCGGAGCACCCGGAGGAAACCCATGCAAACATGGGGAGAACATACAAACTCCACACAGAAAGGCCCGGAATCACCTGGATTTGTTGCCGTAACCTTCTTGCTGTGAGGCTAACCATTGGGCCACCATGCTGCAAACAAAGCTAACATTAGCTCACGTCAGCGTTTAATAGATTTGGACACAGTAACACTTTATTTCAGTAATTCAATATAAACACTATGATAATTTCTTAGCCTTTCACTAAGGCTACATTTACATTAATATATTTTGGTTTGAATACTAATATCTTTTACTACGTTGCCCTACTAATTGATGTGACCGGTCAGTCCACATGGTTGACGGTTTAGTTGTAAAAAGCTATGGACCATTATGATACAAGATTTTAAAATTAATGGTTTGAATGTCCAATTAAAGCCATATTTGAAATTGTTTTCAGGCTACTTTAAAAAAAAAAAAATCCTCCTTTTTAAGCCAGATTCAGTCAACATCAGAGTGATAGAACATCTCCAGGTTGTCACTCGGGTAACATATCGGTGACAATATCTGGAAGCAGAACTGGTCTGGATCAACTAAACTAAACCACAGGTGGGAACCAAGTTTCATCATTTAATTACACCTTCTTAAACCGCAGGTGGCTTTGCTCCCGTCCCATCATGCCACCGTCCCTGCGGACGTTCTCTCCTCTGTGCTCAGTCATACGCTCATTTTTAAATGGTCTGTTTCACTCATTCCCAGGTGAATGGCATCGGTGCTAATTGGCACCGAGGGGTAGGATAAGGCCAAGTCATCGTCACAGTATACAAATCAAACACTACAAAATAAAAGCATGCTAAAGCCCAAAGCAACACAATAAAAGAAACCCTGCAAAAACGAGTCAGCTAAATGACGGCACTGCAAAACACACTTAAAAACATGCAAACACAAAATGGCCTCCCTTTGCCTGCTCACAGTTACATACCACCAACCCTCCATAGATGTAGCTCTACAAAACACTAACTTTTGTCATACAACAATGAACACAAGCATACTCGTTCCGTATTAACCTAATATAAACCATATATTAACTATAATATTCATCACTGCTGTTATGAAAGGGCCAAATTAACCAGGTGCGTTAAAACACCAAAGACCACCGCTACTAAAGGTTAGCCTAGCCGGTAACAAAAAATCCCTCCGCTTCTTTTTCCCTACGTGTTGCGTTCAATGTGAGATTAACCAGCACGGGAGAGGGCAACCCCCGACTCATTTCCAGGATATGACATCAAGGAGAGGGTTAACTTTTCCTGCTACGGATTTCCCACCATGGTCAGAAAGCACAGGGGAGACACTTTGTTTCTTCTCTTTAGAATTCCTGGATTAAAAAATGAATGAATGAGTTCTTTTGAGAGTTTTTGGAGAAAATAAAGCAGCTAAACTGAAGTAGGTGAGAGTTGGATGTGAGCACTCCCCCCTCGCTGGATGAGATCCAGCTGCAGCCTGATGATGCTGCGTGCGGGCTGGCTGTCAGGAGGCTCCCCAGCCAGTGACTGATGGAGATTCAGCTCCTTTGCAGTGAGGCTTTTGACGTACGTTTTATGGAATCTCAGTTAAAAGCCTCTTTGAGTGATAGATATGAGGTTTCCATAGCAATGCACAAACCCGCCTCCTCACCTAATGTTAGAGGAATAGTTCAGCCTTTGTTAAGATGTTAACACACATACGTTACATAATATGAATAATCTGAACAGCTGCAGTTTGACTGCTCTCTAAATGTTTTTTTGGGGCTTATTAGGGTCAGACTTGAACCTGCTGCTGCTGCGTCAAGGACTGAGCCTTTGTACATGCGGCAAATGCTCTACCAGGTGCTCTCAAATTTGTTAATACTGCATAAATACGACAGATGGACTACAACAATCAATGGACAGGGACCAATCTGATCTGAAAAAACCACAGTGGAACAAAAGGCAATAACCAGATTGAGTCAGAAAGCTCTTTATTTATTTAATTGTAATAATGGCATGGCACAGGATCAGAAATCACATTATAATGTTGGTCACTTCTCCACACCTGACATCCACTGGCTTTAATTACTCTGCCAGTAAGTTAGTGTAGTAGCTGAGGGGAGCTGAGGTTGCACTGTCCGCTGAACAGTATAGTGCATCACTTTACTGCAAAAAATGATATGTACAATCGATTAGTGCACATCCTTCTGTATATAGAAGTACCCATTTTCTTCTTCTCTGTCCTACTGCTGGAAGAGGTCACATGATCACACGGTGGTGAAGGTGAAGCGAGTGACATGTTTGTAGTCCTCACCAGGACGCAGAAGACAGTCAGGAAACGAAACCTGGACACACACACACACACACACACACACACACACACACACACAAATAACAGAGTTCCTCAGCCATAAATATGGTTGCCTGAAATACCGACAGGCTTGCAGTGTCACGCTAACACACTGTTATAGGTTGCAAAGAATAATAAATATGAATTTTGCATCAAAACATAAACTTGTACGTGGAGTAGGGGCGATGAAATGAATTATTGCATCCCAATGCGGACCTGGATGATTGGGCATCGCTGCAGAGACAGACCATAATCCATTATTGCATTCTGAATTTTCCAGTCGCTGCTTTTTTTTTTAAACGTCTATTTATTTTACATCTATCTATTTCAGAAAGCAAATATATTGCTTGCAAATTCGGAAAAAAATATTACAGAATTAGTTTTACTAAAACAATTACACACACAACAGGTCCTGTTCAGTAGATATATAGAGTACACAGCTGCTGACATACTTATCACCAATGGATACCTTCACACGACATCTTTGTAACATTAACATCATCATCATCATCATCATCATCATCATCATCATCATCACCTGGTTGACAGCATCAGGCCAATTCTGTGTCTCCAGACAGAAGGAGCTGTGCTTCCCGTACCTAGCCCCGCCCTTTCCTGTCATAGAGCCATCCAGGAAGTTGGCAGTGTAGAACTGGACTCCTGGTTGGCTGGTGGAAACCTCCAGGACCCGCCCACTGGCTGGATGACACACTCTGAGACAAAGAAACAAGTTTTCCTGCTAGATTTGATGCAAGACAAAAGGTATGTGTGTAGTTGTGTGTGTGTAGCGTGTGTTGTCCTCTGCAGCTAACCTGGCAGCATGTCTTTCTGTCCAGGTGTCCCTGGTGACGACAGACAGAAATTATGGTCAAACCCTGGACCTGGAACTTCCTTCAGCTGAGGGCCAATCAGAAGAGGTTTTCTGAGGTCAAAGGGCGTGCCATCCACTGGTCTGATCTCTCCTGCGGATAGAAGAGGTTATTGATTGGTGATTGGGTTTCACTGAACAAAGTTTAGGTGATGAGACACGCTCTGTTCTCACGTAAAGGGAGGAGGAACAATGTTGGGAGAAATCTCAGCAACACTGAGCATTATCATTGGAGTGAATCACTGCAGTTATTGCATATATGCATCATTATAGAAAGTTAGGGGTGAGTTACAGTGGCTTGGATAAGTTCACACCCCCAGGCTAAAGTTGATTAAAAGGAGGAATAAAAAAAACATCTTTTGGAAATTGATCTTAATGCCTTAATTAAAAAAAAAAAGAAGGAAAATCCAACCTTTGAAAAGGACACCAATTTTCTTTGTGAATGAATAATAAATAAATGTTCTGCCTTAAAATACAGGGGGGGAGGGGCATAAGTATACACCCCATGTTAAAATACAGGGGTATAAGTATACACCCCCTATGTTAAAATACAGGGGGCATAAGTATACACCCCCTATGTTAAAATACAGGGGCATAAGTATACACCCCCTATGTTAAAATACAGGGGTATAAGTATACACCCCTATGTTAAAATACAGGGGCATAAGTATATACCCCCTATGTTAAAATACAGGGGCATAAGTATACACCCCCCTATGTTAAAATACAGGGGCATAAGTATATACCCCCTATGTTAAAATACAGGGGCATAAGTATACCCCCCTATGTTAAAATACAGGGGCATAAGTATACACCCCTATGTTAAAATACAGGGGCATAAGTATACACCCCTATGTTAAAATACAGGGGGCATAAGTATACACCCCCTATGTTAAAATACAGGGGGCATAAGTATACACCCCCTATGTTAAAATACAGGGGCATAAGTATACACCCCTATGTTAAAATACAGGGGCATAAGTATACCCCCTATGTTAAAATACAGGGGGCATAAGTATACACCCCCCTATGTTAAAATACAAGGGCATAAGTATACACCCCTATGTTAAAATACACGGGCATAAGTATACACCCCCTATGTTAAAATACAGGGGGCATAAGTATACCCCCCCACGTTAAATTCCCATAGAGGCAGGCATGTTTTTATTATTAAAGGCCAGTTATTTCATGGATCAGGATACTATGCATCCAGATAAAGTTGGTGAAAATTGGTGTCCTTAAAAGGTTGGATTCTCCTAAATCTTTTTTGGAATTAAGGCATTAAAAACTTCTTAATCAACTTTAGCAGGGGTGTGTAAACTTGTAAGCCACTGTAGTCTCGTTTTGCCAGACCTTCCTCCCCAGCGTTGTAGAGGAAGGTCTGAGTAGACCACACAGCTTTCTGGGATGGGAGAAAAACGTGCTCTGGTTTATTAGTATTTCTTTAAACCAATCACAATCGCCGTGGGCGGGGCTATATGTCGTACGGAGCAACGGCAAAATAGACTCGGAAAGAACTTGTTTTGGTGGAACATGTGTACGTTCAGAAGTAGGTTTAGTCGTCAACAGAAAACTCAGATTGGACAGATAGTCTAGCTAGCTGTCTGGATTTACCCTGCAGAGACCTGAGGACCAGGTAACCATAGTCCTCAGATTGGACAGATAGTCTAGCTAGCTGTCTGGATTTACCCTGCAGAGATCTGAGGACCAGGTAACCATAGTCCTCAGATTGGACAGATAGTCTAGCTAGCTGTCTGGATTTACCCTGCAGAGATCTGAGGACCAGGTAACCATAGTCCTCAGATTGGACAGATAGTCTAGCTAGCTGTCTGGATTTACCCTACAGAGATCTGAGGACCAGGTAACCATAGTCCTCAGAAATCCACCAGAGCTTTGAACGCAAACACAAAGGAAGCCCAAGGCAACAGATATCCGGCCAAAATAAGTATTTTGGCCGGATATCCGGCGGAATTTACGTCAGCAACGGAGCAATCCTTGAAGTGGAACGCCGAGGATCTAGACTAGGGGTGAGTAACGGCAGCCAGTCTTACCTTAACTGCCTCACATCCCCTCGGTGGGCAGATTACATAATCTACTTTACCAAACAAGTTTTAAAACCACGTCAGCATTTTCAGATTTTGACTGTTTTGGAGAAGCTCCAATTTTGGGTGAACCCTCCCCACACACACCCCCCCCAAAAAAACAACATCACTGTCCTATCTCTCACCCTCAAACTATCATCCTGTTGGGCTTAACCGACAGAGGCACAGGAATTAGACAGGCCCAACTTTCCAAGACTTCAGTTCAGCCCTCTACTTTTAACTCTCAGAACTGATATGTTATTTTGAAGTCTTGATCTTATCCGGCCCTTGAGCTGGATTCCCATTCTAACACAGATTCTGGGATATAAATAAACAGCCATTACCTCCTCTGTCTTCGGGGAAACCAAAGCTAATTGCAGAGTAATGAGCAAGTTTATGTGACAGTGCATGAAGGAACACACTCCCACACAAGTGGAAGGCGTCACACTTCTGTAGAACAGTGGCAAAAACACCATAATTAACGTTTATACTGTACAAACCACACGGTAAACAGGGATTCAACATGAGCGTTAAACTAACAGTTATCCCAAACAACAGGCCCTGGCCTCTTAAAACACCCACAGAGACACAAAGACAAAGAGCTAGAAAAAGAGAAAAGAAGACCTTACTGATGAAGAGGAAACATAATATATATGACACACTTTTCTTTTTGCTCCCATTTTTCATGAGCTGAACTCAAAGATCTAAGACTTTTTCTACTATACTTCCTCACTTCATTTAAATGACCAACTTTCTCATTGTTGGGTTGGTTCTGTTGGGAGAGAACACGGGAATCGTCTACCTGTAGGAATCGATGAGTCATCCACAGGCAGGTAGGACTGAGCACTGATGGACACTGTATGGTCATAGATATCTGCTGCACCCTACACACACACACACACACACACACACACACACACACACACACACACACACACACACACAGTGAGTACAATAAATGAATGTAAGTTATATTGCTGTGTTGTAGCGCAGCTAAAAGCATGTGTTAGAAGATATCAATCTAAGGCTATGTTCTGACTACAGACACACACACACACACACAGAGACAGACACACACAGAGACATAGAGACACACACAGACACACACACACACACACACACACACACACACATTATTGTGTGACACTATAGACTGCACTTTATAGTGCTTTACTTAGTTTAAAATAATATATGATAGTATGATAAATAATAAATATATGGTGTATATATTATTTTTGTTAATGTGTTTTTGTTCAAAAGGTTTTTAAGTTTCATATCTTAAATGTGTATTTTTATACATTTTATTTATCAGACTTTTAATATATTTTGATGTTCTGTTGCGACAATAAAACAAATTATTATCATAATAGTTTAGTGAGAACTCATGAATAACTACAAATAACTAATGTTAGGGAAATCAGTTTATGTTTTGTTACGCGTTTCTGGATTCATTATTTTTTAAATATATTTCGGCCGATATATTGGCATATCGGATTTTTTCATTAGCCAAATTATTAATTATTTGTCTCGGTATCAGCCCTAAAAATCTTTTATCAGTCGGGCACTAACAACCATGACACCAGATCACAGGAGAGCTTACGGCTGGGGACTACACTTAACTGGGGAAGACCGGTTTCATCACCTCACCACAGGTCTGATTGAAGAGAGACGCCCCGAGGCACTAGCAACAATTTTATTCCTTTGTGATTGTTTGAATTAGTGTGGCTGTGTGTGATTTTGTGGTACTGAGTGAGAAAATCTTGATCTCAAAGAAAGAGATCTCTCTCACTCTCTTTCCTGCTTTAGTACTGCCTTTCTCTAGCTTGACCTCCATTCTACATTCAAAATGATCAGTATGAATGGAGAGTTCTTTTTTGGAATATCTTTTTTTGGGGCATTTTTGGCCTTTATTTTGACAGAACAGCTGAAAACAGGAGGGGGCAAAAGGCCGCATGTCGGAGTCAAACCTGGACCCACTGTGTCTCTATACACAATCGCCTGCTCTACCAACTGAGCTATCCGGGCGCCCCGAATGGAGGGTTGAAACTAGCACTTAACGATTTTGGGGGGGAAAATCTAATTTTGGGATTTTCCTGCCAGATATTGTGATTCGCGAATTTGTTTTAGCTACACATTGCACCTTCTATGACCATGTTAACTAAAGTAATACAAAATAAATGAAAGATCCACAGTGATATGTAACACTAGAGGCACAGGATAGGAACAAACCACATTAGCCAATCACCGACAAGATGGTTGGGGGAGGGGTGGGGGTCAGTTAGTCATGGAACTCATAGTGCACCTTTAATCGTGCTCTTCACAATTAGCCAATCGCTGAAGATTAATCCTTCCGCCCTAGCTGAAACAATTTCACTTATTAATGTTTCCCAGTGATCAGCTGATCGTGTGCTCTTACCTGTCCAGCCAGGTTGAAGTAAGAGTGGTTGGTGAGGTTGATGGGGGTTGCTTTAGTAGACCTGGCTCGGTATTCTGCAGTTAGTGTTTCCCCCTGAACACACAACTCAAATCTTACTCAACTGGCCTGTACAAACCATGGATTTACATGACAAAGTCAAGATGGCATTCTGCAATAAATAATTTGAGGGAAATAAGATTTCATGACTTCTACTTTAAAAACGCAATATCTTTTTCATCCAAGGTTGTTTTACCAAAAGGTGTGTTTTCCAGATGAAATCGGATCATTCATGAGCCAAACCGCGTCATCCCAGCCAATAACAGACGTTGGTTAATGAAAAGGCAAAATGTTGGAGCGTGATCAGCTACAGAGCGGCGTGCTTACCTGTAGGGTGTAGGAGACCGAGACCTGAACCTCCCCAGGATATCCCTGGTCTCCATCTGGACTGGTGAGACTCAGCTGTACACCACCTTCCACTGCTGTCGCATGCCAGATAGCCTAAAGAGTCAAATGAAACACTACACTTACAGGAAGCAACGTCTCATGGGAGTGATGACAGAAAAAAACACCTGTGTATATTCACTATTAACCGCGCTTTAAAAACGCTCCGCCATGCATTTAAAGGGAGTTCACTTTCTATTATCTGTATTTATATTTTTCCATTCCGAGTACTTATTTATACTATGGTTAGACTAGATATCATCTATTCTATGGTTACTTGCTTTTGCTATATTATTTAATTACATATTATTCTATTTAATTTCATGTCACTTATTCACTTAAATATCAATATTTTTTGTAGTACGGACCAAAGTATGGTGGTGAACTCGTAGCTGGAGAGGTGCCAGTTCACCTCCTGCCAAGGTGCTCTTGAGCAAGGCACCAAACCCTGAACTGCTCTGGCCACCTTTCCATGGGCAGCCCCCCCCACTCTGACATCTCTCCATTAGTGCATGTATAGATACTTAGCATGTGTGTGTAATTCAGGCCTGTGTGTAATGTGTAATAACAACAGGGTGTAAATTGTAATTTCCCCTTGTGGGGACTAATAAAGGATACATTCTTATTAATATTACATTCATTCTGTTTTTTTTTTTTTACTGTAAAAAAAATGCTGCTGTAATAAGGGAATTTCCCCATCTGATCTAATCTAATAACGCTGCGTTGGACGGGCAAAACTCTGCGACAGCTCAAACATGTCACTAATCTCTTCTTCAATCCCTTTGAATAAATATATTTTAAATGAATAAATGTTTTGTGTCATTTCTGTTTCAAAAGGCAGCAGTAAAAAACACATTCGAATCTAGAGTGTTCACGTAATTTCATACATTAGCAGTGAAATGAATTAATGTATAATAAAGTAAATATATCCTCACCGGATTTATTGGCCTCAAAAGTTCTGTATAGCCGGTTGCTAGCGTGCATTTTAGTTCATTTTAGTTAGTTAGTGTGTAAACTGGGACTGTATAGTGGGATAGTACCGCTTAGATAGCTCCTATTACTTTTAGTTCCTAATTTTCTTCCTCTACTGCAAGTCTCCCTAATAAAGTCAAACCAGCCTCCCCGGCAGCAGCTGCTGATGCTGTCCCCTTTCTCTCCATTTTAAACATCATTACCTTTAACGTGCACTAAATTCCCTCAGGCAGTGCAATGATCAAAGTGGCTGTTTTGGCCCCATGATTAACAGAATCCACAGGACTTCAGTCACACAGTCCTCATAATACACTATTCTAGGTGTAGAGTCTTTCTGTGTGTATGTGTGTGTGTGTTAGTTGATGAAGCAGCTAATTGAATTCACAGTAATTAGCCAATTCTGCGTACAGTTTAGCCCTCAGCCTGAATGAGCAGACTGTTGCTTTTAAAACCATTAAACCTGTGTGTTGCGGAATATGTCACTGTGGCACTTGTAAAATATATATTTACAATGGCAACAACTGGCAAATATTAACCTTTTGTATTGTACTTTGGCCAGACTGAAATAGAGCCAGACACAAAAGGATGTTTAAGGCCAATACGAATATTTAGTTATTTAAAAATCCGATATGCCGATATATATATATATTTTTAAATCCAGAAACGCGTTACAAAACATAAACAGATTTCCCTAACATTAGTTATTTATGAGTTCATGAGACTATGCAACGCCATCACTAACAGGAACGTTGTAGAGCGTCCTCTGGTGGACAGACTATGCAACGCCATCACTAACAGGGACGTTGTAGAGCGTCCTCTGGTGGACAGACTATGCAACGCCATCACTAACAGGGACGTTGTAGAGCGTCCTCTGGTGGACAGACTATGCAACGCCATCACTAACAGGGACGTTGTAGAGCGTCCTCTGGTGGACAGACTATGCAACGCCATCACTAACAGGGACGTTGTAGAGCGTCCTCTGGTGGACAGACTATGCAACGCCATCACTAACAGGGACGTTGTAGAGCGTCCTCTGGTGGACAGACTATGCAACACCATCACTAACAGGGACGTTGTAGAGCGTCCTCTGGTGGACAGACTATGCAACGCCATCACTAACAGGGACGTTGTAGAGCGTCCTCTGGTGGACAGACTATGCAACGCCATCACTAACAGGGACGTTGTAGAGCGTCCTCTGGTGGACAGACTATGCAACGCCAACACTAACAGGGACGTTGTAGAGCGTCCTCTGGTGGACAGACTGTGCAACGCCATCACTAACAGGGACGTTGTAGAGCGTCCTCTGGTGGACAGACTGTGCAACGCCATCACTAACAGGGACATTGTAGAGCGTCCTCTGGTGGACAGACTATGCAACGCCATCACTAACAGGGACGTTGTAGAGCGTCCTCTGGTGGACAGACTATGCAACGCCATCACTAACAGGGACGTTGTAGAGCGTCCTCTGGTGGACAGACTATGCAACGCCATCACTAACAGGGACGTTGTAGAGCGTCCTCTGGTGGACAGACTATGCAACACCATCACTAACAGGGACGTTGTAGAGCGTCCTCTGGTGGACAGACTATGCAACGCCATCACTAACAGGGACGTTGTAGAGCGTCCTCTGGTGGACAGACTATGCAACGCCATCACTAACAGGGACGTTGTAGAGCGTCCTCTGGTGGACAGACTATGCAACGCCAACACTCATAACATTGTTGATTTATTTTTTAAATATTCTTTTATTAGAATCATTTATACAAATGATTTTGATAAATATATATATATATATTTTTTTTTTTTAATTGGCTATTATAAATACCGATATCGGTCGGGCTCTAGACTGAAGTATTAACAACATCTATTGGATGATTGCCATGCGACTGGTATATGCATTCATGGTTCCCACATGATAAATCAATTTAGTGATTATATTCCTCTTGTGCCATGCACCATGTATGACATTTGAGGTTTTGAGTGAAAAGTCTTGACAACTGTTGGATGGACTGCTCAAAGCACCGCTATGCCTACATACAGCCTCACAGAGATTGGTTTTCAGTCAGCTATGCTATAGGTTCCCAAAGTTCTTTTATGAAGGACCTGTAAACTGACACAAATTAGACCACGGTTTAACGGCAGAAAAAAGGGTCTGTGTGCCAGGCGCATGGGTCAAAAGGGTTGTACTTATTGTCTTCATTAATCTGGTGTGTTCTGGGCGTAACATGCAACCAACCAATAATTTCCATGTGTGTGTGCTGCTGTGTGTCCCTGTGTGTGTAACAAGCATAGTGTTGCGCTGTGCGCTGTGCATAAGCCTAGGTGCATTTTACTAATGATAGGGTTCTTTGTTTCTGAAGCAATTAATATTACTCATATTACTACTCTTATTACATACCCTACAACACTGTGTGGGAAAACCGATGTGCAACAAGTCCAAAGAAATGTTCTACAGAAATCCGTATAAGCTGTCCACAAACTCTCTTAAGGTGATGAAACACAACCACATATTCCCTTAGTCTTACCTTATTGAAGCCCCGCAGCCCTCCGTGCAGTGCATTGGGTCCATTATTGATATCTAGTTGGTACTCTTTTCCCTCCAAGACAAAGCGTCCCCTTGCAATCCTGTTGGCCACGCGGCCCACAATAGCTCCCAGATACCGCTTATCCGACACATAACCTGACAACACAACACAACACAGGTTAGTCCTCTTCACTACCTTCACCTCACTCAAGCCACGTTTCGACACGAGGAATTTGAGTCTTTTAAGTCTCTGGAACTATTTTGAAGGACCTAGAAGGCCCATTTTTCTCTGCCCGTTGCCCCTATTATGCTTTTTAACTTTCCCATCTTTTAGTACATTATATAGCCCGCCCAGTGGCTTGTTTGAATTTGGTTGACCAATCACAAAAGAGTGGGCCAGTTGGCCAATCAGAGCAGACTGGGCTTTTCTGGAAGGCGGTTCTAGAGCTCACACACAGCGTTTCGATGGAGCATCTTGACTGTGAAACTGGTACAAGTCCGCAGCTGTCCACAGAAAAAGTGTTGCTCCTGCATGACAGCAGAAACAAACTCCACTACCAGAAAAATAGAACTAACAACTAATAAAGCAATATTTTATTTCTGTGACTTGAACGTAATCATCAGAGCAAATTAAACCTGGGGCTGAATAAAAACTGGTAGGTACCTCCTCCCAAAAAGACGCCTAAATCTATCGGTAGCTGCAACCTTTAGTTTATGTACGTCAGCCCTCAAACCTGTACTGAGTTTGGTGAAATTGCTTTTAATTTTTTTGCTCCATCAAAGTCACTTTAAACTAGATTATTTGATTAGCATGGGTGGTTTTAAAAACTGGATTAAGTCTCCTGTTGTCTTCGGGTCAAATTTGACCCCTTTTCAAAAAGTTTCTATATCACAAATTTGGGTTTCTTTCAAACAAATTGTCCAAAAAAGTAATTTGGATGGTTCCCAACAACGCTCGTCACAAATGAAATAAATAATCAGGTCACTACTTTCATTGAATTTGGGTGTTCAAAAACAATTGATAAAAGAACTTGTGTGTGACAATTGTAAAAAAAAAAAAAAGTCAAAAAAGACAAATGTCAAAAGTGACTAAAACGTGAACAAATGTAAATAAAAAAGAGTGACAAAATGAAGAAAAAAAAGCAGAACAAAGTGACAAATGTCACAAAAAAAAGCTTTAAAAATTTGGCAAAAACCTACATAAATTTCAACATTTGAAAGGCTCAGAAAAAGTCAAAACGTGGAAAAAGTGACAAAAACATTGAGGGAAAGACACAATAGTGTCGACAAACACAACCAAATCGTAGATAAAAAGGTTTTTCATTTGAAATTTTGACTCAGAAAAACAAAAATTTGCAGGTCGGTGGGAAGACAACACGTGGTTAAGGATGTTCTGACCATTGAATGCACATGTCCTGTTACTGAACACTGTTAAACTCATATTAGAATGCCTGACCAGAGAGTGCAAAACAAAAAGCATATTTAAATTATCATCACATTCTGAAATCCAAACATTTCCTTCACTTTAAGTATTTTTTTTATGCAGCCTGTGTGGAGGAAAACAATGATTTCCCTTCCTACCTTCCAGGTGATCGTAGCCCAGGACTACGTCTTCCATCTGGCCGCCCTTCCCTCTGTAACACACAGATCTAATGATGCCGCCCAGGGTGAGAACCTCCACCCGCACCTGGGAGGACTGGAGGACCCACAGGTCCACAGGGCCCAGGCCGACCGCCTCTCCCCACTGCTGATGGCTCACCTGAGTCATCTCGGACCTGACAACAACCACAACAGGGCATCACCCTGACATCACGTCGTTTTTCTCACATACCATCCTTCAGCTCAAGTTACAGCTGCATTAGCCAACTGGGTTATTAGACAACTTGTAACTAAATTGTATACCATTGTTAAGCTACAGTGTTCTTTATTGACTCTGTGGCTGTAATATAGTACATTTACAGGCACATACATTAAGATATACTGAATCATCCTAACAGGAATAGTCAGCATGCTCCACACACACACACACACACACACACACACACACACACACACACACACACACACACACACACACACACACACACACACACACACACACACTCTCTAAAATTATGCTAGCTAAACAGTTTGTGTCAGTGTGACAACTAACATTTCTCTGCAATTAGTGAATGTACAAAAACAATATCGATGGCTAGCTAGCTAGCTGCAACAGCTAGCGCTCACCTCAGTCTCCCGCCTCAGGAACATAGACTGTTAATGTGTCCGGTCAACGTTCAGGACAAAGTTCACTTTATCGAGTCATGACCAGGGCAAACCGTGTTTACATCATAGATAGTTAAAGAAGTGGACCAACAGGTCCCGTTGCTCTGGACGGAGACCAGTGAAGTCCATTAGAAGCTGTGTTCCGGTGATGGCTGAGCGTTACTGCGCAGCCTCCAACTGAGCTGGAAGACATAGATGTGACGTAATCAACCTGGCTGAAAGCTGTAAGTCTTCTGGTAGCTGTGCAAGAGAAATCTCAATCATTCCCAATCAGCAGAGACGGAGAACATAGGTATATGTTAGGAGATAACATAGACACAGGCTAATTACTGCTAACTAACATGCTAGTTAACATTAACATAGGCAAGGGCTAATTACTGCTAACTAACATGCTAGTTAACATTAACATAGGCACGGGCTAATTACTGCTAACTAACATGCTAGTTAACATTAACATAGGCACGGGCTAATTACTGCTAACTAACATGCTAGTTAACATTAACATAGGCACAGGCTAATTACTGCTAACTGACATGCTAGTTAACATTAGTAATTAAACCTAAACAGCTAATGTGAGTCCAAACTGTCTGCGAGCTTACCCTGTACTATACGGTGATTCCTCTATAGTGCAACAGTAAATCGCGTGGTTATGACACAATATTTAGCCTATTTTTTTACAAAGACGTCAGCTACGGAGCCATAACGTGAGATACAAGGTAATGGAGCCTTTTATACATTTCTGTGTTTCTTTAGAAATAATCAATGGACGAATAAATTCTATAAACGCTTCAGATGTAAAGTTATTTGCTGTCAAAGTGGCGCCAAAATGAATGGAAGTCAATGGTATGCTAACGGCAGGTGATGGCTTGTTAGCCTTAGAAGCTCCCCGTAGGAGGTATGCTTTCCGGATGCTCGCTTACCCCCTTGCTGTTTACTCAGGAACAAAGTTACAAAATTAAATAAACAAAAGAAAAGGCAATATTATCAATCTAAAATTGAGGAAATAAAAAGTGATAATATAATAGACAGTTTACATCCGGCTCCATTCTTCTTCTTTGTGCTTATTGGCGGATCGCAAAACAACGTAAGTGGCTTACCGCCACCTACTGTATTGTTAGTGTAGATACATCAAGTTCAGGAAACTAGAGGCTGCTTTCATGAGTTGTTTGCAGATTGAAAAATTGCTTAATGTGCATACATGGCCAACATATATATATATATATATATATATATATATATATATATAAAATCCCCCTCTCACCCCTTGTGGGGTGGTATGTGTCATCCTCCAGCTCGGGTCCTCTACCAGAGGCCTGGGAGTTTGAGGGTTCAGTATCTTAGCTGTTCCTAGGACTGCACTCTTCTGGACAGAGACCTCTGATGTTTTACCTGGAATCTGCTGGAGCCACTCTCCCAGTTTGGGGGTCACAGCCCCGCCCCCAGTGCTCCGATTACCACCGGCACCACTGTTGCTCTTACTTTCCACATCTTTTCTAGCTCCTCTTTCAGCCCTTGGTATTTCCCAAGCTTCTCGTGTTCCTTCTTCTTGATGTTGCTGTCGCTTGGGATCGCCACATCTATCACTACTGCCTTCTTCTGCTGTTTGTCAATCAAGATATCAGATATCAGATCTTGGATCTGATATATATATATATATACACACACACACTCTGACACTAGTCCGTTGGCGGCCAGCAAGAGAGAGAGCGAGTTGGAAGTTGAAGTGCCGCAAGTGTGCTTGAGAATGCATGCATGCATGCACATTTGGTTTGTTATAGTAGCCTCTAGCCACAGCCGTTAGTTAACGAGTTTTCTCCAGGATGAAAACAGCCAGCAGGCAAGCTAGTGACATTTCGTGTTAAATGCACAAGTGGCCCCAGCCATAATTACTCGTTTTCTTAGGACACACTAGAGTTATCCTGTGATAGCCTTCTAGCGTCACCGTTTCATTCTCTGATAAACAAGCGATGACAGCAGCAGTTCTCTGTAGGTTAACAGAAGTGTCCTCTGAGAGCCCCTGCCCCTCAAAAGGTCTCTGCACGGCCCTGGTGTGGTAGAGCGAGTGAGAGAGGGACGGTGACTCTAGAGGCGTAGTGGGAGAAACAAAGTGTCTCCCCTGGGCTTTCTGACCATGGTGAGAAATCTGCTTCACCCTTTGAATTTAAATATCTACTGTATGCAGTTGAAGGTAGTGACTTCATCCCTGATGTGGTTGTCTTTATTTTAAGGCAGAAATATCAATCATGATCAGATTATTACTCATCTATGAATCACTCTGTTATGTATGCCAATATATTGATGAAGAATTGAAGAATCTAAAAGAATATAGATAAAAAGACACCACTTTGGGGAAGACATTGCATAACTTTATTCTGCTCTCTTTAGAACAAGGCCCAGAAAATGTCAAACATGCCCTCCCTGAAAAATATGCAGATTTAATCACAAATGTCAAGTAATATCTAGTTATGTATACAGAATATACGTATGTCAATACAGATAATACATCAAACATTACAGCAAAATTGTCGCCTCATGTTCATTGCCAGATTGTGTACTTTATGTAGTATAGGAGACACACACATGCTCACCCTTTCCTATGGTTACCCAACTAGAAATGCACACTGAATTGCTTAGAGCACTGTTAAACACTTTGTATTAGAATCATAGTGTACTGTACAAATGTTTAATGGCTGCTGATCAAATACGTCGTGCATGTGGCTTCTTCACGCTGTGCTTCTAGGATTCCTTTTTTCGTCTGTTATGTTTGCTGTATAACATTAAACAGGAAGCTATCTTTAGCCACGGATATTGCTGTTACGCTGTAGCCACGTGTGCAGACAATTTGTCGAATGGTCAATTGGGTCTGTAACAAAAATAATTAAAGCAAGTTGAGGTAAAAGTTTGTAAAAAAACGCTTTTGATCATCCACCTTCATCATTTGATAGTGTACCCTTTAACCCTCCTGTGGTCCTCGGGTCAAATTTGACCCATTTTCAAGGGTCAAATGTTCTACATCAGAAATTTTCTTTCAATTATACTGTCCAAAAAACATGACGTGGATGGTTCCATATACAACCATTACTCTTTACAAGTAAAATACATGATCATGGATTGAATATTGAATCTTTTATTCAATTTTATAGCATTTGGGAAAAAAGAAAAACGTCACAACAAAAAGTGCTGAAAAATTGACAAAAAACAAATCGACAATAACACCGGAAATTTGGGACAAAAAAAATAAAAAAAAGTAACGAAATCTTTTGAAAAAACGTCACCAAAAATAGTAATTTTAATTTGAAATTTGGACCCGGAAATAAAATAGAAGTTGCATGGTTGATAGTGAGACAACACAAGGGTTAACCGGTGGTGGAAGCACAGTTGCAATGATGTCTAGGCACCTGTGAGTTATATCATGTCATGATGTGGTTATTATGGAGAGCCCCCACCCAAACAGCCTAATAAACTGTATTCCCATGTGTGCAGCTCCTCTATTACACCATTATTGTGTGTGGAGCACATGTGCTGTGATTAAAAATGGAAGTTAAGTTAAAACAAGGCTGAGAGCAGCGTGTGATTGTCCTTTGTGGTTAACAGTTCAGGTATGTTGGACCTCTGAGCACACACAGCATCAGTGGGTCAGAACTATGTTCTGAAACCAACCCTGTTGCTATGGCGTCACTGCCCGATGTGAGGCGAGGGCAGATTTGAATCGCGCATGCTCAGATGTACACGGTTTACGGCGTAACGCGTCATACCCGATGAGAGTTGAGTCAGACCGGCTCTGGTTGATTTAAACGGTTTACGACATACAGTAACTGTCATACTGAAATTTGTGAAATCCATGCAATAATAAACTATTCTCATTACAAACAATAACAGAAGATGGGAATCATTTCAAAGACTGTTTGGTTGCTAACGTTAGCTCAAAACACTATTCCAGTGACAGTCTTTGTTGTGTTTGATTCTATCTTAAATAGGTCTATTTTTACTGTGTTGACATTACAGAAGTCTCTCGTTAGCATCTTGTAGGCTAACTCAAATCTGCACTCTCCTCACATTGGGCAGTGACAATACTCTTTGATAAGATGTGCTAAAGTAACTATACAAACATCATCGCACTAAGACTAAAAACACACACAAAAAAAAATCATACTTCAGAATCTAACTTATGCAACCGTGACATAGCAGCTTGTTGGTCTTTTCACCTGGTGATCACGGCAGATCAGGATAGGGTATAAAATTAGCAAATAAGTAGAACTGAACTACTAAACTACGCTTTGCAAATTGTTTTTTTTCCAATAAATCAGCTCCCACAGACTCCTCCACTCTTCCCAATAATCCTGCATACACAGCCCAGCAGCCAGGTTTTTCTAGTATATTGTGAACAGGACTTGAGGCTAGACAGAGCATGAGATTATGCAGTAGGCATCTCAAATGATGATCTTTGACCACTAACTAAGTCCGTGTTATGCCTAAAGGCCATGCAGGTTCACTGCTTGTTAATGCGGCTCCATTCATAGCTCCATTCAACTCCATTATTCAGGATAATAGCGGTGATTTACAGAGTGGAAAGTGTTGAGTTGGTTATGTAATAAAGGTTTTTGTGATGGAGGAAGTCTTTGGTCTTCTCGACCAGGTTTCAGCCTGTAAAAACTACCACAGTCTTAAAGTCAATTTCATACCGTTGATTTGCAGACAGTGACAGCGTGGCCATTCATTCACTTTGATATCGCCAATCTTAGACAGTGACTTGATTTGTCATTGAAAATTAAACTCCATTTAAATATTTATTTCAACTCAAACTATGTTTCTGCAGACTTTTTAAAGACCCGTTTTCCTATATCAATATTAATTTTAACTACCAAATTGTAACTACCCAAAATAACATGATTGATTCCACACAACGCTCTTTGCCAAGTACAAATCTCTACTTTCATTCATTTTGGGGCGTCTTATTCAATTTTATAGCATTTGAAAAACAAATTGAGTAAAAGTTGACATATTCCAGTCTGTGATTATCCATCAACATCCATTCCTTTAATTTTAGTCTCAATAATTCCTAATTTCTGCTTTTCTAACTCAAACATTGGGTATAATTTCCTATAAATGAGGTTTATTGACCATAAATTCCAAAAATAACTGTAAAACTAATTAAGTTAGTGTTACGTAGTCTGGAAAACATTGAAAAAAGTGACAAGCATTGAAAAAAGCGTCAAAAGTGATGCAAAAAGGGACAAAAACATGAGAAAAATCAAAAACATCGATTAAAAGCTTCAACAAAAGTGTTCATTTTTAATTTTGACGGGATTATGACGGCTGAATCATCGCCATGACAATGCCATCCACTGTTGAGATACATTTCCTGTCACTTTTTGCCACATACATCACCTTTTAGAAAAAGACAAACATGAACTGATGATCTATAATGTTTGCTTATTATTGGAAATGTTAGCCGTTCAGTTATGTTAAACATTATTTTAGTGGCTATTATAAAGTTGTAACTAATGCTTATAATAATTAGTAAAGGATCGATAATGAAGCGTCAAGTAACATCAATTTGACCCCATGGAGTATTTTTGGATATCTATAAAAGATTATTTGTGCATGTATAATAATAATAAGCTAAATAATGTTTGTACATGCTTTACAAATTATTTATTAACCATTACCAAGGTTATATAATCATCAGTTGCAACTTCATAATAGCAATCCAAATAATGAATCCAAACAATCCAAATTATTTCTTTTACATTTTCTAACAAATAATTTGGTCATCATTCACAAATTATATAATATATAAAAAGTTACGATGTGTGCAAGAGCTCGACCCCTAAGGCAAAACCGGAATTTTGAGCAAATCAAACACTTAATTTTCTGCATTCTGGTGAATTTGCAACAGTTTGTGCCTTTTCTGCATTAAGTTATGGTGCAAATGTCTTTATTTTAATAAAGGAAATTATAATTTTTGGGGGGATGCACTGGCCAGTTTTGATTATTGGGGGTTACAACCCCCAACTGTAAATTACACCTATGGTCTTGCTTGAACTAATTAGTAATTATTGCCACAACAGGTGACATTTTAGAATCCATTTCAATTTTAGCAGTAATCTGTGCAGTAAGATCATTTGAATTCAAGCATGTTGACGAGCTGGATGAATCCATACAGCACATGCGAGCCTGGTGGGCTGCTTTAGCTGGTGTCACCCAGAGTGGCCAGGATGGAGCTGGCCTGCGAGGCAACTTTACTGTTGCTGTGATCTGTCAGTTTACTGAGGCTTTCCTTCATGTTCACAGACGTTAACTCCACCTTCATCACATCTAGAGCAGACAAGAATGGAAGGAAGAAGACAGAGACGTGTGAGATGGATTGCAGCTAGTAGGAGGCCAACAAATGCAGATAAGATGTTTCTGAATATCTGTGTTGTGTGCATGTGTGGATTGTGTGTCCTATACAATGTATAACTATCCCGTCTGTCTTTTATATCGGGGAACATAAGATGATGAGATGCCTTTCCTTGGAAGCACAAGAAAAGAAAGAGTACACATTCAGTCAGGACTGGGGATACACATTTTTAGCACAACCAACAGGTTATAGAAAGAACCCTTAAAGCGCCCATATTATGCCCATTTTCAGGTTCATAATTGTATTTTGAGGTTGTACCAGAATAAGTTTCCATGGTTTAATTTTCAGAAAACATACTTTTGTTGCACTGCACATTGCTGGAGCTCCTCTTTTCACCCTGTGTGTTGAGCTCTCTGTTTTAGCTACAGAGTGAGGCATCGCACTTCTGTTCCATCTTAGTTGGGAGTCGCACGTGTGCAATAATTAATTACTGCTAGCTTGTTAGTTGTGCTTGCTAAATAAAGTTCTCTGTGCTCGAAACATAAAATTACTCGCTCAGGGATGATATATATATAATGCCATAGACTTCCAGTCCGAGATTTCTGCATTGCCTCATTTTTTAAGGTCTCCCTTTCCTGCTGTGTGACCACTGATATTCCTTCTTCTTCAAGAGCTTGACGCGTACCTGCTAGAACGCTTCAGATTGTACAGGTGTTGCTGAAAACCACGCAAAGACATCTTGAAATGTAACACAATTACTGTGAATGTGTGTTGTAAAATCAAACACATACTGGAGTTAGCCAGGCTGCAGATGAGACCTAAAGCACTGAACTTGACTTCGACTGCCCCTGCAGGGTCCTCCAACATCTTCTTCAGCATGGGCAAGAGCTCCGCCTCCCCAAACGGATCCTTCATAGACTCTGTAGACACACACACACACACACCCACCCCCACACTTTAACATGAAGGGAACTATTTACAGGGCCATAAACCACGATAAATACAGTTAAATACACCCGTTTCCTGATGATACTAACTGTGGGCAACTTACCCTTGAAAGAAGAAAAACGATGCCATAAAATACTGTACATATACAAAAGCATGGGCCAGTTGTATACAGCAGGTCTTCCTAATAATAAGCATATCCCTCCTTTGTCATGCTTATAAGTAAGCATCTTCGACCATATATGGCAGCTGCCTATGATAGCAGACAGGGCACAGTACTTTGCTAGCTGTTTAGCTCTCTTCTTGGGCATCCCAAGCTGATGAAGCCTTCTTACAACCAGCCTGTGTGTGTGTCCTAAGCTGCCAAATATGAAAAGAAATAAGACACACACACATAAACCCAACTAGTGAGTAGTTTGGTATGCCCTGTGTCTTGCGTGGTGTAGCACATTAATTGCATCTGGCTGCATATGTAGGTCCTTTCTCACTGTTGTTCATTCTTATGTATTGTTTGTTTTTAGCATAATTGTGAAAAAAAGGAGGTCAATCTAATCTCATGTTATCTTTGTATCGGGTGGTTCTTTGCTTCATGTTATGGAAGGTTGGTGAATGGCGTAACTAATAACAAACCTAGTGTCTAAACAAAGAAATGAGATGATGATCAAATCGTGATAAAGAAACATATGATAAATGAACAATTATTGAACGAGCTGATAGTGAGACCACCAACACATTTAAGTTATTGATAAACCGCGTTGAACATCATGTACCTTTAGACATATACGTATGTTTGTTGTGGTTGGAATTATTTTATTATGTGTATTAAAAAATGAATTGCATCTTTCGTGCTAAAAATTACATAAAGTCTACATCGCATGGGAATGCAAAACATTGCAAGTGAATAAAATGTGGCCCATTGGAGGCTTGTGAGCACATTAACAGTTAAAGCTGTGGTCCTCTGACATGAGGGGCCTGTATTTTCCAAGCATCTCGGAATGCTAAGGGAATCCTAATTGGCCAACAATTTTGGTCCTACTTCTAGGCTTATGAATAATTATAATATAATTCAGTTCTCTTCTTCAGGATTGGGAAAAGCTGCCTTAACCTGTTCCAGGTTCCAGGCAGGTCAGATATGAAAGGATAGACATGGACATAGTTCTCAACCTCGTTGAGAACTCACATGTAGGCTACATTTACATTGCTACATTTGGGTTTTTATGCAGAGTTTTGAGCCAAAAGCACTCTCCGTGCACACACACAAGTGTTTTAGGCTCCAGTAAAAGAACTAATCTCCGTTTCAACTAACGAGGCAAAACCTCATATCGCATCAACATTTTTGTGTACTGGGCATAAACAGGAGGCAGCATGTACAGTATATGCCGCACGTTGCCGGTTGTTGCCATAGGTACGTTAGTAGCTTAGTCTCAGTGAACGAGACGTGATGACCCAATCAGGAGGAGAAGCGTTGGCGTCAGGGTTGGTGTTGCCAAAGGTCTCCGTTTGCTGCTGTTGAGACTGAAACATGACCCCGCAGATTCATAACCAAAACGGGTCAGAAGTGTTTCCTAATGTCTCTGGTTTAGGGGCTTGGAAACGCCAGAGCAGGGGGAATGAGAGGGGGAAACGCCAGAGCAGGGGAATGAGAGGAAACGCCAGAGCAGGGGAATGAGAGGGGAAACGCCAGAGCAGGGGACAGAATGAGAGCAGGGGAATGACGCCAGAGCAGGGGGAATGACAGCGCCAGAGCAGGGGGAATGAGAGGAAACGCCAGAGCAGGGGGAATGACAGGGGAGCCAGAGCAGGAAACGCCAGAGCAGGGGGAATGAGAGGGGGGAAACGCCAGAGCAGGGGGAATGAGAGGGGGAAACGCCAGAGCAGGGGGAATGAGAGGGGGAAATGCCAGAGCAGGGGGAATGACAGGGGGAAACGTAGCAAAAGATATTTGTTTTTATACTTAAACGTAGCGATGTAAATTAGCTATAAGTTCCAGTCAGACATACTTATAACATGTAGGCCCAGAACCTTTAACTTTACATAGTCTCTAAAATTGCGTTACCAATGTCAATGGCAGATGCTATCGCCAGGGCAACCAGGGCCTCGTTCTGCATAATGACATGTTCACTTGTTGCCATGGAGATAAGGTGCCGAATCCCATCAGCTTTGGCTACAGCATGGACCACTTCCTGTCAGAGAGAGGAAATCAGCCCATTACAGATGTTCAGCTAATGTGTGTGTGTGTGTGCGTGTGCGTGTGCGCATATGATGTACTGTTGGTACGTTAAACACCACACAAACAGGGTGTGATTAGCATTTAGCAAGAACAAATGAAAAGAAAATGGAAGTCAGATCAGAATGAATGGGCTCACAGGGCTGCGGCTGTGTCTGATGAGGGCAGCCAAAAGGCGACTGGCTTCTCCTCGGACCCCTGCATGGTCTTTGGCTTCACACCACTCCATGATCCGAGCCAGCAGCACAGCATCCCTCCCCAGCACCAAAGCTGCCTCCTCTGACACACAAAGCACAGCAGAGAAAAGGTAAAATACATTTAACGAACCAAAAGCTATTAGGAAATATCGTTGCTACAGAGTGTTACAGGAAAAAAGTAATACCTATTCTTATCACTAGAATAGAAATACCCATCACAGAACCTGTGATGGGTATTTCTCACTATTTTTATATTTCAGACCAAATGATTAATAAAAAAAGTGTCCCTTGTCCCTTGGGACACCAAGGGACAAGGGACACTTTTTTTTATTATTCCCAATTCCCAATTTTATCAATTGGGAATTGATAAAATAATAATTAGGTTATTACTTCTAAGTAAAGCTCTCAACCCACAATGAATCTAGATCCCAGGGGACTGTTCAAAGTGGGCCACACTGGACAGCCCTCTCTGGAGCCACCCAGAAGTCCTCTTATGCAAGGTAGTGTTACAGGTACTTGGTGAATGGTGGACCCAAAATGCAGAGGCGGAAACTGAAGGTAGTTTGATGATTTAACCCTCATGTTGTCCTCGGGTCAAATTGACCCGTTTCCTATATCAATGTTCTTTTTAACTACCCAAAATAACATGATTGATTCCACACAACGCTCTTTGACAAGTACAAATCTCTACTTTCATTAATTTTGGAGTATCTTATTCAATTTTATAGCATTTGAAATTAAGTAAAAGTTGACATATTCCAGTCTGTGATTATCCATCAACATCCATTCCTTTAATTTTAGCCTAAATATTTCCTAATTTCTGCTTTTCTAACTCAAACATTAGGTATAATTTCCTTTAAATTAAGTTTATTGACCATAAATTCCAAAATTAACCATAAAACTAAAGTGAATAAGTTAGTGTTATTTAGTGTTGAAAACATAAAAAAGTGACAAACATAAGCGTGAAGTGTTGAAAAAAGGGACAGAAACATAAGGAAAAGTTAAAAACATCGCTAAAAAGCGTCAACAAAAGTGTTGATTTTCAATTTTGACGGGAAGACAACACAAGGGTTAATAAACCCAGAAATGCACAAAAACAAAAGGAGTCCTGGAAACAAGCAGGAAGAACTGGAACTGAAAAATAAAGTCCAAGTAAAAACAGAAAGCAAAAGAAGACTAACAAACAGCTATCCACACAGGAGACAAACACACACAGCAACACAACAATGATCTGACAATGGGACACAAGGACTAAATCCAGAGGGTAACAAGAGGCAGGTGACACAAGGTCTGGGACACAGGTGGAAGACATCAGGTAATCACCAGGGCGGGAAAACTAAGGCAGGAAGTAAAACTAGACAAGACGGCACAGAAAACAAGACCATCACAATAAAAGAGGAAACAGAACACATACAAGACAAGACCAAAAATAACACAATCACAAGACATGACAGAAAACTAGGCCAAGACATTAAGACAGGAAAACAGACTACCACAATAAGACAAGACAGGAAAACAGACTACCACAATAAGACAAGACAGGAAAACAGACTACCACAATAAGACAAGACAGGAAAACAGACTACCACAATAAGACAAGACAGGAAAACAGACTACCACAATAAGACAAGACAGGAAAACAGACTATCACAATAAGACAAGACAAACACCCAAACCATAACAGGTAGGAATAATGACTTATACAAATATGACATAAAGCAAAAAGTTATAGCAGAGGGAATAAAGGAAACTTCTTCAACCCCTGACAGCTCTGATGCTGTGCTCCTTTCTCTTCTCTTTTTTTTTTACTTTTTCTTTCCTTTAAATTCCTCTCTATTTATTTTCAGACTACTTATCACTAAGTCTGTCTCTTTTGTTGTTTTGCCTGACCTGGCTCTCTGTGCCTGTCTCCTGTTCTTCTGGTTGGATATTCTGAAAAAGGCCTTTTTCTGAATATAGCATTTTACAATTAAGGCGTGTGGGATATTCCAGTATCGTTCGGGTTTTAGAAGCATTCTTTGGCCATATATACATCACATTCAGAATATGCGTCTCAATCTTGGTTTTTACGGCTTGTTATTAGCTCTATGCGTTGCTATGGTTACTGGACACAAACCAACCAGTCAACAGTTTGCAAGGCTGCAAACGAGACAAGCAGACCTTTTCAAGAAGCAGTTTGAAGGATTGAAAGAGGGACGCTGTGTTCACATGGTCCAACAAGTCCTCCACCGGTGGAAAATTTGATTAAAATCGTGTTTTGCACGGCTACATGTAAACGGGAATATTAGTTTAATATTCACTTTCATTAGCCATGGAAATAGGTAATTCGGAATATTGTCTTTTTTAGAATAAGAGCAAAAACCGGTATATTATGTGCATGGAAATGTAGTCTACGAGTACATCCCAGGTCGTTATGTAGCATCCACGTTTCCTTCTTCGCGTCTGAGTCCGTCCCACCAAGGAAGCATGAGAGGAAAAGTGTCACGTGACTGTGTCAGCTGTGTGGGTGGAGTTAGCACCGGCTTTCAGCTGCACGGCTTCTGGGAAGGCTGCTCTTGTGTGTCCTCGTTCATAGCTCCTCAGAGATCCCCCCCCCCCTTGCTCCTCGGGCAGGAATAAGAGCTTTGAGACGGCCTTCACAAAGGGGGGCCAGAAAAACTTCCGGTTCAAGCGAGGAGAGTGGAGCTATCAAACAAGAAACTTGGGATTCAGCATACATATACCGTTGATTGTTCTGCTCTCTATTTGTAGAGACAATATAGTCTGCAAGTTCTCTCCACGTCAGAGACGCTCCATTTGTGGTTTGGTGCGTGCCACAGACGTGCCCGGTAGAAAATGGGAGTAACCATGTCACTACTTCATGTCTCCCACACACAAACCAAGACCCAGTAATGCTTTTTGTTGTGTGAATGTTTGAATGTTGTGTTGTGTTAACCTCTTTTTTTGTCTTTTGTGGAAATCTGCCCGAGATACCTAAAGAGGCTGGAGCTTGGGTTCATCCTCTGGGAGGACTGTAGTGATTCAGTGATCCTGATTGCACACAACAGGGATCAGGCTATCGACAGCTTTGCTCACCTTGTCCGTCCACCATCATGCGTAGCGTACCCAGCAGTTTGAACTGAACTGGCGGCATGTCCGAGCGCAGCAGGGTCTTTATCCTCTCCGTCACCCCGTCCTCCAGCATCTGCACTTTGTTGGTGCCTGATAGACACAGAGCCTTCATGTCATTTTAAATCCAATTAAATGGTAGACTTAAAGACATGTATGTTTACAGATTTTCTTTTCCTTATTGACCCATGTCATGTATTAAAAAAAAAAAAAATTTTAAGATTATTTTTTGGATAGGACAGTTTAATTTGATAGGACAGCTAGGTAAGAAAGGGGAGAGAGAGGGGGAAGACATGCAGGATTTTGTCACAGGTCGGATTTGAGCCCTGGACCTCTGCATCGAGGCATAAACCTTTAAGTGTATGTGCACCTATATATATTTGTAGCGGCCATTATAAATGCTGATACCGATAGATCAGGAAATGCCTAATATCTGTCAATAATATCAGCCCGTTGATATATCAGTCGGGCTCTAAGTAGGTAAGACTTATAAAACTTACTTTCTGTCATATTTGCTGAAACTGACCCCATATTCGGGTAGTACTACATGAAGCAGGTAATTAAAGAAAAAATCCAGCTCCTCTGGTACCACCTACAGCCTGTAGTGCGATGTACAAAGATCCACCGCTCCCTGTTCAGATGCACCAATCAGGGCCGGGGGGTGTCTAACTGCGTGTCAGTCACTGCTCAGGCACACACGTTCATTCTCCCTCGTGGGGGGAGGGGCTTAGGAGACCGTTTGGGCTTTAGCAGAAAGGGGGGGAAGGACTGAGAAGTTGGCTATGTTCAAATTCTTTGGCTAAGCCTTGGATCTTCCCACTCCTACCTACAGCACCTTTAAAGAACTGCCATAAAACACAGTTTAAGTCCCAGCGACAGTAAAAATGTATTTCACACTTGTATTGTTATTGAACTTTGCAATTAATTCGCGGTTCACATGCATTATGTTAACTATGGTCCGTTACACCACTACTATGTCTAATGTTTTGCTTTGATCAGTACCAGGAATGGCCAGGTTTCTGAGCGCGCTCAGTCCAGCATGTTGAACAGACACGTCTCCTTCCTCGACATGCTGCTCCAACAAGGTCAGGATGTGAGGAACCACACCGAGGTCCAGCATCTTCACACAGTTACTGTCTGACAGAAAGATACAGATACCACAAAGTGTAGCTCTTTAAATCCCTCACACAAACTCCATATCATTATCCTATTACAAGTAATATTGTATCACTTCCAAATGAGAAAACACTCAATCTGTTGAACTGTATTTTAATAAAGATGTGAATGGTCTTAAGGTTCCTCAGCAAGACCTGTCCCTAGATTTGCTGTGTTAAAATTAATTAGACACACATTGAATTAGGAATTCAGCAGAAAGGTGTATAATACATAGAACCGGACATGTTTTACTGTTTCATGTTCCCGAGCTGTGGTGGTGGCTGCTTGCTTATCCTATATCAGCTCCACATAGATGACGCTAAAGGCAGGGAATGTTTCTTCACACACCTGTCACACATCTGGGCTCATTTCTGAAAAATATCTCACCGTTCCTGGCGAAGTTGGCGATGGCCAGCGCTCCGGACAGCTGCAACTGGGTGTTGGAGCTCTGCAGCCAGGACAGAACATCCTGATACACCACACCGGAGCCCTCACCAAAACACTTCTGCATCGACTCATCTGAGACACACACACACACACACACACACACACACACACACACACACACACACACACACACACACACACACACACACACACACACACACACACACACACACACACACAGTCCTTTAAAACAATATCACTATAATACTCACAATTAGCAGAGTATTTCTAATTTTTTATTTTGAAAAATGACGTTGAGGTTGTGAAATTAGTGCCAAAGCACAGAGACATCTTGGTCTGCCCTGTGCACACTGCCACCCAGAAAGGTCACACTATTTTAGATACATGAAATCCTGCTTGGCTGCTTTGTTATGTCGTAGGCCAGCCCCTGCCCAGCTCCTCTATCTCATGTGTCTCTTTCTTTTGATGACAGCTAATTACAGTCAGTCAACACTCTATTTTTGGTGCATACTGTCTGAATGCAATGATTGAGGACAGGACCGGACAGTCAGTGTCATGTGAACTGGCCAATCCCAGCTGGATATGCACAGTAAATGACATACAGACTGATATGACGTGCCACAGGATTTGACCTGCATCACTCACCTCCTAAAAGCAGGGACACTATGAGGTTGGAGGCAATCTTGATGCTGCAGAGATCGTGGGGGTCCGATCCTCCCTGCAAAGCCCGAATCATCTCTGATAAAGCCTCTGGTACTCCTGACTCGGCAAACTGCAGCTTCAGTGTATCTGGTGGTCCAGCACACAATATGTTATCATATTAATATCATATCATATCATACGATAAAATAAATCAAATCATATCATTCACTTTTAAGTTCCCCTTGAGATTGTTTAGTTACTAACAGGGTTGTTGGTTTTTTTTTGTTGATTTTTGATTCTTTGTTTCAGGCGTGTCTTTCTTTTGTCTCCTTGGGGGTCTTCAGGTGGGTGTCTAGGCACCGTGTTGGAACCTCGCTCCCGTTGCATGCAGGTAGGCCCTGGGATTCTCTTAGTGCATGATTTGTTGTAGTGTTTTAGTGTTGCCCTCCCAGACTAGGGAGATGGGGTATTCTTTCCCGTAGTCTGCCCCCACCGAAGCCCCAGCCCACTGATTTGAGTTTATTAGATGTACCTGTATTTCATTAGAGTTGTAGTATTGTTATAGTTGTCTTCTTTTTAGATCATTTTTGTTAATAAAAACATTTGTGTTGTACTTACATTCTCTGCCTTATCAGTTTTGACCCTGTGCCCTTATTAGAATTTGGTTTTCATATCTTGGGCCTCTCCGGGAACCATCACCTTATCGAGGTGGAGAGGTTTGTGTGTCCCTATGAACCTGAGGGCTGTGTTGTCTGGAGCTTTGTGCTCCTGGTAGGGTCTCCCATGGCAAAGTGGTCTCAGGGGAGGGGCCAGACAAAGAATGGTTCAAAAATCCTATGATAAATCGAGGAAGAGATCGAGGGACCTGCCCGGAGGAAGCCCGGGGCCCCCGTCTGGAGCCGGGCCCAGACGGCGGGCTCGTCAGCGAGCGCCTGGTGGCCGGGTTTGCCACGGAGCCCGGTCGGGCACAGCCCGAAAAAGCTACGTGGCTCCTCTCTCTCCATCCCATGGGCCCACCACCTGTGGGAGGAACCGCTGGGGTCGGGTGCGCTGCCATATGGGTGGCGGCGAAAGTCAGGGGCCTCGACGGACCAGACCTGGGCGGCAGAGGCTGGCTCTGGGGACGTGGAACGTCACCTCTCTGTGGGGGAAGGAGCCGGAACTTGTGCGGGAGGTGGAGCGCTACCAGTTAGATCTGGTGGGGCTTACCTCTACGCACAGTCTCGGTTCTGGAACCGTACTCCTGGATAGGGGTTGGACTCTGTCCTACTCTGGAGTTGCCCATGGTGTGAGGCGCCGGGCGGGTGTGGGGATACTCACAAGTCCCCGGCTGAGTGCCGCTGCGTTGGAGTTTACCCCGGTGGACGAGAGGGTCGCCTCCCTACGCCTGCGGGTGATGGGGGGGAAAACTCTGACTGTTATTTGTGCATATGCACCAAACAAGAGTTCGGAGTATTCGGCCTTCTTGGAGACCTTGAATGGAGTCCTGTATGGGGCTCCAGTAGGGGACTCCATAGTTCTGCTGGGGGACTTCAACGCACACGTGGGTGATGATGGAGATACTTGGAGGCGTGATTGGGAGGAACGGCCTCCTGATCTAAACCAGAGTGGTTGTCTGTTGTTGGACTTCTGTGCTAGTCATGGATTGTCCATCACAAACACCATGTTCGAACATAGGGATGCTCATAAGTGTACGTGGTACCAGAGCACCCTAGGCCAAAGGTCAATGATCGATTTTATAATCGTTTCATCTGATCTGAGGCCGTATGTTTTGGACACTCGGGTGAAGAGAGGGGCAGAGCTGTCAACTGATCACCATCTGGTGGTGAGTTGGGTCAGGGGTGGGGAAGACTCTGGACAGACCTGGTAAACCCAAACGGGTAGTGCGGGTGAATTGGGAACGTCTGGAGGAGGCCCCTGTCCGACGGACTTTCAACTCACACCTCCGGCGGAGCTTTTCGGGCATCCCCGTGGAGGCTGGGGGTATTGAACCTGAGTGGACAATGTTCAAAGTTTCCATTGCTGAAGCTGCGGCGGCGAGCTGTGGTCATAGGGTCTTAGGTGCCTCAAGGGGCGGTAACCCACGAACACCCTGGTGGACACCGGTGGTCAGGGAAGCCGTTCGACTGAAGAAGGAGTCTTTCCGCGATATGTTATCCCGGAGGACTCCGGAGGCAGTTGCAGGGTACCGACGGGCCCGAAGGGCTGCAGCCTCTGCCGTGACAGAGGCAAAGCAGCGGGTGTGGGAGAAGTTCGGAGAAGACATGGAGAAGGACTTTCGGTCGGCACCAAGGTGCTTCTGGAAAACCGTTCGCCACCTTAGGAGGGGGAAGCGAGGAATCATCCAAGCTGTATACAGTAAGGATGGGACGTTGTTGACCTCAACTGGGGAGGTAATAGAGCGGTGGAAGGAGCACTTTGAGGAACTCCTAAATCCAGCTGACACGCCCTCTGTGGTAGAGGCAGAGCTGGAGGATGATGGGGATTGTCGTCAATTTCCCTGGTGGAAGTCGCTGAGGTAGTCAAACAACTCCACAGCGGCAAAGCCCCAGGGATTGATGAGACCGTCCAGAAATGCTGAAAGCTCTGGGTGTGGAGGGGATGTCTTGGTTGACACGCCTCTTCAACATTGCGTGGAAGTCTGGGACGGTGCCTAAGGAGTGGCAGACCGGGGTGGTGGTTCCCCTATTCAAAAAGGGGACCAGAGGGTGTGTGCCAATTACAGGGGTATCACACTTCTCAGCCTCCTGGTAAAGTCTACTCCAAGGTGCTGGAAAGGAGGGTTCGGCCGATAGTCGAACCTCGGATTGAAGAGGAACAATGTGGATTCCGTCCTGGCCGTGGAACAACGGATCAGATCTTCACTCTCGCAAGGATCTTGGAGGGCCTGGGAGTATGCCCAACCAGTCTACATGTGTTTTGTGGATCTGGAGAAGGCGTATGACCGGGTCCCCGGGAGAAATTGTGGGAGGTGCTGCGGGAGTATGGGGTGAGGGGTCCCTTCTCAGGGCCATCCAATCTCTGTATGACCAAAGCGAGAGCTGTGTCCGGGTTCTCGGCAGTAAGTCGGACTCGTTCCAGGTGAGGTTGGCCTCCGCCAGGGCTGCGCTTTGTCACCAATCCTGTTTGTAATATTTATGGACAGGATATCGAGGCGTAGTCGGGGCGGGGAGGGGTTGCAGTTCGGTGGGCTCGGGATCTCATCGCTGCTTTTTGCAGATGATGTGGTCTTGATGGCGTCATCGGCCTGTGACCTCCAGCACTCACTGGATCGGTTCGCAGCCGAGTGTGAAGCGGCTGGGATGAGGATCAGCACCTCTAAATCTGAGGCCATGGTTCTCAGCAGGAAACCGATGGAGTGCTTTCTTCGGGTAGGGAGTGAGTCCTTACCCCAAGTGAAGGAGTTTAAGTACCTTGGGGTCTTGTTTGCGAGTGAGGGGACTATGGAGCGTGAGATTGGTCGGAGAATCGGAGCAGCTGGTGCGGTATTACATTCAGTTTATCGCACCGTTGTGACGAAAAGAGAGCTGAGCCAGAAGGCAAAGCTTTCGATCTACCGGGCAATTTTCGTTCCTACCCTCACCTATGGTCATGAAGGCTGGGTCATGACCGAAAGAACGAGGTCCAGGGTACAAGCGGCCGAAATGGGTTTCCTCAGGAGGGTGGCTGGCGTCTCCCTTAGAGATAGGGTGAGAAGCTCAGTCATCCGAGAGGAGCTCGGAGTAGAGCCGCTGCTCCTTTGCGGCGAAAGGAGCCAGTTGAGGTGGTTCGGGCATCTGGTAAGGATGCCTCCAGGGCGCCTCCCTAGGGAGGTGTTCCAGGCACGTCCAGCTGGGAGGAGGCCTCGGGGAAGACCCAGGACTAGGTGGAGAGATTATATCTCCAACCTGGCCTGGGAACGCCTCGGGATCCCCCAGTCGGAGCTGGTTGATGTGGCTCGGGAAAGGGAAGTTTGGGGTCCCCTACTGGAGCTGCTGACCCCGCGACCCGATACCGGATAAGCGGATGAAGATGGATGGATGGATGGATGGATATCTTGGGGTGCAAGTCCCCAAGTGGCATTGTTGGTTCCTAAGTTAGTTCCTTCTTTTAGTTATCTTTAGTCCCCCACTTTTAGTATTCATAATTAAATATTCCACTCCTCGCCACGCTGGCAAGAGGCCTGTTACAGTTTTTTTTACGATTGTTATGACTGATTCAATACTTTTAACTACTTTTCTAAACTTTTAACACAGCACAACCGTCTGTGTAGGCTGTCCAATAAACACATTTCTTGTTGCTTTGGCACAAAATGCATACAGTTAATACTTTTTTAAAAGCTTGAACTTCTTTTACTAGCAAGCTCAACTAAGACCACAACAATAGATTTTTACTAACAAATTCGCAAATGCTTTCACACTGTATGTAATTGTTGACTATTGTCACAATGAACAGCTGTTCATATTGTAAATTGAAACACATATCGCCTGCATTTTACAGTATTCCATTGTTACTGTAAAGGAGAGAAATGGCTGATTGAAGTTATGCAAATAGATCAATCATAGCTGATTCCCATCTAGGAAACACACCCAGGGGTTGAGGTTCTTTCAATCACATGACCATCTGTTTTTACAGTATTCTTTCTATGTGACTGTAAGTGAGTGTTGTACTTTGAGAGCAAGGATTACAGTAACCAAAGTCACATTCCTTGTTTGTCTACGCAAACCCGGCCACAGCTGATTCTGATGTTACAGTAGTACATACAGTATTTGGGCTGACGCATGAGGCGGTACTAAATCTGCAATGGAAAAAGGAGGACAGGGCACCGCTGGTGAGCCGAGCCGATAAGTGCTGGTACTAGCAGTGGGTGAGCGCCATAGTGAAAATATCAAGGCATGCTTGATGAAACCCTGCAGGTCTTACCGCTCTCGCCCAGGGAGCCCAGTATTTCCAGGATGACGTGTCGTCGTTCGGCATCCGGCGCCCGTTTCAGCTGAAACGTCAGTACGCTTGCCACATCCAGCTCCGCCAGGGCATCCCTCGCAGTGTCTGCAAACACAGGGAGCTGTAACTATAGACAAATCATCCTGACTACTAGTGATCATACATCTGAGATCTACTGCTGATTTACCACAGCAGTCTTTTGAAATGGGATTTCCTGGCTCAAATCTTCATTTGAAACATTTTATAAGTGTGTTGACTTCTCTTCTTTTGGGACAAGCTTTGATTCCTTTGTCCTGGTGACATCACTTTATTAGCTCTGGCGCTTTGGTTTTCCTCTTCCGTGATGAAATGAGTTGGGGAAGCACTGAAGAATGACTCAAGTGATCTGTGTGTATGTTCTTCCCACGGATCTCTCTTGGCAACGTACACAATCGGTGTGTGTGCAAGCATTTACTGTGCCTTTCTACCTGTGTGTGTGTTTTATGACTGACAGGAAAGCAAAGAGAATACATGAAGAATATGTAAACACCTCAGCGTCACAGGCTAAGCCCTGAATATCAATTCAAATGTAAGCCTGTGAAACTCAACAAAAGATATAATTTGTGTGTTAATGACAATAACAATAATTAACGATAAGATCCATCCAGAAAGGATTTTTCCGCCTCTAACTAAATGTTAAATGATAGCAGTTGTGGAGTATTCTGTTTTTCTGCAATTCTAATTACTAACAACTACGCATGTCTTTAAAATCGCAATCCATAATTAATCTGGAAAGACAGTTTTTGAGGTACACATTTAAATATTTGAATGATTAAGAAAAGAAGGTAGCATTAGCCCTGTACTGTAGGTATGAGGGACATGTGATTTAAATCACAGCAAATTGATGATGAATTACTAAAATATATACAATAACTAAATATTCACCCATATCAGCCAGGTTACAGAGGGCCAGCAGGCAGACGTTGACCAGGGGGTCGTTCTCTGGATACTCCCTTATAATGGATACCAGTCTGGGGATTACACCACTCTGGACCAACTGGTCCTGTTGGAATGCTGAGAGAGAGAGAGAGAGAGAGAGAGAGAGAGAGAGATTAAAGTGACAAATATGGACACGTTTTATTATGCAGTTGTTTTCTTTTAACTTCACTTCCAGGCTATTGCTTTATTTCATGGTGTCACAGATTTGTAGTACTTGAGATTGGTCTTGGTCTCGAGACCGGTATCAACACCGCTTTTTCTCGACCTCGTCTCTGAATCGACGGCCTTGTCTCGGTCTCAAAGTCGGTCCAGACAACTCTGGATTTTATTTCAAGACCAGTCAACCAGTCATCCACAACTGCCTTTTGATTATTATTTTATCAAGACATTTCTCATGATACACTTCAATCTTAACTCTTCAAAGTCTTGGTCTTGTCTCGGTCGATACACTCTGGCCTTGGGGATGACTTGGTCTCGGTTTAGATGGTCTTGACAACAACACTGGTACCTATTTCAACCTTTAGAGTGACTTGCTGTCAGCCTGTGTAACCTTCACAGTTTCTGCCTCATACACACACTGTTTATCATCATGGACCCTGCTGACTGAGCCAGCAATGTCAGACCAACTCACAGTTGTCAAAGCAGATGCGTCCGATGGCCCTGCCGGTGTTCAACAACATCTCCTGGTTGTTGCTGTTCAGATGGGGAACCAACACCTTCACCAGGCCTGCCTCAATGCACGGCTCCCTGACTGCAGCTACAACACACACAGGGACACACCACATTTCACCTGCCTGTCCATGAGTTGTGATTAGAGATGGTCCAATACCGATTCTGATACCTGAACTTGCGTATTGGCCGATACCAAGTACTGATCCAATACCAGTGGTTCTTTTATTTTATATAACAGCTGTATACTACTATCCCTGTATGGATATGATATGATGTCTAACAGCTGTATACTACTATCCCTGTATGGATATGATATGATGTCTAACAGCTGTATACTACTATCCCTGTATGGATATGATATGATGTCTAACAGCTGTATACTACTATCCCTGTATGGATATGATATGATTTCTATCGTTTTTGTTGGTCTAGCTAAGGTTAAACGCCACAGAACTTTCTTTTATTATCCAGTTTGAAAGTCAGTTTTAACGAAAAAAGAGCATAAACTACTTTAACGTAGATTTTCTTTAGGGCTTTACTATGTGGTATGGTATTGGTGCATAAACTGCAGTACTTCAGATACCGATACCAGCGTTTTAGGCAGTATCAGAGGTGATACCGATACTGGTATCAAAACATCTCTAGTTGTGATTCTGGTTTCAAGGTTCCTTTTTCTCTGAGCCATTAGAGAACATTCCATGTCTACTGGGCAAGCTGTTGGGGAACATAATGATGATGGTGATGGTAAGTTCTGGACCATGGACTGGACTGTATAAAATATGGACAGAGGTTACTGATGAGCCAAATTGAAGCTCAAAGTGGGCAACTCCCAGTGGCCCTCGCCATCTTGGCAGGCGTGATGTCTAATCCAAAAATGGGTATAGAGGTGGAGCGTGGATGGAGCTGAATGAAGCCTACAATATAATAGCCTACAATGTTTTTCCCATAGACTTTACATGGCAAAAAACACATTTATCAGCAAATAAATGTTTGAGGTACATCAATTTACCAGTCTGAATTACCATTTCCATGCTGTATTTTATTTGCGGCTGAAATATCACAACTAATATCTTGTTTTATATTTTCCAACAAAACTGCAGCAGTATCCTACCTTCTCTGGCCATCTCCGCCACCACCAGAGCCACCTGGCAGGAAAGGGGGCTTTTGCTCCGTAAGACGTTAGCCAGTGAGGGTAGAATCCCACTTCTGGCTATCTCAACAGCAGCATCCTTCTCTGTGGACACACATTCATTTAAGTTTGTAACCTGCAACATTTCATGTATAAGGTTACAGCATGTGAGCAGCAAGGAATTAAGTGAGAGTCATGTTTTGTCATTTTTAACTCTGCTACAGGGTACATTAAACCACACCAGATCACCCCAGATCACATCAGCTATGTGTGTATGTTCTCGTTGAACTACGTTTGTGGGGTCCAAAATGCTGGACCCCACAACTTTAAAGGGCTGTTTGAGGGTTAAGACTTGGTTTTAGGATTAGGGTTAGAATGAGGTTATGGTTAGGGTGGGGGTTTAGGGTTAGGCATTTAGTTGTGATGGGTAATTTTAGGGTAAGGGGCTAGGGAATGCATTATGTCAATGACAGGTCCCCACAAAGATAACTGTGTGTGTGTGTGTGCGTACATGACTTACTTTTTTCCAAAAGAGCAGCCAGCACTGTGTCCAAATGAGGCTTTAGCTCCTCCTCAATCACCTCTGTGCTCACACTGATGGCCTTTAGAGCCTCAATAAGAGAGTCTGTAACACACAAACATACACCAACAACAACAACAAAAGTTAAGAATATGACAACTTCAAAAGTCTTTCTCATATTACCTTAATAAACTTGTACATTAAATCTTAGTCAACAACACATTTAAAGGTGACTCAGGGGGAGCACTGTCTTCATGAAGAAACAAAGAGGGTTAAAACACACAATGGACTCTTCATAAGAGGTATTATCTTCAGTCAAGCTTCTGTGCGCTATATTCACGGGACGACATCTTCTTAACATAGTCATACTGAGAGATACAGAGAGAGTTGTGTGGAGCTGGTAGTCTTAATTAGCTTTGTAGCAACTCATATGACAATGGCTTGAACGTTATGGACGTTCATTGATAGAAAGAAATTACACACTAAAGCTTTAAATAAAATATTGTTACATACTTAAACCCAACATTCAGGTTTGATGGGCCTGTGGTTCTGTCCATTCCTCTGGTGGCATCCATTACTGTCCAGTATTTTATTCTAACTGGTGGTGCTGCTGGCTGAAAGTCTTTTATTCATAAACCCTTAAAACTACAGACAGGATTTAATGTTGGATATATGTTGACTTTCCCATGTCTTGTGTGTTTTCTTGAGAAAAAGCCAATCAAAACGCGAAATGTACAGTAGTAACTATATGTCAGGTTTTCTGTGATTAAACCCAATAGCAGACCGGACCAGAAGAGTGAGTTGAGCAACTTATTGGTAGGTCAGAAATGTGCAAATAGACTGAGTTGGCAGGTGCAGGAGGGGGGAAGGGTCCAGGTGGGATCCGGTACGGAGAGCAGCTGGCTGGCAGACTAAAATGTGGGACTTGGTCCAAACAATGGTGAACTAGATGGGTGTGGAATGGTGGCAGCGTCTCCAGGACCGAGGTCTGGGATTCCTCCTACAGTACTTCATAATGATCCGGCGGGGTCTATTTGTGAATGTACCCGAGTTAAACCTTTGTTAAAAAGCATAATTAGGATTGAAGTGTCACTTTTAAGATTGACCGTTACTATGGCGCTACTATGATAGCATCAAATAGTGATTTTGATGCTATCATAGTAGCCCCCCTAGCTCTCCCATTCAAAAGGCCATTTGACCCAAAACAAGAATACGGTAAATCTTAAAAGTGGCGCTTACGTCCTAATTATGCTTTTAACTGAAAGTTTGTACTCAGGTACATTCACAAAAAGACCCTAGGTTGCATTTTGTTAGACTTTACACTTTAGAGTTACACTTTAAGTACTGCCTTGATGAGCGAATGATACAGGTGTAGTGAAAGGAATCAGCACAGGTGTGTGACGTGACAGGCCAGGCACGCCCCCAAACAAATGCCAGGGGAGAGACAGAGGAAGACGCGCAAACACAGAATAGACAGAACACACACCAAGCATACTACAGATAAAGACCAAGAAAAACGAACACAATCACACATATACAACCGGCGATTCGTGACACTATATGTCCACACCATAATGCAGGATCTGTATCAGGGCTTATCAGTTGTTAACAGATTGTAATAGCAAAGCCTGATCTATTTCCAATCTTCCTTTTATTGCAAATCATTTGTGCTCTGGGTATGCCATCTGTCAACAACACCATATGTGACATGTTTTTGTTCGTGCTGAAGATGGAGAAGTGGCCTAAATCCTGTGCAAACCATTCTTCCATGACAGACGCACATTAAAACTACTCCAATACTCCTTTTTAATAACCCCATGCGCTTTCCACTAGCGTCACTTTCTGGCCATTTTTAGCCTCTTTAGTGGCCTATAGATGGGTTCCAGACTTTTACTGTAATATTGTTGCTGATTAAACTCATTTCAGTATGATTAGAAATAAACCAGCAGAGTATCCCAGAACTAGCCTTCAGGTCATGATTTATGTCCAATGTCAACATTGAGCATCAATACCAGAAGTAGAGTGCCATTTAAGTCACAAGGCAGACAGTAAGGGTGTGGTGGTCTATCAGACCAGCAGTTAACATTTGCCTTTTCATTAAGCCAATCTACTACAATCTCCTATTTCTAGTCACTGTTCCATTATCTTTATTCTGACTGTTATTGCCACTATTCATCACCCCCCCACCCCCAACCAGCCCCGTCAGATACCGCCTACCAAGAGCCTGGGTCTGTCCCAGGTTTCTTCCTAAAAGGGAGTTTTTCCTTGCCACTGTCACACTGCTTGCTTTTGGAGAAATTACTAGAATTGTTGGCTCTTTGTAACTTATAGAGTGTGTAAAGTGTCTTGAGATATGATGTTATAAATTGATACTATGAATAAAATTGAATTGAAAAAATAATTTCGCTTAGCCAGACCTTTCTCCACAGCGCTGTCGAGGAAGGTCTGGCTAGTCCACACAGCATTCTGGGATGCGGGAAAAACGTGCTCTGGTTTATTGGTATTTCTTTAAACCAATCACAATCGTAGACGGAGATCTGAGGACCAGGTAACCATAGTCCTCAGATTGGACAGATAGTCTAGCTAGCTGTCTGGATTTACCCTGCAGAGATCTGAGGACCAGGTAACCATAGTCCTCAGATTGGACAGATAGTCTAGCTAGCTGTCTGGATTTACCCTGCAGAGATCTGAGGACCAGGTAACCATAGTCCTCAGAAATCCACCAGAGGTTAGAACGCCTCAAAGAAAGTGGAATGAAAGGGACATGGGTGAAAAGACATGCATCTGTGGGAATTTCCTGCGGCATTGGAGCAATCCTAGAAGTGGAGCGACGAGGATATAGACTTCATTTTCATTAACAGTTTCAGCAAATGAAAGAATTTGAATTGCTTTAGCCACATTTATGTTATACTGACATGCTATTTCCCTAGCCTTAACCATACCCTACTTCCCATGGGCAGAAATAGAAAGCAAGAATTAAGTTATCCATGAATGTAATCCAGGGTTTTCTATAATTATACAAAGTGACAATGTTGTGTGGTGATAGGGTTGAATGAACTGATCACAGTGTAGCGTGAATAACTTCATGACCTTTAGTGAGTTCCTGAACTCATCCAGAACTGGACTCTGGTAAGACTCCAGGGTGACAGTAACCCAGAATAGGAAGTCCACTTCATGACCCCTCTAACACCCAATGCCCAGAGATCTGCTAATGCTCTTACCTTTCAGAAAACACAATCAGTGGACACAAACCAGCAGGAACAAAGTGAAAGTAACCTGTGTATTAATTAACTAAATGCTGATGAGAGGATGTGAATATATATACAGTATGACATATGACATATGTTTTGTTGATAAAGGGATTGCTTTCAATGGTGTGATGTTTACAATATATAAGGTATTCTGCTTAATAATAATGTAAGCATTGTTTGTATATGTTACATGTAGCTGTGACTCCAGAGTTAAAAGATACGAGCGTTAAGTGAGTAAAACCAGAGATATTTATGTCAAAAAGGGAAAAATTAGTTCAGGAAAACAAAAAAGAAGTTAAAAATGAGGGCCAGGACGCTGGCCTCACACCAGTACTTTTAAGTAGAGACAACACCAGACTTGACCGCTTTTTTAAATGAATTAACCGAATATATACTCTCCGCTACCACAGTTACTTTAGCCCCCTTTACCCCCCACCTTAACCTGAGATATCTACAATACTTATTCTACTGCTGGCATGGATTAAAGATCAGACACAAACCTTAGGAGCTACCAATGCTCATACAATACAATGCATAATACACACACACACACACACACACACACACGCAAGCAAGCACGCATGCACAAACACAAACACAAGCACGCACACACACACACACACACACACACACAGTGAGAAGAGACCTGCAGATGGTACTCACCTAAGCTAATCCCATCTAAGTCGAATAAAAATAGCCTTAGTGAAGGGGGCCATCAGGCTGATACACAGTCTGCTACGTCAGCATTATACGTGTGTGTGTGTGTCCATGTGTGTTTGACAATTTACTAATCAGTCCCACAGAATGCTGCGAGGGAATCCCCAGGGAGCATATCAAAGATGCGTAAACTACACCGTGTGCTTCCACAAATACACACATATATAAAATGTATGTTTATACACGCATATGTGCTTACATTGACATACATATATGCAGCGGGTGGACACAAGGAACACCTGCACAATCTAATAGTCCAGCAATAAAGTCCATCACTGTCAAGCTAATTATGTTTATGTGCAGACAGTGTCAGAGAGCTGTTGATCCAGGTTCAGTTTTTAAAGCTGTACATTTATTGTGCTGCCTATGGAGGATCATGCCTCAGATCATCAGCTAGCAAGACAATTAACAGTCAGCAGCAGTAGTAGTAGTGTCTTTAGCTTTTAATGCATGACCGTCCCTGGCCACAGAATAGCTTATACTTCTAATTTTGAGCTAAACAATGCACTCGCACTTCAACTTTAACTTAATCATCCGGAAGGAAATGTGCTCTGCAGCAGGCATCAAATCACAACACAAGGTCGACAAGCAAACATTTGACAAATACAGAAAAAAATCCACACCACAAATGAAAACAAGGTACACCTACCACACTGAACCAGAAGCTAAAAAACAAGGTCAAAAACATTAGAAACAGCACAGTAAATACATACATGTTAAGTTAAGTCAAGTGCTGTACAGTGCTGTAAAGTAAAAATGAATGTAATGAATAAATATATAAGTAATGCACCCAGGTTAATTCAAGCTATCTATGAAGAAAACATAAAAGCAAGCAAGTTATTGAAGTAAATTAAGAGTTTTTTTGGGCATTGTAAAACGGCGGTCAGAGGACAAGAAACCAGTGAGACAAACAGCCAAATGTCCCCAAAGAGGGGTCGTTCTTTGCATTCTTTGCATCAAAAAAGCTAAACATATTTCACATTTTATGCAATGCAAAAATCATAAAGCCCATGCTTTATGATTTGTCTCAGAAGATACCCTAACTAACACTGAGTCATGTCCCAGACAGAAAAGGTTGTTCATTGAGTTAGGGGCATACAGGTTGATACATGTTTGAGGTTAAAAAACATACTTTAAATCAACATTTTTAAGCAGTCACAATGTATATGCCTTTGAATCAACATTGAATAAGAAAAATGTTTTCAATGAAATGAGGACTGGGTAACAACCATTGTAGCAGGTTGGTATAATGCATTTAACCACTAAATAGTGTATGTGTAAAGAATAAAAACATCTAAAAGTCATTTTTGGAGTTAAATGGAAATAGGTGGAGAGTCAATCCCTCCTTTAGAAAAAACACAACATGGATTTCAAAACTCTGGAGCAAAAGGATTTATTATTTTTTCATGCGGGAGATGCGTGTCCGATTCCCCGCCAATGCAACAAGCTTTGGGCCAGTCTGTAGGGACCTGGCTTGGGAACCTGAGGGTCACGGTCCAAGTCCTTGTAGGGACCTAGTACTGAGTGTGGACTGGTAGCTGGAGAGGTGCCAATTCACCTCCTAGGCACTGCTGAGGTGCCCTTCAGGTACCCATCATCCTTCCCATTATTATTCCCAACTTGTCAAATATTGACGCTTGGTCTGACGCTCTTAGCTTTAGATAGCCTCGCACAAACCCCCGCATAGGGCAAAGCAATGCAGCGCTGTAAGTTGACGTAGTATTATGAGCAACAGCGGTAGTAGTACAGTTGACTGAAAGTCTGTGTAACCTGAGGCAGGTTGGGTGGTGGATGGGTCAAACAGCATAGGACTTTGTTACCCCAGCAACGATTGTTTTCTAACCTTAACTGTCAGTTGGACTGAGACCCAAAAGGAGACTTTTTGTGGCAGTAACAAGCGCCAAAGGCACCTGACCAAGTGTTACTTTTTGGCAGTGAGAATGTGTTGCCTTGAGCAAGGCACCAAACCCCTGACTGCTCAGGGTGAACTTCATGGGCAGCTCCCCAACACTCTGACATTTTTCCATTAATGCATGTCTATATGCATTCATTTGCTTTTATTAGGTCCTGTTTGTGCATGTGAGTGTATTTCAGGCATGTGTGTAATGTGTAACAGAGTTAAAATGTATATTCCCCACTGGGGATCAATGAAAAATAGGGGAGGGAATCACCAGACGCCTCCCGATACGATATCATCCCGATACTTATGCCACTTTTAATTTTTCCCAATTTCAAATGACGTCCCCAAAAGGAAACTTTGTCAACATCTGTTTCATCTAAAAAGAGACATTTCTCTGTTTGTTCATATATTGCTGCAGAGTGGGATTGTCAAGCAGACAAATTGACCAACACATATATAATAAAACATCGATACTTGGTGACTGTGTATTGATACAGTATTGCCATTGAAAATATTGCAATATTATGCTGTATCGATTTTTTCCCCCCCGTTCCTAATGAAAAAGGTATGTCTTCTAGGCGGTTCACAATAAGAAGTAAGGGTACTCATGGACCACCAATGACGACTGCCTCAATGCTTTTACACACACTATGAAGCCGCCAATCAGCTGCCCTAGGCAACCAGGCAGGTGATGTGATGTAAGAAGGGTGAACCCAACATAGCATCGAAAACATCCCCACTCAAAGAGCGTACCAAATGACTGAGGTGTTAACAGACCTCCTCAACATCTCCCTGGCTCATGCCGTCGTACCATCTTTTTTCAAATCATCCCAACTGTGAAAAAGTCACCAACAACCCGGTTCAATGATTACCGCCATGTGGCACTCTTCAGTTGTCATGATCTTTAAGCAGCTAGTCAAAGGACACGTCCCAGACATATTGAACCCACATCAATATGCCTATCGGCAGCAACACGCCACAGATGATGCCACTACATGTGCCAGCCATCTGGTTCTGTCCGTTATTGACTTCAGCTCTGCCATCCACACAATCCTCCCCCTGACCATGACACATAAACTGCACCTCCTCGGGCTGAGCACATCAATGTGCAACTGGGTTCTTTGACCCTCTGATCAACAGAACCCAGACAGTCCCACTGCCACTTTTAGTGTTTTTCGTGGTACCTACTCAACTCGTCTCGACTCCACTCGCCTTTTTTGGTTTTCCATTACAAAAAAAAAGTCCCTGGCACCTGCTAACAGGTACTTTTTTTAGTACTACCTCAGTCGAGGTTCCAAGCGAGCTGCGGCGATACCAAAAGGTGACGTGAAAACCTGCAGACTGCTGATTGGTTGGAGAGAATCGTCACTAATCACTGCGTCATCATCAGACAAGAGTGTGGAGTTTGGAACAATTCTAGCCAGACGCCGACAGATTATCTACTCTCTGCACTATTCTAACTTTTAGAACACAAGCATAAAGGGAAATCACATCGTCATCCGATATGCTGACACCACAGTCGCCGGGCTCATCGCCAACAACGCCGAATCAGCACACAGGAAGTAGGACAGCTTGAAGACTGTGCAGGGACCAATCTCTTGCTTCATGTCAACAAGACAAAGAAGATGATTGTTGACTTCAGGAGAGCTGGAACACCCCCCTCCCTCGGCCCCTTTTACCCTGGTGGTGTGGCAGTGGAAGCAGTGCAGACGTTCTAGTTCCTGATGGTGACAACCTCTCATGAAAAGCCCCCTCCTTAGAGAAGAAAGCTCAACAACACCTACACTGGAAACCTTTGATGTAAATGTACAGCTAAAATCTCACAGTATCTTACTGTTTTAATATTACACAGGATAATACTGTAAGTGGCAATGTATTCTGGGAGAAAATAATAATATTACAGCACTATCTGCAGAATGTTGCAGATTACAGGTATTTACTATTAATTGCAGTGCAGTGGAGTTTTAAAATACAGTATACTTACTGTAAATTAACAGTAGTTTACAGGATATTACTGGAAATTAACAGTAGTTTATAGGATATTACTGGAAATTAACAGTAGTTTGCTGCTGCCAGTATTTTACTGTGAATTTACGGTGAAAAGTTCTTTTTCTTAAGGAGACATTATCTGGGCCAACATCACCATGTTAATAAACAGCTTTCCCCCAAGCTGTACTGCACTAGTCTGACTAGTCATGCTATGACCTATGTGAACACTTACACACGCACCTAGGCAAATATTTTACATCCCATTATTGTCTTTTATTTCTGCTTTTTAACATAAAATTGCTCCTCTTTCTTTTACAGTAACATGTTTCTATGACCCAGGAGGCACTTCATTTAGGTCTTTTCTTAACATGCCTGTTTACTTTAAAATTGTATTAGGCTAATGTTTCCATTAGCATGTGTAATATTAAAATAGAGTATAAATAAAATTTTATTTAATAAAAGATCATCTCACATACAATCAGAATGGGCGCAATGTCATTTTTAAATGTTTTTTTTTGCACTCATCTTAAAATCTTTTTTTCTTTTGCACTCTTAGGACTGCACTGCAACACTAAATATATATTGCAGCTGAATATTCAGCAATTCAGAGAAGAGGGGCATTGGAAAGAGAGGCTGGAGTGAATGAATTATGAACAATATCATGATGTACAAATATTTGGTTAAATGTCAGGTTACATGCTTCTGCCTGACAGTACTTCACTCAATCATATTTACCATCATCATTATCATCATCAGAATATATATCTACATATACAGTATATTATACGCCATACATATTTAGTCTATCCATCCCTAGAATGCCCTCATACACAAATGCACACACGCTCACATTCCTTGGAGTGTGATATCTAAAACCACATAACCATATTATACATCATCACTCATATGAAAGCACACACACACACACACACACACACACACACACACACACGGGATGTTCGATATGTATCCTCTGTACTCACCGAGGTCTGTCATGGCTGCTAGTCGACAGGCTCTCTGCTGGCTGGCTCACTGCCTCTGCCTGTTGGCACTGTGTTTGTGTGTGTGTTGTGTGTGTGTGTGTGTGTGTGTGTATGTGTGTGTGTGTATGTGGGGGGCTAGCAGAGGAGCTACCCTCCCTTCTTGAGGTCAGGTGTACCCCAACTCTGTCTCTCACTCTTTCGGTTCCTCTCTACTCCTCGCTCTTGCTCCCTCAATCCCATTAGCTGACTCTCTCTATCTCTCTGCTCACCCCCTTCCTGCCACCACTGCGCTTGCGTTCTCTCTCTCTGCTCATTTGCTATCTGTTCCCACCTTGCTGTTCTCTCTCTCTCTCTCTCTCTTCTCTCTCTCTTTTAATTCTCAAATTCAGATATCAAAGCATCTACTATAAGAATGTGAGTGATAACTGACAAATAACAACAAAATCTAAATATTTGAAATGTTTTTTGAAATGTAACTCAATAATAATTATAGTGCATATGTAAAATATTGTACTGGCTGGCACCTTTTTCTTTATTTCTTCTATGGAAATAAACAAGCCTCTATTTTACAGAATGATTTAATAAATAATATCTGAAGATATCAACAAAAACAAAGCAATTTAATGACATTGAACATTGACATTTATGAAACCCATCGGACACCTGGACTAGGACCTATGCCTGATGACCTGTGGTCCATCACATGCGCATGCATGTGCGTGTGCGTGTGTGTGTGTGTGTGTGTGTGTGTGTGTGTGTGTGGGGGAATTTAGTGATCAAATAGCAGACGAACAATGCATAACGTTTCCAGTTGTTGGCCACAACAGCAATCCATGGTTGTTACTTTGTTGACTGGTTTATTGTTTTATTCCATGTGAATACTACTTTACTAGAGGAGTAACTTGTAAGTAAGTATTTGAAGTAATGCAGTAATGCAGGGAGTGTGCATTAAGTTTCCATGCTTGTGTTTCCACAATGTTAGTGAGTAAATCTAGTGAAATGGCCGCCATAACAGCGAAGTGTGATGTGTAAGATGAGAAAGCAGACGTTTATGTCATTTATCATTTATGTCATGGGTGTAAAAAAAACATCTTAGCCAAGCGCAAACCAGTACAGAAGGCATCAAGACATTGGGGGAGGGTCATGTCTTGGGAGTGTGTGGTAGAACGAGTGAGAGAGTGATGGTGATTAGCTTGGGAGCGAGTAGCGACTCCAGAGTCATAGTGAGAGAAACAAAGTGTCTCCAATGTTCTTTCTGACCATGGTGGGAAATCTGTAGGGGGAATGCAACCCTATCAAGCCACAGCCGAGCAACGTGCATTGCCGCGAAGTGTCGATACATGCTAAGACAACAATCAAGCGAAGATGATGAGTTGATTCGGGGTTGAAGTACTGAGCTTGATTGGCGGGAGAGCAGTGATGGTGGAATGCAGAACAGGTGTGTGTAGTCAGCTTGAAGCAGTAGGTGGGAGGACAGGGGGGGGGGAAACACAGGAGAAACTGGGAGAGGCAGGGCTAACAGACAAACTGACAGTGGTAACACAATTAAGAACTAGAGGACTGACAAAACAAAAAGAAACTCGCAGCCAGCCGACAATCTAAGTGCACACATGTAATGGAAAAACACCATAAGCTCACTGCGTGAAGCGCCTGAGTATGGCGTGTCCAAATCCACTTTTGCTAGTTTGACGGCGGAATAAAGGGTCTGTGGGCCGGGCGCATGGGTCAAAAGGGTTGGACTTAGTGTCTTACATGCAATCAACCAATCAGAGGTCATCTCCCATTCCCTTTAAAAGCCAGGCGTGGCTGCACCTTGGAGCATTGCTATTATGATGGCTGAATTGCACCATTATATTTTTATTTTTAATCTTTTGCATGTGTGTGCTGCTGTGCGTCCCTGTGTGATGCACCGGGCCTGGGTTCGACTCTGACCTGCAGCCATTTTCTGTATGTCATCCCCCACCCCCCCTCCCCCTTTCATGTCTTCAGCTGTCCTGTCAATAAAGGCAAAAAATGCCCAAAGAATTATCTTGAATAAAGATGGGCGCAGGTGCTTTTGACGGGAAATTAAACTAGCAATGACACTTATGCCGGGCTTTGCGGGCCCCCAAGGTCTACGTAAGATATTGTAAGCAACACTCCAGAGAGGAAGGCATGAAGGAACAAAATACATATTTAAATCGGCTACTGTACATGAGTTATTTATACGTTATTTCCATCTGTAGCAGTCTCACCTCCTGCCTTTGACTCTGGTTATCACTTACCTCCTTCCCATTGACATTCTCCCCCCTCCCCCCTTCACTACTATCTCTCTCTCTCTCCCCCCCTCTCTCTCGTACTCTGTCTCCCTCGGGTGCCTTTACTCCGTCCTCCCTAATACGCTCTAAATCTATTCAAAGCTCATCCGTTGATTATCAGGTGCAGAGAGAGAGAGAAAGAGAGAGGGAGAGAAGCTGAGACACAAAGCGGGAAGTCGTGACACAAACACACACTTCTCCCTGTTGGGGGTTGTGACTGGAAAACGTCATGATGTGTCAGTAAATGAATGGTTGGGCTGGAAGACAGAATTATGTTTGTCACAAGCTGTGCTGTGTGGGTAGCAACCAGCTGTCTTATGAGAATACTTCCTGTATATAATACAGATCACAATACAGAGTCTTGTACCTCTGCCATCACGTTAAAGCTTAGATCGGGCGCAAAAAATCAAGCCCAATTTTTTAATACACTGTAAATAATAACTAGGAAATCTCCAGTCATTTCCTTTAGATTTCACAGTAACACTACTGGATATGATTTTTACAGTAGAATGCTGTAAAGTTACATTACAACCTTGTCAACATGACAACATCACAGTAGTCTAAGTATTACAGTAGAAATCACAGTAGTCTATTACAGTAAAAAAATCACAATACAGCCACTATTGTACTGTAAATACTACAGTAAACTAGTGTATTTTTACTTTTTATCTTATGTTGTGTTTAATTGTTTTGTATATTACAATGAATACATAAAATACTGTAAATGGATGCACAGTACCTTAACTGTAAAAAGAATTCACAGTAACGTGCTGGACAACACTTACAGTAAGTTACTGTAAATTTTACTTTAAATTTGTTACAGTGTACATGGGCCGTTATAACTTAAACTACAGTTCTGAGTTGTTTGAAGTACAGAAATGTATTTAGAATAATCATAATGACTAATGCAACAAGGATGAAGCTTGTTAAATGTGTTGTGTTTCAGAGTGGAATGGATCACAAATGGATCCGAATGAAGAAACGTAAAAAAAAAAGGCTTCATCTCGCTTGGTTGTCAGTTTGGAGGCTCTGGTTCGGGTACGTTTAACTGACATGTAGCACAAGAACGGGACAGTTAGGTTAGGGATATGGTCATGGGTGGGCTTATAAAAGATACATTTTCATGACACGTGGGACAAGAACGGGACAGGGATTAGTGAAAGATCGTGGATGAGGTTGTAAAATGTTTCGGTGACATAAGGGACCAAATCGAGACATTGAACCCTGGTCTGGGTCAAAGTACTGTGTTGATTGACCCATCCACCGCCCCAACCAAGAAATTACGGGCTTTCATACAACTCGCTACATTAGTCTCTGTTAATACTACGTCATCTTAAAGCGCCACGGAGCTTTTGCTCCGCCCGTTCCATACACACAGCTTTGCACACAGTACTACGGTACTTTGTTGCGTGATGTAATTCCCGAGAGGCTGCCTTATACATATTATACTTTATTATATATTATGCTAGCACATGTGTTTCAATGTCTAATAAAGGACTGGAGATCTCAAAGCTCGGACATCGAAAAACCTTCTTATTACAATGAAAAGGTTTTAAGAGATATTTAGTTGAAGCTGACACAGAATAGGTCATATTTAGAACATTAATTCATATTTATTTATTTGAAAAGAGCAATTATTTTGTTACAGGTTGTTGCATGTTTTATTTTATTACATGAGTTATTTTATACCATTGAGGCATGTTCATTAACCTCTGAGAAGCCGGTCTGAATTTGTATCTTGAGGCCGGGCCGAGTGTCCTCTTTTTTTGGAAATCAAAATATGGTCACCCTACAAAATGTGTTCATAAAACTGTGTTGGTAAAATAAAAAAATGAATGCATAAAATCCAAGATGGCTGACTGAAAATGTTTTAATATGTTCCTGAAGATGAGAGCAATGCTCCTGCCAAATTTCATGAACATTAAAGGAGCGTTATCCTAACCATGGTGTTCGGCCCGACCAGCGCAGGACTGCAGACATGTATGTCAATTTTCATTAGTTTTCAAGCACCTCGCAATAATGTGATTGTGCAGCAGAAAAATTATTCTTTGCAAGGACAAAAGGTTCCTCGCACTTTCAGTGCCAGGGGCGTGCTTATGCTCTAATTAATTCAAAAAGGCAGTAATGAAGTTCTTAAGCACTGTCGATGCCAGATGAGGCAAAAAACCTCAGCTGCAAGAGAGAATAAAACGAGAGGGAGGTCAGTGGATTTCTGCTGTTCTCTATGCAGCAGGGGGAGTGCTTGTACCTTTATCTGCTCATAGAGAGAACTTAACAGGACTGGGCTACTGGGCTTTTATCCAGTTTCATTATCTGGAGAGTATGATATCAAGGCATGATGTAACCCTGTAGCTCCTTTGAAATGACCAGAGAAAACGTTGCGTGAGGTAATGCATCAACAGGTTGGATGTTGATTGCTGTGAGCTGGGAATTCTATAATGCCACTTTGAGAATGGCATCCAATTACACTACTGTGTAAAAGAAACTGAATTTGATCTAATTTTATATGATTTTTGTCTCACCTAAAGGTGTGTAACCAACGAGAAGCCAAAAAGTGACGTAATGCCCTTTAAGAATGTCTACCATTATTTCCACTTCTTATGTTGTGGCTTTAAATGCTATAGAATGTTTGACTGAGAGCAGTGAGAATATGAGGAAATGTAATTACGGTAATTCATTTAGTGCACCATGACTTTAGTTCATTAGGTCATTTAAAGGTCTTATGGTCATGATCAGGGCCAATTAGATGTTATAACGTTTAAACGTTATAACATCTAATTGGCCCTGATCATGACCATAAGACCTATAAATGACCTAAAGTAAAGGATCAGAATACTTCCTCCACCACTGTGTAGACAAGACTGTCACAGAGCAGTTACCAGTCCATATGGACATGAAGCAGCAACTGGACTTCTGGTTCCCAACCCAACAGACTGAGCTACATAAACTATTGGCAGCGGTGGGATTCGAACCCACGCCCCCAAAGAGACTGGAGCCTTAATCCAGCGCCTTAGACCGCTCGGCCACGCTACCGGTGCTATTGAAGACTATAGATGACTATAGACGGTAACTATAGATGAGGATAGGTTAAATTATACCTTTGTAGAGCAGCAACAGAAAGTTCTTTGAGTTTGCAGATGTCAGAGAGTCTTTGTTGGCAGAGTTTATGATTAAATAAATCATCTTAAATAGGCATGGACGAAGAAACGGCACTAGCGGTGCAGTTGGCTTGTAAAAAGTGGACTTGGTCTGTGACTTTGCATAGAGATGGATAAATATCAGTTTGAACAGCATGATACCCTAATGCAATGCAGTTGAGACAGTTGTTCCATACTAAAGGGAGCGTGGTCCTCTCCAGCTAACTAAATTACTGCAGCAGACAATCTAATTGGCTCAGGTTCAATAAATCTATGGGCTGACGAGATCCTTGTTCACACTTTCCATTCTAGGTTGAATAATCTTAGTCATTGGGGATCCATTTAGTGGGAATAAGCCCTTGGGCAAACACATTTGTGTAATGCAATGAGAAGATTTGAAGTAGAGTCTGTTTCCAGGTGTTGGAAAGTTCTACTGCATTTGTCCAAAAAGCCTTTAGTGTCTCCAGGGGAGCTGTGTGAAGCCGGATACATGTCCTCAAGTGATTTCACATGAGTTACCGTCTGTTGGGTGTGAAGACTACAAGTTTTAAAAAGAAATTGGAGTTAGAAAGAAGTGAGTTTATAAGACCTCTGTAGGCTGAAGGCTTCCGGCTACATTAACCGCTGCTAGCGCCTGAATCTCCAACTGAACAACCATTGACAGAGTCGTATTGCAATGTGAGTGATGTAGGCACTAGGTTTTTTCCCCCCCAATTTCGGTTCACATTACTACTGGAACATGTCAGGTTGTGTAATATTTTATTGGTGATTTTTCCCGGTAGAGAGTCTTGCTATATTCTCCTTTGCAGTCAGCCTCAAGCTCCACAGTGAAGCAACACAGAGGAGGTTCAGAGACTCAAAGGCGTGTGCTGACCATTCTGAGCAGACAGGGCTTTTTTGAGAGGGGGGGTTAAAGAAACAGGCGTTTTGAACATTAAAGCATGTAAACATGTCCTAGTAGAATCAAAAAATACAAGTATGAACTTGAAAATGCTATATAATAGGTCCATTTTAAAGTTTAGGTGGGCACACTGCATTGGAATAGCTGCCAAGTTCATTAACTGGACGTTAAGGCAAACATTAGAGGGACATTCTTTGATTTTATACAAGATCACTCCATTTGTCTGAGAAGCAAAGAGGTTTTTCTATGGCTGCTTACTGTATATCTGCACATAAATGTGCTTAAATGAAGATATTGCTCTGGAAAAAGCATCAGTGATGCAGCATGTAGGTGTGTGAGGAGGGAGGATGGTCTTTTCTCAGAGGAAAACACTGGTATTCTCCAGACAGACACGCGCTTCATTAGCTAATGGTCTTGTCGGGATAATCAATTCTGTCTGCCAGACAGCCACAGACGGTCTAATGCTTTCCCACCACGCTGCCCTTCACCTCTCTTTAGCTCCAACTCACTTCCCCAAATCCACTGGCTCCTATTCTTTCTTTCTGTTTCTTTCTTTTGCTCTGTTCATCTGTTCTTGCTCTCAATTTAAATTCAATTCAGGTCGATTGCACTGAAAATTCAGTTCAGTCCACTGATGCTGCAGTAAAAACAAAATGCATTTCCATTGAGTTCATTTTTAACCTTGAAAGTTGTAGTTAGGCAAAATGTCATACTCCAGGTCTGCATAATGGATTTTTCTGGAGCTTTTAATCCGTCACTCTCTCACATGCTCTACCACACACTCCCCACTACTCACACATGCTGGCCCTGCTATTGTCGTTAAGAGATACGCTAGAATGACACACACACCAGTGCTCAGGTTACGTATGCACGGTGTAAGCTCTGCGTAGAAGCATACATCCTGCTTAATTTAGCCTGCAGCAGAGATGAGCAGTGGCCACAAAGGTCTTGTAGGACCCTTCTTTCTAACTCTACACCTCCAGATTTCTTTTTTCTTTTCATAGAGCCAACCAACACTGACTCACGTGTCATCACTTGAGGACATCTATTATCCTATTTTATGTCTTGGTTATGCAGCCCATAGTTGCTGTCAGTTACACCAGAAACCTCACAGATTACACTGAATAGCTGTGTTCCTGTTCTGTAATGAGCTGTCATATTTGACAGGTTCAGAATCCTGATTAAATTCAGTTTGTAACTTGTATCATAATCATATCAATGGTATCCATCATGTATCCATTATAAATCTTTAACGCAAGAAGTGTATCAGACCTCATTTCAGCACCATGACTGTCCATAGTATAACTTACACTTACTATATATAAGTATTCACTTTCAATTTTCTTTTACGTAGCCTGTTTGATTTTATTACAACGGTAATATTTTATTCTACTGCTGTGTGATGAGACTGGTGTATAAATGTTGGGCTGAACTCTCAGCACTGACTCACCGGCTCAGATTGCTAATCACAGTTTATCATGTCGCTTTAACACACACTTTACACACTACTCAATCCATTCCCTCTGTTAACAGCTGTGGCTGTGGTCCAGCGTTCAACAAGGGGACAGGGTGAGGTGAATCCCCTCCCAACCACCCCACACACACACACACACACACACACACACACACACACACACACACACACACACACACACACACACACACACACACACACCCTTTCCCTCTCTATTCCATATTACATGTATATTCCTACATTATACCAGCTGTTGCTTTCCCCAAACCTTGTACTCCCATTTATTATTCAGTGCTAAATGACAGGAAACATTACACACACACACACACACACACACACACACACGCACACACACACACACAGCAGGGTGCTCACTCTTCATGTAGCGTAGCTGACTCATTCAGTCAGTCCACATGGGCCTAGCTAGGTGTGCTCAGCCCCAAGTACCAGGCCCACTTATAATCAATGAAACATAATTTTTGGCTTGTTTCCCAATGTCACAGTAATTGCTACAGAAAGCGTGAATGTCACCGAAAACCAAAAATCATTCCTGCAGGCCGGCTTTCTGATACTGAATGTCAGCAAAACACCATAGTCCTCAGATTGGACAGATAGTCTAGCTAGCTGTCTGGATTTACCCTGCAGAGATCTGAGGACCAGGTAACCATAGTCCTCAGATTGGACAGATAGTCTAGCTAGCTGTCTGGATTTACCCTGCAGAGATCTGAGGACCAGGTAACCATAGTCCTCAGATTGGACAGATAGTCTAGCTAGCTGTCTGGATTTACCCTGCAGAGATCTGAGGACCAGGTAACCATAGTCCTCAGAAATCCACCAGAGGTTAGAACGCCAACACAAAGAAAGCGAAAGGTAATGGGGCATTTGAAAATGGACATTCAAAAAAGAGTAAAATCTTTCTGTACTTATCTGTATTTATCTCTGTTGCACTGCTGCAACAACTGAATTTCCTCCGCTGGGACTGATAAAGGTGTGTCTTATCTTATCTTATCTTATCTTATCTTATCTTATCTTATCTTATCTTATCTTATCTAACCTCCTCTCCACAAACACTACTGAGGGCTTGGACATGTTGGTTTTTACAGCGTTCTCCAATGTTGTAATTAATGGGTTGTCCTGCGCCATATATGCCGCAGCAGTAAATGGTAATTACTGTTTTTGTGTTTGATGTACTCGTCCTTTTTATGATGTGATGTTACATCTGTTTGATCAGTCACAATCTACGGCACTGCACCAATGCCTGAAAGTACCTGAACACTGCCTAGACGTAGTTTCAGGATCTTTACCTCAATGTGGGCAGAGAACAGTGGAATCAAAATGATGAAATGCTTTTTGTTCTAGTTCTAGGAGCAGACTGATCCTCTCGGAGAACCTTTGAGAACCAAAGAAGCAGTGATCCAGCCAGGCCTCCCACAGACTGCTATGCTAAATATGCAGATCTGCTGGGGGCTTCCAGGGCTGACTCAGACTCTGCAAAGGCAAACTCTGAAGTTTCTCTGAAGGCAAACAAGACAGGAGGGGTTAAAGGTCATGTTACAGCTGGAGAGGCAGAAACACAAACAAGGTGAAGATTAAATGCTGAAAGGCATTCCTCAATCTCCCAGCACCAAACAGGACCTGACCCAAAAGAGCACAAGAAACAATTGGTGACATTTAAGTGTTTTTTCATCAGTTTGGCTCAGCCTCCACCCACTGGTACAGGCTGGTAGGTGCTGATTGGGTGAGGCTGGGTTAAAAGGGCTTGAGGAGAAGGGGAAGGGGTTTTTTTTGTATTTTGTTTGAGTATATTTTTGGTGTTGTTTTGTTAATAAAAAGCCACTTTCCAAGCCTCCTCTGCAGTCTTCCATCGGGACACTGTGGATGAACTGATCCTGGAACAGAATCAAAACCCATATTTCTCCCAGTGCAGTGACAGCAGCACATTTCCTCCAGGTGAAGAACGTGCACAGACACAGAGAATACCGCACAGCTTCCAGGCAGACAGGAATGTGCCGGTGTGGTAACTCGAGGACAGAAAGCTGTTTCCAACATAGAGATTTTATTTAAATTAGAGAGAGTGAGTGTGAAGCAACTAAATCTTACTTAATACATTCAAGCGGCTATGATCAATGTTTCTAAATGACAGTGTGAGGTCAGACAGAAGTCACTCGCAGTGAGGAATCTGCAGCTCCCCTCGGATTTACAGAGATCCATTTCAATGTTTGTATTGTCACAACTTCACTGATTTAGCTCACTCTCAACTCTCTATAAGTCATGTTTCCATCTGACTTTGCGTGGGTTTCATCCGGGTGCTCTGGTTCCCCCCCACCATCGAAAAACATGTCCTAGGTTCTCTGATCAAGGCACTGGCTCAGATCTGGAGCTGGTCCCCGGGCGCTGTAAATGGCTGCCCACTGCTCCCTTGAGTGACGGTTAAATGCAGGAAATGAGTTTTGCTACATGTATGTGTATGTGACAATAAAGTACTTTTATCTTATTAACTCTTTTTGCAAAAAAAGGCAAAAACCACCTCAAGCAAGCGTGAAAGATTTCTTTCCGAATTTTGCCATTTCCATCAATATTTTCTAATGCGATATTTAAAAATGTGCATGAAAATATGTTGATGGAAACATGACTATAGTAAGGTTTTCAGAGAAAAAACTTGACGTTTGCTCCCGGGTTGAGCCAGGTAGTCTCTTAACTGTCATGACCAGGGGTGTACCCATGTAGACTGGCTTGGGTTGAACCCTGATCAGACAACCCTAGCCCAACCCTGGTAAAGAGGTATTAGAGAGTCAGTGCACACCACGGGACCCCATGAAGTTAAACTGTGAAAAAGTGGTGAAACTGGGACATATTTTCTATTCTCACAGATATACACCAAGTATAATTCAACTAAAAGTCATCTAGAAGCTGTTTTAAGTGATCACAAGCTGGGAACGGCTGATCTAACAGCAGGCCTAATTTGTGAACATGCAATCCAAATAGAACTAAGCTGACTATGACCTTTACGTTGAATCAAATCAGGTGTTTTGTTACAGTAGCCTACATATCTGTTTGAACTGGAAAAGTTTGAAACGTGAGTAGCACAGTGTCAGTGCGTGGGTGTGTTGTTAGAAAGCTGAACCTGATCTCATTTGACACAGTACCAACTCTGTGCTGACGCTTCATCCACGTGGCCCTCCAACAGGCTGATGTTAAGACTCGCCCTGCTTTCTCCATGAACGTCATGTAGCCAAAGGCCATGCGCCACAAGAATGCAGTGCAGAGGACTTTTTCCACTGGAAACTGTACACAACCATTCTTTATGACTGTCAGTGAGCTGATAGCACAGACAATAGGAATATTCTGAAATATGAGTGCCATCATGGCATTATTTAGATTGTATTTAAGGCATTAGTCTTCTTTTACCAGTCTCAATATCCATTGTTAAAGACAACTTCCTCCTTCTCTGGGCACCTCCTGTCATATTTGGGCAAATCTGGTTACATAGACTGTATTATACTGCTACACTACACACCAGCCTAATCTCACAGAATTCTGTGAAATGAACCCGGCCCCATAACTCAAAATCTGTGGCGGTTTCACGGAATCGCCAAAAATTCCGTGATGGGCCCACGAATAATTCTGTGAAAAGAACACAGCCCCTTAAGTTAAGGTAAAGGTCATAGCCAAATATATTGGTTGGCTCTCAAAGCCAATCAATCAAAGCCAATCTATCAACATTTTTATTTATTTTTATAATTTTAATGATGAAACACAGCTCACATTTCTTGTGTTATAATTAATAATTAAAGAGGAGGATTTATGGAAGATTAGGATTTACAGTTGATGATACTTCAGGTATCATCAAAGGCTGGCTCATATTATGATCACAGCCAAATAATCTTTCTAGAACTTTCTAACCCATTGCTCTTTATTCATATTAATATATTACTAGTAGTGGTGTTTTTTCATGTCTTATACAGTTGGACTGCACATTATTAACATTAGTGAGAGTTACGACAGCACCAGATGTGGCTGGTTGCCGTATGGTTGCCGTAAACACATAGGTTTTACGACAATGCAGTGCATCTTACGGCAAAACATGGCGCTACACTGATGATATTGGTGGAATGCGAAGTGAAGTGAGTCATTAAAGCAGGTAAAGACTGTTCGCTGTTTCCTCTGTCTTTCCTCTCACGGAGCTCCATACCGCAGCGCAGGGCTGAGCTCCGGCCGGGTAGCGAGGAGCAGCGGCGGGCTCGGCCAGTGACATGGCGGCGCAGGGAGGCGTCCTGTTCCAGGAGAAGGTCAGCAGGCTGCTCAGCAGACACGGCGGGAAACCAGCTCTGAAACCCAACCGGCCTTTGGTCCTCAGAGATGCTGTAGCTAACCGCAAACTCAAGAAAGGAGGTATGAAGACCACGGTGGACCCCGGTCTGTTGCTAACCGAAGCCACTGTCAATTAAAGCTAGGGGACCATATTTTGAGTTCCAAAAAGAGGACACTGGGCCTCAAGACACAAGGCTTCTCAGAGCTTAATGAACATGCCTCAATGGTATAATAATAACTTGTTACCTGTAACAAAATAATACCTCTTTTCAATTAAATATCAAATAATGTTCTAAATATGACCTATTCTGTGTCAGACAAAGTACCGTAGTATTGTGTGCAAAGCGCCAGGCAATGTAAGTACACGCTAAATGGTCCCATGAAAGACAGTGAAAACCGGACATTTTTATGTATACCCCCTTTTTTATATTATATTTTATGTATACCCCCCCCCCCGGACGCCCCGGACAGTACGTAAACAGTGGACATGTCCGGGCAAAAGAGAGGACGTTTGGTCACCCCATTTAAAATGTACTTTTTAACCTCTGTGTGGCGTTCAGGGTCTGTGGGACCCGTTTTCAAAAATACGCTATTTATTATATCTTACTATATCTAACTGAAACTTATTGGCCATGGCGCATTTTCTGTGAAGAACGTAAAGAATAACTTATTTTCAAATACTGCACATAGTACACCCCCTTTCATAACTATTACACATGAGGTGTTCGGGTCTACAGGACATTTAAATGTAGGTGCTATATATGGACCTATGTTGTCTTTCTGCACCTGCTATTCTCTCGCAGAGTTACAAAATTGTTACATTTCAAGCACTCTCACCTGTCCTGATTTAGTTCTAAGAAATAAGCACTAATAATGATTAAAAATCATGTTTTTTTGTTTGTTTTTAACTTTTTTTTATTTGAATTTCATCTGATCATGAATGTGATCTCACAGGGGCAAATGGCAAATATGAACCATAACTGAAGTATATATCATTGATAATTGAGCTAAAGTAATCATCTATTAAGTATTTTTACATAAATTGTTGGCTGTATTGATTTCAAAGCCTAATGATGTGGTGGCTCCACTAGACCAGGTAACTGTGTTGCAGTTGCACAAATAGTATAAATACCAGAGTAGAAATATAAATAAAGAAATATAAGGAGTGTGGATATGTACGTATATAAAGGAATGTTATAATACAGTATTTACATATTAACATAATAAAAGTTTCAATGGTGAAAAGTAATAATAATAATAATGGTAGCAGTTGAGTATTGCACACATTACAAGCCAGTGTTATTGCACAAAACCGATAATATTGTCCAGTTTCAACCTCTCTGTGTCTGTGTGTCAGACATTGGATGTGTAACAAAAATACGACCACCACACCAGGGTTAAAACAAGTTCCTTCCTGAGACTATTTAGCAGCGGCACCATGGCTCCGTCCGGAGCTCAGCACCGCCCAAGATGACTGTGATTGGTTAAAAGAAATGCAGATAAACCAGAGCATGTTTTTCTTTCATCCCAGAATGCTGTGTGGACTACACAGACCTTCCTCCACTGCGCTGTGGAGGAAGGTCTGGCAAAATGCACTACAGCTTGTCATTATACACGGTGAAATCAACAGTCGCCACTACTAATCTTTCAAGTCCTTCACGTTGTCAAGACGCTGTTGATTATGCAAGACATGAAACAAATTGTTATTAAAGGGTAAACAGGAAGCTTGTTCTCCACAGAGGCCACCTGTATCACAGAGATGTCAGTCATGATGGCCTGTTGGAAGCAGAACAACTTTGTGGACGGTCTGTGCTCCAGTGAGATGAACGCCTTCTACACGTGTGTTAACAAGGCTCAGGTGTGTGTACGTACAGAGCAACACAATAAAGGATTAGTACACGAAGGTGACGTGTGCGTTACAGTAGGCTGAGTATAGGAATGCACCTTCTAGAGGGAAATGACATTCACTGCAAGTATTCTTTCATGAAGTACACTCTGGCTTTACGATATTAAATAATGTCACAATATTTATTATGGGTGGGGGAATTTGATTCTTAGATGCATCGCAGTCCTCTCTATAAGGATTATGGCTTGATGCAGAAAAGTCAATAATCAGAATAATCGGTCCGTTGTGTCTGCCTTATATAAAATGATCAACAGGCCCAAGTGTTATGATTATGGAGCATTCCTGATGATTTATATCTTCGTATTGACAGTATGCCCGTATTTGAGTACCTACATTTTTATTTATATAATAGGATTGTGAGATGATTACTTTTTGATGTTTGTGTTTTACATATCAGTAAAACATGTCTCAGTGCCAATATTTGTTGTTTTAATGCCAAATTTTGTTTTTAATACAACAGGTTACGGTCATTGTTCTAGGTCCATAATTGGCCATAATTCTGACAGTAAAAATGTACTGCTAGTACTCAAATACGGGCATATTGTCAATAAGAAGAAATAAAACATCAGTAATGCTCCATCATAACACTCGGGCCTGTTGATCATTTGCAATTTGCATTTGCAATCTGCAGCTTGTGCTTGTTTATATAAGGCAGACACGAGGGACTAATTACATTTATGATTATTGACTTTTCTGCATCGAGCCATAATCTTTATAGAGAGGATTGCGATGCATCTAAGAATCGACTTTTTATGGCGCTAGAACAGTGACAGCAACCTGTGGTATTGAAAATAAAATTTGGCAATATTGGCCCTGAAAAATGTTATAATGTAATATATAAAACACAAACTTCAAAAAGTAATCATCTCACAGTCCTATTATATTATTTCTCTTTGACATTTGTTTGCACTATGATGATCTACATTAACTTGCATCAACCCCCCCCCCCCCCCCAATCATCATCATTCACGTGAGACATTCAGATAGCAACGTTTTCTGACGTCATCTTGCAGAGAGGTGAATCTTACCATTCTGGGCTGCCAATGTGCAAAAGTCTCCTAGTTGTACTTATTAAACACATTACTCATTAGAAAACACTGGTAACAAACCATCCTTCTCTTTCTCAGGCTGCTATGAAGAATAAATCTGAACAGAGCAGCCTGCAGGGAGGACGTCTGCACCCAAAACAAGCCACAGCCCTGCTGAAGAGATATCCCAACCTGCGCACTGAGATCTAGGAAACAAACTTTTTAATGCATAGCTTGTACAGACTTGAAATGTGCAGGTTAAATGTTGGAGCCTTGGAACTGGATTTCATCATGTTAAGGAGTTGTAAACTATTTTTTGATTTAACAACGTAATATCATATACATGATTTAAAAAAAAAAAAAAAGTAAGGAGCAGAACACGGAAAAGGGGGATTTCAACACAAACACACTGCGCCACTCCTTTATTACGTAAGGTTAGTCAATCATTTGACATCACTGACTAATACTCTGTAAAGGGACAGCCTTTGTATTCACAACACACTGCCTTTTATGGTCTGAAATATAATGTGACTTTCCCCTTGTGTCCTCAGTTGGCTCGTGATGGCATTTAGTCCTAATCCAATTTAGCAGAGTGGTCTCCTTCAGTGCAGAGATGTTATTAGTGGATGTGATTATTCTTCTTGAGTTTCATGGCTTCTGCCTGGCAGCTTACTGTTATTACTGAACTAAAATGCCTCGTCATTCCTGTGAAAGCTGATATTGGTGGTAAACCGATGTTGAAATAAAATCCGCCTAAAGATTACCAATAAGCAAAGCTCAGTGTGGTTGATATGGATATTCCTAAATTGATTTTTATTTTATTTTTCGACTGTGTCCCATTTATTTCCATACTACACACCAACTCAGAGCAGGTTTGAGTCTGTAGTGTGTTCACAGTATTAAGTGACAGTATGATTACTTAAAAAACTGCATTGAATGGGCCCTGCTGTTCATGTACACCCTTCTCCCATAATGCCATCTACAAAGGAAATGGAGGAGGCCAAATGAATGTTTTCCTCAGACTGTATATAATAGTGGACGTAGCATCTGTGACGTCACCCGTTGGGATGTGGACTGCCGTTTCAAAGCCATTAGATTGGAGGTAGGGGCGGGGGCATCTTGGTTTTTGCAACAAAGCGTGAAGATTTTTTTTACAAGATCAACTGTTCCAATCAAGAATAAAACACAGACAACACCCTAAAACAAAAGGTGCAGGGCTATTTGAATGTACACAGTGCCATGGCAACAGAAAACTCAGATTGGACAGATAGTATAGCTAGCTGTCTGGATTTACCCTGCAGAGATCTGAGGACCAGGTAACCATAGTCCTCAGATTGGACAGATAGTCTAGCTAGCTGTCTGGATTTACCCTGCAGAGATCTGAGGACCAGGTAACCATAGTCCTCAGATTGGACAGATAGTCTAGCTAGCTGTCTGGATTTACCCTGCAGAGATCTGAGGACCAGGTAACCATAGTCCTCAGATTGGACAGATAGTCTAGCTAGCTGTCTGGATTTACCCTGCAGAGATCTGAGGACCAGGTAACCATAGTCCTCAGATTGGACAGATAGTCTAGCTAGCTGTCTGGATTTACCCTGCAGAGATCTGAGGACCAGGTAACCATAGTCCTCAGATTGGACAGATAGTCTAGCTAGCTGTCTGGATTTACCCTGCAGAGATCTGAGGACCAGGTAACCATAGTCCTCAGATTGGACAGATAGTCTAGCTAGCTGTCTGGATTTACCTGCAGAGATCTGAGGACCAGGTAACCATAGTCCTCAGATTGGACAGATAGTCTAGCTAGCTGTCTGGATTTACCCTGCAGAGATCTGAGGACCAGGTAACCATAGTCCTCAGATTGGACAGATAGTCTAGCTAGCTGTCTGGATTTACCCTGCAGAGATCTGAGGACCAGGTAACCATAGTCCTCAGATTGGACAGATAGTCTAGCTAGCTGTCTGGATTTACCCTGCAGAGATCTGAGGACCAGGTAACCATAGTCCTCAGATTGGACAGATAGTCTAGCTAGCTGTCTGGATTTACCCTGCAGAGATCTGAGGACCAGGTAACCATAGTCCTCAGATTGGACAGATAGTCTAGCTAGCTGTCTGGATTTACCCTGCAGAGATCTGAGGACCAGGTAACCATAGTCCTCAGATTGGACAGATAGTCTAGCTAGCTGTCTGGATTTACCCTGCAGAGATCTGAGGACCAGGTAACCATAGTCCTCAGATTGGACAGATAGTCTAGCTAGCTGTCTGGATTTACCCTGCAGAGATCTGAGGACCAGGTAACCATAGTCCTCAGATTGGACAGATAGTCTAGCTAGCTGTCTGGATTTACCCTGCAGAGATCTGAGGACCAGGTAACCATAGTCCTCAGATTGGACAGATAGTCTAGCTAGCTGTCTGGATTTACCCTGCAGAGATCTGAGGACCAGGTAACCATAGTCCTCAGATTGGACAGATAGTCTAGCTAGCTGTCTGGATTTACCCTGCAGAGATCTGAGGACCAGGTAACCATAGTCCTCAGAAATTAGGTTAGAACGCCAACACAGAGACAGGGGAAGTGGACGCATATCTGGCCTCAAATGAGGGACATCTGGAACTATCCTGGAAGTGGAACGTCACTGATCTAGACTACACCCGAGTTGACCACATTCCACTTGGAATAGTATTGCTATCCAGGTTAGCAACACCAGTTGATAACACACATTACGCTGTATTTTGTGCATTTTTGTACAATCTGTGTCGGCAGAAGGACAGTACAGTGCGACGACTCGTTTAACAGTCCCTCCAGGATTTCGCTGCCTTTTTTTGAGATTGTTGCGGCCCAAAATGTCTGATTTTGTGGGAGCTTTTGAAAAAATTGCAATAAAAGTTGCGATGTCTTTTATGTTTGTTGCAATGAATGAAGTTGCGGGAGACAGAGAAAGTTGCAAAAAATGTTGCGATTTCTTTTTTTTTTTGTATAGTTTTAAAAATAAAAAGGGAACTTGTTTTGAGGAGAATAAAACTTGTCTAAGCTGAGCTTTCCCAGGAACCTTACCAAAAAGGCTCAGGATGCTGCAAATGTTGGTATAATAGGAAAATGGCTGGAGGATTTCAGACAAAAAAATAATTTATTCAATTCAATAAAATTTGAACATATGTGTCAGTGACTTGTTGATCTTTGCATTGTTAGTTAGTGTCCTGTCCTGGCCTTGGACACATTCATACGGTTTGATGAAGGACTTATTGGACTTATCATTATCATTACCCTTACAATAAGGAGCGTAGCTGTCCTCAATCCCCCATCTGACTAAACTATATTTACTGGATGCAAATAGCAGACATGAAATTCATATCACTCCTCATCTCACTTGACATCCATCCATCCATCCATCCATCCATCCATCCATCTTCATCCGGTATCGGGTCTCGGGGGCAGCAGCTCCAGTAGGGCACCCCAAACTTCCCTTTCCCAAGCCACATCAACTAGCTCCCACTGGGGGGTCCCGAGGCGTTCCCAGGCCAGGTTGGAGATATAATCTCTCCACCTAGTCCTGGGTCTTCCCCGAGGCCTCTTGATAAGCAGTAAAATCTAAAGTTGGATTCTTCTTTTGATGCTTTATGCCTCTTTAATGACCCACTTATGTATTCTTGTGATTAGTTTATTTCTGGCAGACAGTGAGACCTTTCATGTTGTGTCTAAGGGACAGGAAAGAGTTTGTGCTATACTAGCACCCAGCATTGTGAGAATGTGAGAATTTGCTGTTTCCTCATTTATCTCAGCGTCATTATATAGAACCATTTCCCCACCCTGCTTATCACTTCCTCCCAAACATCAAGACGGCAGAGGAAACTCCTCACTGTTACATACACGTCTTCTCTCATCAAATTGAATACGTTTTGATATTCATTATTATCTGAAGTCTATGATTGGTGAACTGATGTTCAGAGAAAGTGTTCCTGACATCCAGTCTGGAAGCATCTGAGGCCTCTGCCTTATGAGTTTTGATGATACAATCAAGTTTTAGAATCATCTGTGTTTGTGAGAAGTCGCCAGGAAAAACAATCAGCGCCTTCAAAGTCCCCCATTGGGGTCCAGCCTACCAGGCCTTTTTATTTGTAGAAAGATCACGGACTCGCCCTGCTTATCTCCGTCTGATCGTCTGAGTGCTTTGGTCAGTGTTCCAGGGACAGGATGTGGACTTCCACTGCTTTTGTTTTCAGAGCCTACATTGTTCCCCAGGTGTCAGATTGTCACTATCAGTTACTGTAACCTGTCCAGACCAAATATTAGTCTATCACATTAGGACCACACCCTACTTGATAAGATACATATCAGCTTTTTTTTAAAGATTAATTTGGGGGCTTTTTCCCTTTATTAGATCGAGATAGTGACAGGGAAGTGGGGAGAGCTGCAGGTCGGATTTGAACCCTGGCCACTGCAAAGGACTCAGCTCTACTGGGTGAGCTAGAGGCCACCCCCGATCAGGTTTTTCAAGGCCAGCATGTTCTATAGCATTAGCGTTGTTGTCTGAAGTAATAAAGTAGTAGTAAGTAATTGACGTTACTGTGTTTTACTGCATTACACTGAGAGGTTTTTCAACTGTTTCTGTGACATACATGACACACAATTAATATAGAACCTATCATGGAATTTGATCTAACCTTACACTGCCGTTTTGAAGCCTTGAGTTGGGCGATACGGTGTATCTTGGTTTTTTTTAATCGGAATTTGATGACAGTGGAGCTGGGGAGGCGTCCCAAACCATTGTTGTTCATGCATTGGTCTGTGCTAAGCTAAACACCCCACACCCCACTGTGGCTGGGACTAACCACGGGACGGGGAGTGCTGCATTGCAAATGATTTGGTTCTTACTTAAGTGTTAGATCATTTGTCTTGTTTTAAGAGTGAACTTCTTATTTGAAGTGTTCAACTTTACACTGTAATCTTAAATCAAGCAAGCTCGTCAAGTGAAATGATCTTGCTGCATGGACAGATAATTTCACTTCTTTCGAGTACCTTTTCCCTCAGATTTAGTGTTTTTATTGTTTTTAGACACCCCGTTTTTTGCAGTGTGGGCAGCTGCACTGGAGGTCCCTCCGTCTGCAGCTGCCACTGGATCAGCAAGCTCTGGGACGGCCTGCAGATGTCTCCTGTTGCGTTGCATCAATGGTCCATTGTCCATCTTTACCAGCTAAGACCGTGGCTCTCTACACCTGCCACAGACTGTAGCAGGTTTTTCAGCCTTTATCACCTCCAGTTCCACCCTGACTTCATATGACACCAATCTCTTCTCTTCTCTTCTCTTCTCTTCTCTTCTCTTCTCTTCTCTCCATCTTTTTCTTTTCATTCTATATTAATCCCATTGGTGTCACACATTACACACAGGCCCAAAATACACACACATGCACAAACAGGACAGAGCAGTTGGGGGGGTTCGGTGCTGTGCTCAACGGCACCACAGCAGTGCCAAGAAGGTGAACTGGCACCTCTCCAGCTCCAGGCCACACTTAGTTTGTATGGGGAGTTGAACCAGCAACCCTCCGTTGGAACTTTAGAATGCAAGGTACCTGTTTTAACAGCCAATTGCAAAGTGAGCAACTGTTTTATATCTAATAATTGCAAACTGTAAACTGGTCAAAATGGCAGTTTTGGAGGGTCAACGACCTGCCCGTGAGCATGATGTATGGTTGAGCGAGCTAGAGAGTGACTGAAGAGAGGGAGTAACGTTAGAACAGAGAAATAAAAAGTTTTTGCCATGTCTTCGGTATTATAAATGCAACTGCAGCAAATATCTCACTATCACTATCCATGTTCATATTTTAGAATGATATTCAGCGCAGAGAGTCGTTGCTATGGAGATGACACACCATCTTGTCTAGTTGCATTGGTTTAACCCTTGTGTTGTCTTCCAATGAACCATGAAAAAAAGTTATTGTTTTTTCTGACAGTCACTTTTTCAGTGTTGTGGGAGCTTTTTTTGATGTTTTTTTCCAAAGTTATGTGATATTTCTAATGTTGACATTTTCAGCTTATTTCGAAGGCCCATTTTTTGTGATGAAAAAAACTAAAAATTAGTCAAATTTGACCCGAGGACAACATGAGGGTTAAACGCTGCAGACACAATTGCAAATTGAAGTGACAGTTGCAAAATGCATTGTCATTTGGATAGAGAAAAAAAACCACCCCATGGCAATATGAAATGCAATTGATTGAGCTGTTATTCAAACTATTAGTCAAGTCAAGATTGCATTGCCACTTTGCATATTAAAGGTGCAATATGTAATACTGACAGCTAGTGTTTAAAATAGTTACTGCATCGCCCCCGGCCCCGCCCCCTCCTCCCCAGACTCAGAGTTCATGTTGGTTGCCAGGATGAGAGCGCAGCATCCACAACAATGCTGCTAGACGCTTGTCTCACATAGCCAGACATTACTCCGCAGCACGCAGAGCAGCTAACGTCATAAAAGCCCGAGCTCATACAGAGCTCTGTACACAACTGACAGACACACTTTTTCAGTAGTAATTAGAGTAGGAACCGCTGAAAACACAACCTCGCCATCCTCTCCACCCAACTGACAGACACACTTCCTAGGCTTAGAATTACAATAGGAACTGCTAAAAATACCACCACACTGTGGACTGAACACACTTGATTGGCTTAGAATTACAACACGGGTGACATGGCAATCAATTGGAAATTGCTGATCACGTGACTCCCCCAAAAAAAAAAATCCTGCAAATCCCGAGAGAAAGACTCCTGAATCCCGTCCCGCTCCCGTTTCGTTCCCTATGTTGTCTAAAGTTATCAGACACACACTTCACACCACGAGCAGGCTCGCGTGCCACCCGGCGGAAAAGAGAGAAAGAAAAGGAGACGTTTTCTTACTGATTTTTACTTTAAGCGTCATGTTGTGTGGAGCATTCTTAGTGTTTTAAAAATAGTGATTTTGATGCTATCATAGTAGCGCTAGCCTAGCTCTCCCATTCAAAAGGCCATTTGACCAAAAAATGAGAATACGGTAAATCTTAAAAGTGGCATTTTGGTCCTAATTATGCTTTTAAATGAAAGTTTGACTCGGGTACATTCACAAAAAGACCCTAGGTTGAAATTTGGCATTACATATTGGACCTTTAAATTGTCAAGTGCCAAATAAATACTCAAATTGTATGACAAAATGTCAAATTGAATATGTAGGCTACATGGTCATTTGAATAAAGAGGTCAAAAACCTTCCACAGGTGTGGGCTAAGCCCCGGATGTGTATGGCTCCGCCCTTGCGCAACAGGTTCCAGTCTCATTGGTTTTCTCAGTCATTATAATTTGAACTCCTTTTCCTCTTGCTGTTGACAGCTCTGCTGCTCGTCATGTGGTCTTCAAGGACCTCAGGGCTTTTCTGTACTCTGGCGCGCCGGCTGCACATATATCTGGCACCTTAAACCAGATTATTACTCGCTCACTGTCACAAGACTTGTAAAGCGCAAAGATAAATTACAGAGGCTCTAATGTCAGTCCTTGATAAGTCTGAGGGCTTCACACCTCGGATTTAAGAAACCGCTTTAGAGAGAGAGAGAGAGAGAGAGAGAGAGAGAGAGAGAGAGAGAGACACACACACACGCATACAGAGAGACAGAGGAACATAGACACACGCACAGACAGAGAGAGAGAGTGAGAGAGAGAGAGAGACGGGGAGAGAGAGAGTGTGAGAGAGAGCGTGAGCGACACACACACACACGCACACACACACACACACACACACACACACACAGAGAGAGAGAGAGAGAGAGAGAGACAGGGAGAGAGAGTGAGAGAGAGAGAGTGAGAGACACACACACTCACACACAGAGAGAGAGAGTGAGAGAGAGAGAGTGAGAGACACACACACTCACACACAGAGAGAGAGAGAGAGACAGAGAGAGAGAGAGAGAGAGAGAGAGAGTGAGAGACACACACACTCACACAGAGAGAGAGAGAGAGAGAGAGAGAGAGAGAGAGAGCCTCCTTTCCTCGCCAACAGCGCGTCATTTTTAGCTCCAGAGCGTGTTGGATGTCTGGAGGTGAGTTATGAGCGGACCACAGCCGGGCTCTTTGGATGTGTTTACCCGTCAATCTCTCATCTAAAATCGGCCGGAGAGGAACGATTATCCGAAGGCGGGGTGGGCTGGTGGAGGTGTGGAGGAGATGGTTCCTTCTGCAGGATGGACCGGAACAAAGTCGTGCCCGGGTTCGCGTCCTGCTGGCTCCTGCTGGCCCTGTCTGTGTCTGCGGAGGTAAGCTGCTCCAAATATAAAGATGATGTTTCCGATGTCTCATTTAGCCTGGACCGGCCTTTGTCACTGAGGACTCTTTTAGCTTGGTATACTGGCTCTAGTGAAGTGGAAAAACTGGGACACTTTATTCTAAGGCTCCCTAAGGTCCTATAGAGAAAGTTTCCTGAAAACAAATGTGCTGTGCTTGGCTTGCAAAAATGAGATTATTAGTTATTCAACTATTCGAATCATCAATTGGTTTGAGTCATTTCTCTGATTCCAGCTTGTTAAATGTGAATATGTCCGTCTCTTCTCTCCTCTGGGACAGTAAACTGAATATCTTTGAGTTGTGGATAAAACAGGACATTTGAGGACGTCATCCACAGTTTCTGACATTTTATAGAGCAAATAACTAATCCATTATTCGAGAAAATAATCAACAGAATAATCGATTAATGAACATGACCGTGACTAGCAACCCTATTCAAATTAATGAAAATATAGAGACAATTATCCACATTGAGTTCAGTAAGCTGGGCCTGTCTGTTGAACAGTCCACCCGAGTTCTTGACAGTTATTGAACATTAGATAAAACCAATAAAAAGAAACAATATAATGTACATTTTCAATAGTCTGTGCATGTATAGTAATGTTTTACCTACCTGACCAGGGACTACGGGCGGTAAATAACAATTGTGCTACAACCTGGTGCGATGCAACTATCCTGGTTCTTACACTAGGTTAATGTTTAATTGTACATTGTCCCTGTTTTAAATAAAATGACATAGCATTTTGACTCACTGTGCAGCATAATTGAGAGTGAAGGCACCTATAGATTAATTACAGTGGTAATTCCTTGGACTGGAATCTATAAGACCTGTCAAATAATACCAGAAAACATCCAACACACAGTGTTCCAAACAGGGGCGGAGCACTATATTCTGGGCCCTATAGAAAGGCATGTTCTATGGGCCCCTTCCACAGCATCCACAGCATCTTTTTCGGCCTACCCCCCCCCAGTCCGATGCCCCTGGTTTCAAACTCAAAACAAGTTCAACAGATAGATCCATGTCAGATCCTCACTCTCGCTCAGCATCAGATGAATAGATGGAATGTACTGTAAATGGAACTTAAGTGTAAAGTTGATAAATCCCTTATGGAAACCAGAGGTGGGTGCTTATAGAGCCAAAAGCAGCAGTTCAGCAGGGAAAATGAAAGCCGTGCACTGGGGAGGGCACAGTGGGAACCCTTGTAACATTTTTTACCACCTAGCCCTTATCCTCCTCTCCATATCTTTATAGTCAAGCCAGGCTCAGATAACAACAGATTCAAGAGTATTTACTTGGTGATGTTGTTTTCAGAGCTCCAGCTGCAGATTGGACTGCATGTGCAAATGAAAGCCTTTCAGAATCAGATATTTACCTGGGTTGATATTGTTTCAGATGACCTGACTTCTAGCTTGTTCCTAATTTAAGTTTCAAAGCGAGTCTGTGCTACAAACACCCCACCCCCCCTGAAGAACATGCTGCATTCAAGGTAACCCGTAACTCGTGTTTTCACAAGCTTCTACCCGTGAAAGTACCCTGGAACGGCAGTCAAACCCGTAACTTACTACCCGTGACCTCCAGATCGCCGTACTCCTAGTTCCAGTTTTTGAGGTCACACACACATAGACAACAATGTCGACCCCTGTTGATGCTGTACAGACGCCGGTGATTAACAGGGAAACATAGAAATAAATAGACAACGTAAAGTAATTTTTCACATTGTAATCAAAACGATTGTGTACTAGTACAATCGTATGTGTTTTGATTGATTGATACAGGTTATGTTTATTAAATGAAGCTCAAAATATGTTGCTGAATAGAAATCACTAGTATCAGCGTTAGGTAGCCGCTAGCTAACGCTAGGTGGAAGGGTTTGTTGCGACTTAGCCTGAACGCTACCAAGTCCTGAATCGTGACTTGAAGTCGTAACTTACGGGCTAAAAACTGTGTCTTGAACGCAGCATATAGACATGCAGATGCAACAAGTGCAGTAGTAATAAGTAAGTAGATGATTTATAGCTTTGGTGTGTTATGTGTAAAGAAGGTTGCAAATCCCGATTATTTTCGATTGTCGATTCATCTTTTAATTATTTTCTTGATAATAGATAAGTTGTTTGGTCTGTAAAATGTCAGAAAAAATTGTGCAAAGTGTCAGTCAGTGTTTCCCAAAGTCCAAGATGATGTCCTCAAATATATTGTTTTGTCCACAACTCAAAAATATTCAGTTTACTGTCCCAGAGGAGTAAAGAAACCAGACAATATTCACATTTAAGAAGCAGGAATCAAATAATTAAGACTTATTTCCTTTTTAAAGTTACTCAAACTGACTAATCGATCATCAAAATAGTTGGCGAAAACTTTAATAGTTAATTTTTAATGAACTAATTCCTTTTTAATAGTTCAATTGATCGTCGCAGCTCTAGTAAGGACTAGGGATGTAACGATTTCATTACAGGTTACATTTAAAATATCATTATTATCACGGTGTTTAATCCTTCCTAGCTTCATCCGAGTCTCTTGAAGTTGCTGCACAATGGGGGATCACAGATACGATATCATCGCGATACTTATGCCACGATACGATATTATTGCGATTTTAAACATATTGCAATATTCTGCGATATATTGCAATTTATAACCTTAACTTCTGATTTTTCCCAATGTCAAATGATGTCAACAAACTGACCAACACATATATAATCAAAGATAGATTATTGGCGCCTTATCATAGATTCTTATCAGCCCTCTAAGAGGACTAAGTCTGAAGCGTGGCCATGCTTTGGTCATGTAAGGACGGTTGATTGAAGACTGTTTCCCTGTATGCAGAACGGGCAGGAAAACAGTTGCTGCTCAAGGCATTGAACCCACTTTAAAAATACCGCGATACTACCAAAAGCCATGATAATTTTGGTCACTATAACCGTTACATGCCCAGTAAGGACACAGCATTTTTGCATACATACTGTGTGTGTGTACAATGCAGTCGGTAAGTTTTTTAAGGGGTTAAAAGTCAGCTTTAAAGTATTTTAGGGGGATCACATGTACAGTGGGTGAACACTGTAGGACATGTACTCATTTTTATACAAAGTCCCACATTGTTGGGACATGGTGACGGGGCTGGAATTCCTGCACTGTTCATCCAGTACACAAACAGCTTCAAATTGAAGCAATTCAAGCTAAACATGCTGGAGTATTCCAGAACATGACACAACTACAACAGGCTGTTTCTTACTTCATTGGTGGCTGGTCTATTTGCTTCATATTATCAGCAGGTCAAAGTCTGCACTCATTTGTCTTCATAACACATCATTGCAGATAAGTGTTAAAGTGGACCACAGTTTGAGACAGGGTTTGTGTCCCCTGTAAATATAAAACTCAAGTTAAGTAACAAACACTTCAACTCAAACCACGATCTTTTCCTTAACCTAACCAAGTTAGGTTAGGTTTCTATAAAACGCAATAAAAATGTGAATGATAAAAAAAGGATCTGGCTCTTTAACAGAAAGGTAGACCTTCTTAGAAATCCTTTCCATAATGTCGTCAGACACTTACAATATTAATCTGAGTCTGTCAGAGGCAAATCCAGTACTTTTGTGAAGGTAAGTACAAGCTGGACAGTTGCCCTATTAACTTATTAACTTTTAACCAGGTTGAAAAGAACGGTAGTTACCCTGCTGAATAACTCCTCTGCATTCTGCTTGTGAATCATGATTTCAGACTTTTTGTTCCATGATGTGATATTTCCCCCACAGGTTCCTGAGGTTGGGCACTTGAAGAGTGTGCAGAGTGCAGGTAAGGGTTATGTTTAAGCCTCTATTAATGTGTGGTCTCAATATAATAATATAATAATTGATTGACTTTTTTTTTTTTTTTGATTGATTGACTTTATTTGTAGGGCACTTTTAAAAAGAATAGTTCACAAAGTGCTTTGACAAAAGAAACAAAAGCACATACAAATCAATGCACATACACACATTACACACATACATTATTTGTGATTCTTTAATTATTCATATGTATTTATTATTTATTTAGCTCAGCCTCTGTTTAGATCAAACTGTTCCTGTTCTCATCCTGCAAGTCATAGCATAATTATTAATAATCTTTACCCCCGCAGACAGTCTAATCTAGCTTGCAGCCGACAGTATACTGTGGCCTTCATGCTCCTTCTGTCCGTCGTTCTTTCCAGCCCTCCCTGTCCCATCAGCCATCCTGTCCTCCAGTCACAGCATGTCTGTATGGTTTACTGTTTTACCACCTCCACCTCCACCTCCACCAGCAGCAGCCCGTGTCTCCATCCTGGGCCTATGGCTCACAGTCACAGTTAAAGCAGTAAAGTCTCTGTAGATTACCTGATTTTCATGCTTCGTGATTTATGGCAATGAGGCTTCACCACTAATGGAAACTAAAGCTCACCGACTTCATGCCTGTCAGATGCTCCCATTGAAATATGGATGAGTTGACTGTTTAGCATTTTACACTTGGCAGCTGTGTTGGAATCTACAAGAAGCTACATGTGCAAATGTTGAGTGATTAACTGTAGCGTTTTTGAGTAAATCCGTGTTGTTCTTGCTCTTGTCTGTGTGTGAACTAGTCTCATAATGTCTGCACAGGAAGCAGTTTTATAGATCCGTTTTACAGTTGGCAGTGCTTCTGGTTGCCATTAGGTCTCTCCACCTGCATTTCAGCATTGTCTTGTTAAACCACCATCTGCCCACCAGATGGATGTGTCATGTTGAACATGTACTCCAGCATCATAGAACTTGTTTTTAACAATCACTCAAGGTTCCCATAACCCGAGGAGTTCTACAGCTGCTTCTCATCACACTGATAAAATGTGAAAACTGAGGATCCTAATGTGGAAAAAAATCAAGAACCTAATGGAGAAATGTTCCGAGGTAAAAAGCAGTGATCATTTTAGCAGCTGAGCATTTAGTGTATCCCGGACGATCATGTTAAGCAAATAAAAGCATTCATTAGAGGGGATAGGACATTAAAAAAGCTAAAATAGAATAAGACAGGTATGAATATGCAGGAAGAAAAGTTACAGTGAAGTGTACGAAAAGTATGTCAAGTAAACACTGCAGGAAAGTCTGTTGTAATTTCTCTCAAATTTGGGATCACACATTCCTGCTGGAACATGTCCGGCTGTGCAGTTTTTGGTTTTGAAGTCTTTATTGGCGATTTATCACAATAGAAAGTGTTGGCTACTCCGTTACAGTCAGTCTGTTAAATCATGTTCAAGCCAAAGTATGCCGGTGTTGACGTTCACTTAAAAAATTGCATTCTCTAGTTGAGGATTTAAAATTCACTTGTCACCCTGCTTATCAACCAGTCTCAGAGATTATAGTGATATTTTAAATTTTTTTCAATACACGGGGTGACGTATCCAGAGCCCTGTACGCTTAGCTACCAGCGGAGCTAACTTAAACTGTCGTCATCTGTTTAGCTCGCCTCTGGCCCCGCCTACATCAGATACACCGATGTGATTGGTGCAGCTGGCCTCTGGCCCCGCCTATATCAGATACACCGATGTGATTGGTGCAGCTGGCCTCTGGCCCCGCCTATATCAGATACACCGATCTGATTAGTGCAGCTGGCCTCTGGCCCCGCCTATATCAGATAAACTGATGTGATTGGTGCAGCTCGGCTACAAGGACATAGTTAATGAGCAGCATTACTCGATGACAGAGTAACTTGCTGAGAAAATTTAAATTGTGCTCTTGCAAGAACTCTGAATTTCCAGGTTGTATATGTTTGACAAAACAAAAAAATCACCAACTGTCCCACTGTTTGTGTGGTAAAATTCTTCAAACATGTGTTTGTAAAGAGTTACTTACGCATCCTACTAGATTTGATCTTGCTTGTGTTTTTAATTATTCTTTGTTATATCGTAAAGCTCAGTGTTTTGTTGTTCTTCATGTAATGTGTATGACCTGGTCTGTGTCTGCAGCTCCCTCTCCTGTTCAGAAGGCTTTACAGATCTGGGATACTATAACGGCTCAGTTTCCCACACGGACTCAGGCTCCCCCTGCCTGAAGTGGACAGACTTCCCAGACTACTTGCAGCAGTACCCAGGCCGAGGTCTGGGGGACCACAAATTCTGCCGAAACCCAGACCAAGAGGCCAACCCCTGGTGCTTCTTCAGGCAGAGCTCAGGTGCCATCGGCTGGGCCTACTGCGACTGCCACCAGGGTGAGCTGAAGGGGGGAACCTAGGGCATGGATGGATAGATGGATGGATGGATGGATTGATTGATTGATTTAGGGATTTGTGGATGGATGGATGCATGGATAGATGGAGTGATGGATGGATTTGTGGATGGATAAATGGATTTGTGGATTTGTGGATGGATGGATGGATAGATGGAGTTTTCCCACTGTATTGTAACATGTTTGCTTGTGTGTCATTTGCAGGTGCAGCCAGATTGGTGGGGGGGTCCTCAGGCAATAGCGGGCGCCTGGAGGTCTATCTGAATGGCCAGTGGGGGGCAGTATGTGATACACACTGGACCGACCGTGATGCCAGCGTCATATGCAGACAGCTGGGACTGGGGTGCGTTCAGTCTCACAGAGATACATGTTCCTTATGACAATACACACAGTTAAACTAGTTGACCAATGAAGTCGCTGCTGACAAAGCTCCAACCAATCAGACTTTTCCAATTTAGTTGCAGATTTAATTTGAATCACTGCCTATACATTTCAAACTTAGTTCGTAGTTTAGTTTAAAATACTACTATAAATGACCTGTATGTCTGTTTTTTTGCATTTTAGAGGGCAATCTTGTACCTTTTACACAGATTAACTGAACTATTTTGATCTCTTTATACTCTCTCTGTATCAAATTCCGAATGGAACACATTTAGCAATTCTAGTTATGCTGTAGATTAGGGTAGATTAAAACTACATTTAACGGCGAAGAGCTAAGGAGATACCACTTCAAGAACATGGATTTGTCAGCTTGGGCTGCTTGTGTTTTCCTCTGCTCATTATAAAGACACATGACACATTTTGAAAAAAAAACTTGGTTATGTTCTGCTTTTTCCTAACGTGTTTTTTTTCTGCATTTGAATTGGGCTTAGTAGGAGTAGACACAGTAGATGCCATTCTTTTAAATACTTAAAAGTCTTTTTAACCTGACTTGTAGGATGTTAGGAGCATTCATGTGTGTTTGAAAGAAGAGTCTCTCTGTGTATCTGCTGTCCATGCAGTGAGATCGGTTCAGCCCTGCGGCAATCCTACTTCGGCCCAGGTTCCGTCTTCCACTATGAGCGTCTGGGTTGCCGTGGTAATGAGAATTCGCTACTGGAGTGCCGGAGCAGGAGGTTTATCACCAGCGACTGTAACCATGGCAATGAAGCAGGGGTGGTTTGTGCTGAGCCTGAAGGTGAGAACTAGGATTTGATAAACCATCATCACTGATAAATATTAACAAATGTATATGTATTTTCCATATATGGTCTACATAGCCCTGCCTACAAAATGTTAATATAACCCTCATCAAAAATCATTTTGAACCAGAAAAAACCTTTCAGTCAATAAGGAGAGGCCTCATCCCTTTTTAGCAAGTCCAAAACTATATGGTATGGGTTATATTGGTTTTTAAAGGTATTTCAACTAGTAAAAATGACTGAGTAAGCTATGGTCTGTTGAATATAGCCTACTTTAACCCTCATGGAGGAAATCTTTTAGTTAGAAAAAAACTTTTTTTTAAGAAATTCAACCTATCCAAAAACAATATGTGTATTATTGGTTTAAGTTTAACCTTTTGTTTCTCAGGCACTGGCATCCCTTTGAGGCTGGTGGGAGGCCTGGAGGACTTTGAGGGCGTCGAGTTGTACCGTGATGGCAAATGGGGAACAATTTGCAATGACCGGTGGGATGACACGGATGCTGAGGTGGTGTGCCGACAGTTGGGCCTGGGGTAAGACGATTGTGATTGGTTTAAAGAAATGCCAATAAACCAGAGCACGTTTTCTCCCATCCCTGAATGCTGTTCGGACTAGCCAGACCCTCCTCCTCAGCGCTGTGGAGGAAGGTCTGGTAAAGCAAGACTAGGAATATCCTGATAATTAATGAATCATTAATGAGTAATTCTTGCAACTCAAAAAGGTTGAGATCCACTTTGCAACAGTATAAGGTGGTGTTTTTGTCCTCACTAACAGGGCGTGGCCAAGGCGTGGACATGGGCCCACTCGGGCCAGAGTGCAGGTCCCATCTTCCTGGATGGGGTTGAGTGTTCAGGCAATGAACTCTCTCTGGAGGAGTGTCCTCATGACATCTGGGACCAGCAAAACTGTGACCAAATGAAAGATGCAGGGGTGTCCTGCAACCCATACAGAGGTCAGAGCCAAGAAAGGAAACACACTCACTCCCATATTCATATTACACAACACTGTAATCAATCCTGTGGGAAGTTACAGGCATTTGGACTTGCTTTGGCAGCATGGTGGCTCAGTGGTTAGCTCTTCTGCCTTGCAGTTGGCACTGCAGAGTTCAATCACTGGTCTGGGCAGAGTCCGATCCCCGGTCCAGGCAGGGCCTGTCGGTGTGGAGTCTGCATGTTCTCCCCGTGTTTGCTTGGGTTTCTTCTTCTTGGGTTCCCTCCACCACAAAGACATGCATGCTAGGTAACTAGGACTACAGTTGAAAATTAGCCAACTGGCTAACACTGGCGCATTTACAAGAATGTTGATTAATGTGCATTGTCCTAATCAAATAAATCAAATAAAATCTGTTGATTAATAAAGCCATTGCGCCTAAAGCTTCTTATGTTCTGACTGACTGGTAGAGATTCCCAGAAATATAACCTCTATAGGTTGCATTTGCGTTGCATTCCGGAGGTGCCGCGGGCCCTGCCAGCAATCATGGCCATTCAAGTCTATGCTTGATAATCCACTAGTGAGTAGAAGTGTCCAGAACCGCGCGTGAATCAGATTTCCTCTCCGCTAAAGATACGCGCCAGGTCTATTTTCATGCTATCCGCAGGAAGTGAATCAGCAAGACTATCCAGCCAGAGATTCATCTTGGAGGTGTAAAGACATAATACGACATTGCAGATCTTTGTTTTTTATAAAGACAACGCCAGAAAAAAGAAGACATGGAGTTAAATAACAGGAGTGCTTGGAGTGGAAGATAGTAACTAACCTAATAGACCAGTGATTGTTCTGTAAAGGACAAAGTAATATATAGTATACATCTGCGAGTCAGGCAGCAAGACGCTCCACTTCTGAGACGCGGGGGACCGTACAAAACTGGAACCCGGCCAGAACGCAGCACAGACGCTCCAAGTGGAAAATGACTGTGACAGTCACTAAATTTACATGTGGGTCAGTAGGTGACATAGCTGTCAGGTCAGAGTCACATTATTAAAGGTGTGAAAGGGAGTTAAAACTGCCTGAGAGGACATTTTACATTCTCAGCTGTGATTGCCACTATATGGGAGCACATCAAAGTAGTTCATTTAGAAACAGATGTGTTTCTTTTCTCATTTTTCTCATTTAAGTCCCGGTAGTTTGTTAAAGTTTTAGTGTAGAGAATAGGAAAAGTGATGATCAGGAACTCCTCCAATCTGTTTCAAGTTCTTTAAAGGTCCCATGACATGGTGCTCTTTGGATGCTTTTATATAGACCTTAGTGGTCCCCTAATACTGTATCTGAAGTCTCTTTTATATAGACCTTAGTGGTCCCTAATACTGTATCTGAAGTCTCTTTTATATAGACCTTAGTGGTCCCCTAATACTGTATCTGAAGTCTCTTTTATATAGACCTTAGTGGTCCCCTAATACTGTATCTGAAGTCTCTTTCATATAGACCTTAGTGGTCCCCTAATACTGTATCTGAAGTCTCTTTTATATAGACCTTAGTGGTCCCTAATACTGTATCTGAAGTCTCTTTCCCAAAATTCAGCCTTGGTTCAGAATTACAGCCACTAGAGTCAGTCCCACAGTGAGCTTTCCTTAGTATTTGTCATTTCTGAGTCTGTAGTCTTTGAGGTGGAGGGGGGGGCAAGGTGGAGGCTGGGGGGGTGGCCTTGACCAACTGCCACTTTGCTCGTTTGAAAGCCATGATGTCTCTCTCTCATGGGGGGGCCAAATTCTCTGGGCGGGCAAAGCAGAGGAAGGAGAGGTAACCTTGCCCCTTATGACCTCATAAGGAGCAAGATTCCAGCTCGGCCCATCTGAGCTTTCATTTTCTCAAAGGCAGAGCAGGATACCCAGGGCTCGGTTTACACCTATCACCATTTCTAGCCACTGGGGGGCCATAGGCAGGCTGGGGGAACTCATATTAATGTTAAAAAAAAACTCATAAGGTGTAATTTTCATGCCATGGGACCTTTAACAAAAAACTAACAAAGAAACCAAAACAAGCTAAATTTAAGGCAGGTTTAAAACACTTTTGCATTCACTTTTCATACCCAAAAGCTTCTTCCATTATCTTTACAGTCAATGGTTGAACCTTTCTCAACTTTCCCAGGATGCACTGCTGATTGACATTTGAGTCTTGATTTCTGGGCGGCCCCAGGATGTTACTGTATCTAGAGGTTCCTTTCAAATGTCTGTCAGTCGGTCACTTGTTTGGTTGGTCTACCACTTTGAAATATCTGAGACCGAAATATCTCAACAACTATTAAATGGATTGCCATGACTTTTTGTACAGACATTTATGGACCCCAGTGAATGTATCCTGCAGACGTGGGACAACACTTGACTTTCCTCTAGCACAAGCACAAGGTTACATTTTTGATTATGAGTGACAATTCTTGAATGGATTGCCATTAAAGACTGAAAGACTTTAATGTTCCCCCGCAGAAGGACTTTGGTAAACCCTTAACATTTCCTCTGATGCCATCATTAGGTCAAATTTTGTCCAATAGTAGAACCAAATATTTGCAAAACTAATGGCATTCCCATCAGCCTTAGCTGTTATATGTGCATACTTACATGTTAAACTAAGATAAACAGGGCAAATATTATACCTACCATACAGTCCCTTGTTAGAATTTTGTTGCCATGCCAGCATTAACATTTAGCCCAAAGAACTGCGTAAGTGCCTGTGTACAGCCTCACAGAGCCACTAGCATGGATGTAAACCCTTAGTCTTGTTGGGCTTGTGTATGTTGTCATCAAAGATGTCCTTTACATGTAGACTGCTGCGTTTTGACCCAAGGAGTTGGACCTCCCATGTACTTGTGCAGTGGTGTGTTTGTGGCTCTAGTGTAAGGGCCAGTGCATTCCTTGCTGTACGTTAACAACCCTACAGAGGTTAATTGCCTGGGAGTGGTGGTGAGACATTTTTAAGAATTTACAGCAAGTTAATTTGCATTTGACTGACGACTTCTAGCTATCCGATGACTTTAAAGACTGAGAATTCTCCCAGAAATGTAATGATCTTAACCGAGCTAAAAGAGACCAGATGAGATTTACCATGCACTGCCCTGAGTATGTGATCTAATAAAGCATTAGTGTTTTCCTGTGTGGCAGCAGACGGTGCAGTTCGTCTGGTGGGTGCAGACAGTCACTGGGAGGGACGCGTGGAGGTTTACCGCCAGGGAGAATGGGGCACTGTGTGTGATGACAACTGGACTGAGCTCAACGCCCAGGTAGTGTGTAGGCAGCTGGGCTTCAGGTCAGTGCATCACTACATCTGTGTCACTATGAAACACCTCGCTGCCTCAGGAGATTGTGTACTTCCCTAAATCAATGTAAATTAGGGATGAACAGCCATGTCTGCAGATGACCATTCTTACCAAGAACTAATAGTTTCTTTTTCCTGTTAAAGCCAAATAAAAATATCTTTTTAACCCCACAGACATTGAACAACATATTTGTACTAAGCCTTTTCAATCTATCCAGCTATTTTTCTGCCTCGTATCTGGGTTCTGGAGCTGGTAGCAGCACGCTAAAACCCCTCCACACTGAGGGCTCAACCAGGGTTGACTTTGTGCTTAAAAGGGTCAACCCACGTTGACCGACTCGGCTTCGCGACCCAGGTCGAGAGGTGGGTCGATTTCAATGGGAATTGCAAACCACCAGGGTCACTAACAGCCAGGGCAGGGCAAACCATGCCATTGGTTGGAAATGGGACCCACAGTCATGACACAAAACTGCTGTGAAACAATCGGAAAAGAATGTTAAATTCACCGTCACATCCGCGCTCTCTCGCTCGCACAACACACAGGTCCACAGGCGGTAGTTTAGTGTGGCTCCATCAAATAAGCCGACAGCACAACCTAACTTAAATGATCTCCCCTTGTCCTAAAATACTAATAAATGGATACTAGAGTAGCCTACTTCCCTGTTTACTGATGCAGTGATTGAAATGCATAAGTCCCAACAAAGAATGTTCTTCTTAAGGAAACTGTTGTCTTTTAATGTCAGCAGCAACATACTTCAGATGTTCTACTGTGCTTTCATTGAAAGTGTTCTCTCCTTTGGCATCAGCTGTTGGTTTGGCAACGCCACTGAAGCACAAAAAAAGTGCATTCGAAAAATAATAATAACTTCCAGCAAACTATCGGGTATTTCATTCCCAGGCATGGAAAGTTTATATAAAAACAGAATACTGAGAAAGGCAAATAGTATTGTGGGCAATCAGAAGCACCCCCCCCCCTTTGCCTCCTCATTTGAACTGTTACCCTCAGGACGACAATACCGTGCTCCTTTGTTTAAAAAAAAACAGATCCAAGCTCTCCTTTGTTCCACAGGCCATTAAACTCCTTAATAATGAAAGTCCCGTACAATGCTGGATATACTTTTTATTGTAATTTCTCATTCTTCCAGCTGGTCTGGAACTCTACCCCCTTTCCTAGTGATTTGGTCTAAAGTATGAGTGGCAATGTACATATGTTATGTTTTTCCTCCTGCTTGCCTTATCTGTTTTAATACCATGTGATTTGATTTTTTACTGTAACATAATTTCCCCATGGGGACAATAAACATGAACAAACAAAGCATAGGAGGAGAATTAATCTTGCAGTGTCATCATGACCAGGGATCAACCCGTCTTGACAAAAGAAAAGTTGGACACTCGTCCGATAACTCAGGTCTGACCCTGGTCATTGGTGTGAAAGAGGTCAGTAAGGTAGTCCAGATGCCCTTCTCAAGGTATTCCTTGGGACATCGCTTAAACCCTCAAGCAAGCACAAAGGGTTACTGAATGAAAATGAATAAAACTAAGTTTGTATATCATTTCATCTAAAACAAAAGTATGTCAGAGGAATTCAAATCCTTCAAATTCTGGAGAAAATCAATACTAATTGAATCAAACTCAATCTGCAATTAATATGAAATTGTTGAACTATTTCTGTTTTCACACACCTGTCATTTCTGCAACCTAAATAAAGACATAGCAAACAGTAGTAGTAGTCGTTTATTTGAACATGTAAAATATGCAGTATATACATGCATTCATGCATACATGTATATCATTAAAATGACAGATAAATAAGGTCATGTACTTCTCAGCACAATCTTCCAAAATGATTGAAAGTAATTCAAACAAAAAATTCCCATGTTCAAAACCAGTGTTTCTCGCATTCACCAGAGTTTTGATGATGTTCTTCCCACCGTTAAACTGAGACAGATGTTCTGTTGTTGTGCCTTGTCTGCAGAGGCCGAGCGGCGGTGGCTCCTGACGGGGTGTATGAAGAAGGTCGCGGGCTGATCCTGCTGGACGAGGTGCAGTGTAGGGAACAGAGGCCAGTTTACTGGCCTGCACCCACTCTGAGTGGGGGCAGCATGACTGCTCCCACAGTGAGGATGTAGGTGTCCGCTGTGAGAGGGGAGCTGATACCAATGAGATACTCAGCCTTTTGCCTTCTATTGGTGAGTACACACATTGGTGGCTATTGACTAGGGTTGGGTACTGAGACCTGGTGCATAACGAGCAGAATCTACCGGGCCGAATAGCAACACAGATTTTGGTGCTTCAATTCCGAGCCACTTAAATGTCTTCGCTGCTTGACACAACCTTGAACATTTCCAAGGTTGTGGTGACTGACGTTGCTCTGTCTGATCATTCCTGTGTTTTCTTTAACGGCTCTATCTCTGTGCCAAAAAGTGTCCAAACAAAGATAATCAGAAAACGGTTTATCACTGAAAACACCATTGAAACATTTACTCAGCTTTTTTCCTCTACACCTGCTCTCTCAGGGCTCTCAGTCACTGAGCTTGTAGATCATTTCAACTGTAAAATTACAAATGTTATTGATGCCATTGCTCCCACTAAGGTCAAAGTTGTCTCTGGTAAGAAAAGATCTCCATGGAGAAATGTCCCACTGGTGAGAGCAGAAAAAAGAGAGTGTCGGAAAGCTGAACGAAGGTGGCGAAAAACAAATCTCCTGGTCCATTATAACACCTATAAAGAGAGACTTCGCATTTATAATTTGGAACTGAGGACTGCAAGGCGGTCCTTCTTCTCTGATATTATCTCTAGAAACAATAATAATTCACGTGCTTTGTTTGCTACTGTCGATAGGTTAACAAACCCTCCAGTACCAGTAGCATCTGAACTTTTATCTACCAAGGCCTGCAATGACTTTGCCTCCTTCTTCAAAGACAAAATTCAAAAGATTAGACAAACAGTCAGTGCCTCCATATCAAGTACAGGATATGTGTTGTCACAGTGTTCAAGCAAAACTAGCTCCAATATGACAGAATTTCATACGATCAACCATAAAAACCTGGAGAACATTATACAACATCTGAAAACCTCCTCCTGTTGCCTTGATATTCTACCAACGGGTGTTTTCAAAAATGTCTCGAATTGTTTGGCTTCTGATCTTCTACAGATTGTGAACATGTCTCTTCTTTCAGGAATCTTTCCACAGGCCCTGAAAACTGCAGTAATCAAGCCACTCTTAAAAAGAACAATCTAGACACGTCACTAATGAGCAACTATAGGCCAATATCAAACCTTCCGTTTTTAAGTAAAATCATTGAAAAAGCAGTTTTTCAACAACTCAACCATTTCTTGTCACTAAACAACAGTTTTGATACCTTTCAGTCGGGTTTCCGACCACACCACAGCACTGAGACGGCTCGTTAAGGTCTTTAATGACATCCACCTTAACACAGATAATTGCAAAATTTCAGTCTTAGTATTACTTGATCTCAGTGCTGCATTTGACACGGTCGACCACGACATATTACTAGACCGATTGGAAAACTGGGTTGGCCTTTCTGGCTCAGTACTAAACTGGTTTGAATCCTACTTACAGAATAGGGATTACTTTGTGTCAATAGGTATTTATACATCTGAACGTACAAATATGACGTGCGGAGTTCCCCAAGGCTCCATTCTGGGGCCTCTTCTGTTTAACATCTACATGCTTCCACTGGCTCAGATTATGGAAAACAACAAAATAAGTTACCATAGTTATGCGGACGACACACAAATTTACATAACCTTATCGCCAGGGGACTATAGTCCAATACAAAAACTGACTAAGTGTATTGAACAAATTAACGGCTGGATGTGCCAGAACTTTATGAAATTAAATGAGGGAAAACTGAGGTGGTTGTTTTGGAGCAAAAGAGGAACGATTAAAAGTCTGCGCTCAGCTTCAAACAACAATGTTAAAAACAACAGACAAAGCCAGAAATCTTGGTGTAATCATGGACTCTGACCTGAACTTTAACAGCCACATTAAGACAATTATAAAGTCAGCCTATTATCACCTTAAGAATATATCAAGGGTTAAAGGACTTATGTGTCAACAGGATTTGGAAAAACTAGTCCATGCTTTCATCTTCAGTAGACTTGACTACTGTAACGGGTCTTTACAGGTCTCCCTAAAAAATCAATCAGACAGCTGCAGCTGATTCAGAACGCTGCTGCTCGGGTCCTCACTAAGACCAAGAGACTGGATCACATCACTCCAGTTCTGAAGTCCTTACACTGGCTTCCTGTGCCCCAAAGAATTGATTTCAAAGTTCTTTTGCTAGTTTATAAATCACTAAACGGTTTAGGGCCAAAATACATTTCTGATCTGCTAGTACACTATGACCCCCCCAGACCTCTAAGGTCATCTGGGACGGGTCTACTGTCTGTTCCTAGAGTCAGAACTAAACAGGGGGAAGCAGCGTTCAGTTTCTATGCTCCTCATATCTGGAACAAACTCCCAGAAACCTGCAGATCTGCTGCTACTCTCAGTTCTTTTAAATCAATGCTGAAGACCTTTCTTTTTGATGTTGCCTTCCTTTAAATGATGTTCATTTCTTTACTGTTTATTCTTTTATATACTGCACTGTAACTTTTATTCCTGTGTTTTATCTGTTTTTATTTTTGAAATGTTTTTTCTGTTTTTTTTATGGGTTTTATTTTCTTTTAACTGTTTTTATTGTTTTTAACTGATTTTGTGTAAAGCACTTTGAATTGCCCTGTTGCTTAAATGTGCTCTATAAATAAAGCTGCCTTGCCTTGCCTCTGATGCTCCCTCAAATTGGAACATACCAACTCTACAATGCAGGGGTGGCTCAGGTGACTAGACAGTAAAGAAGGCTCCATGCAGCCAAAATGAACGTATCTATTAAACTAGACATTTACAGAATATCATATATATGATTCACATTAACAATTTGAGGATTGGCTAGGTTCACAGATGATTTAAACATTGTGATTATTAACATTAACATATGAAGACGCTAAATAAACATGCATACAAGCAACATTTAAGGTCAGTCTTTAAGGCTAAAATAGGTAGCGTGACGCTACCGTGACGGCAGCCATGACGCTAGTTAACGCCACATTACACGTTACACAGGTGACGTTAGCCAACCGGTAGCTAGCAGCTGGATTAAACGGCAGTGGTGGCATACAGGTTAACCGTGAGGTCGCCGGTTCAATCCCCGGACCGACAGGATAAAATCTGGGTGGGGAAGGTGAAAGTGAAAGAGCTGCGAAATGAGAAGTTGTTCTCAGTCGACTTACCTGGATGAATAAAGGTTAAATAAAAATAAATGTAAAAAACACAGTTAACATGCTGACAGCTAACCGGTGTAAAGTGGGACTGGATTTTCACCGTCGTCCAACAGCGTCGGAAAAACAACACATACGGTGCGTTTACTTCAAACTCGCCTGGCCAGCCTCGTGGTGCATTCAAAGTTATAGTAAAATACCCTTTTCCAATCTAGTGGTTGTTTTTGTTGTTTATCAGCAATTCACTGGTGGAGTCAGTTATTGTTATTACATTATTGATAAATCATTTAATTTTGACCATATGGCCGTAGCAATAAATAAGAAGTTCTTGAATGTCGCTGACTCTCGTCTTGTGCTCTTAAAAAAAAAAAAGTAGTATCGTTTTAGCACCGGTATCGGAAAAAATCCATTAAGGGAATGCAGTAACTGTTTCTGCTTATGAGATTTGTGCGTATTACCGTTGTAAAGGGGGTGAAGGGTCAATCTGAAAACCTCAGGGCATGAATAACTTTAACCAAGGTAATGTTTCTTTGCAGGCCCTCTGGTGCGTTTGGTTGCTGGAGAGAGCAGGAAGGAGGGCAGAGTGGAGGTCTTCGTTAACGGCCAGTGGGGAAGCGTTTGTGATGATGGCTGGAATGATGTCAATGCGGCTGTAGTCTGCAGACAGCTGGGATTCACGTTAGTATGATTACACCTCCGATGTCCCAGACAAAAGCTAATGCAGTTTCCAAAAGGGAACGGGACCATCATCGTGGGAGCGTGAATGTGCTTAGAAAGTTTTATGGAAATCTGTCGCACGATTTGGATATTTTTGGCTTTGGAGGACGATTGTTTGGTTGGTCGGTTCACCACTTTGGTTCAAACTGAAATATCTAATATAATATAATTTAACTGTTGAGTTAGTCTGTCTGATCAACAAAAAAGTATAAAAACCTGACATCCTTTGCGTGGCTCGCATGCAGAATGTCCACTCTCTGTGTGTTGCCATTCTCAAAATCCCTTCACTACTGGAAACAACAACAACCTTGGAGTTAGCAAGCTCCACGCAAAAAATAGCAAGATTTAACCCTCCTGTTGTCCTGGGATCCAATTTGCGCCGTTTTTAAAAGTTTCTACATCAGAAATTTGGGATTCTTTCATCCAAATTGTCCAAATATTACATGGATGGTTCCAAATAACGCTTCTTGCAAGTTAAACCAAGGATCAGTTCACTACTTTATTGAATTTTGGGTGTTTTATTTCCCCAAAATATAAACTTTGACAAAAGAAAGAAAGACAAAATGATATAATTTCATTTAAATTAGGTTTCTTGACCATGAATTTGAAAAATAAATTGGTGGTAATATATTGGTGTACAGTATACTGATGGTAGTGGTACAAAAATAAAGAAAATGTTGAAAAAAAATTGCATCAAAAAGTGATAAAAAAAAAAGTATCTCAAATGCGTCAAAAAAATGTTTTCAGTTTTGACCTGGGAGGACAACACATTTGGAATGATTTCAGGGAATGATTGCAAAGATTTACAAAGAATATGTTTATTGCATTCATTAATTGGGAAGCATTGGGGCCGATTGGACGAGGTACACACAGCGATACACTGGTACGAGCCAATGAGGGTTAACCATCAATCAGCTAATTTATATAGCTCATGTTACTGTATTGAGTCAACAGTTTTCTTTTGCGGGATGCAAATGTTCCCCCAAAACAAGTTCCTTCAAAAAAGTGTTTTGCAGATCCACCGAGCTTAGCGCCGCCTAGGCCCATTGTGATTGGTTCGAAGAAAATCCAAAGCACCTGCCTTTTGTCTCCCATGCTAAAATGTATGAGTGGTGGAGCCAGACCTTACTCCACAGAGCTGTGGAGATAGGTCTGGCAACGCGAGACTGCTGTTGCATTGATAGCTGTGAAACTTTGATCTCCAGAGGATAAATCCTGTGGATTAGTGATGATCCTCTGACTTTTCATCAATTTTGTTTTTTGCGTGGAATAGAATTGATCCGTTTTCCTATATCAATGTTCTTTTTAATTCCCCAAAATACAACGCTCAACGCTCCACACAACGCTCTTTTCCAAGTACAAATCTCTACTTTCATTCATTTTGGGGCGTCTTATTCAATTTTATAGCATTTGAAAAAAAAAAAACATTGAAGTGTTTTTGAAATAGTATTGAGAGTAAAAGTTGACATATTCCAGTCTGTGATTATCATCAACATCCATTCTTTTAATTTTAGTCTCAATAATTCCTAATTTCTGCTTTTCTAACTCTCACAAATTATGTATAATTTCCTATAAATGAGGCTTATTGACCATAAATTCCAAAAATAACTGTAAAACTAATTAAGAAGTTAGTGTTACGTAGTGTTGAAAACATCAAAAAAAAGTGACAAACATTGAAAGAAAGTGAAGAAAAAGGGACAAAAACTTGATAAAATCATCAGCAAAAGGGTTGATTTTCAATTTGGACGGGAAGACAAAACAAGGGTTAACAGTTGTTCCAATGTACAGTATATGCACATGTAATATAATGTATGTGTTTCCAACATTAAAAAAAAGACAATTAATAATGATGCGGTGTGTCTTTGTGTGTTGGTCTCCCAGCGGGGTGGCTAAAGCTCGGTCCATGGCGTACTTTGGTGAGGGTCAAGGTCCCATCCATCTGGACAACGTCCGATGCTTGGGCACTGAGATGTCCTTAGGCCAGTGTCCAGCTGTGGGTCAGGATAGCCATGACTGTCGCCACAGTGAGGACGCAGGCGTCATCTGTGACTACACCCTGGATCCTCTGGGGGATGCTGCCGTGGCAATGCAGACCTGTGGCCAAAGACTCAATAACCAGCGTCGTCGACGCAGGATTATAGGAGGGGATAAGTCACTGAGGTCAGTATACACACACAACAGGGATCTAGATGCATACACACTTTCAAATTTCAGTGCTTGATTCAAGGTCTCTTTAAGCCTGTACGTCAATGCAAAACCAACACAGGTGTAATTAGTTTAGTTTGTTCACGCATTATTAAAAAATAAACAACAATGAGGTTTGATATAAGGTAAAAGATTGTGCAGGGGAGGTTTCAAGGCTTTAACCCTCCTGTTGTCTTCAGGTCAAATTTGACCCCTTTTCCAAAATGTTTCTATATCAGAAATTTGGGTTTCTTTCAAACAGATTTTCCAAATTCCAATTCCAAAAAAAGTTAAATAAATAATCAGTTCGCTACTTTCATTGATTTTTTTTTTGTCAATTTTAAAGCATTTGGGGAAAAAACAATTGGAAAAGAACTTTAAAAAAAAGTGTAAAAAAAGAGAGAAAAATGTCAAATAAAGAAAAAAAAATTCCAAAAAGTGACAATTGTTTTAAAAGAAATTGGGGAAAAACCCAGGAAAATTTCAAAAGGCTCAGAAAAAGTCGACAAACATTGACTAAGTGACAAAAACATCGGATGAAAGCCACAAAAGGGTCGAAAAAGACGACCATAACCTCGATAAAAAAAATTTAATTTTAAATTTGGACTCAGAAAAACAAAAGTTTCCAGGTCGGCGCGACGAGAACACGAGGGTTAAAGAGTAGTAGGGGTGGTGGTGTGCACCCCACGTACAGAGTCCTTGTCGCAGCGGCTGCAGCTTCAATTCCGACCTGCGGCCCTTGTCATGCCCCCCCTTTCGCCCCATTCATGTCTAAACTGTTCTATCAAATAAAGGCCACGAAAAAGATCTAAGTAACCCTAGTTACACTAAGCAGCAGTGACAATGCAGTAGCTAAAGTGTGCGTGTGTGTGTCTGCGGGTGCGTGTGTGATTTCAGAGGCGAGTGGCCCTGGCAGGTGTCTCTGTGGCTCAGGTCTCAGTCTAAAGGAAACCATCCTCTGTGTGGAGCATCCCTCATCAGCCCCTGCTGGGTTGTGACGGCCGCCCACTGCTTCAAGAGGTAGGAGACAGCTCCCTCTACGGGTCACCACTCAGCATGTGTCCCTCTCGTTGATCTCATAACGTCCTGTCCAGCTAGTTAGCAGTCATAAAATCTGTAAATGTTCAAATTTTGTATCCGACATTTATGCTTTTGCTGCATAATGTAATAATGTCACCACCAAACTGGACACCCATGTGTCAGGATTTCTATATCTGGTCACTCTGTAAACTGTCAAACTTCCTTAGTTGCATTGTTTACCCTGTACATGTTATTTTTTTAACCAAAAATGAAAAGTTATTTGAGTCACTTAAAGGAGAATTCCGGTCGATTCCAACACGTAGCTCTGTTGTTTGGAAATGTGGAGTCTTGTCAGAAGAGAGAGAAACAAAAACTATTGGTGCTGCCTACACCGAGTTATCCCCCTGGTACACCCAACAGGCTTAAAGCGCCCATATTCTGCTCATGTTCAGGTTCATAATTGTATTTTGAGGTTGTACCAGAATAGGTTTCCATGGTTTCATTTTCATAAAACACCATATTTTTGTTGTACTGCACATTGCTACAGATCCTGTTTTCACCCTGTGTGCTCCAGAGTGAGACATCTCACTAGTTTTAGCTCCAGAGTGAGACATCTCACTTCTATCCTATCTTTGTTGGGAGCTGCACATGCTCAGTAGCTCGGTAAGATCCCATCAGCTAAATAACTCTTTCTCCAGCTTTGGTCAGTCCGAGGCAGGATTAGCTGGGAGACTTCTTCTAGACCAGGGCCACTTGTGGAATACCTGCACAACAGGGACAGGAAGTAGTTCTTTTGGAGATTCTGGTCCACTAGTGGCTGTTGGAGCAGTGTTTTGCCATTGAGAACGAGCTAGCATGCTACGGTTAGCCACCTCGTCTCTAGTGACGTAGAAAGCTGTGCAGCTGTTGGACAGGTCACCCGGAGACTGAAGACAGAGGACATTCAGAAACCGGATCTCACTCAAAACACCATGGATGTTTTTTTGTATGTGTGCATGTATGTGGATGCCGTTACAAAACAAAGAAAAAAATATGAATCAATTTTGAATTGGTAGGGCTTTAATCGATTCATAAATGTCTAATATAATGGGTTACATACTAAAGGAGCATTTATCAAAACTATCATTTCCAAATTTGCTTTGGGCCTCCAGATTTGGCAGAGACCCGACCCGCTACGTGTTGCGCCTGGGAGACTACCATACTGAGGAGCAGGATGACTTTGAACGCACCTTGTCACCTGAACGCATCGTTATCCACAGGAAGTACCGCAGCCAGGGCTGGGAGTATGACATCGCTCTGCTGCGGCTCAAAGGCACAGAGGGCAACTGTGTGGCATTCAACCCTCACACTGGTGCCGTGTGTCTGCCAGAGCCGGGCAGCAGGTGGGAGAAGAGGCCGGCTGCCTGCGTGATCACTGGCTGGGGCATCACAGGTAAGGCCACTGCCTGGACCAGCGCTGTGTGTGTGTGTGTGTGTGTGTGTGTGTGTGAGTTTGTGTGTGTGTGTGTGTGTGTGTGTGTGTGTGTGTGCGTGCGTCTATATATGTGTCCGTGTGTGAGTTTGTGTGTGTGTGTGTGTGCGTTTGTGTGTGTTTGTGTGAGTGTGTATGTGTGTCTGTGTGTGTGTGTGAGTTTGTGTGTGTGTGTGTGTGTGTGTGTGCATTTGTGTGTGTTTGTGTGAGTGTGTGTCTGTGTGTGTGTGTCCGTGTGTGAGTGTGTATGTGTGTCTGTGTGTGTGTGTATATGTGTCCGTGTGTCCGTGTGTGTGTGTGTGTGTGTGTGTGTATATTTGTGTCCGTGTGAGTTTGTGTGTGTGTCTCCGTGTTTGTTTGTGTGTGTGTGTGTGCGTGTATATATGCGTCCGTGTGTGTGTGTGTGTGTGTATTTGTGTCCGTGTGAGTTTGTGTGTGTGTCCGTGTTTGTGTGTGTGTGTGTGTGCGTGTATATATGCGTCTGTGTGTGTGTGTGTGTGTGTGTGTGTGTGTGTATTTGTGTCCGTGTGAGTTTGTGTGTGTGTGTGTGTGCGTGCGTCTATATATGTGTCCGTGTGTGAGTTTGTGTGTGTGTGTGTGTGTGTGTGTATATTTGTGTCCGTGTGAGTTTGTGTGTGTGTGTCCGTGTTTGTTTGTGTGTGTGTGTGTGTGTGTGTGTGTGTGTGTGTGCGTGTATATATGTGTCCGTGTGTGAGTTTGTGTGTGTGTGTGTGTGTGTGCGTTTGTGTGCGTTTGTGTGTGTTTGTGTGAGTGTGTATGTGTGTCTGTGTGTGTGTGTGTGTCCGTATGTGTGTGTGTGTGTGTGTGTATATATGTGTCATTGTTTGTGTGTGTGTGTGTTTGTGTGTGTGCGCGCGTGTGTCCCTTTTTCCTAGACATTTTTAATATATATATATATATATATATATATATATATATATATATATATATATATACTACAGCCACCTGGGTATCATACACCTGATGTGCATGCACACGTGTACATCATTCTCCTTCTCTCTCCCCTTTCATGTCTAAGCTGTTCTATCGAATAAACGCCAAAAGAATTAGTCTTAGCCCTTGTGTTGTCTTCCCGTCAAAATCAACACTTTTGTTGATGCTTTTTAAATAGATAGATAGATAGATAGATAGATAGATAGATAGATAGATAGATAGATAGATAGATAGATAGATAGATAGATAGATAGATAGATAGATAGATAGAAAAATAACATCTAACTACTCATTAACTAACCAATCGCTCATCATTGTTACTCAGAAACCTAAAGCCATTATTTGTATTTCTGTTAGATATCTTCTACTTATTATTTTCCCATTACTATCCTCTTGTTTAAATGAGACTTGTTGTTTTTGTCAGACTCGGAGTACTCCCGGACTCTGCTCCAGGCCTGGGTGCCCCTGCTTCCAGCCTGGAAGTGTAAGAAGCGATACAGTGATCGCTTCACCAGCCGCATGCTGTGTGCCGGGAGCCTGTCGGAGCGCCACCGTGTGGACAGCTGCCAGGGTGACAGTGGGGGTCCACTGGTTTGCCAGGGGGAGGGGGGGCGTTGGGTGCTGACGGGAGTCATATCCTGGGGTCATGGCTGCGGTAACCCCTCATTCCCTGGGGTGTACACGCGTGTTAGCAGGTTCCTGCGATGGATTGACAAGGTCATCAACAAACCCTACAAGACCTGATGACGGAGACACTCAGAGGTCTTTACCATTGGTGCATTTCTCTTTACTGACATTTAACCCTTTCACCTCGCATTCAAAATGCAACCAAAAAGCTTAATACACATCTCAGAATTAACTCTTTTGTCATTTATTTCCCAACAGAAACCCTGTGTCACTTATTATTACATGATGACCTACAGGATCACTAACAACAGGCAGCATTACACTATACAATAACTCTTTTATTTATTTAATTAGCATAAACCAAGATTCCACTACAACAGAAAAGTACCCTTCTTTATTGAATGGCTTGTGCTAGCTCAGTCACAAAAATGAATCAGAAATGCTCCAATGTGTTTCCCCAAAGGCTATATATTTTTTTGCCATTTTTCTTTCTTTTCAGTTTTTTTTATTTTTATTATTGCTATGACAATTTGTTCAATACTTTTAACAACGTTCCTAAACTCTTAACACAGTTAGCACAACATCCGTCTGTGTAGGCTATACAATTTACACATTTCCTGTTGCTTTGACACAAAATGCATACAGTTAAGGGACAACGGTCGTCTGTTAATGAGAAGGCGGAGCCAGTGAAAGAATGACAGCAATGGGAATAAAAAAAAAAAAAAAAAAGCTTTAAGAATGATACATTTACGATACAGAATGTGGCTCCTTTCCTCACCTTTCACAAGTCTGTCATAGAGATCATCAAATAATGAACACAGGTGCTCAGTGTTGTACGGTGTGCCCCAATTAGGAGTTAATACATTTAACACATTTTTATTTATTTTTTATTTATTTTTAGATATGTGTCTGTGCAAGCTTGAATGGTAGGGATAAGCATATTGAGAAATGTGTGTTGCCAGGTGTAAAAACTAAAACAAAGTAATAACACTGAATAACCAGTGTTATTACATTCAGGGCTTGTGGCAGGAAGTGTGTGCCGCCCATTATTTCCGTGTTGTGCCCAGGGGCGATTCTAGGATCAGACCTTTAGGGGGACTCAGCCCCTAAGTGCCTTGCAAAACCCCCATCCTGTTAAATCAGTAATTTCATTATCTGATCAGTCTGAGCTAGCTCCTGAACAACTATGTCAGCTACCGTTTTTAACACTATTAACACTATGATGGAACAACGACCAACTGAATTTATGATCTAACACTGAGTAATTTTGGTTTCATATGTTTCAATGGGGTTCTAATCTGCTCCATGAAATGACTTCTTCTCTGGGGACTACCAACGTTGGACTTCCCAACTGTCTCCTGCTCTCCCTCTGACAGATCAGATAGAGACTCTGGCACAACCTCCTCCGATTGGCTAAAACTACATTTCTGTTAACCCTTTCCTTGTCTGGGTTACAGGTGCGTAGCATCAGCGACAGACATGCAGGATGTTAATCCTGTTTCAAGCCCTTTGAACTTTTAAAAAATTATAATTTTTAGGGGGACTGAGATGAAATTTAGAGGGGCTTGAGCCCCCTTAAAAAAGGGTCTAAAATCACCAATGGTTGTGCCTCCTGGACTCCTACACTGAACTAATGCCAAATTTCCACATAGTACGTGACACCTGTGTTGTGTCATACTTTGAGGAGAGCTAGCGATGAGCGTGCAGCAATGTGGTAAAAGGTTGCTTAGTTAATGATCTGTTGGAGATTTGACATTTTCCCAAACTGCAACATGGCTGGACAATATGGGTCCATTCTGGACTTGATTTAAAGTGGACCAGTGAAAAAATCTGCCCAAACCCAACATACATGAATACATTTTTAATTTATCTATGGGTACTATTCCCCATAGAGAATAGTACCCATCCAAACGGGAAATAGGGAATAGAGAAAGACATATTGACACACAGACCTAATAGCTGCAGCAGTCCAATTTGGATCCAGCTACTAGCAACCAAATTAACCCATGAAGACATCTACTGAGTACATACAGTATGAAACAGTTAGATAGTGCTATATTGCACTAAAATTGCATGCCTTACAGTCACAGGGTTGTCTGTTAATGAGAAGGCCGGAGCCAGTGAAGGAATGACAGTAATGGGAAAAAAATCAAAAACCTTTAAGAGTGATACATATAAGATACCGAATGTGTACATACTGACATTTTATTTTTTTATTAACATTCCAAGTGTGCATCTCTGAACCAAAACCCCTGGTCAAACCATAACTCATGTTTATGATAACCATTAATGATATCAAAATGTATTGCTAAAATGTAACTAATTACAGGTCCTTATGATAACATTTACTGTCTACGACCCTACTGTACAAAGTGTAAAAAGTGCAAGACTATTGATAGGCTGTCTACGTACACATGGCTTAGAGAGACTTATAACTAAGGCTGACCATTAGCAATTGGCAAAACAGGCAACCGCCCTGGGGCCTGCAAAAGCCTCAGCTTTACTGTTTGGCAAGTGGTTTTTGGGTGATTTGATTTACAGTGTTTGGGAATATGTACAGTGTATTAATAAAGGGTAACTACTGTTTTTATCAACCTGGACCCCATTTTCCTATGTTTTTGTGTCTAAGTGACTGATGGGAACAACAGTCTTTGACATTGGTCCAGTATTAAGCGAGATCTCTGCAGTTGGAAGCAGCGAAACAAGATACAATGTAAGTTAATAGGGTTATTGTGCAGCTTGTATTTACGTTCACAGAAGTGATTACTCGTTTTGCCGCTGACAGGCTCAGATCATTATTCTAAGTGTCTAACAACATTATGGAAAGGATCCCTATAGGTATAGACCTTTAAAAACCTCTTTAAAACATTTCTGTTTAACCAGAAACCGCTCAGAAGTCGCTAGTGCTAAACCCACCAGACTCCATTTAAAAAAGCAATACTTTTAGCGTGTATAGAGCCAACATATTGTCACATGTAAATCAGTAAACTATGTGTTTATTTCAACAAAAACTAGAGTCGTGATGGTTGGAAAAGTAGAAAGACGACCCAATACGACTTTTCATAGTTTTATTCTGTCTCTGTTGACTTTGAATGAAGTGTATTTTACGATGATACAATTACTGTTTATTTACAAGGAGTCTGGTGGGTTTAGCAAACGCAATTTCGCAAATGTTTTTATGTTTAATAAAAGGATCTTACTCTTTAACAAAAAAGTCGACTTCCTTAGAAATCCTTTCCATAATGTTGTCAGACACTTAGAATATTAATCTGAGCCTGTCAGTGGCAAAACGAGCACTTTTGTAAAGGTAAATACAAGTTGGACTATTGTCCTATTAACTTACATTGTAGCTTGTTTCTTCACTGCTGACTGCAGGGATCTCGCCTATTACTGGACCAATGTCAAAGACTGTTGTTCCCATCAGTCACTTAGACACAAAAACATAGGAAAATAGTCTAGATTGAATAAAAAACAAGTTACCCTTTAACCCTCTGAGGTCTTAGTGCATTTCCACATATCTTCATACATTTACCTTATTAAGGTATTTGCATATAACTGATCCCTGTGTGTTGCATATCAAAGTGTTCAGAACAAACTCAGCTTTCTGTGTAGTGACACCCACATTTTTTCTAGAGCAATGTGTAAACAGATAAGTTGGCGCTAAATCTGAAACGTTGATGTTTGCTTCTTGAAATTCCTCAAATGTCTTTTGAAACCAAACCTTGAGTCATGATGTGTTGTCCGAATTGTTTCGTTGGGTTATACAGTATACGATTGAAATAGTAAATAAATGTCTGAAATTAAATTGTGTAATATCGCTTTTTTAAAAAGGAGTTTTGGTCCCTGTCTTGGAGAGGATCTAAAATGTGTAAAAATATAGATTTAAAACCTCCATCATTTCAGCTGATATTGTGCTTAGACAGTGGATAATCTGAAATGAATTTGTATTTATTTTTTTGTACACGATACATGTTTCCAACTGTAGTGTATAATGTATACCTTTTTGTGTTCTGTTCTGCATTGGCCAATGCTATTTTATGTTTTAATTTATTGGGGGCTGCAACGATGTTGTTGTCATTACTTAGGATTCCCCATGGGGCACCACTTTCTCCAACATAAAGTTGCTCTTAATGACACACAGGCCTCACAGGAAAGGGATTACTGCCTAAAATGCTGGAAGGTTTTTAGGTTTGCAATAACAGTACACAGCACATTAACACAATTAAACAATTTGCGATGGTAACAATATATTTTGTATTATTTGCCTTCTTGTGCACAAACAATACAGAAACAAAGCAAAGCTATGCTATGAATTACACACATTAATTAAGGCACCGAAAGAAAAGAAAGAACTTAAACAGCTACTCAGACACAAAACAATCTTTTATACATTTGTAATAATAGAATATATCTAAATTGAAAATGAATGATTAAAGGTCCCATGACATGGTGCTCTTTGGATGCTTTTATATAGACCTTAGTGGTCCCTAATACTGTATCTGAAGTCTCTTTTATATAGACCTTAGTGGTCCCTAATACTGTATCTGAAGTCTCTTTTATATAGACCTTAGTGGTCCCCTAATACTGTATCTGAAGTCTCTTTTATATAGACCTTAGTGGTCCCCTAATACTGTATCTGAAGTCTCTTTTGTAGAGACCTTAGTGGTCCCCTAATACTGTATCTGAAGTCTCTTTTATATAGACCTTAGTGGTCCCCTAATACTGTATCTGAAGTCTCTTTTATATAGACCTTAGTGGTCCCCTAATACTGTATCTGAAGTCTCTTTTATATAGACCTTAGTGGTCCCCTAATACTGTATCTGAAGTCTCTTTCCCAAAATTCAGCCTTTGTGCAGAATTCCAGCCACTAGAGTCAGTCCCACAATGAGCTTTCCTTAGAATGTGCCATTTCTGAGTTTGTAGCTTTGGAGGAGGGGGCAAGGTGGAGGCTGTGGGTGTGGCCTTAACCACTGCCACTTTGCTCGTTTGAAGAGCATGAGGTCTCTCTCTCTCAAGGGTGGGCCAAATTTGCTGGGTGGGCAAAACAGAGGACGGGGAGGTAACCTTGCCCTTTATGACCTCATAAGGGGCAAGATCCAGATTGGCCCATCTGAGCTTTGATTTTCTCAAAGGCAGAGTACCATTTCTAGCCACTGGGTGTGGGGGGGCATAGGCAAGCAGGGGGAACAAATATTTATGTTAAAAAACCTCATAAAGTGACGTTTTAATGTCATGGGACCTTTAACTTCACATAGTGACAGTACTGTCTGGATGCACATACAACACTTCTTACATTTAGCTAGGTTCAAACCATAGACAGTTAAAGAAATGGACCAACAGGTCCCGTTGTTCTGGACAGAGACCAGTGGAGTCTATTAGAAGCTCTTTCCCGGTGATGCTGAGCGTTACTGCGCAGCCTCCGACTGAGCTTGAAGACGTAGATGTGACGTGAGCAACCTGTCTGAAAGCTGTAAGTCTTCTGGTAGCTGTGCAAGAGAAATTTAAATGTTACTTCATATGAATTCACTTACTACATACCGAAGTATTTAATATAATGAAAAAAAATAATATTTTGTTTACACCCAGGAGAATTCTTTCCTTTCTATTATTTATCAAATCACCAGCAAATGTCCCCAAAGTTGTTAAATATTTCCAGAAAAGTAAGATTCATCGTTATTTGCTCCTTTGAATAAAGTGGTGTTCCTCTGGATACGACCCTAAAATAAAACATTTAGGACCCATGTTATTTTAAAAACATTTTTATTGTACAATTTCACCACGCACACACACATAAAAACCATGCACATACAACATATACATAACATAATGTATCTATATTGCTTTTTATTTTACCAAGCAAATGGTATAATGGTAATGTGTTAATGTTAATTTGGCAAAATGTTGTTTCTAGTATTTGTGTATGTATATGGAACCCATATATGAACATCAACATAAACATAAACACACCGAACACGTGTCTTTATTTACACCAGTATACTCACATGTTTCTGAACACACACGTCCATGGATGACTTACAGACGGAAACTACTGCAATTTTCATCTATACCATATGTCTCAGCAACTAAAAATGAAACATAGCGGCTGATATAGGCCTACTGGTGTTTTCTCTCTACTCAAACAAGGGTGCTGATTGGCTGACCTCGGCACCCCGAATATAAATGACCAAGTCATTCATCACACCCAGAATATGAATCGACTAATGCAATATATTTCTATATAGTCATACAAATTATGAAATGTTCTATTTCATAATTAGCCACAACACATTTTCTTTTGGTTTATACACTTTCATAATTTTAATTTGTGGTATTGCTGCTTTCACTTAAGGTAAGGATCTGACACAATATTCCACCACCAGATATATGGCCCATGGGAGAGGATTAGGGCCATTGGTAACTGACTTTATTCTCAGAATTCTGACTTTAATCTAAATTCTGACTTTGTTCTCAGAATTCAAACATTAATCTCAGAATTCTGACATTAATCTCAGAATTCTGACTTTATTCTCAGAATAATTCTGACTTTAATCTAACTTCTGATATAATTCTCAGAATTCTGACTCTAATCTCAAAATTCTGACTTTATTCTCAGAATAATTCTGACTTTATTCTCAGAATAATTCTGACTTTAATCTAATTTCTGACATTATTCTCAGAATTCTGACTCTAATCTCAAAATTCTGACTTTATTCTCAGAATAATTCTGACTTTATTCTCAGAATAATTCTGACTTTAATCTAACTTCTGACATTATTCTCAGAATTCTGACTCTAATCTCAAAATTCTGACTTTATTCTCAGAATTCTGAGATCCAAACCTCAGAATTCTGAAAATAAAGTCAAAATTCTAGGCCCTAATCCTCTTCCGTACCCATAGCTCACCTTCACAACAACAGGGTACGATCATGCAGTGTTCCTAGTAATGAGGCCAGAAGCTCTTAGGTCGGGGCTGATTGTGGAGTGAGGTAATTTAAATACATCAAAAGTCCAGAATGTAAATGTCCAGTGTCTGGTTTGAAATGACGCCCTACATGACGGTATGATTGAGTGTAGCCTATTCAGATTGTTGACACCTCGCATGACTGCACTCTTTTCCATCCGAGCTGAAAGCCATCAGCGAACGACTGCCTGTGTAGTTTACTGTGTAGAGCTGGCAGCCGGAAGCTGTGATCAGCTGATGGAGGAGGAGCTGCAAGAGAGGTGAGCCATCTTCCCCCGGCAGAGTGATAGAGTCTGGACGTGAGGGATACGGGAAATCATCTGGGGATCCCGGTGTCATTTAGAGGCAAAGACGATTATAAGAGGCGACTGACAACCAGTGTCAGTCGGGAAGGAGGCTATCTGAAGGACTCATCAGAATTTCTGCACCAGAGTTGACTGAGGAATATACCAGATTTTAACGTCTCTTATACTAATACAAAGAAAGGAAAACATTGAGCTAGGAACGGGGATTAATATCGAAGTATGAACCGTATGTGACCTAAGAAAATGCAAAAGTCCAGAAGATTTGTGATATAAATAAGCATGTAGTCCTTACAGTACGAAAGGTGTATAGCAACACCAGTCAATGTAAACAAATATTCAAGCTAGCTGAAGTTAGCCGATTGGACTTTAGCTTTCTAGTGCTAGCTAATACATATAGCTTAGCTAATATAAGGTAGTTGTATCGAAGCAGAGCGAAGGTAAACCGACCTGAAGAAACCTGTCGTCCTTTTAAAACTAAAACTAACCTCAGTATAGTCGTCTGCAGCAGATGACAGCCGTTTGTGGTATCACAATATGCAGTTATTAGCATAATTAGCCTTTCAGCTAACGTCGGCTAAATGATTTGCATTAGCAGCCCAGCCTAAGAACATTAAACTAGCTAGCACACTAAATGTAGAACAAAGAAGACATTTGGCAATACTAAAGCGACTTATGTTTTTGACACTGGCTCGTTTAAAATACATTGCTGTGAAATAGATCAAATACTTCCAGGACAGGTGTAATTTAACTGTTAATGCTACATTAGATAATCTAGCTAGCTAGCTCGCTAGATAGCCAGTGTAGTCCAGTTGATTGGTTGAAAAGAGTAGGACGCCGGGATGAAGGAAAACAACTGACTTCTTATAGAAAATAATTGAGTTTATAAAGATTTAATCATATCCCTAGCCACCGTTGTTGCAACTCTATGTGCATGACGTTAGTGGGTGGACATTTTCAGTTTTTCACTCCATTCTCTTCGGTCTGTTTGACAGTAACTTTAACAATACTTGGCTGGTGAGTTTGGCTCGGTTGTCCTTTCAGCGGCAGCAGTCGTTAATAGTACGTTCGAGTCAAACAGACGACGGGGCCTACTGTGTAAGTAATAGGGTGTAAAGGGAGCCACAACTCAGCCAGGCAGCATGAAGGGAATTGTTGAATCCATCTAAATGACTAGTAGTTTGATTTAAATACGAAACCACCTCTAAACATAAGAAAAGTTACGTAAAGATACTTTTTAATTGTAGTTTTGTTGTGTGTACACTCCTACGAACTATTTAAAGTAGACCACCGCGTTGTCCGTTTGTATTATGTAGCTGTGTTTGAGGGCCCAGCGGTAAGCCTCTCAGCTGTGTTTTGGTTGCTAGTGGCCTCCCCTCCCCCAGTCTTGAGACTCTTGATTCTCCCCGAGTGTTGGACACTGTCCGCCGGGTTTCCCCTTGCATTTTGAAGAAAGGCCGTGGCCTCAAGTCGCAGTCCTCTGGACTTCGAAGCAGTTTAAAAAGTGGATGTAATGGAACTGATGTTCGCCGAGTGGGAGGATGGGGAGAGGTTCTCCTTCGAAGACTCGGACCGGTTCGAGGAAGACTCTCTGTGCTCCTTCATCTCAGAGGCCGAGAGCCTCTGTCAGAACTGGAGAGGATGGAGGAAACAGTCCGCTGGACCCAACTCTCCTACTGTCAAGATTAAAGGTTGGACAAGGATTTACACACACACACACACACACACACACACACACACACACACACATCAATTCATTTTAAATACTTTGAAATATTCCATGTGAAAAGCTTTACTGAAGTTAATGACAACAGGGTTAAAGGTCATGGTCAGTATTACCTCTTGCTGGCGAACCTTTATATTATATCTTATTATTCTAACATAACAATTGGCATAATACAATGGAGAAACGTACTGGTTAGTGTTGTATTATTCCAAACACTGCCTGTTGCTGATGTCTATGTTTCAAAGCAGGATTGAGATATTAGTCACTGACCTTTTTTTTTTTTTTTGAAAAAACAAAAGCATAGTTGCAGTTTTTCACAAATTAATCCACAAACAACTACTTCTGTCACAATCTCAAAGTCATTTGGAAGAGCACTTATGCTGTGTGCTTTAATGATTTTATGGTTTGTAGTGTATCCTGGGAATGTCTGTGTCCTATGTGTGAGAGACGGGTGAATGAAAGAGAGACGGAGGAGAACAGGGAAAGTAAATGCAGCTGAACGAATTCTCTGCATGTTTTAAATAGTGTTAAAAATAAAAAGTTATTAACGAAATGCAATATTCCTAAGAGTCAGCCGTCTCTCTCTCTCTCTGTGTGGGTAGAGAATCCAGGTGATTCTCCAGAAACTCCTCCATGTTCTTGTTTACTTAACCCATCAACAGGCAGAAAGCCATGTGCTATGGGAACAGCAACTGGTGCAAGTCAATGACACTAGCACATTTTATGTCTGGTGTCAAATCATAACAGTTATCTCTAGTGTGGTATTGCCAGACCTTCCTCCACAGTGCTGCGAAAGAAGGTCTGGCTAGTTCACACAGCATTCTGGGATGGGTGAAGAACGTGCTCTGGTTTATGGGCGTTTCTTTAAACCAATCACATGGTCTTGGACGCAGGTACGGTGCCTCTGCAAAATAGCCTCTGTAAGGAACTTTTTTTGGTGGAATTAAAATGTCTGTTGAGTCTGTGATGAGAATTCAGATAAATATAATTTCATTTTGGTTTTAGCATGGAGCATGTTTCCTGAATTGGCTGCCGTTTAGAACGCCAACACAAAAAAAGTGGAAGGTGACATCTGGCTGAAAATGAGGGACATCCAGCAGAACACCCAGAACTCTGCAAACTGTTTACTGTGCAGCCAAACATCGTTCAGACCCACAGAACTTGATTTTATATTTGAGTGAAGATCCCAAAATTTTGACTGTACCAAATAAGAAATATATATGAAATGATGCCAGGCTCGGCAACATGTGACAAGACATAGCACAGAGGATTAAATGGCGAAAGAAATGGTAAAATATGGCAGCCTATTCACTCCAGGTCCATAAAAAATTCTCTTGCTTCCTACGTGATTGCCCATTACTCATTTGCATTAGTGTGTTCTTCTTGTTGGGCCTGGCCAACCGCCTTAAAGGATATGGCATGAAAATAACACGTCGATACAACTTTTGTTGGCTTTAAAGTATATTTGTTAAAAAAAAAAAAATCAAGGATGTAATGCTCTCTAAAATTTCCATAGATTTACTGGCATTTCTTTACCGAAAATGTATGTTAAAAAGTTTCACAACTTGGGCAGAATTGAGATAATTAGAACACTTATCAGTACCAGGTGTAAAAGTAAACATATGGAACCAGAGTCATTATCCAGATAGTGTATCCAGGTACTTCAAATTGTGGTGTTAGTGTCCACATGATAAGTGTAAGTCCAATATTTACTCTCTTTTTAGCTCTGGTTTGATCTTCACTAACTCGTGAGGGAAAAGTCTGTCTCTTTCGCTGCTTAATGTTCCACTAAATTCACCAGCTAATCTCTAACAGTGTCTGAATGTGCAGGTAGCGTACAGTGGCTTTATCAGAGTAAAAGCTGCCTAGAGGTGTGACGGTGTCGTTTTTTTTCTTCTTTTTTCTTTTTTTGGCAGTTAACCGCAACACCCTTACGAGAGTAGCGTAAGTTATACCGAGAAAAAAGGGTGCCTTAAGTGAGTGACGTCAGTGCCCATGTGGCTGGATGCGCTGATGTCATCACCGCGGTTATCGTCACAGCTCTTAAGCTCCCTACTGATGGGGCTGAAGGTTTTTCGCCATTGCTAGTTTGTATAGGCCAACTGACGAATCTGTTGAAAAAGTCAGTGTTAGTTATCTAGCCCAATATCACAAATCCCCAGTTTGGCTCAGGGCCTTTCCAATCTGTTCAGCATAAGAAGATTCACCTTCTCAACAGTAGAGAGGAAAAAAGAGGAGGAGAGAACAGTCCTACCAAATGCAGTGCTTTTTTAAAATGATATATATTTACTTATAAAGGAAAGGGAGCACAAGAACAGGGACAGGTGTGTGCATAGCCTGTTGGCCATCTGCTGTGCAACTGAAATAACGTGGGGGAGGGGAACGGTAACAGTATGGTATGGGCAGGTATATGCTGTGGGGTTTCATCAGGTGAAATGCACGACATTTTATTGATCGTCTGAGAACTTCCACGACTGAAACTAAAGCTGTACGTACAACTAAATGCAAGCACAACTTAACAAAGTACTTAGGATCATATTTTATTCATACCTGCAACTCTCTTTCCTGCAACATTCACCATTTGTAGTGGGTCGAAGGATGGGCACTATAGCCCAAAAAAAGTAATACCTCAAATTTATTTTTCATACCACACTAAAAAACCTCTTATAAAAATAAACTCAAAAAGACAAAGGACTTATTTAACATGTTTTGTTTCTACAGCAAAAAAGTATTTTAAAAAAGCAAACAAATATCTAATCAGACTGTCCCCCCCAAGTTCAGACCAAAGATTGGCGACGAGACGAAACCGCAGGAGTCAGCTGGTGGAGTCAGTCGGCGGGCAATATTATCGGCGGGCCGATATTATCGGCCGATATCAGACAAACTTAGCTACAAAAAGCCTGAAAAGTCTGAAGTTGGAACGGAAGTACAAAGAGTCGTCGTTATGGAGACGACACACGGTCTCGTCACGGATCTCTGGTCTGAACTGGGCTTTGTTTGCAAGTGATCAGATTGGATTTGTGTGTCATCTCCAACATATGTTCATGGGGGTGGTAAGGGTCCGAAATATGGCCCCAATTGAATTAAGACTCAGTCTGCTGTGGTACCGACGTTATTCGATAAACCAGGTTTTAGGTTGTTTCTCTCTTGCTGATTGAAACAGCATGCTAATCCACTTGTTAGTTCAGCTTTAAAGTCCACTTGTTGTCACGGTGATGGTTGAAAAACGAGGTTCCTTTTAGAATTAGCTTTGCAGTTTTGTTGCATCTAGCATAATAAAGATAACTTGCTCTTCTATCATGATCAGCCTGTCTAATCTCCTCTCGGGTATTAATGTTAATGTTAAATAGACCTATGGCCCGTGTTCTCTTTCTGCCTACTTGACTTTGCAGCTTTATCATTCATTCATTCATTCATATTTTTTATAAAGGAAATTAAAAAAATAACATTACATTACAATATAAACGTGCCTGACAAATACAAAAAGTACAAACAAGGTTGGACAATACATACATACATACATACATACATACATACATACATACATACATACGAGCAATTAATGTGTGCAAGTGTAACTGTTAAGAAGGAGCTGTTTGGATGCCTTTTTGAAATATGTGATTGATGATAGTGTTCTGATGTGATGTGGGATGTCATTCCAAATCTTGGCGTATGTATGTAAAAAAAGATTATCACCTGGTTGTCATTGATGTCACAAAACTGGAAATGAAAAATGGACTTGAAGCACATACAAAAGTTGTGATCTGTAACACACCAAATAAACATATTTGAAACCTTTTATCGGTGCGACAAGGGAAACAAAGAAAGCATGGTACAGTCAGCAGGGAGGAAAGGAGGAAGGCAGCGAGACGACTAGTGACCCAATGAACAGAGTGAATGAGTCCTCAGCTACGGAAACAGCTGGCGTACCGGCTTCCCTCTGTGCTTGCAGCTGATAGGTGGACAGCTTGCTGTCATTAAGCTGCAACAGCCAATCACAGGCTAGCAACATGGATTCTGTTACTACCCAGCCAGCCCTCTCTCTTCAGGGTTTAGCTCTTTACTGTTCGACAGCTCCTACTGTAATGTACAAAAAAACATTCAAATGTAGATAGCACACTCTGCTTCCTTTTTCTAATGGAGGATTTTGCAGGAATTATAACAAGGTATTAAGGTGATGGAGATCAGTCAGGCTGCAGTTTTATACTACCCCCACGTTCAAAAGATCACAAATAATGACATAAATGTAATCTTTACGTTTCATCCTTGCACAAAAGGAAATCATTGCATGTATGAAAAAGAGAAGATAAATAAGTAGAAGTACAACAGTTTTGACATTGTCAGTGACAGCAGAAGTAGTAATAGTGAGTGGTAAATTGTTGACTTGAAAATCAAGTGCTTAGTATAATATAAAATATCTGTTTTTTAGGGGTGGGAAAAAGTAATTGATTCTTAGATGCATCACGATCCTCTCTAGACCGATTGAGGCAGATAAGTTAATAATTGATTCTTTTTTTAAATGTTTTTGTTTTTATTTAAAAGTAACTGTCTCCAGACATGTAGAAATCAGAAAACACAGTGACTAGAAGAGGACTGGATAATGGACAACAACTTAGTTTGGGCAAGAGTGCAGAACAAAAAACGCTAAAATAGCCAAAAGGGAGAAAAAAAAAAGATGTGTGTGTGTGTGTGTGTGTGTGTGTGTGTGTGTGTGTGTGTATATATATACACATGATCTAATAAGACATGCATAAAATAATTAGGCAAACATAAAGGCTGTTGATCTACTTTATCACATTACGTCTGACCACCTCATGTTTCATGTTCTCCACTTTTAAACATGACTCAGCCTCTGACATGACCGGGAGAGAAGGTGACTCAGCATGTTTAAGGTTGAAGCATGGGATGACTAGACAATAAAAGCCTCAGTAGACAAAACATTTCATTACAACCTGTGTGTGACAAATATATGTCAAAATCTAAGCTTTGTCCAGGAAGTAATTAGGACACAGATTTATATGTATATTTAAAAAATCCCGCATGGAAATGTACATAAAAATGATTGGTTGAGAATCGAATCGTTGGCCTCTGAGTCAGAATCGTATCGTGAGGTGCCCCGGTATTCTCCCCCTACTATTTTACATGAACATGGTTTCTGACATTTACAGCAATACAGGGCTGCAGCACTGAATCTTTTGAGGGGGAAAGCTTATCGGCACCAACAAAAATACTGTAGCTCCAAGATAAAAGCACCAAAAACACATCTAAAACAACAACTGCAACATGTACTGTATATAGTTCTATTGGTATGAATTATGTCATTTAACAATGCAAGGCAACAAACAGTCTAAGTTCCTACTATCAGCAGAAAGTCAAAGATAAAAACAATATACACATTCTGTTCTTCCTCAGATGGTCAGGTGATTCCACTGGTGGAGTTGTCAGCAAAGCAGGTAGCGTTCCACATCCCGTTTGAGGTGGTGGAGAAGGTCTACCCCCCCGTCCCTGAACAGCTCCAGCTCCGCATCGCCTACTGGAGCTTCCCCGAGAATGAGGAGGACATCAGGTGAGAACGCTGATTACATGCATTTCTTTTCACTCCTAATTAGGGATGTGCCTGTTGAAGCTGTGTATCATTCATTAATTACTTTTTCATAATGAAACCAAAAGTGAAAAATGGATTCCCAAAACAAAAAATGGATGACAACTACCTTTTCCAATTTCCGATTTTGTGCTGAAATGAATACATGGATGTGTTAAGGGAACTGGTAGCGTCCTAGTAAAGATCACTTCCACGTCACGCAGTATGTGTCAGTTGAAAATATCAAAATTGGATGAAGCGCTCACTACCTGTTTTTTTTCCCATTTTTCATTTGAGCATAACTTTTTTCTTTCAACACTACGTAACACTAACTTATTAACTTTAGTTTTAGAGTTATTTTTGGAATTTATGGTCAATAAACCTCATTCAAGGAAATTATACCTAATGTTTGAGTTAGAAAAGCAGAAATTAGGAATTATTTCAACTAAAATTAAAGGAATGGATGTTGATGATAATCACAGACTGGAATATGTCAACTTTTGCTCAATACGATTTCAAAACCATTTCAAATTTTTTTTTTTTAAATGCTATAAAATTGAATAAGACGCCCCAAAATTTATTCTATATTTTCTATTCTATAAATTCTTCGCTGCTGACTGCAGAGATCTCGCCTATTACTGGACCAATGTCAAAGATTGTTGTTCCCATCAGTCACTTACACACAAAAACATAGAAAATAGGGTCCAGGTTGGAAAAACCCTTTTTTTTTTTTTTTTACCCTTTAAACTAAGGAATTCTTACTCCTTATGACACAATGCAATGAGCTGTTACCGTCAAGACAAGAACCTGACAACAGCCAACCTGGTGAAAACTGATATAACCACCACCAGCTAAACATGAGGAGCATGCTACCCTTATCTAAATGGTTTGTACACTGCTGTTTTCTGATAAGAGTTCAGACAGATACAAGTTTTTGGTACGTTTTTTTTTTTTTTAGGGTGTCTTTGCTTATCAAATCCAAGTCCTTTGCCATACAGGAACCAAAATATAAATTTGAACCAGCTCTCAGAACCAAATCCTAATTTGGCATTTTGTGTTCACCCCACGCATTCGGACAAACCTAGACAGATTGACTCAGTTATAGACTTCCCCACAGAAGGTGGTCCACAGCTATAAAATATATGGTATTTCAGGAAAAAAACGTGGCATCTTGAGGTAGGACTTTGCCATTTTTAGATAGTAGGAAAAGATAGGACACTTGGCAAACATCCTACATTTTGAGTGGGTTTCCTAGACAGAACAGGACACCAGACACCACCTTACAGCCTCAACTAACAAGTACACCTTGTACACCTACCTACGTAAGCTAGGATGGTCTCCAACACCCTACGAACCCTGAAAAAGATCACAGGCTTAGAACATGGATAAACAGGACTCACCATGATCTTATATTTGCTGTTGCAAAGCGCAGTTTCCCCACTGTGGGGCAAATAAAGATTTTCTTATCTTATCTTACCAGGGTAGATGTGCTTAGTTTTGATTCACGCACTAATTTGGTTCTCTTTATCTTCCATTCACATCTTCCTTCTGTCTTTTTCTCTTCCTGTCTCTCTGTCCTCCTCCTGCTGCAGGTTATATTCCTGCCTGGCTAATGGGAGTCCAGACGAATTCCAACGTGGAGAACAGCTCTACAGGATCAGAGCTGTCAAAGACCCTCTACAGATCGGTGGGTAGAGGTGTCACCCTTAACCAGTAGTCGCAATTTCAAATCGGTCTTCTTACAGCGCAGTTATGCCGAACTGAAACCAAACTATTTTTCAAGGGACTCTACTGTCGCAAACAAATTTCCCATATTGGAATGGAATGAAATCATCAGTCATGCTAGAGTTGGGGTGCTCCTGTTGTCTCAATCGTTTGGTGTAAGGTGGTCATAAAACTCAGTCTGAGCCCATCTTGATGTTCCGACTAAATCAAGATTGCAGATTTCCAACCCTTCTGAAGCCCGTAAATGCAGACCTCCGGGTACTGGAGACATTCATCGGAATGTACGGCAGAACAGAACATCACCAGACTTTCCCTTAAAGTGGTCATCACTTTTCTTTAAAGTTTCTGTCAATATTTTTCTGCGCTTTTTTGGCGTTTTTGAAGATTATCGTGGCGTTCTTGTCACTTTTGTCCACGATTTATGTCACTTTTTACGATGTTTTTGTCACTTTTTTGTCAAGTTTTTGACCTGTTTTTCCTAAGTTTTTCAACGTTCTATTATAAATTTTTCTTTACATGCTATAAATTGAATTAAACGCCCAAATTCAAAGAAAGTAGTGAACGGATCATTTATTTAAGATGTGAAGAACGTTGTAGTGAACCGTCCACGTTATTTTGTTTTACAATTTTGTTGAAAGAAACCCAAATTTCTGTTATAAAAACTTCTTAAAATTTGGGTCAGATTTGACCGAGGACAACAGGAGTGTTAGGACACTCCCTTCACTTTCATTGTATCAATAAATCGGCCATTAGTATGTTACAAATTTTGTTAATAGTAGCACCTTTCAGTAATAACATACTTACACAATACTGTACATTCAATTAAATGAAGTACAAAGTCTAACCCATCCCTGTTGTCTTCTATGACCATCTCTCTTTTACCAGGCTTCCATCTCAGTGCGACAGTGGTGTCCAGTCAGTCCGGTCAGTCTAAAGGGGCCTATAATGTGGCGGTCATGTTTGATCGCTGCCGCATCACTTCCTGCAGCTGCACCTGCGGCGCTGGGGCCAAATGGTGTGCTCATGTGGTAGCACTCTGCCTCTTCAGGATCCACAATGTGAGTTGTGTGTCTACACAAACGAATTCTATTAAACTGTATCACATTATGGCCGGGTTAGCTCAGTTGGTAGAACAGGTGCACATATATAGAGGTTTACTCCCCGGCGCAGCGGCCGCTGGTTCGTCTCCGACTTGCGGCGCTTTGTTGCATGTCACATGTGATGTGCATTCTTCTTAGAAAAAAAATGTCTCATGCTATTTTGTTTCTAGTATTGTGTTATTCAACTTTTGTTTCTGTTGAAGGAGGAAAAGAAAATCGCAATAGGCCTATCGTATTGCAATACTGCTAGCATCGAATCGGGAAAATGAAATAGTAATTTGTACTCTGTGTGTGTGTGTGTGTGTGTGTGTGTGTTTGTGTTTTTGTTTTTGTTTGTGTGTAGGCATCAGCAGTGTGTCTAAGGGCTCCAGTCTCTGAGTCATTGTCCAGGCTTCAGAGGGACCAGCTCCAGAAGTTCGCCCAGTACCTCATCAGTGAGCTGCCTCAGCAGGTAACAACCATGTTCTAAACCAGCTTTATAAATGCAAGTATCCTATCTCTATGTATGGATATGTTGGTATTCATTCAGTTTTGTGTCTCCAGATCCTACCCACAGCTCAACGCCTGCTGGATGAACTGCTGTCCTCTCAGTCTACTGCCATCAACACTGTGTGTGGAGCTCCAGGTACAACAGCAGTTCAGACAACAGTTTGTTCCTGACATACAACACGAGAGCAAGCTCGAGTTGTCCTGTTGTGCACGGCCTGATATTAATACCAGAGGAGAACGTTTGAACATTTCATTCAACATTTTCTCTGAAAAAAAGAATTTGAACCAGTTTGAGCCTAGAGCTGAGTAGCTATGGCAGTTAAGTTGGGGGGGCAAGTGTCTGTTATGTATGGTGTCCATGGAGAGAGGTGTGTTGCCAGGAAGGCTTGGGTGGAGCAAATGTTAATCTACCAAATTGTCACTGTAATTTGATGAAAGAGAATCTTTTGTGTGTGTGTGTGTGTGTGTGTGTGTGTGTGTGTGTGTGTGTGTGTGTGTGTGTCTGTCTGTGTGTGTGTGTCTGTGTGTCTGTGTGTCTGTCTGTAGACCCGACAGCAGGCCCTTCAGCGTCTGACCAGAGCACCTGGTATTTGGATGAGTCAACCCTCAGCGACAACATCAAAAAGACTCTGCACAAGTTCTGTGGGCCCTCGCCTGTCGTCTTCAGGTACACCACTGCTTATCTCATATAGAGGTCCTGTAAAGTCCAGTTTCCAGGTGGTGAACTAACCCTAACCAACAACACAAGACATTACATTTCAATTGCACACCGGTGACGGTAATAACATATTTTCTGTCTGTTGATTTGTATAAACAACTATTAAGTATGAACAAAAGTTACTTATTCAAATATCTTTAGCAGCATGCTGACCACTAGCAGCCTGTCCACTGTCCAACGCAAGAAACAACTGTAAGAATTCCAATAGAAACTAGGCCTGCATGATTGTTATAAAATTGCGATCTTGATTCACCCTAATACAAATGTATTTTTTAAATTGATTTGATTTAAAAAAAAAAAAATTTGATAACTTTGATTCTTATTTCATTTTACAAGCCCAATGCATCACAAACACTACTACTTTCCTTATAAGTATTTAAACAGACTGTATAAAACAGGTTTTAAAGCTCTCCCTGCGCTGCGATGCTCTCCTTCTCTTCATTGAAGCCTCTATTTTTACAGGCTTGTGCTGATGCGCAATGCTATAGGTGTAAAAATAAAAATAAAAAATCTATGTTTGGTACTGCCAATTTTGTTAGAGAAGCAAGCTTGTGACCGTGAAGGTTGTCTGTTCAATCCCCAGATCAACAGGATACAAATCTGGGTGGGGAAAGTGAAACCCGTCATTATCACCCTTGAGCCTGGCTGCCCGGTACAACCCCAGTCTGATCCGGCAGCAGATCTGACTGGGGTTGTACCGGGCAGCTTCCAGGTATGAATGTGTGACTGTGTGAATGTGATCAGGTTCCTCTCAGTGAACCTTTTCTGAATAAACAAAGGTAAAAATAATAAAAATCTAATTGCTGAATCAACATTAATTTCATAATGATATGTTGAAGCAAAAATTGCCAATTTAAAGCATTTCTTAAAGGCTCCACTAACCCCTATCACACACACGTTAATTTTTACATTGTGTTACTTGACTAAAATCAGTGTCTGTGTCTGTGTGTGTGTGTGTGTGTGTGTGTGTGTGCCACAGTGATGTAAACTCCATGTACCTTTCATCGACGGAGCCGCCGGCTGCTGCTGAGTGGGCGTGTCTGCTGCGACCCCTGCGGGGCCGAGAGCCAGAAGGCATCTGGAACCTTCTGTCCATCGTCCGGGAGATGTTTAAGAGGCGAGACAGTAACGCTGCCCCGCTGCTTGAGATTCTCACTGAGCAGTGCCTCACCTATGAACAGGTACACCCTTAACATGACAAGAGCTTAAGTTGCTGAAAGTAACCAGGTGCAACGATTTAAAAACTACACACAAGCATGTTGGTGTTTAAAAAAGAGATGGAGAAACTTTATTTATCCGAAGGAAATTAAGTTAACGAGGGAGGATTTCCCTACCTATTTGAACAATTCTCATATTTATATTTTTCATACATGTGTCATTTTTTTTAAACTGTTTTTTTTAAGCCATGTACCCCCCACCCAGCACGAATCATTTTTGGTAGAAAAAAAAGTCACTATAAAGAGGAACAATACAGCAATAGATTTACTAACTTAACTTACTTAACAACTGCCTTGTACCTGGAAAAAATTTAAAAATGACAAAACCTTGGAAAAAGATGGTAGAAAGAAGCAAGTAAAGCAAGAATAAGTGGAAAATAGTAATTAAAAACTTCAGAAAAAACAGTAAAAAGAAGGAAGCTAACGCTCGGGCGACAAAAGTGACAAAAAATTCAAATAAGCTGAGAAAACAGTAAAAAAGTAAGGAAGAAAGGTAAGAATAGGTGAAAACAAACAACAAAACCTTCAGAAATAGGTGACAAATTTTCAAAAACAGCAACAAAAACTATGTAAAGTAACAGACTTGTTGAAAAAAAGATGTAGAAGTAGCTATAGCCTTGTAACCGAAAAACATTTTGCAAGAAAGTCCTCCAAAGTACCCTTGAGGGGCACGTACCCCCGTTTGAGAAACACTGATATACAGGATAGAAATATTTACAGAGGTTATTTACCAGGGCAGGTCTGTCGCAAATCAATAGGGGCGCGGCCTTATTTAGTTAACAATATACTACGATGGGCTGAGGATTTATGATGTTTTTGTTACTTTATGAACAACATGGTGCATTGTGTGGGCAATGTTCAAAACTTCTGACCTCATATAGAATTCACATGTGGACCTTTAATATAAAGGTCCCTGTGATAGGGCTGGGCAATATATCGATATTATATCAACATGGATATATGAGGCTAGATATCGTCTTTGATTTTGGATATTGTAATATTGTGATATGACATAAGTGTTGTCTTTTCCTGGTTTTAAAGGCTGCATTACAGTAAAATGTCAACAGCTGTTCTATTATTTGCCTTTACCAACTTAGTTATTGTATCCACATTATTGGGGATTATTTATCAAAACTCTCATTTATCAAAAATGTAAATATTTTACGAAAGCACCAATAGTCAACCCTACAATATTGCCTCAATTTCAACATCAATGTATTTTGTCAACAATATCGTGATAGTTAGTTTTTCTCCACATCGCCCAGCTCTAACCTTTGATATGCGGTACCTTGTTTGACACGCACCTCACTGAGTTGTCTGACCGTGTGTGTTCAGATCATCAGCTGGTGGTACAGTGTTCGGACCTCAGCGTCCCACAGCAGCGCCAGTGGCCACACCGGGCGCAGCAACGGCCAGTCCGAGGTGGCGGCTCACGCCTGTGCCAGCATGTGTGATGAGATGGTGGTGTTATGGAGGCTGGCAGTGCTCGACCCCACCATGAGCCCCTGCAGGTCAGACTGTTGACACCAGGCTACACACTGCTTAGAGACTTCTAGAACTGTCACGGAATTTGGTCATGAATGGGAAAGTTATCGAATATCAGCGCATTTATCTTAACACCTTTAAGATGGGAGTAAATAATAAAGGGCAACTTCAGTTATATTTTTTACCTTTTTTTTCCATGTTTTTGTGTCTAAGTGACTGATGGGAACAACAAATCTTTGACATTGGTCCAGTGTTCAGCAAGACCGCTGCAGTCGGCAGCAATGAAACAAGCTACAATGTAACGTTAATGGGCAAATTCACACCGATTTTCATCCATTGACACTGACATGCTAAGATTATTCGTCTGACAACATATGGAAATGATCCATTCAGTGGTCAATCTTTTTATTTTTATTTATTTATTTATTTTTTTAAATAAAGGGAAAGGTCCTTTTTGTTTAACATGAAACTAAAGAAACAAAAAAAAATCCCTATCACCAAACCCACCAGACTCCACTTAAATAAACCGTTATTTTATCATCGTAAGTAACACTTCATTCAAAGTATACAGAAACTAAAATTAAAAGCCGTCTTGGTTCGTCAATCACAGCTCTGCTTCGGTTGAAATAACACCTTAGATCACCTGTTTACATGGGGAAATATGCTAGCTCTATACACGCTAAAAGTATTGATTATTCAAATGGGGTCTGGTTGGATTGTCGATGGCGATTTCACAGCTGTTTTTGGCTAAACAGAAGTATTTTACTCTTTGACAAAAAGGTCTATCTCTGTAGGGATCCCTTCCATAATAGTGTCACTTAGAATAATCCTATGAGCCTGTCGGCGGCAAAACCAGAACTTTTAGTGCACGCTAGTTGACAGTGCACATTTGCTGCGGTCCGGTTACAGTGTTCTCGCTCAATACTGGAACAATTTCAAAGATTTTTCTTCATGTTAGTCACTTAGACACCGATGCATGGGGAAATAGGGTCCATGTTCCAAAGAACCAAAAAGTAGGGAGTAATAATGAAGGTTGTGTATGCTCTTTTCCAGGCGTTTGGAACTGGCAGGCCAACTAAAGCAGTGGCACCTGAAAGTTATAGAGATAGTGAAGCGGGGACAACATCGCAAGTCCCTGGATAAACTGTTCCAGGGCTTCAAGCCCGCTGTAGAGTCCTGCTATTTCAACTGGGAGGTGGCCTACCCACTAGAAGGCATCACCTACTGCAGTGCTGATAAGAAGAGTGCCACATTCTGCTGGTCCAGGGCAGTGCAGCACCAGAGAGGAGTCAAAGCTGCTGCAGGAGCAGGCGGAGAAGCATCTGAACCCGGGGGAGGGGGGAGAGCAGACGGCGGCGCCGGGGGAGATTATAAAGGAAGAGGGCACTCGTCCCAACAGGAGGTGGCAGTGCGACCCAAGGAGACCATACTGACCAAGAGGAAGGGTCTATCAGTGAGCGGAGGGGGAGGAATGCTGGTCCGTCTAGGGGTGGTGTCTCTCTGTCCCTGGAAGACGGAGGAGGGAAGTGCATGTACAAAGGGCCGGGTTCCTCCTCTGGAGGGAAGCTGAAACTGACACAGGGAGGTGGGAAAGGGGCATCTGTAGGTGGTCCCGGGGAAGTGGAGGGATAGGAGGGGGTAAGCATGCCAGTGCCAAGCGGCGGACCAGCAGTGAGGACAGCTCCTGGAGCCGGATATGGCTGAGCTCAGCCTGGACGACGGGTGCAGTCTAGCTCTGGGTGCTGAGGCCAGCAACACGTTTGAGTTCCTCCCCCCGCCACCAGAGATGCTGCCCTCCCCGAGCCCATTGCTCCGAGACTCGCGCAAGTACGGCAACAGCAGCACGGGGAACAAGATGTTTGAAACCAAGCGGGTCAGCCATGGCTCTGCTGCAGAGACCGGTCCCCCTTGCTTTCCTACCAAAGAGACAGTGGTGGTTGTTATGGACATGTCCAGCTCTGCAGAGAAGGAAGCAGAGCTGGAGGTGGAGCCAGTCCAGAACAAAGATGAAGATGTAGACTCAGCTGGTAGTACCCAGCCTTCCACCTCAACCACTACGGCCAAATCAGGCACCACTCAAACGTCGGCCAAGCCACCGCGGGGCCGCAGAGAGGCGCGTCTGCTGCTGCCGCGCCGCTGCAGCAGCAGGGGGCGGCAGCAACTGCAGGTGGTACAGCTAACAATGGAGCAGAGGCGGCAGCAGGAGCGGGAGCTGCAGGTGGAGAAGCTGTGGGAGAGGACGACTATCAGGCATACTACCTGAGTGCCGCTTCAGAGGAAGGGGCAGACAGACAGCAGGCTGACAACCACCAAGAGGAGGAGCCGGACATCTTCGCAGGGATGAAACCGCTGGAGCAGGAGGGGCGCATGGAGGTAAGGAAGGAAGACCAAGTGTGTATGTATTCTTACGTATGTCTGTATGATTGGAATCATATGAAATCCATACAGGGAGACTAGTATACAGCTGATAAAACATAATAAAATATATGACACACTGGAAATGGATCAGTACTCTGTATCGGCCGATACACAAGTTCAGGTATCTTTTCCTGTTGCATGGCAACTGGCTGGTGGAGAACAATCTTTTCATTTTTTTTTAATGTAGAGATAAGTAGAGATACCATTTTTTTGGCTTCCCAATTCTGATACCTGAAATTTGCGTATCGGCCGATACAGCGTACTGATCCGATTCCAGTGTGTCATATATATTATTATGTTTTATCAGCAGTATACTACTCTCCCTGTATTGATTTGATATGATTTCTATCTTTGTTGGTCTGGCTTAGGTTAAACAATGAACGCCACAGAACTTTATTTAATTATCCATTTTTACAGCCAGTGCTTTTCTGCATTTTCTGTCATATTTATAATGTTACAAATTCAAATGTTCACGTTAAACGTGGCCAACGCCTCAAATAATGAGGTACACGTATTTATAACAAATCCATGTGAGCCTAAACCTCAGATCTCCCACTGTTCTGAACGCTCCGGTTTCAGCAGTTTTTTCTACTCTTGGCTCTATATGATGTCATGCAGAGCCAGTTTTCCATATATCCATATTCCATCATCTGCTTCAGGCAGACACGCTACTGCAACTTTTACATTACGTGTGCACAGGTGCTGTTTGCATGTGCCGAGGCCCTCCATGCTCATGGCTACAGCAACGAGGCGTGCCGCCTGGCCGTGGAGCTGGCCAGAGACCTGTTAGCCAACCCTCCAGACCTGAAAGTGGAGCAGCCACAGACTAAGGTAAATACAGTCACAGACCCAGCACCCTGCCACACATTCTCCTATGTCCTTTGGCTTCTTTTCTCCCCTTCTCTTGTACAGTCTCAATCTTCCAAACTCATCAGTCAGCATCTTGAACTGTGTAGTGGTATATTGAGCCTTTCTTCATGAAGAAAAGCCACCAGATTATTCTAATATATGTTTTATATTGGCATTGTTACTGTGCCAGTTTGTAAATGAGCAACTATTGAAAAGAAATTCAAAGTGTGAATGTACTTGTCACATGTAAAATGGTTTCACATGTCCTATCATCATTATCAATTTCCCTGGTTATTGGATTTAGGGTAAGAAGAGCAAGGTGTCAACCAGCCGCCAGACACAGGTCGCCACTAACACGCTGTCGAAAGCCGCATTCCTCCTCACTGTTCTCAGTGAACGACTGGAGCTCCACAACCTGGCCTTCTGCACCGGCATGTTCTCCCTGGAACTCCAGAGACCACCGGCGTCTACCAAAGCTCTGGAGGTCTCATACACACACACACACACACACACACACACACACACACACACACACACACACACACACACACACACACACATTCTGTTTGCACAGCTACCTTAAAACCTCCTAAAAGTTAATTGCATTGAATGGTTGTAAGGTAGCGTTTATTGTTATTTGTATCTGATTCATAACGCTCTAAAAAATAATGCGTTTTTAAATAAATTTTATTTTTTACTACCTAATGATATCCCGTTTATGCAGAGCTGTAACTGGAAAAAAAATGCAATCTTTGCCAAGCATTGTGTCGACGCATTAGCATTATTAGCGTTTGAAGGCAGGATCTGCTGGCTGCTGTCTGGTCATTTGTTGAGAGGGTTTTCCCACAATGCAACTAAATGGCTTCAAAAGCCTTTGATTATGCCTAATGAGCCCGACCGATAAAGGATTTTTAATACCGATACTGATACAAATATTTGGTTATTTAAAAATCTGATATGCTGATATATCAGCCAATATACATGTAAAAAAAAATCCAGAAATGCGTAACAAAACATGAACAGATTTCCCTAACATTAGTTATTTGTAGTTATTTATGAGTTCTCACTAAAATATGATAATAATTAGTTTTATTGTCACAACAGAACAGAAGAACATCAAATATATTAAAGTTCTGATAAATAAAATTTATAACAATACAAACTTAAGCTATGAAACTTAAAGTCCTTTTGAACAAAAACACAATTAAAAAAAAAAAAATAAATCCGTGTTGCCAACAGGGACGTTGTAGAGCGTCCTCTGGTGGACAGACTATGCAACGCCATCACTAACAGGGACGTTGTAGAGCGTCCTCTGGTGGACAGACTATGCAACGCCATCACTAACAGGGACGTTGTAGAGCGTCCTCTGGTGGACAGACTATGCAACGCCATCACTAACGGGACGTTGTAGAGCGTCCTCTGGTGGACAGACTATGCAACGCCATCACTAACAGGGACGTTGTAGAGCGTCCTCTGGTGGACAGACTATGCAACGCCATCACTAACAGGGACGTTGTAGAGCGTCCTCTGGTGGACAGACTATGCAACGCCATCACTAACAGGGACGTTGTAGAGTGTCCTCTGGTGGACAGACTATGCAACACCATCACTAACAGGGACGTTGTAGAGCGTCCTCTGGTGGACAGACTATGCAACGCCATCACTAACGGGGACGTTGTAGAGCGTCCTCTGGTGGACAGACTATGCAACGCCATCACTAACGGGGACGTTGTAGAGTGTCCTCTGGTGGACAGACTATGCAACACATCCTGGACCGTACTTCTTTTCTTCACAATAAAAGAGTTGCTGCAACAACTCGAAATGATTAGTAAAAGCTTCTTTATTTCCACTTTTAATATCGTATTACCTAAAAAATACTTACTTACCTGATATAGGCAGGGCCAGAGGCGAGCTTCACCAAATCTTTAAAAAAAATTGATTCCAAGGATAAGAATGGATTTATAAAATCTGCAGAAAAGAAATGACAATACATACGTAAATCCATTTGTTTCCCACCCCTATTATATAGGTTATGGTATATTATATTCAAACGAGTAGACCTGCTATAGCATGAGGAGACATCAACGTGTACTAAACTGAGTGCATGTGTGTGGGTTGACCAGGTAAAGCTGGCCTACCAGGAGTCGGAGGTGGTGTCCCTGCTGAAGAAGATTCCTTTGGGGCTGGTGGAGATGTCGGCCATCCGAGAGCGAGCCGAGCAGCTCCGAGACGGAAACTTCTGTGATTACAGACCTGTGCTGCCTCTCATGTTGGCCAGCTTCATCTTTGATGTTCTGTGTACCCCAGGTAAGCACCAATTACTGTCTGGTCATTGGAGTTCAAGATACAAAACCTTGAACTCTACCTACCTGTGTAAGTAGTTTTCATCAGTGAAGACAAAAAAACAATGACAGTACCCTTTACTTTCATTGTCGTTTTTGTCTTGCCTAGTTTTTAAAAAGTGGTCTAATACTTAAAATAAGCAAAGCCATCTAGTTTTCTCTTCATAGATATTGGGATATAAGTCACAGCCATGCTATTTGTTTTTCCAAGCTGAAAAATAGATCAAATATCCTATGAAGACAGCTCAAGAGTGTGGGTGTGTGTGTGAGCCACCAAGTTTTACTTTTCTTTGGAGGATACCGTCTGCCTGATTTTGAGCTAGTTGCAACGTAGTGAATGAGAAAGTTGCACTTTTATTTCTCTGACCAAGCTTAGGTTTTTTTTTTTTATTGAGAACTTCAAGAATTAACATTCCCTTTTTACTTTATTACCATATTGTTTGTGCAGTTGTGTCCCCAACGGGCTCCCGTCCACCAAGCCGCAACCGTAACAACGAGATGCCCGGTGATGAGGAGCTGGGCTTTGAGGCTGCGGTCGCTGCACTTGGTACATTTATTCTCATCCTTTTCTTTCATTTCTGTCAGGGTTCGATTCTGTCACTCTCCTTTTCCCTCCTCACCACTTTTCTCACATCCCCTATCTTTTTTGTCCATACCGTCCACTGTGCCACGCTTTCCTGCTGTAATTGCTGCTCTTGCCTCCACCCTCTGTGTGTGTCTGCAGGCATGAAGACCACCGTGAGCGAGGCGGAGCATCCTCTGCTGTGTGAAGGAACGAGGCGGGTGAAAGGTGACCTAGCTCTCGCTCTCATGATCACCTATAAGGATGACCAGAGCAAGCTTAAGAAGGTAGCTATCACTACAGTGATCATTCTAACATTTGATAAGAAAATGGCACTTTTCTTCATGTATGAGATGTGTTCTTCTAGTAAGCCAGGCAGAGCAAAGGGCTTTGGGCTGTGCTTGGAAAACCATGCATTATTTCCTGTTTTTAGTACTTCCACATGGTAGATGATTTTGTTTTTTCAAAGTGATCAATGCTACTTCACCAACAGACCATATATTATATTAGTAACTAAGTACAGCGCTGTATCGTGAACAGTCTATAGAGCCATAGAAGGATAATCTGAGCAGCAGTTGCTCGTTGTATTTAGTCTCTACAGAGCTCCAGGACGCCGGCTACCAGCAGCAGTTGTTCACCCGCCAATAGGTGACTGTGAGCCGGGTACAGGCGCCGCCAGATGACGGCGGTGGTAGTGGAGTTTAGTCTGAATAAGTGAGCGTCATGCGGACAATGACAGTTACGTTTAGGCACCAAAACGATTAGTTAAGTTTAAGAAAAAGATGTTTGTTTGGATTAAAACACTCGTGAAGAAGCGATTCCTGGGTGAAAGTATTTTTGAACTACGCTCTACGGCTTGAAAGCGCTGTGTTTTATGTTGTCACCACATTGTGCTATTTCATTCTAAGATTAATTTCTATTCAATATTGAAATTCCTCAATACGTGTTTTGGCATGACTGGCCTAGTGGCACCATATCCATGGTGGTATTAATTCTTGCATGTTTTGTTGTGCTCTGCTTTTTTCACAAATCACACCCTTTATGTATCTATAAAAAACTATAGCAGAGACAGCAGTCTGCAGCCTGTTCACCAGCTTTTCTGTTATTCATCCACCATGTGTAGCTGTGTACAGCAGTCAAACTGAGTTCCTGTGCAGGTCTACACATACGGAAACAACCAGGAATAATGGGAAACGCAACATAGATAGCCTTGTACAGAACATTGAATTGCTTCTGCTGGGGAAATACAGAATAAGATCACTTTAAAGCCTCATTATCCTTACACTAGGGATCAACCCATACTGCTTTTTCAAGGCTGATACTGATACTAATTATTAGTAGATAATAAAACCGATAACTGATATTTGGAATTGATATGCATGTGCATAAAGCATGAAGATGAATATCTTAAAGTCAAAATTAAAGGTCCCATGACATGGTGCTCTTTGGATGATTTTATATAAACTGATATACCCTAGCAAGGTGGAGGCTGGGGGTGTGGCCTTGACCAACTGCCACTTTGCTCGTTTGAAAGCCATGATGTCTCTCTCTCATGGGTGGGCCAAATTCTCTCAGCCCCTTATGACCTCATAAGGGGCAAGATTCCAGATCGGCCCATCTGAGCTTTCATTTTCTCAAAGGCGGAGTAGGATACCCAGGGCTAAAGACACAGGAGCCAAACCAGAGCTAAATGTATGTTAGTGTGGCTCTGTGTCTGCTGCTATTACTTTAGAGATGTTGTGATACCGTTTCTGCCTTCCCAATACTGATTCCAATACCAGAACTTGCGTATCAGCCAATTCTGAGTACCAATTTGATACTAGCATGCTAAAAAACATATATATTATTTTGTTTTATCAGTTATGTACTACTATTCCTGTATTTATGTGATAATAATTCTACCATTGTTGTATGGCCTGGCTTAGGTTAAACTCTTGAACCCGCAAACAATGAACACTGTAGAACTTTGATTATCCAGTTTGACAGTTAGTCCTAACAGAAAAAGAACATCAATGAACTACTTAAAAGTAGAATTTCTTCTGAACTGAATTATATGGTATCAGATCAAAGCATAAACTTAAGTACTTGCTGATAACAGCATTTTAGGCGGTATCAGAGGCTTTTCCGATGCTGGTATCTGTATCGGAAACCTCTTTAGTAAGCATGCAACTGTTTGCTAACAAGATTATCAACTTTGTAATTAGGGACCCAAGCAGCGCAGGAAGCTGTTGGAACCCCATTGATTTTGTTTTCTTTCTTTGTTCCTTTCTTTCTTTCTTTCTTTCTTTCTTTCTTTCTTTCTTACTTTCTCTCTTTCTCTTTCTTATTTGTCTCCGCTAAAAGTGTTCGTGCAGCAAAAACCGTAAGACTAAAAGTCTCCGAAATTGGCAGGTGGGTTGCAAATTCCACCCACTACTCAGGCACAAATATAATACATTCATTGTCCTCAAGGTGGGGCTGTAAACGAACAAATTTATGTACGTCCGCCCCCCCCTCCCCCCCTGCTATTATCTCAATCAGCTTGGCTTTTAGAGTCATCATTTTTCCATAGTTTTTAACCTCTCAATTCATCTGCATCTTTGCTCCGAATGCCTTCTGCTCTAAAAATGTCAAATTTTGGGACTTTTTCTCAATTTTCTCAAAAATTATATTTTCACAAACCCATCAGAAAACTTTAAATAAAGTAGTTTGTAACCATACAGGAGTCCTGACGGCTTGTTTAAAGACACTGTTTCTAAATACTGGCTGTGTGCATATCTCTGTGGATTGAGTGTCACAGTATTTATATAGCCGCTCAACATGCTTTATAATTAAGAAAGACATGGAAATCTCTGAGTTTTTTTTACAATATGGGACATTTGAAGGTCCCATGACATGGTGCTCTTTGCATGCTTTTATATAGACCTTAGTGTTCCCCTAATACTGTACCTGAAGTCTCTTTTATATAGACCTTAGTGGTCCCCTAATACTGTACCTGAAGTCTCTTTCCCAAAATTCAGCCTTTGTGCAGAATTCCAGCCACTAGAGCCAGTCCCACAATGAGCTTTCCTTAGTATGTGCCATTTCTGAGTCTGTAGCTTTAAATGCTATTGAGGTCGAGAGGGGGGCCCCTTATGACCTCATAAGGAGCAAGATTGCCCCATCTGAGCTATCATTTTCTTAAAGGCACCTATCTCCATTTCTAGCCACTGGGGGACCATAGGCAGGCTGGGGGAACTCATATTAATGTTAAAAAACCTCAAAGTTACATTTTCATGCCATGGGACCTTTAATGATCAACACTTCATCCCAGACACAAAGTGTTTAGTGAATGATTTTCTCACTCTAAACGTTGTTTTACCAGTTGTTCAACATTCCAGTTGTTAAATCCAGATGTTCCAAAATCAGATAATCTCACGTCACATATCTGTTTCAACAGATTACCAAGAATCAAAGCCAGCAATGGGAGTGTAGGAAGTGAAGTTTCTCCGGTTTCTTTAATTAACACGTCCCCCTCCCTCTCCCCCTCTCTCTCACTCCCTGTGTGTCTTGCGCTCTCTCTCTCTCTCTCTCTCTCTCTCTCTCTCTCTCTCTCTCTCTCTCTTCCTCCCTCTTCCTCCTCCCATCTTCAGATTCTGGATAAATTGTTGGACAGGGAGAGTCAGACCCACAAGCCCCAGACATTAAGCTCCTTCTACTCAAGCAAGCCAGCAGCCGGCAGCCAGCGCAGCCCGTCCAAGCACACTGCGGCCAGCCACAGTGGGGCAAGCACGGCCACCGGAGGGGTCTCCAAACACGCACCTTCATCTTCGTCAGCCACCGCCGTGGCCACCACTTCATCTAGCTCTTCCTCTGCTGTGGCGGTGGCTGGGGAACAGGTGGCTCATCAGGCTGATCTAAACTCAGTGCAGAACAGTACAGCGGGAGAGAGAACCGCGGAGACCAGGGAGCATGGTGAGAACTTCTCTGGGTGCCATAAGCTAAGATCTTCACCGGGGGTCCGGAGAGTTGCTGCAGGGGGGCCTCCAAATTATTGTTCAATGGTTTGAAACAAATATGTCTGGAAGTATACATTAACATAAATCCAACATATCTAAGATAAGGTAGCTATAAGATAGCCATCCACAGATACAGGTAAGCTTTAAAGGTCTAGTGTGTAACATGTTTAGGTGTTATTATCAAAGTCTGTGATTCCTGTTCACAAACTTGTCCTTTTTCATTAATATTTACCAACACCATCAATTCTAAGAAGTCCTATTAGCTTGACATTTTTATTAGCATGAACTGGGGGAGACGCGCCATATTCATGCTTCATCTTGAAATACGTTAGCCGGTAAGGGACATACAAGTCATATTGCTCTGCATTTCGTCATTTTATGCTCCATGTTTTTTTCAACGATGGATTCCTTGGCCTTAAAAGATTTTGAAGACCCCTACTGTAGAAGACGTGTCAAACTCAAGGCCCAGGGACCGAACCCGTCCCCTCACAGATATTGATCAGGCCCTCCTATTAATTTAGGTTTACAATAAAGTTTGGCCCGTCCAGTTGTGCGCCAAACCAAAAAGACAGGAAACTGTTTTCAAACTCCAATTACGCAACACTCAAAAGCAAAATTTGGCAGATTTACCAACTTAGATTTTTCATATTTAGGCTGTGAAACAGGTTGTAGTCATTGAAACGTCCTGTTGTGTTCTTAAACCCCCCCCCCCCCACCAACAAAGCACAGGTAGACGTTATATTTCACAACTATTGTTTTCTGTCTGATCGTTTATAGATTGCGACGTTTCCGACCGCACAGGAAAGCTGCTTCATTTCACAGGACAGAGAGATGAGAGAGGAGCAAATGCTGTTGCCGGAAACATTCAGCTATTCAACAAACTCACAGGCAATTCAGTGCTTGTGTTTTTGTTTTTTTACCCTCGTAATATTTTAAGACTTAGTTGTGACAGCACTAGAGGCAGTGATGTTTCCTGTTTCCTGTTTCCTGTTTCCTGTACGGGACTCTCACACCGCCTCAAAACCATAGCTCAAAACACACCCACAAGTATGTTCGCCCGTTACATGATTGGCCATTTGCGTTTTTGTCAGACAGCTGACACAGGCAGTCTGAGTCCATCTAAGTGGGTAAAATAATAGAACAGCTAGAACAGTCTGGTAAGTTCAAAATATTACATCACTTTACTGTAATGCAGCCGGTAAAACCAAGAAATATCTTGCCGTATTACGATATCCCAATCTAAGACATTATCTGGTCTCATATTATGATAACATTATTGTATTGATAAATTGCCCAGCCCTAGATAGTTAAAGACCTCTGTACATGTCCTTTCCTTGCAGTGTCAGATGGGCCTCCTTCATCCAGTGACCAGCAGAATGAAACTGCTCCATTTAAGCCGGAGGCCACCGTGCCCAGTCGTCTGGCTCTGGGGGCGCTGTGGATACAGCCAGCGCTGCTGGGGCTCACCTGTCCGACAGAAGAAGAAACACACTGGTAGACTCAATCTCTATATTCACTACACAGAGCACATACTTTACACTGGCACTATCTCCACTTTTTCAGAGAATCCATTTAACTTACCCCTACTTTTTGGACTTTGAAGAATTTACCAGGCAATCCACAGATACAAGATGCCAATAGACTGCAGACTAGTAGACTTAAAGGTCCTATTAATTGTTTTTTTTAACTTAATCTAGGTTTACAATAAAGTTTGGCCCGTCCAGTTGTGCGCCAAACCAAAAAGACAGGAAACTGTTTTCAAACTCCAATTACGCAACACTCAAAAGCAAAATTTGGCAGATTTACCAACTTAGATTTTTCATATTTAGGCTGTGAAACAGGTTGTAGTCATTGAAACGTCCTGTTGTGTTCTTAAACCCCCCCCCCCCCAACAAAGCACAGGTAGACGTTATATTTCACAACTATTGTTTTCTGTCTGATCGTTCATAGATTGCCACGTTTCCGACCGCACAGGAAAGCTTAAAGGTAGACTTAAAGGTCCCATTATGAGGTCATAAGGGGCAGGGTTACCTCCCCTTTCTCTGCTTTGCCCGCCCAGAGAATTTGGCCCCACCATGAGAGACAGACATTATGGCTTTCAAACGAGCAAAGTGGCAGTTGGTCAAGACCACATCCCAAGCATCCACTTCCCCCTCTTTCTCCTCCTCAAAAGCTACAGTCTCAGAAATGTCACATACTAAAGAAAAGCTCATTGTGGGACTGGCTCTAGTGGCTGTAACTCTGCACCAAGGCTGAATTTTGGCAAAGAGACTTCAGTAGTATTAGGGACCACTAAGGCTTATATAAAAGAGACTTCAGATACAGTATTAGGGACCACTAAGGCTTATATAAAAGAGACTTTAGATAAAGTATTAGGGACCACTAAGGCCTATATTAAAGAGACTTCAGATACAGTATTAGGGACCACTAAGGTCTATATAAAGAGACTTCAGATAAAGTATTAGGGACCACTAAGGCCTATATTAAAGAGACTTCAGATATAGCATTAGGGACCACTAAGGGTTAGGGTTCTTATTGTTTGCCTGGTGGTTACTGCTGGCTGTGCAATAAATTGCCCCTTGGGGATACCAAAGATATCCTTAATCCTTGCTGTACATCTACATGATCAGACAGGCAGAGCAGATTTTTTTTTTTTTAGCCTGGGTTTCTGGTTTCTGAAACCGCTCCACATCCACAGAATGAACCTGCAGGCATACTAGTAATCAGGGATGGATCCTATCAGTGCCAATATGGGCAATTTTTAACTGATCGAGGATCAGCATTCACCCCGAACACTTGACTCCGATCCTTTAGTCACCTGATTGCTGAATTATCAGCTGAGCACAATTTGCGGCAGAACGTAATGCTAGCTGCACTATGACATATTGTAGTATCGGATCGGGACTTGGTTTCAATATTTTGTAAAACCGGATCGGGATCAAGGGCCAAAAATTTGATGTGTGTGTTGTTCGGACAGGCATGGCAAGTATCGACAGCAGTGCTCCGGAGACGACCTCCGACAGTTCCCCCACCCTCAGCCGGCGGCCGCTTCGGGGCGGCTGGGCAGCAACGTCATGGGGGCGGGGCCAGGACAGTGACAGCATCAGCAGTTCATCGTCTGATTCGCTGGGCTCCTCCTCCTCCAGTGGCTCTCGCAGGGCTGGCGGCGGGGCCAGGGCCAAGAGCACTGACACCAGCAGGTAAGCACAGACTTCCTCCTCATCAGGTCATTCAAGCCCTATTCGCACAGGATTAGTATCATCTGGGGACCTTGTGTGATTTAGAAATTACCCCCCCCCACACACACACACACACACACACACACACACATCTGAGTTCGCACGGGATAAGCAAAGCCTGGGATTTAACCCTAATTTACTGACTTATTTGTACACCAAGAGTTGTGTACCCAGAGGTGCACGGAGGAGCCCCCCCATTCCCATATCCGTGTACGCTAGAGGGATAAAAAGGCGCACAGGAAATTAAAACCATGAAAAACTGATTTACAATGCCACCAAATCACAGACATGTCGCACAGGACTATTTTTACTTTAAAAATTACAGACATGACTGATTTTTCGCACAGGATTAAGTTAAAAAAATTATGAATGACTAAAGCTCACCAGGTAATACTAATCCCGTGCGATTAGGGCTTATGACATATGAAGTATAAGCACTAGCTGGGTTACTGGAATGACCAGTAACACAGCAGAGTCTGTTTACAGCGGTCTACTTGGGACTGATTTCTCATCACTTGGCATCTGCTGACTTGCAGACAGTCAACTCCCTTTCAACCTGTGGTCCCCAGCAGGGTGTGTTATAAAGGAGGCTAAAGCTGATTTTATACTGTGACACAAGGGGTTAACACGAGTCCTGCTGTAGATGCATATGGCATAGTTTTTTTATTTTTTTATTTCTAGTTGAGCATCTTATTTGATCTGTTGATGTCAACACTACAACAATAGACAGATGTATCGTACGTGATCTGGCCATATCCTGTTTTAAATCCTATTCCCCACTGTAACTGTGTTTACATTCTTTCATTGACTTTGTGATACAGAGCGATGGTGGGCTATGAACCTACTTATAGAACTGGAGTCACATCCAGGTAACTTCAATTTCTCCTTGTCTCATTACTTCTTTCATTCACTGTGATAGAGAGCCGGGTTCGCACTGAGAAGAAAGCTTGCGATGGAAATGTTTTTGCTAGACGTGTTGTTAGTGAAAAAGAAAATATTACTCAGGGTAACTAACGTTATTTTCAACTTGGACCATAGTTTTTGTTTTTGTGTGGAAGTTATTGATAGGAACAACAATCTTTGACACCGGTCCAGTGTTAAGCATGAACGCTGTAACCAGTCACAGACCGGGCTGCAATGTAACCCTATGGGGCAAATGTGCATCGTCAGTTTGGTCCTCTAAAAGTGTTTTTTCTTGCCACTGACAGCCTCAGATTATTATTCTGTCTGACAACATTATGGAAAGGATCCCCACAGAGATTGACCTTTTTAAGAGCTTTCTGTTTAACCAGAAACAGCTCTGAAGTCGCTAGCGCTAAACCCACCAGACTCCATTTAAATAAACAATACTTTTAGCGTGTATAATGCCAAAATATTTCACATGTAAATCGATAAACTGTGTGCATGTCGACCAAATGTAGAGTTGGAATGGTTGTTAAAGTGGAAAGACGACCCAAAAGCAGATTTTCTGTTATATTTAGTTTCTGTCAACTTTGAACAAAGTGTATTTTACAATGCTAAAATTACTTTTTATTTACATGGAGTCTGGTGGGTTTAGCAAACACAATTTTGCAGATATTTTTATGTTTAAAAAAATGAATCTTACTCTTTAACTGAAAGGTCAACCTACTTAGAAATTCTTTCCATAATGTTGTCAGACACTTTTATCAGACAGCACTTTTGTTAAATAAGATTGACTTTTGTCTTCTTAACTTACATTGTAGCTTGTTTCGTTGCTGCGACTCCAGCGATCTCGCGTAATGCTGGACTAATGTCAAAGATTATTGTTCCCATCAGTTACTGAAAGAAAAAAACTTAGGAAAATAGGGTTGAAAAAACAGTAGTTTCCCTTTAACTTCTTTAATAATTTCTTCACTCTGAACCATGTCCTACAGCATCAGAAACTTGTATGAGAACACACAAGCAGCCCAAGCTGACCAGTCCCAGCAAGTGGTGCAAGTGAGCCACGGCATAACTACGTGGCTACAACATAACCCCTTAATGTACAACTCTAAATCCACCTTAATAAAAGTGATGTTCTGACTTAAGCAAAACGAAGACCTCAGATGTAAAGCGCAGATCATATCAGTTAACAGTGAAATTAAACATTATCAAATCCAAAGAGAAAGTGAAAGGATAGAGATGTTCAGCAATGTGCTGAGATACAAGCAGGGGCAAAACAATGAACTCACTGATTACCTTAGTTGGCAATCTTCTCATATGATGGAAACAGTTTTAAATACACTTCAGATTAGCTGTCTGCTGCTCACGTGCTTCCAGTAAATTGTTGGATTTGATGTCCAGTAGGGCTGGGCAATATATCTATATTACATTGATATCGTGATATGAGTCTACATACCTTACCGGACTGTTCTATTATTGTTCTATTATTTGTCTTTACTCTCTTAATCATTAGATCCATGTTACTGAAGATTATTTATCAAAAATCTCGTTGTGTATATATTTTGTGAAAGCACCAAATGTCAACCCTACAATATTGCTGCAAAATTGATATTGATGTATTCGGTCAAAAAAAATTGATATTTGATTTTCTCCATATCGCCCAGCCCTAATGTCTAGTTATTAAAACATTTCAAGTGAGGACAAATTATAAAAATACGAGTTTTATTACCAATCTAATTAGATGGATCAGGATCAATCTGCTTTTTTGTGCAGGTTTTTCCTAAAAAATTAAAAGTCCAAATCTCATTTACAGTAGTTCTATTTGTTTCATTATTCTGAACAATGATTCATATCTAATTCATACGTCGCATATTTCCCTGTGTTCAGGTACAAAGGGCGACGTCCAGAGTGCCATGCCCCCCACGTGCCCAACCAGCCATCAGAGGCAGCAGCCCATTTTTACTTTGAGCTGGCCAAAACGGTGCTGATCAAAGCCGGAGGAAACTCCTCCACCTCCATTTTCACCCAGCCGTCAGCCAGCGGGGGCCATCAGGGGCCCCACAGAAACCTGCACCTGTGTGCCTTTGAGATTGGCCTGTATGCTCTTGGCCTTCACAACTTTGTCTCACCCAACTGGCTGTCCAGGACCTACTCCTCCCACGTGTCCTGGATCACTGGTGAGCAGGAGTGTGTTAGACAGAACTAAAAAGACCAAGGTTTTTCTTAATGTCTTTCCTTTCTGCCCACATGATGCATTGTCCCCTCCTTCTCTCAGGCCAGGCCATGGAGATTGGAAGTGCTGCCCTCAATATTTTGGTGGAGTGTTGGGACGGTCATCTGACCCCTCCAGAGGTGGCGTCCCTTGCTGACCGAGCATCGCGGGCCAGGGACCCCAACATGGTTCGGGCGGCAGCCGAGCTGGCCCTGAGCTGCCTGCCTCACGCTCATGCCCTCAATCCTAATGAAATCCAGCGAGCCCTGGTGCAGTGCAAAGAGCAGGTACTGTGGGACGGGGTTGAGAATAGTCTGCCAGCTCTATCTCCACAACGCTGCGGAGTAGGGTCTGAGTCCACACAACATTCCGGGATGGGAGAAAAACATGCTCTGGTTTATTGCCGTTTCTTTATAAAGGCCTTGGCAGCGCTAACCACCAGACGTGGCTCCTGCCTCTCTGCAAAATAGCATAGGCCTCCAAAGCAAGTTCCTTCCCAAGGCTATTTTGCAGAGGCACAGTACCCGCATCTGACGATTGTGATTGGTTTAAAGAAATGTCAATAAACAGGACCACTTTTTCTCCCATTCCGGAATGCTGTGTGCACTAGACCCTCCACTGCAGTGTTGTGGAGGAAGGTCTGGCCAAGGGAGACTACTAGCAAGTGAACTAGCAGTTAGGAAATAGATTGTATAGCCTACTTTTCTTGTACAATCATGCAACATTTTTATTATTACTTTATTTCTTTTTTTAAATTTTTTTTACTGATAATATTAGTAGGGATGCACCCAACCCAGATTTTTGGGGTTCGGCTGAATACCAAACCCACTGGTTAAGATTCTGCCGAACCCCGAACCGAACCCTCCTCCCATCCTCAGTCCATTAACACAGTAAACACATTAATGAAGTAAACTATGTCCACCACAGTGCATTTTGCATTTTATTTTAACTGTAAGACAAAGAGTAGGCAACATTATGCCAAGCCCACAATTGGGAAAAATAATTTTGACAAGGCCAATGTGTATCCTATCTCAAGTATCGAGAATCAATGAAACGGCCCATTTATGTGATGTCCTGTTGTTTTCTTTAACCCCCCAACAAAGCACAAGTAAACTTCATATTTCACAACTACTGTTTGACGTCAGATCGTTTATAGATTGCATTGTTTCCGACCGCACTTGAAGGCAGCTTCATTTCGGGAGAGAGGGGAGAGGGAGAGGGGGAGATAGCGAGTGCTTTGTTGTTGCAGGAAACAGTCAGCTATAACACAAACTCCTGGGCACTTCAGTGCCTGTGTTTTTTTACCCTCATAGTGTTTAAAAACGTTGTGGCAGCGATGGAGGCAGTGATGTTTCCTGTCTTCCTGTACGGGACTCTCACACCGCCTCAAAACACACCCACACGTCTGATCTCCGTTACATGGTTGAAAAGCTATTTAGCTTTCTGAAACCTGCTGATAAAGATACTAGTGAAGAAGACAATACATGATTTATTGTAGTAAGTAAAGTAAATGCATAACCCACAGTGATCTCCTCTTCTTTACTCGGCTCTGTCCCTATCTGTCCCTGTGTCCTTCCAGGACAATGCGATGCTGGAGAAGGCCTGTATGGCGGTAGAGGAAGCAGCCAAGGGTGGAGGTGTGTACCCAGAGGTTCTGTTTGAAGTGGCTCACCAGTGGTACTGGCTGTATGAGCAGTCAGTGGGCGGGGGCTCGGCCCAGCAGCGGGAGACCTCTGGGCGCTGCGGGGCCAACGGTGGCTCGGGCAGGAGGCCACCAGAGTCCACCTGTGTTGTCCTGGACACCGGAGCCAACATGGAGTCTGCGGGAGTGACTACAGTCACAGCCTCGGTCACTGCAGCAGCTGTCGTCCCCGTCATCTCTGTGGGCTCCACAATCTATCAGTCCCACGCCATGCCTGGCCAGGCCATGGCTCACCCGCACAGCCAGGGCCTCCACCCCTACACCACCATTCAGGCCCATCTCCCCACCGTCTGCACCCCCCAGTACCTGGGACACCCTCTGCAGCACGTCCCGCGACCCACTGTCTTCCCTGTTGCTGGAGCTGCATATCCACAGGTCAGGACTCTTCACACAGCCATTGGGTTATTTGTGGAATTGTGTTTTTTATAATTAAAAAAAGCTAAGAATCCACTAAGTGTCCACTGCTGTAATGTGAAAGTACAGTTTGGGTCTTCAGAACTACATAAGTGGCTGCAGGCAGCCAGTGTACACCTTTCAGAATGCCAAACTCACTCAGCTGTGCGCCTGTTAAAAGAATCAATTCTAAAGTCCAACATTTGGGGGAAAACATTAGGTACATTTAGAGCTGCTAATTATGATTTTCATTCATTACGAACTAAGATTTTATTATTTTGCTTAATTATAATTGATTGATTGGTTAGTCTATGAAATGCTCAAAGACTTGTCAGATCTACACAGACTATTTAATGGTAGTGGTATGTTCACTCAAGCTAAGTGTGTGCGTGCGTGTGTGCGTTTGTGTGTGCGTGTGTGTCTACCGCCTCAGGGAATGCACCCAGCCTTCATCGGAGCCCAGTACCCGTTCTCAGTGGCCACTGGCCCCCAGCCACCTATGGCAGCCACAGCTGTGACCTTCCCTGGTGTCCCCGTACCGTCCATGACTCAGATCGCCGTCCATCCCTACCACGCTGAGACCGGCCTACCCCTGAGCACTACTGTAGCAGGTCAGCAATACACGCTGTGTGTGTGTGTGTGTGTGTCATCTGTGTTTAACTCCAGCAATTATCAGTGTTCTTCTTGTTGTGAGGCTGTATTGACATTGCTACGTTTTTGTTTTTAAGCGCAGTTTGGAGCCAAAAGCAATCTATGTGCATTGCCAGACCTTCCTCCACAGCGCTGCGGTGGAGGGTCTGGCTAGTCCACACAGCATTCTGGGATTGGAGAAAAACGTGCTTTGGTTTATTGGCATTTCTGTAAACCGATCACAATCGCCTTGCAGATTGTCACGTTACTGACAAATACAGCTGTTGGAACGTAATATACGAAGTCGAAGCTAACTCTGACAGCTGTAGGGTGCCGCTAACATCAACTTCAGCTGTCTCCATGAAGCTCCCAGCTAAGCTCTTATATCTTGAGACGCAGTTAGGAAATAAGAACGAGTTAACTATTGATAACTTAAGCATTTTAACTATGTCCATTTTAAAGTTAAAACTATTTGCCATCGCGGGCGCACATGTTCTGAGAGGTTTATGCCTCGATGCAGAGGTCCAGGGTTTGAATCCGACCTGTGACGATTTCCTGCATGTCTTCCCCATCTCTCTCCCCTTTCTCACCTAACTGTCCTGTCAAAAATTAAAGGAAGGAAAAGCTTAAAAATCTTAAACTATTTGCCATCATTCTTCTGATTTCCAGCCGCAGCCTGTTACTCCCCCTGTACTAACATTACTCGGTACATAACTTTAGCTAACAATGCTTTGTGTTTCTCACTCCCGTAGTTATTGTTCATCAGACATGATAAGAGGGAGATTAGCTAACGTTAGCAAACCTATTTCTAAAAAAAACAAAACACATTTGAATAGTAATTTCAGTATTCAAATAGTATTGATGTTTTTTACTATTCAAATTATATTCAACTTTCTGAATTCGTTCCGTCAGCCCTATTATAGACTAGAAGAAAACCAAAATGACATGCATCCTGCTGAAATTCTGGTGTAATATAGACTAAGCTCCAGTGGAATAACTAATCTCCATTTAAACTAATGCCCAAACCTCATATATCCTCAACATTCTGGTGTACTGGGCATAAACAGGAGGCAGTGTGTATACTCCGTCCTTTGCTGGTAGTTGGGAAAAACGCCAGAGCAGGGGGAATGAGAGGGGGAAACACCAGAATAGGGGGAATGAGAGGGGAAAACGCCAAAGCGGGAGAATGAGAGGGGAAAACGCCAGAGCAGGGGGAATGAGAGGGGGAAACGCCAGAGCAGGGGGAATGAGAGGGGGAAACGCCAGAGCAGGGGGAATGAGAGGGGAAACGCCAGAGCAGGGGGAATGAGAGGGGGAAACGCCAGAGCAGGGGAAATGAGAGGGCAAAACGTAGCAAAAGATATTCGTTTTTAAACCAAACCGTAGCGATGTACATGTAGCCTGAGTTGTAAACCTTATAGTGTGTGGGATGGGTTTGTGTGTTGGTCTATGCTCAACTGTAGGATGTGCCTGTCATGTTTTACAGTAGGCAGCGTCCATTCGGGCCCCACCATCCAGGCCATACAGGCAACATCTCTGCCCCAGCTCTCCTCCCAGCCTGGCTCATTGGTCAGCACTCCTTTCCCAGTAGAGGACGAGCAGCACAGCCAGCCAATCAGCCAACAGGGCCTGCACTACCTGCATTCTGCCTACAGAGTTGGTGAGGAGTTTGTGTCCTATGATTATGTCTGTCTTTAACTAACCAATGTGCATATGTTACAATGGGTTAACTGAACAAATGGGATCTCTACTGTGCTCTTGTGTGAAGGCATGCTGGCATTGGAGATGCTGGGCAGGAGGGCTCACAATGACCACCCCAACAACTTCTCCAGGAGCCCACCGTACACTGAGGACGTCAAATGGCTGCTGGGCCTGGCTGCCAGGCTAGGTGAGTCTGCACATACTTGAAGGGACAGCAATAAGAGGGAGGTAATTGGTTCATTAACTGGTGTAAGATTGTTAAGGCATCCGGTACCTAGCTGAACACGGCTGGAAGCACACACCAGTAACCCAGCTAGGAAGCATACAAACTACAATGACCATGAACAGCAGAAGAGTTTTATTGACAGTCAGTTTGGTGTGGCAGGGCACCTTTAACAAACCTTATTCTTTGTCTTTTACACTCAATTACAATCCGCTTCTTTTCTCTTCCTTCTCTCTGTGTGTCCATCCTGTCAGGAGTCAACTATGTGTACCAGTTCTGTGTCGGAGCAGCGAAAGGTGTCCTCAGTCCGTTTGTCCTGCAGGAGATCATCATGGAGGCTCTGCAGAGGCTGAACCCTGCACACATCCACGCCCACCTCCGGACCCCTGCGTTCCACCAGCTCGTCCAGCGCTGCCAACAGGCCTACCTGCAGGTACTCTGCAGCCCAAGCTGCATTCATTACCAGATCTGCAGCAGAATCGGCCCACAAATCAGTAAACCCATAATACTGGTTTATACAAGACGTTCCATTTCAGGGATTGTTCTGGTGCCGCTGGAAATTCCACTGGATGTCTTTCATTTTCGGCCGGGTGTCCATGTGTACGTTCAGAAGTAGTTTTAGTCGTCAAAAGAAAACTCCAATTGGACAGATAGTCTAGCTAGCTGTCTGGATTTACCCTGCAGAGATCTGAGGACCAGGTAACCATAGTCCTCAGATTGGACAGATAGTCTAGCTAGCTGTCTGGATTTACCCTGCAGAGATCTGAGGACCAGGTAACCATAGTCCTCAGATTCCACCAGATAGTTAGCTAGCTGTCAACACAGAGACAGAGAAGGGAGGACATCCAGCCATAATCCTCAGACATTCGGCAGAATTTCCAGCGCACGTGAACAATCCTGGAAGTGGACGTCTTGGAGAGAAAAGTGTGTGTGTGTGTGTGTGTGTGTGTATGTGTATATATATATATATATATATATATATATATATATATATATATATATATATATATATATATATATATATATATATATATATATATATATATATATATATATATATAAAATAGGATATTCTGTCTCTAACCAGCACCTGTTTACTAGTTCCACTTATTAGTTATTTATTCTATTCACCACTCTCTATTTCAGAGCTGTTCATATTGTAATATAATGCTATTTATTCCAGCACCCTTTGCACTAAGCACTATCAAAATAATTATCATAATTTACTCCTGCATACTTTGCCTCAGCCTGTCTATACTGTTTCTGTTTAGAGAGTGTGTGTATATATAATTTGTATATATTAGTGTGTGTATATATATTATTTCTTTTGTTTTTTATGTTTAAGTGCATCGTGAGCAGTGATGATCCAAAGCAAAATTCCTCGTATGTGTCCTCATACCTGGCAAATAAAGCTGATTGTGATATAGACTAAAATAATCCCAATAAATTATTTTCTTCATACAGTTTAGCCCAATTATGAAATGTCCATCCAGGCTGCCTGTAGAGTCATGCCTCCCTCTCTTCCTCTCTCTCTGCAGTACATCCACCACCGGCTCATCCACCTGACGCCTGCCGACTACGATGACTTTGTTAACATCATCCGCAGCGCGCGGGGGGCCTTCTGCCTGACCCCCGTGGGCATGATGCAGTTCAACGACGTGCTGCAGAACCTGAAGAGAGGCAAGCAGACCAAGGAGCTGTGGCAGCGCATCTCCCTGGAGATGGCCACCTTCTCCCCCTGAGCAGGACGCTTCCAGGGAGATGTGTGCTGCCCCCTTACCCCTACACCCCCACACTCAGCCTCCAGCATTGCTACTGCCACTGCACTGAGCGGGCTACATTGATGCTGTCTGCTTCTGTCAGGAATCCCTGCTCTCGGCAATGTGGAACTCAAACAAACAGCACACAGGCAGTACAATCAGCCCCCGATCCCGATCCCCCTAACCCACAGAGACTTCCTTTTTTATGTGTGTTCGTCCACCCAGAGCTCTGAGGAGGAGCCAGGCCCCCCTTCCTGCCCTTCTCTGTTCTCCACTGACTCCTCACTCCTGTTTTATCATGGTTCATGTTTGTGTAACTGTGGAATTAAAGTGTACTCCTTCCTTTCTTCATCTTATTCGTCTCTTGCATTTCCCCCTAAACGGAAGACATTGGCGGGGGTCTCTCTCACCCTCCTTCCTCCAGTATTTTTGAGTTTTGTTAAGTTTTTGTTGGGAATGAAACCACTGCGTGTGGGTCATTTTCATGCTGCAACATTCCTGTCCAGAGTGGTAGGTGCTGTGAGGCCTCGTTCACCGGAAGCGTGTCACTATGGATCTGAATCTTTGCAGTGTGGGAGAGAAAAAAGGAAAAAAACAGGACAATAAAGGGTTAGTATGAGAAACAATTATATTGTGAGTACAGGTGAGAGGTGAGGAGTTTTTCAGTATTTTGTTTAATCTTTTTTGATACTTTGTATAGAATATGACGTGAGCATAGTGGGACGGGAAGAGAATGAGAGAATGTTGCGGGGGGGGGGGTTTGGGCCTAGCACGGCCAGCGAGGGCTTACTCAGCGTCCAGCTGTTCCAGCATCTGGATCAGTCTTCTGTCTATAATGCGTTGTTCTTTTCTTTGTTTTTAACCCTCCTGTTGTCCTCGGGGTCAAATTAGATTTTTTTTTTTTTTTATTTTCAAAAAGTTTCTAAATCAGAAATTTGGGTTTCCTTCAACCAAATTGTCAAAAACATAACGTGGATGGTTCCATACAACGCTCCTCGCATGTTAAATAACTGATCAGTTTACTATTTTCATTGAATTTGGATGTTTAATATAATTTTATAGCATTTTAAGAAAAAAACGCAGAAATAAATGACAGACGTAAAAAATGAGAAAGAATTTCAGTTAGAAAACATCAAAAAGTGACAAAAAATTGTTGGAGAAAGCTTCAAAAACTTTAAAACAACACAAATGTCTAAGAAAGTCGACAAAGAACTTTGAGAAAAGGGACAAAAGTGTTAAGGAGGGTTGAACTTAAAATTTGGACCCAGAAAATGTTGGTCTACGGGAAGACAACACGAGGGTTAAGGACACATTTTTTTCCACAATACCTATTTTATGTTAAATATACATTTGTGTATATCTGTTTTTCAATGAGATATTTCTTGACATTTAACCAAATAAGCCAAATTTGTCAAATTCAGTCTGTAAACATCTCAACACAACTGTGAGAATTTCAGCTAGAATAAAACGGATTAAGAAAAGTGATGTTCACATGACAAGAAACCAAGCATTCGGTTATTACTCAGTAATAGCATTGAGATTCCATACCCGGCCCTTCTTATCAGCATCCTAGTCTCTGATTGGTTAACATACACTGACAGTCCAAGATGAATCCCATTGAGCAGTAGAGAGAAGCAGCTGTGCACTGCATGGTGGAGTTGCCCGGCGATTTGCCAAACTTCTCAGTCTTATCCCCGTCTTTCCTTGTTCTCCTTCTTGTGAGACCAAAAAAATCCCAATGCTGATAGAACATACTGTAAATCATATCGTCATCAAGCTTTTTCCAAGTACATTTTAGTGTTTCCTTTTTGCCACATTCTGGTGCACTGAACATAAATGAGCCCCCAAGTCACAAGGGGCAGTAATGAAACCAAACACGTGTTTTCAAAGAGTATGGTTTGGAGAGAAAAGAAGGTTGAGATCTAAGTCTTGAATGGGAAACCTCTGGGACTGTCTCACACGGTGGAGAAGACCGTTGCGTAGAGGGCTAAGACAGAGGCTGTTTCATTTTTTTTCTTCAAATTCACACTTCAGAACTGAATATGTGCTTATCAGTGTATTCAGTGCAGCTAAGAATGGCATCTGCTAGAATTTGGAGGATTCATGGAGGTCTATATTCCCAAAAATGCATTTTTTTGGGCCGGTCACTTGTCTCTGTGAGGCTACAGCTGGGATTCTACGTTGCCACCACAATGACTCCTCTACAGACTGTCTTCAGAGACCCTGATTTTAAAGCAGTGGCCCCTGAAGTGAGCCACAGCTGAGGTTTGGCTCTAGGAAGCCCTGCTTTGATGAGTCCAAGCCCTGTCCCAGACCTGTGCCTGAGTGGCCCCCTTCATTCAGTGTGGTTAGCTCACAGACATGGTGCTGTTCCTTTAAGACATGTTGAAGTTCCATCTCTGTCCAGGCAGCTGCTGTGGTTCTGAACCCCCCCACCCCCCTCTCTGATTGGCTCTGGACCTCACAGGTGAAGGTGACTTAGTAGAAAATGTACTGTGATATTTTTGTATTCCTCAAAAAGTGTAGCCTGATTGAAAAGTTCTATATGTGCTGATTGCAAAAGGTTCTAATTTAGAGTGAAAAGAATAAAAAAAAAAAAAGATGATAAAAGCAATATGAAAAAGTGTAGAGTTTACTTAATAAAGATAATTCAAAACACTAACTTGCTGTGACTGATGTGTGGGATTCTGTGGGAGCATAGTCTCGCTTTGCCAGACCTTCCTCCACAGCGCTGCGGGGGAGGGTCTGGCTAGTCCACAGCATTCTGGGATGGGTTTATAGTTCTAAGCTGATTTTTTTATGCTGTGTGTGTGATGAAATGCCCCCCACTGATTATTGGGGGAATTACTAGAATTGTTGGGTCTTTGTGAATTACAGAGTGTGGTCTAGACCTTCTCTATCTGCAAAGTGTCTTGCAATAACTCTTGTTATGAATTGATACTATAAATAAAATGGAATTGAATTGAATATACATAACACCTGAGCCAATTTGATGTGCTAATGAAGACAGTTAGACTTAGATGAAATTCTGTTTTTTAAACATTTTTATAAACAGATAATGTTCAAGTTTTACATGTTAATACATTTTTTTAATTTATTGATTTAATTGAAGTTGATTGTGGTTCTGTTCTCTCTTATTCCTCAATGTAAAGCTATTTTGGTGGATGAAGTTATCCAGATGACAGTAATATTGCATAATGGGAATATAATGAACAATTTCTAGACTAATTGTTTGGCCATTGCACAGCAGAACAGCGTTGGAGCTGAATTCTTATTTGCCTTCCCACGTCTGAAACATACTACACAATGACCACAGTGTGAAATGTTGCGATGTCACTTCAATCTAACTGGGTGACAAATCAAAGTAAATTTATTATATTACTAAAGTCATTTTTCCACTCACAAATCATTTAAGTTTTTTGCATTGCACACCTGTAAGGCTTCCTTCCTCCTCCTGGTGTCCTCGGGTCAAATTTGACTCCTTTAAAAAATGTCTATATCTGAAAAATGAGTTTCTTTTTAACCAAATTGCCACAAAAAATCGATTGGATTCCTTACAACGCTCTTTGCAAATACAAGTAATCACTTTCATTCCTCTGATCTTAACTATTAGTCAAAATAATTAATAATTTTTAACTCAAATATTAGGTATAATTCTATATAAATGAGGGTTTTTGACCATGAATACCAAAAAGTACTGTACAATTAGTGGTAGTATTAAGGTGATGTTAGTGAAAACTAAAAAAAAGTGTGAAAAGGGGACAAAAATTACAATTTTTTTGTCCGTTTTTGACCCAGGAGGACAACACAAGGGTTAAACATATTACAACATAAGGGTTATGGGAGACAGGGCCTTCCAGGCAGTCGCCCCACAAATCTGGAATTCACTCCCAGAGACCCGAAGGACCCCACAAACTGTGGAGATTTTTAAGAAGGACCTAAAGACATTCCTATTTCAAAAGGCCTTTTAATAGTCATAGTTTTAATTTTAGTTTTATAGTGTTTTATTGGTATTTGTTGATTTTGTTGTGTTCTGGGAACTTTTTTTTTTAACTTCCTGCTACTGTAGCACTTAGAGATTTCATTTGAAATGTAAAGGGCATTATAAATAAAATGTATTATTATTATTATTATTAAAAAACAATTGACTGTGGCCACTGAGGCTTCAGCCCTGGGTTATTATCCACCGTGTATACATATACAGTATACATATAGAGTCTATGGGGGTCATCCATCAGCCATGCGATAAGAGGAGACGTATGTCTTCATTACCGCCGACATTCCTCGACTCTATCCCGGGTAACAGAGCGTTCTTCCTTTGGATTTTGGTCTGTGTGAAACAAAGTTAAGATAAATAACTTCGGGGTTAATTTTTAAACCCTCCCCCGGTCTGCCAGGTTTGGTTGAGTCCAGGGTTCCGGCAGATCCAAGATGGCTGACTGAGCAGAGATGTGCTAAAGTTCACTTTTAACTCCAAACGCCAAAGCTGGTTATCCTTCGTTTCTCTTGTCGGACTGGTGTTTGTTGAGAACGAGTACTGGTGAGTCCGAAACCACTGACAGGTTTGTATTTTGTGACACTGTCTCAAAGTTAAAGCCCGTTGACTCTGCGGAGTCCAGTGAGTTACGTTAGTTAGCTGTCGTAGCCACAGCAGTTAGCTGTAACGTTATTCCCAGTTATCCCAGTGGTTAGGGGACTGGGAATGTTATCAGTTGGGAAACCTATGGGAATGCCAGCAATATAGAAGGAGCAGAACATGAAGAAGGTCCAAGTCACAGGGTTGTTGATATGTGCAGGTTGGAGTATCACCCTGAGACACTGAAAGCTGGCGTTAGATATGCTAACGTTAGCGACAGTCCGGTGACACTGTTGCGTTACAAAGCTAGCTAGCTGTTAGCATGCTAGCTGTAATCCCCGACGAGCTGCTAGCTGTAGAAATAAAGTTTTCCCCTGTCTATATTGTTGCTCCCTTCATATAATCTTATTCTTCATGTAATGGCACTTTGGTATGATGATGTGAGATGTGACCTATGTGATTTAATTATTAATAACCGCGTTTAATTTGTTGTGGAGCACCATATTTACCATAACAGCAGTGTAATGTTACTCAAGGTAACGGTAGTGTTTTGGTCCTGCCCGCTCCACTTAACTACTAGTAGCACCGTTAACTGTTACATTAGCTCATATTTCATCGGGCTGGATTGTCTGGCTGCAGTTTACAGCTCCGTGTTGTCGATAAGGCTTCTATTGATGTTGTGCATGTGTTGTTGTGCATGGGTTATAGTGAATTATTTTTGAGAAAATGTGTTAATGTTATATAATACAGTCTAAATTTAGACCCTGCACGTGAAATAATAATGTCAAATTAAAACGTTAGCCCTATGCTTGGCCAGATTCTGTTGTGTTTACCCAACCTTTGATCAAGTATTACATAATGTTATCATTTTTGCACTGTATTCTGGTCAACCTATCTTAATTTTAGGAAGTAACGATATCTTTCGCTTTCACAACCAGGGTTAAATTCAGATCTGAATCTCTCGGCTTGGGTGAACTGTCATCTCTAGATGGAATATTAATTTAGTTGATACTGTCATACTGTCATTTAACAGACCAGAGAGGAAGAGAAACGGATGAGAGAGAGCGAGAGAGAGAGAGAGAGAAGGTGTTTTTTGCATTAATGGACCAAATGAAAGAACTGAAACCGAGGTTGTTTGGTTCTAACGTGATTATTATTCAGTGGTGTTGTGGCAGTGTACATAGACAGTGACCGTGACAGCAGTCTGATGAAAGGGTTTATATGGGTTGAACACAAAATAAGTAAACCCATGTCAACATGCGCCTCTTCTGCATAAAAGGAATATAAATAATACACTTGGGGAGCAGTGTACAGAATGCTGACTCTATTTCTACCCACATGTTTGAGTTTTCCCCTTTAACCCTCTGACTTGGCAAATGTCTGTATGACTAAAAGCTTTTGAATGTTGTAACACAGTTTCTTATGACCTTTTGTTAAACTCCCTCAGTCATAGACATATTTCTGGACCTGGAAAAAAAGCATCATGAGTTGTTATAGAACAGGGAAAAATATGTTGCAATACTAAACCATAAATCACAGCTATTGCAGGTTACATGTGGGGTGCCCCAGGGCTCAGTGTTGGGGCCATTATCTTTTTTTAGTTTTACATTAACAACATATGTGAAGTGTCAAATATTATTGAAACCATTCCCTCTGCTGATGACGCACATTTATTCTGCTGTGGGGACAACTTTGAACAGCTTCAAGTTCTGGATAATATGTAAAAGAAATAGAGCAGGATGAAGATCTGGTTTGATGAAAATAATTGAAAAGCATTGAATTTAAGCAAAACTATATTTATAATATTTGGGAATCGATCAACCAACACAGAAAAGAAACTCATGATAAATGGCTTAGATCTATCTATCTATCTATCTATCTATCTATCTATCTATCTATCTATCTATCTATCTATCTATCTATCTATCTATCTATCTATCTATCTATCTATCTATCTATCCAATGCAAAGAGTTAGTCTGGAGCATGTTCTGCTGTTTTTGGCAAAGGTTAGGATTCATGTCTCTTCACATTTACCCGTAGCATCACAGGTAAACGGAGAAAGAGAGCGAGAGAAGGCATTTTTTGCATTAATGGACCGAATGAAAGAACTGAAACCGAGGTTGTTTGGTTCTAACGTGATTATTATTCAGTGGTGTTGTGGCAGTGTACATAGACAGTGACCGTGACAGCAGTCTGATGAAAGGGTTTATATGGGTTGAACACAAAATAGGTAAACCCATGTCAACATGCACCTCTTCTGTATAAAAGGAATATAAATAATACACTTGGGGAGCAGTGTACAGAATGCTGACTCCATTTCTACCCACATGTTTGAGTTTTCCCCTTTAACCCTCTGACTTGGCAAATGTCTGTATGACTAAAAGCTTTTGAATGTTGTAACACAGTTTCTTATGACCTTTTGTTAAACTCCCTCAGTCATAGACATATATCTGGACTTGGAAAAAAAGCATCATGAGCTATTACAGAACAGGGAAAAATATGTTCTATCGCAGCTCCTGGAGTGTAATTGTGGTCTGAACACAGTGCGAGTTCGACCCCTCCATCTAAGAAAGGCTGAGAATGTTATAGATTATGTGTACTTTACAAATATTCATATCTAATTTGATTTAAGTTTTCATTTTAAGGTTTGCATAGCCTTTTTTTTTTTTTTTGCAAATATTTCAAAAATGTTTAAACTGCATTCAATTAGGTCTCAATGTTTATCAAGTGAAATCTGATCAACAACCAGCCTAGTATTTGTCACACTACATAAAAAAACAAGTTGACACTAGTCTTTGCGCTGCTATAAACACAAAGTTATTTAACTTGCTGCCTGTGTATCTGCAGTATACTCGCTGTTGAGTTGGGAACAAAGTGTGACAGGGACAGGGCACACATGAGCAAACACAAGCACCTGAGCGAGGCCGCTTGAGTGTAGGGGCTCGGCTTTCCCAGGGAGGCAGAGCTGAAGAGCTTCGTCTTCCTTCTTCACCATACACTTCTGCTGCATTGAGACCAGAGCGGTACTGAAGACTCCATCAGGGACGACAGGCAGGTCTAAAATGTCCGTGATCACAGTAATGTCTTCCCACACTGCAGGCTCGGGTTTGGTGGCCATGTCCTCGCACAGCTAGTGAGCATGGAGACATTTAGAGCTCTTACCGCTAAAGCTGCCGCTTTATACGCCCTCTCGGGCAAGGCAGACTGGAAGCGGTCCGCCTTCAACGGCAGTGTGGGATTCCTTGAGGATGTCGCAGTCACCTGCGGGTAGAGTTGGGCTGCAACCAATGGCTGCATCGGGGGCATGCGGGGCATTCCCAGCTTTTCTGTGTCCTCAAACTCCAGGAAGGAGGCTCCCTGAATCAGGGTCTTACCGCTGAATGGGCGGTGTTTCCACCGAGAGGATACCTCCTCCAGCAGTTGAGGAAAAACTGGAAGTAGCTGTTTTGCCGACCTCTTGGTCTGGGGCAATTTCTTCCACTCGCAGCGTGATCTGGTGGGCTCCACCAAGACCGCAGACCAAGGGATGTTCAGCCTGGACGCAGTGCGTTTGCACACGTCCTGCATGTCCATGCTGGGAGCGGGGGAAGCTGGGACACTTCTGTCCTCGTCTCTGAAGGCAGACCAGGCATCAGGCTTGTAGGGAGGCCTGTCCCATAGTGAGACATCAAAACGAATGCTATGATTGAGAACAAAAAGAATCCTCGTCAAGACCACTTCCTTACCTGTCCATAATTTATGGGATGAGAGAGACAGTATATCTTGATCATTTTGCTTTATTTGCAGTGCTGTCAGTTAAATGCAAACCCATTTTAACGGCGTCAATTGTTTTACGTTCTTTTTTGGCCCAACAAGTTGCAGATATCCTCTGTTGTATAGTCCACTCAGTATATAAGCTCAGTGTAACTGTTAGCGTCCGACATTGATGCAACATCATAGAAATATTGGGATAAGTTGAAGTGTTACAAATCAGGTCGGGTAGTCAGCATGTTAATGTGTTTCTACAGAAACTGTTATTTGAGGGCATTATTGGGGCTCTGTGTGCCAGGAGGGTGTGTTTGAACAGGTTAAGACACGACAGGTAGGCTGTAATGAATAGTTTGTTCAGGAAGCATTGCTCAGCCCTGCTCCCCCACCCCATGCTGCCCCAGTAAGAGGGAGTTCTGCTCACAGGGACTGGCTTTAGGACACAGTAAAACTTCAATACCTCATTTCAGAGGGATTCATTTTTTGTTAGGAAGGATGTTTTCTTTTAAGCAGTAATGTGCAACTATTTCATAATAACGAACAATAAAGTTAATGGGAACACAAGGCATTGTGTGATCTTAGGGCACGGAGCTACAGTAGAGACCAAGGAGCCCCTAAATTCCATCAGGAAAATCTGCAATCGCAGCCACTCAAGACAATGCCTATGATTCCACTAGCCATGAAGGTGAAAAATATGTTTTACCAACTTTCTAAAGCTGTTGTTCTCAACTGTGCAACGGCATCTGATAACTCGACGGATAACTTGTTGTTGGTTTGTTTGTTGTTAACAATAGTTGGTGAAATGTGACTAGCCCATCTATCAAAATCAGCATTAAAATATATATACATATTTATATTTATTTATTTTAACATCCATTCATCAGAATGTTTATGAAAAATTATTCTGATAAATGAATTCAAACTGACGGTCAACCATGTTATGAGTGATGGCGTTGCATAGTCTGTCCACCAGAGGACGCTCTACAACGTCCCTGTTAGAGATGGTGTTGCATAGTCTGTCCACCAGAGGACGCTCTACAACGTCCCTGTTGGTGATGGCGTTGCATAGTCTGTCCACCAGAGGACGCTCTACAACGTCCCTGTTAGAGATGGTGTTGCATAGTCTGTCCACCAGAGGACGCTTGTTAGAGATGGCGTTGCATAGTCTGTCCACCAGAGGACGCTCTACAACGTCCCTGTTAGTGATGGCGTTGCATAGTCTGTCCACCAGTACAACGTCCCTGTTAGTGATGGCGTTGCATAGTCTGTCCACCAGAGGACGCTACAACGTCCCTGTTAGTGATGGCGTTGCATAGTGTGTCCACCAGAGGACACTCTACAACGTCCCTGTTAGTGATGGCGTTGCATAGTCTGTCCACCAGAGGACGCTACAACGTCCCTGTTGGTGATGGCGTTGCATAGTCTGTCCACCAGAGGACGCTCCCTGTTAGTGATGGCGTTGCATAGTCTGTCCACCAGAGGACGCCTACAACGTCCCTGTTAGTGATGGTGTTGCATAGTCTGTCCACTACAACGTCCCTGTTAGTGATGGTGTTGCATAGTCTGTCCACCAGAGGACGCTACAACAATGGCGTTGCCCTGTTGTTAGTGATGGCGTTGCATCTGTCCACCAGTACTGTCATAGTCTGTCCACCAGAGGACGCTCTACAACGTCCCTGTTAGTGATGGTGTTGCATAGTCTGTCCACCAGAGGACGCTCTACAACGTCCCTGTTGGTGATGGCGTTGCATAGTCTATCCACCAGAGGACGCCTACAACGTCCCTGTTAGTGATGGCGTTGCATAGTCTGACCACCAGAGGACGCTCTACAACGTCCCTGTTAGTGATGGCGTTGCATAGTCTGTCCACCAGAGGACGCTACAACGTCCCTGTTACATAGTCTGTCCACCAGAGGACGCTACAACGTCCCTGTTGGTGATGGCGTTGCATAGTCTATCCACCAGAGGACACAACGTCCCTGTTAGTGATGGTGTTGCATAGTCTGTCCACCAGAGGACGCTCTACAACGTCCCTGTTAGTGATGGCGTTGCATAGTCTGTCCACCAGAGGACGTCCCTGTTAGTGATGGCGTTGCATAGTCTGTCCACCGTACAACGTCCCTGTTAGTGATGGCGTTGCATAGTCTGTCCACCAGAGGACGCCTACAACGTCCCTGTTAGTGATGGCGTTGCATAGTCTGTCCACCAGAGGACGCTCTACAACGTCCCTGTTAGTGATGGCGTTGCATAGTCTGTCCACCAGAGGACGCCTACAACGTCCCTGTTAGTGATGCCGTTGCATAGTCTGTCCACCAGAGGACGCTCTACAACGTCCCTGTTGGTGATGGCGTTGCATAGTCTATCCACCAGAGGACGCTCTACAACGTCCCTGTTAGTGATGGTGTTGCATAGTCTGTCCACCAGAGGACGCTCTACAACGTCCCTGTTGGTGATGGCGTTGCATAGTCTGTCCACCAGAGGACGCTCTACAACGTCCCTGTTAGTGATGGCGTTGCATAGTCTGTCCACCAGAGGACGCTCTACAACGTCCCTGTTAGTGATGGCGTTGCATAGTCTGTCCACCAGAGGACGCTCTACAACGTCCCTGTTAGTGATGGCGTTGCATAGTCTGTCCACCAGAGGACGCTCTACAACGTCCCTGTTAGTGATGGTGTTGCATAGTCTGTCCACCAGAGGACGCTCTTGTATTTTTATACATTTTATTTATCAGAACTATAATATATTTTGATGTTCCTCTGTTCTGTTGTGAAAATAAAACAAATTATTATCAAATTATTTTAGTGAGAACTCATGAATAACTACAAATAACTAATGTTAGGGAAATCGGTTTATGTTTTGTTACGCGGTTCTGGATGTTTTTAAAAAAAATATATATCAGAATATCAGATTTTTAAATAACCAAATGTTTATTGGAATCGGCCTTAAAAATCCTTTCTGGGTCAGGCGCTGGTCCGTATGTTTCAGGTTATTAAACAGATTTGTTGTTTCCAAGTGGGGCTAACACCACCGTGTAGCCAGCCCTGCAGATGATGATGTGTTTCTGTTCTACGTCCCGCTACTCGCACACTACACACTAGAGTCACATACCACAAACAGGAGGGCAGGGGCGAAAGTGCGCTTGTCACTCAAAACACAAGACACAATAAGAGTTAACTTGCAAAACATAATGTGCAAAATAACCCTTTTTTTCTCGTTTGTTTTTGTGATCATCAACTGTTAAATGATTTTAATGATTAAATGTGATAATTGCGCAGCCTTATTATGTAGACTTCTTTCGTAGAAGCACAAATATCCAGGAAAAATGACCAAAACACCGTAATCTGCGTGTCGGGTAGGCAAAACGCTCTGTGCCTGGTGAAACTTTGGGGTCATAGAGCTGGAGTAACAGGCTGGGAATCCAAAGAAGGATGGGAAAACTATTTTAACAAACATTTCTAACTGACATCCACTCAGTCAAAATTCCTATTTTCTTATTAGTTAGCTTGTTCTTGTTTCCTAACTGCCTCGCAAGTTATAGTTACAGAATACAGTTTTACTACCAGTTTCCTTTTGTCTCTTTCTCTTCTGGCTTCGCCTTCTAATCTCTCTGTCTGTCTCTGGCAGGTGTCTTCCATATTGGGATTAGAAGGTTTTCACATCTGCAGAATTCCAGGTGAGGTTTACAGTCATTTCAGATGTATTTCAATAATTTGGATTCATAACAATAATAATACATTGTATTTATAATGCGGACCAAAGTACGGAGTGTGGACTGGTAGCTGGAGAGATGCCACTTCACCTCCTGGGCACTGCCAGGTGCTCTTGAGCAAGGCACCGTACCCCCCGCCCCCCAACCGCTCAGGGCGCTGGTCCAGCTGGCAGCCCCTCCACTCTGGTGTGTGTGTGTGTGTGTGTGTGTGTGTGTGTGTGTGTGTGTGTGTGTGTGTGTGTGTGTGTGTGTGTGTGTGTGTGTGTGTGTGTGTGTGTGTGTGTGTGTGTGTGTGTGTGTGTGTGTGTGTGTGTGTGTGTGTGTGTGTGTGTGTGTGTGTGTGTGTTTTTTTTTTTCAGGCCTATGTGTGTTTACTAACAAATTGTACACAGTGTAAATTGTAATTTCCCCACTGGGGATCTATAAATTAAATGAAATATACATTCATGAATAAGTTGTTTCTCCAGAGCGAGAAGCCTTTCCTCCTCTTTATTTTTGATGTATTACTTTCACTGATTATGTTCTCAAAATTGAAACATTACCTCTTAATGCAGAATGTCAGAATTGCCATGAGACAGCTATAATAAGTTAATATTGATTCAAAACATACTTCTTCCCTCTTGTCCTCTCAATCTAGGTGTCTTCTTTTGGGATGTCCAGGCTAGGTGGCCTCAGGGGGCTTGGCCCCGAAACACAGACCGCCAGCGGGGACAATTCCACTGCTGAGAGTCAACACGAGCCTCTACAGATGGAGACATCCATGTGTAGAGACACCTGCACAGCTGCTTGAAGGGGAGAACTGACCAGGCAGCACCTTTTGAACCGGATATTCAGGACCCAACTGGTCCTTGGACAGGGATCATCTGTGCGGCTTTTATTCAGACAACTCCTATTTACCCCTTTTTAAGTCCCCTAATATTTCACATTTCATCCTTCCCTCTCTCCCTCTTTTCATTCCGTCATCTTGAAAGTGCAGAGATTTTGCGCTGCGGAGCTAGAAGTGGTGAGCGGGTAATGGATGATGCTGGCCATGGTGACCTAGTGTAAATGGCTATTCTTTCGCACAGCTCAGTGCCTGTATCTACTGCTCAACCTTCCTCCTCCACTCCCCCTTCCTCTCACCCCTACTCCACCTCTCTGCCCTCCTTCCCTGTTCACCGCTGCTGCTTGCTGCCCAGTCCTGCCTCCCCCCTCCAACACCATGGTAGGTGCAGGCTTGGGTGTGTGGAAGCTAATGCGAGGTGTCCGCCAGCTGGAGCTTCATCGCCTCATCCTGGCACTTATCATCTTCTGCTTACTGTCCATGGCCTTCCTAGCTTACTACGTGTCCAACAGCCCCAAAATCAAGGAGGCCCCCCCTTTACCCTTCAGTGACTGTGGTGGAGGTGGCGGGATGTCACCGGGAGCGAGTACTGGGGCCGCCGGAGGAGGCCCAGGTGTCCAGAGGGCACCCCTTTTCATTCCCCAGCGTGAGGGCCGTTTACGACAGGTAAAGGCGGTGGACAATTCCAGGACAGAGCCCGTGGTTCTGGTGTTTGTAGAGAGCATCTACTCGCAGCTGGGCCAGGAGATTGTAGCCATATTAGAGTCTAGCCGCTTCCACTACCGGACAGAGATTGCTCCTGGTAAAGGAGACATGCCCACATTGACGGAGCATAACCGTGGTCGCTACACACTGATCATCTATGAAAATGTATTGAAATATGTCAATCTGGATGCGTGGAACCGTGACTTGCTGGACAAGTACTGTGCTGAGTATGGAGTGGGTGTCATTGGCTTTTTCAAAGCTAATGAAAACTCTCTTCTCAGTGCACAGCTCAAAGGTTTTCCTCTCTTTCTACACTCGCACCTGGGACTCAGGGACTATCGCATCAACCCCAATGCTCCGCTACTCTACATCACCAAGCCCAACCAGGTGGAGCAGGGCTCTTTACCAGGGGATGACTGGACCGTTTTCCAGTCCAACCACTCTACCTATGAACCAGTGCTTCTGGCCAGCACCAAGTCCTCTGAGGCACTGGCACATTTTGGACCCAGCCCCTTGCGGGCTCTCCATGCCACAGTGGTCCAGGACTTGGGGCTCCACGATGGCATTCAAAGAGTTCTCTTTGGAAACAATCTCAACTATTGGCTTCACAAGCTGGTGTTTGTAGACTCCATTGCCTACCTGACAGGGAAGAGACTGTGCTTGTCTTTGGACCGCCACATCCTGGTGGACGTGGATGATATATTCGTTGGCAAGGAGGGAACCCGGATGAAGGTGTCAGATGTGGAGGTGGGTGAGCCATAATCACACAAGAGACCACAAATTATCAGAAATTAACTCAAGTTGCTTCTCACTGTGTGTAATGGTTGACTCATGTTAATAGAGTTGGGTTGATTTCAATTTCCAGTTGGGTCGATTTCAATTTAAAATAGCCCCCCCACATCATCACATACCCTTCACCGTACCTAGAGATTGGCATGGGGAACTTTACATAAATCATAAATCATCTCTCAATGCAAATCAAACCAGCTATTAGGCTAACTGAAATAACACTATGCATTGGTATTTGATGATGGGGGGGCAATGGAACTCTATCAGGATGCATAGTATCCTGGATCCATGAAATAACTGGCCTAATGGGAATTTAACATAAGGGTGTTCTTCCTGTATTTTAAGGAAGAACATTTATTTAGTTACGATACATTTTTCATTCACAAAGAAAATTGGTGTCCTTAAAGGTTGGATTTTTTTCTAATTTTAGTAGCACTGCTTCCTATTTCTGAGAATATAGTTTCCAGTTAGTATGTGGTTAGAATATGGCTGTGTCATGTGACCTTGTTATTTGTTCACCCTGTGACTAAATAGGAACATGTTGGTGTTATTTAGTCAATTATTGGGAAGAGTAGCTACTTGGTACCAGTTACCTGCAGGATCTTTGCTAGGCTAAGCTAATGCTGGGGGTTCAGACAGTTACAGCACACACGGAGATAAGAAGGGTATGTATCAACTTGTCTAACTCTGGGGGATACGGTGAATAATATAAAGTCCCAATAACTTGGCGTGTTCCTTTAACTGCTACACTTAGAAAAAATATCTGATAAATTGTCACCATGCGGGAAGCCTACATAAGAAGACTTCACCAACATGGAGAAGAGAAAAACAAAGCGTAACAAGTCTAAACCAGCAGCCAAATATGTGAGAATTGTGAGGTAGATTTTATGGTTATTATATGTTGCCTTTGACAACTCTTTCGCCTGTATGTGGCTTGGTTGTGCATGCATGTGCCAATGCGAATCTGGTAAATGTTATTCCCAACACTGCCTTCTCCTAATTGATCAAAGCATGGAGATCTACAGTGGTTTGCAGGAAGCATGGGGGCGCAGTAGATTTGTACTATGTCAAAGTGTAAGCTCCTGGGTGCAAATCCAGCCCTGGTCTTCACTGGGGGTTCTTTCAGGCTGTCAGGATGGCTTCCATTGTCCAGACACTCAGGTCAGATAATTTGTAAACTAAATTGCGGTTGTAAAAGAAAGCGACTGACTGGTTGTCCTGTGATATACCTGACCACGATCTACCCTGCCGGTCACCCATTGCGTGCACATTTCAGTCTTCACACGTCTTGTCTATTGAAGGAGAAGCCCTCTAAAATGGGACACAGCTATTGTGTATCCATCAGAAAAAGTTTAACAATTCATGGTTTGGGGTTGTTCTGGCTCCACCAGGCTAGAGAAAAATCAAATATCACAAGATTCTTGAACACATACCTCAATATCGATATTGCGATGATATTGTAGGGTTAAAAATTGGTGCGTTTGCAAAATATTTTCACAATGAGATTTTTGATAAATAATAGTCAATGTGAATTTAATGACTAAGTGGGTAAAAGCAAATAATAAAACAGCTATAACAGTCTGGTAAGTTCAGAAAATAACAATCTACTGTAATGCAGCCTTTTAAATCCAGGAAAAAAAACACTATGTTCTGATATCCAAAATCTCAACCCATCCCTACCTCGGATCCTGAATCGGTGACACTGATTCTACACTGTGGTGATTATAAATCTGCTGTGCTGCCGGGTTGAAGATGTGTGTAAAGGAGCCATGTTGTGCCAAAAATTACACTTCTTACCTTTTTATTAAATTCCTTTTAAACTCTTTACTACATGTATAGTATATGAGTCTGGACATGAATGTTAACTGCAACTTTACTTGTTGGCTGAGGAAAGTCTAGTTCAATCATATGCAGGTGGGTTTATATTTAAATTAACATCCATGTTATATATGTTTTATTTCCCCTTCAGAATATTAACCCTTACTGTAAAGTTTGGGTTTTGTCAGGGAGGCTCCAGAATGATCTGTAAAATAGCATATTGCAGAAATTGGCATAAAGAAATCAGTGTCAACAGTGGGCCTGCACGATAAATTGTTATAAAATTGCAATCTCGATTATGTTAGTTTATTTCTCATCCTGCACCATAAAATATCAGATGTTGCTAAATGTAACTTAGGGCTCGTCGGATCATTGTGGTTAAGCAACAATAGTTAATCACTATAGTAACTATGAATTGAAACTATAAAATAATGTCACTGACTAAGTGTGAGGTGTCCTTTCATCCTTTCACAGGCGTTGCTCAACACTCAAAATAAGCTGAGAGCACTGGTCCCTGATTTCACCTTCAATTTGGGGTTTTCTGGAAAGTTCTACCACACAGGTATGAAACATCAGCCATTGTTCTATCAACAAAGCTTTCTGTTTAAATGTTATATTATACTACAGCTCTGTGTCTCTGTAAAGAGGAATGTTTAGATCATCTCTGCCTTTAACACGATAGCCTTTCTTTGGAATTTGCAATGTTGATATTGTAATTTTACCTTTTTATTTATCCAGGACAATTTTTACTGGAAGAAGCATGCTTCTCTAACCTTTAGGCCACCACTGCCCCAAAGCCAATTGTAAACTAAAGATAATTTACTGAAAACTAATATTAACTACACTAAATGATAAAATTCAAAATATCTATGCCAAACCAATATTCTAACTTGAGTATAAAACGTAATAGTTGATATGTAAATATAGTAATGGCTAAAGGACTCTCTCCAACAAATTCTTTACTGCCTGACAGGTTTCACTCAGGACTTAAAGGTCCCTAAAGAGACTCCTGGCTACTGTAGAAATGTCACCATTGCCTCACATTTACTTTCCCAGTCAACCTTTTCTCTAATGAATTTTTTTATTCTAAGTCTATCTTATTCTTAGTCGAATGGTGATGATTCAACAGTTTTATTTCTCAGAATGGAACCAATAGCGAATCAAGGTCATCATGTAATCGTGACCAATACTGATTTTCATTTGCCATCTCAGGGTATCCGTACCAGTTTGACAGCATTGCTATCTTTTTCACAAATTTTAAATCTTTACCCCTTCCTGGAGCTCATTGGAATAATTGAATGTGAAGTAACATGAGGCAGGAACTGCTGAGTGAAGCACTTCATGTGATACTGACACTGGCATAGAAAGGATGTTCATTGTGGATCAGGCCACATTCAGTATGCTGAAAGCAAAAGCGCACGCTTGTACTTGTGATTTTAGGCACTGATGAAGAGGATCGGGGAGATGACATGCTGTTGCAACATAGGATGGACTTCTGGTGGTTTCCTCACATGTGGAGCCACATGCAGCCTCACCTCTTTCACAACGTCAGCGTCTTGGCTGAGCAGATGAGGCTCAACAAGATCTTTGCTCAGGTAAGCAGCCCTAATACACTGCAGACATGGCTTGTGTCACAGTGTGTGGCTGCATGACTTGCTTACGGCTACATGGAAAGTAAAAGGAGTATGTAGCTGTGTGGTTCCAAAGTAGTCATGGGTACAGGAGTAGTGTCGGCTTTAAGGAGTATTTAGATCCAATAGACCTCTGACCGACTTTCAAAAGCATGATCGGCTATTTCCCACTGTATTTTTCTCTATTAACCCCCGCCTACTTGCACATGTCGGATGGTAGCATGCAGCTAAAGACACAGGGTTACATTAGCACCACAGCCGGAGGTTGAGAGGAGGGAGAAACAGCAGAAAATCCCACTGCTTCCCTGAAGTCACAAAGGTGGCAACATTTAGCCTTCCCTGTGTATGAGTTATGTAAACAAATGACAAAGGGGCTCCAACGGGACTTTATGGTGCATTTATGTGCGCCTTGTTAAACTAAAGGTGCATTCAATTTCACTTTGCCACACTAATGGTGCAATTAAAAGTACCCTTCTGCCATCTAGTGGCTCTTATAGCAGCAATCGAAAATTTGATTAAAAATCAAAAAGTCAAATCGTGAGACCCCTGGTATTTATACTATCAGTATACACCTGGTGTATGGGTGTTATGTGCTCCCTTGCCGCTTTGCTCTTTTCTGACTATATCTTTCTCTTGACATTCTTGCCTGGCATCTGCTACCTCCTCGTTTGCCCACGTCCTGTGCTCTCTCCAGGAGCATGGCATCCCAACAGATATGGGCTATGCAGTGGCTCCGCACCACTCTGGGGTGTACCCAGTTCACAGCCAGCTCTATGAGGCCTGGAAGTCTGTGTGGGACATCAAGGTGACCAGCACTGAGGAGTACCCTCATCTGAGGCCGGCTCGATACCGACGTGGCTTCATCCACAATGGCATCCAGGTCAGTCCACAGCTTGCTCCTGGTAAACCGCCTCCTCCACACTGACACACTTTTTGTTCAAAAACGAAAGTAGGTGTGAAAGTGATAATGAAACATAGCAGCTCTCACAGCTGAGCTGTCCTTTTTCTGTGCAGCATTGTGAAGACGGTTAAGCAGGAAATAGTTCTCTGTATAAAGTGCACAACAGAGTTTGTGGATTAACTTGAAAAACTTGACATTTCTAAAAAATCACTTTGAGCCATTTAAAAAAATATTCGAAAATATTTTGGATGCTTTGATCACCACAATTCCATTTACATCCATTCCAATAATCTCAGCAGAAAGCGAAGGAACTTCAATTTAATCATCACTCAAACAAAGTCATTGTTTTTAGGACAGCATGGTAATAAGGCTGAGTTTACAGCGTCAGCAGTATAGACCCCAGTGTCACATATGGCATAATAAATGAGGATTCTTAGTACTAAGTACTGGTTTTAAGTAAAATCATTGAAAAAGCAGTTTTTCAACAACTCAACCATTTCTTGTCACTAAACAACAGTTTTGATACCTTTCAGTCGGGTTTCCGACCACACCACAGCACTGAGACGGCTCTCGTTAAGGTCTTTAATGACATCCACCTTAACACAGATAATGGCAAAATTTCAGTCTTAGTATTACTTGATCTCAGTGCTGCATTTGACACGGTCGACCACGACATATTACTAGACCGATTGGAAAACTGGGTTGGCCTTTCTGGCTCAGTACTAAACTGGTTTAAATCCTATTTGCAGAATATGGATTACTTTGTGTCAATAGGTAATTATACATCTGAGCATACAAATATGATTTATTATTAAATGAGGGAAAAACTGAGGTGGTTGTTTTTGGAGCAAAAGAGGAACAATTAAAAGTCTGCCCTCAGCTTCAAACAACAATGTTAAAAACAACAGACAAAGCCAGAAATCTTGGTGTAGTCATGGACTCTGACCTGAATTTTAACAGCTACATTAAGACAATTACAAAGTCAGCCTATTATCACCTTAAGAATATATCAAGGGTTAAAGGACTTATGTGTCATCAGGATTTGGAAAAACTTGTCCATGCTTTCATCTTCAGTAGACTTGACTACTGTAACGGGGTCTTTACAGGTCTCCCTAAAAAATCAATCAGACAGCTGCAGCTGATTCAGAACGCTGCTGCTCGAGTCCTCACTAAGACCAAGAGACTGGATCACATCACTCCAGTCCTCACTAAGACCAAGAGACTGGATCACATCACTCCAGTTCTGAAGTCCTTACACTGGCTTCCTGTGCCTCAAAGAATTGATTTCAAAGTACTTTTGCTAGTTTATAAATCACTAAACGGTTTAGGGCCAAAATACATTTCTGATCTGCTAGTACACTATGACCCCCCCCAGACCTCTAAGGTCATCTGGGACAGGTCTACTGTCTGTTCCTAGAGTCAGAACTAAACAGGGGGAAGCAGCGTTCAGTTTCTATGCTCCTCATATCTGGAATAAACTCCCAGAAACCTGCAGATCTGCTGCTACTCTCAGTTCTTTTAAATCAATGCTGAAGACCTTTCTTTTTGATGTTGCCTTTCTTTAAATGATGCTCATTTCATTAATGTTTAATTTCTTATACTGCACTGCAACTTTTATTCCTGTGTTTTATCTGTTTTTTATTTTTAACTTTCTTCTGTTTTTATTTTTAACTGTTTCTTCTGTTTTAATTTATTTTAAAGCACTTTGAATTGCCCTGTTGCTGAAATGTGCTATACAAATAAAGCTGCCTTGCCTTGCCTACTAAGTTGGACAGAAAGTCTACACACACACACTCACACACTCCTAATGATCTCCCTGTGTGTTTTAGGTGTTGCCCAGGCAGACCTGTGGTCTGTTCACCCATACCATCTTCTATAATGAATACCCAGGAGGCTCAAAGGAGCTGGACAAGAGCATCAGAGGAGGAGAACTCTTCCTCACTGTCCTCCTAAACCCTGTACGAAAACTACTCCTCCATGCACCCCCCCACAGCTGTACAGTACACTTTATACTTGGGCTTAATTTGCAAAAATGAGGACTTGTTACTCAACTTGGACATGTCTTCTCTCACACTCAACTTACGTTAGAGTGAAAAGCCAGAAGACTTGACTTGAATTTTTATCATAAGAGGATGCGTCTCCTTAACCTTAGGCACACTTTCGATTGCAGCTGCTGGTAACAAATGAACACATCCTTTTTTTTTTGCTAGTTCCTGGTTTTAGTTATTTAAAGAGCTCCTTTTTCAGTTTTGTCAAAAATGTAAACTTAAAAAAAGTAGTTATTGTGGCCTAGAGCCCAACCAATATATCGGTGGGCTGATATTATCGGCCGATATTAGGTATTTCTTTTAAAAAAAATATTCATTCTTCAGAATCATTTATAATGACAAATACATGATTCAGATAAATGAATGCTATGAGTGATGGCGTTGCATAGTCTGTCCACCAGAGGACGCTCTACAACGTCCCTGTTAGTGATGGCGTTGCATAGTCTGAAATCTGTGCGTTTCTAGATATTTAAAAAAATATATATATCTTTTTAAATAACCAAATATTTGTGTCGGTATCAGCCTTCAAAATCCTTTATTTGTCTGGCTCTGTTGTGGACATTTAACCCATCCTAAGGATGCTAGGAGCAGTGGACAGCCACATAGCAGCATCCAGTCTTGTGGACAACCCGCTCTACCTCTGAGCCACGGCCCCCATAATTACCTACTTTTTATATTGTCCACCTTGTATAAGGGGGGGGGACAATTTACTGATTGTCAACCGCACACAATGTTATTGGCTTTGAATCTTACAGTGTGACTAAGTGGTATCAAAGGTTCATCCTATTAACTGGAGCAGTGAACAATGTTTTCATTGCATAAGACCCTTATTGGATGGGAGTTATTGTTCCAGGCATTAGTCAGTCCCCTCAGGGAAACCTGAGTCATGGCTTATGAAAAACATTAGATTTTGATTTAAAAAAAAAAAAAAAAGCATGAAAATATAAATGAATGGTCTGAAAAGAAATGAGTTGGCAGATGACCATGGTATAAGCAGGATAATGTCCTTCAAGGTTGTGGTTTTTGACTGGCAAAATCCCATCTCAAAGACTTGAAACTGAACTTGAGACTTGAGAAATGCTCTTTATATATATACACACACACACACACACACACACACACCAACTTGTGTTGATTGTTTTGTAATTTTAAAATGATGTAATTTTGTTGTGTTGTGCATGTTTAAATGTGACCTTAATAGTGATCATTGTTCTAACTACACCAACTGATCATTTCTGGTGGTGCTGATGGCGCAGTGGATATGACTCATGCCTTTGGTGTACATCAACCGTGTCCCTGAGCAAGACACTTAACCCCTAGTTGCAAAAGTCCCTTTGGATAAAAGCGTCAGTTAAATGACATGTAATGTAATAATTTCTCACTTGTGGCCAACATGTTTCAATGTGAACCCCTTTGCTTTGAGTTCATAGTCAGTAATTTTCCAGTCTAGACTTCTTCTGGGAAACTGACTTGTAAAGTTCATTGTGCCCTCTCAATTCAGATCAGTATCTTTATGACACACCTGTCTAACTATGGCAACGACCGGCTGGGTCTGTACACCTTTGAGTCTTTGGTGAAGTTTGTCCAGTGTTGGACCAACCTCAGGCTGCAGACGTTGCCCCCCGTCCAGCTCGCTGAGAAATACTTCCAGATCTTCCCTGAGGAGAGAGACCCACTCTGGCAGGTCAGAATGTTGATTTTGTTTTTGAAAGCTTATATTTGCCTTTTTTGAAATGTACTGTATTTTCAGAGGAATAGCTGTAATGTTGTCCTTGTCTATATTCCCTCTACATCATTGTAAATAATTAATTGGTGGAGAATTTGTGATGAGTAGCAGAATAAATACAGATAGTGAGTTGTAAACAATACCAAATGTAGCAGGAACACTAGAATGAAAGCATAGTGTTGAACATTTAATCTTAATGTGAAATATCTTTCAGAACCCTTGTCATGACAAGCGACACAAAGATATCTGGTCCAAAGAAAAAACCTGTGACCGACTCCCCAAGTTCCTCGTCATTGGACCACAGAAAACAGGTCTCACTCTCTCTATCCACATTTTCATCTTTATCTTTGTCTATATGTATCTATCTTGTTTATTATACATGTCTTATCTTTACTCCAGGCACCACAGCGCTTCATTCATTCCTGAGCCTCCACCCAGCAGTCACCAGCTCATTCCCCAGCCCCACCACCTTCGAGGAGATCCAGTTCTTCAGTGGAGCATACTATGACAATGGGATTGACTGGTAAAGACAGGAATATTATTATCATACACTGACTTCAGAAAATCCTGAAAACACAACGTGGCTTAAATTTGAATTCATTTTTCTTTGTGGTGCATCTATCTGTTTATATTTTCTAAGGTTCAATTTGGCTTGACTTTTGCTTGTGTAACCAGGCCCGATAGAGGGCTTAGCCAAACTTTAGCAATTTAACAATTGACAACGCCACCTTGGGAATTTCACCCAAAGAGTTTAAAATAAGATTTCATTTGTTACCAATCACAGGGACTCCTGGCAAGCCCACAGCAATGATCAGAGATGCGGTTGTTTTAAGCTACGAAAAATCAAAAAAAAAAAAATCAATATTCACTTAAACATAACTATAAAGAACAATAGGTTGGCAACAAAACTAATGCAATAAAGAAAACAAAACAACCCAAGGCACAGGAGGAGTGACATTTGTTATAGTTGAAAGTGTTTAAGAAATTGGAAGAAACTATTTGAAATGGTTGCAACGGTCCTCATAGGTGGATCGTATAACAAGATTAAGACGGCGAATAAAACACCACATGCAAATATCAAAACAATAAAACCATGCAATATACTAATAAAATGAGCTAGTTATATGTCACCACCTATAAACCACTAAATTAAGCAACCACGGTTTCTAAAAACACTCTGGCCTGATTAAAAGTCCCTAAAACAAATACACCCTACCCCCAGGGCAAACTTTCCCCCATACAAATAAACACAATCATTAACAATAAAACAGATTCCAGTACGAGTAATCTAAAATTTGGAACACGTGAGTGTAGACTAGGCAAAACAACAGCGGCGCTATGACTTGGCTGTATTGACGGAAAGAAATGACAGTATATGTCACTGTCTGGCAAAACATGCTGCTGTTGTCCGGCCGGCTCTGCTCACTCACACACACTCAGACCACGGAGAAGTGTTCATTTTCTCATTTCTCTCCCTCTTCCACAGTCACTGCTCCGCGGGTCTTTTCCGTTAACATTTAGGGTTTCTTCAAGCTTCAGGTTTGTTTTTTACTCCGGTCGAACTAGTACTTAGTAACCAGTAGATTTCTGGTAAACGTGGTGTTTGTTCAGACATGGTGATGGTAGCATGCGTGTCGCGTCGCGTCTCTGCCTGTCGGACTTTTTTTTATTTTTTAACTGCCTGCTGGCTCTAACCAGTGTTTTTGAGTGTCTGAAACTTTCTTGCTGTATTTTATAAAAAATAAAAGGCAGTTGCGGTATAAATAAATATTACAAATTAAGATACACACACAAACACATTTCAACCCCCTCTCTAGTATTCCATCCATCTAGTATTCTTCTTTTTGTTTAACAGCAAGTGACTGGAGAAATAAATTAGTACATTTTAAATAAATTATTCAAATTTGACCACATGGCCTCAGCGATAAACAAGCTGTTCTATAACGTCCACAGCAACAGTTTTTTACGTATTGATTTAAGCACCAGAACTGTTTCAAAAGGTATGTTTTAGCATTGATATCACAATAAAAACAAACGATACCAAAGCCTATAGATTCTTGTTGTAGCACACCATACTCGCGCTGTGGAAAGAGGTGTGCCAATGCAACACTAACTACATATGACACACTGACTAGATTGGGTGTGAATACTCTAAAAATATAAGAATTTAAAGTTAGTTTTGATTAGTTTGTGGAGATCTGTTGAGTCTTTTCTGTGATTCAAATATTAACAGAATAAAACCTAATATGAATGGCACAGGGATTTGGATATAGTTTTAAGCGGCTAGCTAACTATTACTTTCTGTTTTATGTGTGATCCTCAGGTACATGGACTTCTTCCCATTCCCTTCCAACGTCAGCACAGATTTTATGTTTGAAAAGAGTGCCAACTACTTTGACACGGAGGTCGCGCCTAAGAGAGCTGCTGCCCTGCTTCCCAGAGCCAAAATCTTGGCAGTGCTCATCAACCCCTCTGACCGAGCGTACTCCTGGTACCAGGTGAGAACCCTCACACACTCTGCAAAACTATACGCACATCCAGTGCCGTGTCACACTGCTCAGGCTTTCTCAAAGCAGTTCAAATCTCTTCACTGTTACAATGTGTGGTGTGTGCCATTGAGAAAACCCCAGAGAAACCCCATAATTAAATGATGGCAGCAGAACATAAGTGCACTTTTAACTTTTGAACGTTGTATCTTTTTAGAGTTCTTTTGATCTCTAACCTTTTAATTTTGCGTGTGCATGCGTGTCTGTGTCTTTGTGTGTGTTTCTTTCTGTGTGTGACCACAGCACCAGAGGGCCCACCAGGACCCTGCAGCCCTCAACAACACTTTCCATACCGTGGTGACGGCAGGCCCCTCGGCCCCCAGGGACATGCTGGCCCTTCAGAGACGCTGCCTTAATCCGGGTCTCTATGCAACTCACCTGGAGCGCTGGCTGCAACACTACCAGCCCAGCCAGGTAACACACACTGCAGCATGTGGAAATTAGTGTGGTCCACTCTACTTTGTTGTCACAGCCAACAGCTGGTTTCCATCCAGGTATTTTCTTACACAAAGTGTCAAATTAGACAAGATGAATTGAAAGCCTGTTCATGCCCATTTAAATTCAAAGTAAAGAAAGAGGAAGGTGACGGACTTCCGCCGTAAAAACAGGGACATCCGGTGGAATTTCCGGCGGCACCGGAGCAATTCCCAAAGTGGAAGATCCTTGCTAAAGACCATGTTCATGTACCCCCACCCGACACTCCCCCACCCTGAAATCATTGTTGAGTCATCTGCCATCTATTACTATATAGTATTCTTCATTGTTGCCTGTGGTGCCTTGTATATCCCATGTTCCTGTTGGATGGGTATTTTATTTTAGTTTGGTCCAAACCATCCAAAAGAAGAACTAAAATGACAGGATACTTCTCAGGTTTTGGAGTTGCATGGAAGCAAATGTAGTTTATGTTCTCATCAAAATACCATCTACCACCTGTTGATACGAGTCATGGATGACCCTGCCTCTGTGTGTTGTAGTTGCACATCGTGGACGGGGCCCTGCTGCGCTCCAACCCAGCACTGGCGATGGAGGGAATCCAGAGATTCCTCAGTGTCACTCCTATCTTCAACTACACCCAAGCTCTAATGTTTGTAACACACACACACACACCCACACCCTTAAAGGAATCATTCAGCATATAGTTTGAAAGCAAAAAAGCACGTGGAGAGTTTTACCCGGCCATATTTCCATATACCACGTGTGAAAGGTGTTAAAGTGTTAAATAAACTAAATAAATGTGTCTGCAGGTACGATGACAGCAAAGGTTTCTGGTGTCAGCGGGTGGAAGGAGGTCGAGCCAAATGTCTGGGGAAGAGTAAAGGCAGAAAGTACCCAGAGATGAGCCCTGAGGTACATATACATTTCACAGTTAGCAACGTGCTTCTCTGATTGACTGCATGTGTAGACGGTAACATTTAAAGGATGATTTTGGTTTATTGTATCAGTAATAATTACATTGTATTCACCAATTTATAATAGATTAATTAATAGTTGACATTTTGGAATACAGTGACATTACAAGAAGTCTGACAGGACAAGAATCATGATCGGGCAACAGCAGCACAGTTCAAGGGGTCTGAGAGTGTGGAGCACCCAAAGTTAGAGATGTTACGATACCGGTATCAGAAAAGCCTCCGATACCGCCTAAAATGCTGGTATCAGTATCTTCAGTTACTGGAGTTTATACTTCGATCCGATACACTGAATTAGTCCTGAAGAAACTCTACTTAAAAGTAGTATATTTATGTTCTTTTTCCGTTAGGACTGTCAAACTGGATAATCAAAGAAAGTTCTACAGTGTTCATTGTGTCATCTGCCAACTCATTTCTTTTCAGACCATTCATTTATATTTTAATGCTTTTTTTTTTTTTTTTTTTAATCAAAATCCAATTTTTTTCATAAGCCATGACTCAGGTTTCCCTGAGGGGATGACTAATGCCTGGAACAATAACTCACATCCAATAAGGTTCTTATGCAATGAAAACATTGTTCATTCATGTTTCACAAAGAGTTTAACCTGAGCCGGGTCATACAACAATGGTAGAAATCCTATCGCATCCATACAGGGATAGTACACCCAAGCGATAGTACACATAGCGATACACAAGTTCAGGTATCAGGAAGAAAAAAAAAATGGTATCGGAGCATCTCTACTCACAGAGCAGGGCTGGTTCTGCCTGTGTAGAGAGCTTAAAGGACCAATCTGGCGACATTCTATATTTTCCTTTTTTGTCAACAAATCCCACGAGAGGATGTGTGCGTTTCAAAGACTGACATATCTCTTTCCATGAAACTTTGCTGACCGGAAAACCCAACCGCTACAGTGAGTTGTTAAAAAATTTCTTTGTGAACACAAACAATGTTCTCGATGCTGAGTTCATGTGTAGAGTCCCTGATGAGACTTGGAGCAAAGTTGTGTCGAGCCTTCTTAGTGTTTTAAAAATAGTGATTTTTGATGCTATCATAGAAGTGCCCCTAATTTTTAAGTTGGATATTTATCTGTAAATCCACACAGTACCACGTTCTAGTGAGTATCTGTGACGGTGTGTGTAGGATTGAGTCAAAGAAAAGTACAGTAGTGTGTGTTTCATAGTAGTGAAGAAACATGTCACCCAGTGAAACGACAGTGTGGCTCCTTGATGCGTTTTAACAACAATTGCAAATGGCAAAAATAGTGATTTTGATGCTATCATAGTAGCGCCCCTAGCTCTCCATTCAAAAGGCCATTTGTCCCAAAATACGGTCAATGTTTAAAGTGGCGCTTACAGCCTGATTCTGCTTTTAAATGAAAGTTTGACTCGGGTACATTCACAAAAAGACCCTAGGTTGCATTTTGCTGAGCGTTATGCTTTAAGGCATTTGGATGGAACATGTGAGCCTGCTGTTGTGTGCACAGTGGAAACGTGAAAATAATCAAATCTTGTGGCATATTGGCCTGTGCTAAGGAACACTAGTGGGCACTGCAGTAGAGCACCAAACAGCCGACTTTTTGAGTAGTGTTCGTTAAAAACTACAAAAACCAGCTGTTTTAGGGATTGACTGTTGAACTGAACTGATGGGTTTGTGGCTGAGAACCACAGACAGGGTAGCAATAATAACACATTGATGGCTTTTATGGAGTTTGTTTAATTAATTGTTCAATAAGAAAAATATTGACACTGAGTTAACCTTAAAACCTCAGCAGCCATAAAGACACCCCACAGAGACAGCAGAATATCAGAGCACTTTTAACTTGTGCATCTTGTATCAAATCATTTTTGTTTCTAGTTCTGATTGCTGACCTTCAATCTCTCTCTCTCTCTCTCTCTGTCTGTCTGTCTTTGTCTTCTGTGTGTGTGTCTCTGTCTCTGTATGTGTCTGTGTGTACGTGTGCGTGCAGTCACGTGCCTTTCTGGCCGAGTTCTACCGTGAGCACAACATGGAGCTGCTGCGCCTGCTGAATCGGTTGGGCCAACCACTGCCGTCCTGGCTCCGCCAAGAACTCCAGAGCTCAAGCTGGAGCTGAGGCCACAAAGCGTCCACACACACAGACAGACAAACGCACCACAGAGTAGCCGGGACTGGATTCTGTGGATGAGCACTTGGATGTGGATTAAACTGGACTACCTGATCTGGAATCAACAGCAGCACACTAACGGATTTTAGCTGATGTTACTGGTGCTCCTGTTCCACAGAAAAAGAAGACTGTACAACATGAGCTATTTCTTAAAGTGTTGGTCACTGTTGGAGACTCCAACGGGGGGGGGGGCTGACAGTGTACACATCAGTTTGCTGTGGATCCAGAGGACTGGGTGACCAGCAGGTTTGGGGCACAAAGAACAGGTCAGCCCGCCTTAATGAGAGGAGGGAAACCGTGCTGATGTGGGGTGTGTGACTGGAAACAGGGCAACGTTCACAAACACACACACACATCTCCTCTCGCCACAAAAATGATTGTAAAGCATTTTCAAAAGCGGTTGTATATGGTTTTAGGGGCGGGGGGGACAAAATGGCCATCAGCCTGAAGCGGACAGTATAGACAGACAGTCCATACCATGGCCCAGATTTGTCTGTTACACACACACACACACACACACACATATATCTACCTGCAGGTCCAGCCAACCGTCGGTGCTGCATTCCCTCCTATTCGTCTGTTTACCGTACTGACGGACCTTTTAAAAACGGATTAAACTAATATGATGCCAGGTCAATGTAAATATCATGTGTTCAGATTTGGTACACGACTAAGCCCCGGTGTGGTCCGGGCAGGGTTCAGAATTAACTTTTGGTCCACCAGCCAAATGGCTAGTGAGTGTTTTACCAGCCACTCAATAGATTAATATAGTTTTTTTTTGGTTGGTGAGTGAAGCAGATCTACCAACCCCTTGCATATTTTACCAGCATTTAGCTGGCAGGTGGTACTGAGTTTGAACCCTGGGTCCAGGCTCTGGCCCACACTAACATCCTGTCAGTGAGCAGCTTTGTCATACTTTTATTCACTAAGGTCTAGATGCTTTTTGAATGATGATCCACGTTGGCTCCCTCGACTCTCTGATTTTTATTTGAGACGACTTCTATACTAGCTTTTAACCTACCTAACATAGTTTATTGAAAATAAACCATCCATGTTTTGACACCCACAAAGGTTCTGTTAAGACTGGATTTTAGTGATTTGGGAATGGGACTTTGAATGAAGTTTGTAAACTTCTGGACCCGAACATGAACGTTTAGGTTTCACTTCAGCTCTTTATGATGTAATATAACATCATTTAGGAATGAGTGGGATTGGTTATATTACCTCTGGCTGGAGGCTCATGGGTACTGTAGAATGAAGAGTCATCATACATACTGTACATTTCCAAGAGACACGATCGCGACCGTTATTATTAAATGAAAATGAATGAAAGGTCCACTGCAAATAAAAAAAATTGTCATTATTTAGTATAACACTGGGGAACTCACAAGAGACAGACATAAAATTGCGAGAGGCTGAGATACTCTGATACTCTTCCCATCTGGTAGCCTGACATCCCCAGACCACATCGCAAATGTGCTTTACTCTAAAACCTCTAAGTTCATTTTGGATTTGCAAGCTTGTTATTAACGGCTGTAGTACAGAATGCCTCTGTGCACAATTGGGTAGACCCACCGCCAGGTAGACATACCACCAGTTGGACCTACCAACAGCACGCCTTCTTTCTTAACTAGTTTCGTGCTTGCTGATTATTTCTCGACGCGAGGGTGCCAGTTATCAGTCCTCGTCTAAACCTCGCCTCCATATGAGATAAACGCTGGTGAGTGCTCGAGGGTCTGGTCTCCTAAAATCTTTCCAAAACGGAGGCGACCATGCTTATCAGAGCATATAAAACGTGTGTTCTATAAGCTCACGTCTCCAGTTTCTCTAAGCTGAGCTAACCAATGACATCATCAGGGTTATTTTCTTCCACTTAACCGAGCTCCTTCAGAACAACAGAAGACGTCATACAGCTGCTAGTCTCGCATTGCCAGGAGGACGGTCTTGGCTAGTCCCCAAAGTATTCCTGGATAGGTGTATTGGCATTTCCTTAAACCAATTACAATCATCTTGGGTGGCGCTAAGGTCCGGACAGAGCAACGGTGCCTCTGCTAGATAGTCTCAGGAAGGAAGTTGATTTGGTGGAACGTGTACGTTCAGAAGTAGTTTTAGTCGATAACAGATTTACCCTGCAGAGATCCGAGGACCAGGTAACCATAGTCCTCAGATTGGACAGATAGTCTAGCTAGCTGTCTGGATTTACCCTGCAGAGATCTGAGGACCAGGTAACCATAGTCCTCAGATTGGACAGATAGTCTAGCTAGCTGTCTGGATTTACCTGCAGAGATCTGAGGACCAGGTAACCATAGTCCTCAGATTGGACAGATAGTCTAGCTAGCTGTCTGGATTTACCCTGCAGAGATCTGAGGACCAGGTAACCGTAGTCCTCAGATTGGACAGATAGTCTAGCTAGCTGTCTGGATTTACCCTGCAGAGATCTGAGGACCAGGTAACCATAGTCCTCAGATTGGACAGATAGTCTAGCTAGCTGTCTGGATTGACCCTGCAGAGATCTGAGGACCAGGTAACCATAGTCCTCAGAAATCCACCGGAGGTTAGAACGAACAGAGGACGGGGACGGACATCCGGCAGCACCGGAGCAATCCCAGAAATGGAACTTTGTGGATCTAGACTATACAACTGTTGACACAGGACTAACCATGACTAGTACATTGAATTGAACATGAATAATATAAAGTTAACTTGAACATGTGCTCTAAAATGTTTTTATTAAAGCGGTCATCATTCATAAAGCGTTTTGACCATTTTCATAGTGATAGTGAAGCAGCTGCACAGTAATCCTGACGTGATGTTGTCATGAGCCACAGTCCTGGACCAGAGCTATTTAAAAGCTAGTGTGGGTTTGTGTTAGACTGTGAGAGGGGCAAGAAGTACCTCAGTAAGAGAAGAGAAAGAGAGCCCATCACAGAATGCTAAACGCACGCCACCCCACACACACTCACGTCTCCATCCGAGGACTATTACCCACGAATGTCATAGGACAAGAGCACAGGCATCCGAGTCGGTATGGGGACAAATCAGAAGCTGCTGTCTTGTTCTTTTCTGTTTGTTTTGTATTAAATGTCAAAAGGCCAACACTGTATCATCTCTAATAAACACACAGAGAGGTTGGAAATCATGGCCGATGTGTCTTCTTTACCTTACTTGCCCTCTTATCACATACAGTATTTGACAGTAGAACAGGCTCATATTGAATATGGGACCATGAGCTAGGTTAATCCACTCAAGGAATTGGGAAGGTTACAGAAACTAAGTGCTTGAGAAATCTTAAAGGTGCCCTGTCACACCAAACCGTTTTTACTTGCATTTTTTTTTTTTTAAATGTGTGAGCTCCATATGTGTGTGTGTGTGGTATGTCGTGAATATGCAAATGTACTGCTACCTCCTCTGTCAGCTCTAGACACTGGAAAGAAATAAGAGGAGAAATCAGACCAATCACAACAGCTGGTCAGTCTGATGTCATGTTGCTTGAGCTCATTAATATTCGTGGGCTGGGTAAAGGATGCTGATAGCCAGGCTCTCATTGGCTAGCTGTTAGCCCAGAGTCCATGGTAGAACTGAAATACGCGAGGCCGGGCCACCTTTAATATTGAGGCTTCTTCATTGATGTATGGAGGAAAGTAACATGCTGTAGAGCAGTGAAGGTTCCCAACAGGTGGTAAAAGGGTTCATGTAAAACCTCAAACACACACACAGAACAGCAGCTCTGAAACACAAGAATGATGCTGTGCGGTGCTCATTGGCTGCAGGAGAAATGACAGGAGGCATCAACATGCTGCTGCTACTGCTACTTTCGTCCTTAACTGCATCTCATAACCCTTAAATTGTTTCCCTTCCTTGCTTCTTAGTCCCCAGCACCGAGGAGAGACATGAGGAAATCACAGGAGGAGAGAGGGAAAGTGTTGTAGGCCCTGTTACACGTACACGTTATTTCTACAAACTGAAAACAAGTCTTTCTTAAACCTCCGGCCAGGGTGAATGGACTGTTCTTTTATATCTTTTCTAGTCTCAACGACCACTCAAAGCTCTTTTACATAGTACAAGCACCATTCACACACTGTGGGCGAGGCTGCCGTACAAGGTGCCACCTGCTCATCAGATACACACTCACACACACAATAACACTCCGGGGTTCAGTGTCTTGCCCAAGGACACTTGGACATGGTGTGACGCCCTACCACTGAGCCCCAGAGAACTCCAGCCGGAGGTTTAGGCCTTTCTCCTGAAGCGTCACATCCAGGCGTCAACTGTTTGGGCGGAGTTAGCAACTCCTTCAGCTGCACGGCTTCCAGGAAGTCTGCTCTCGTGTATCCTCGCCTATAGCTCCTCGATGATCCCTCCTCGCTCCTCGCCCCGGGGAAGAAATAAGAGACGGACTTCACAGAGGACAGACAACTTCCAGTTTGACAGAGGCGTCGAGGAGCTATCAGATAAGGCTCATAAGATACAGGTGTTCAGGCTAAAACTGGTCTGAGAGTGACTGTACACCCCACCCTTGTTGACGGTCTGCAGCCTCCCCAATGGAAACGTGTGGGTGGTTCCAGAGACTGTGACGATCTTATAAGTCACTGGTGTTTCTGTTATTAACCGATGTGTTTGATTGAGTTTTTCACACACACAGTTTACAGATATGATGAATGGAGAATTCTATTCCAGCTGGGAGGAGGCCTTGGGAAGACTTTTGGGGTCCCCAGCTGGAGCTGCTGCCCCCGCGACCTGACCCCGGATAAGTAGGGTTGGGTACTGAAACCCACGTTCCACTATGGAACCAGTTGCTACGCAACCGGTAGAAATCGGACCGGATTAGAACGCAAATTTCCGTTCCACTTAATATGTCGACTGAAATATTTTCCCTCTGTCGCTCTGAAACGGACATAAAAATATCAGTTTCTCTGTAGTCTACCGTTAGATAGCTACTGTAGATGTAGGCTAATTTTAAAATGCCATATTCTCCCTCTGGGCTCTGGTTAGCATACCAACTCAACATTTATTATGTTGTTACTTGTGTAACTTATTTATTGTTAAATTATTGTGTTAGGTGACTTGGGTTTACTTATTATATATTGAAGTACTTTAAAAAAAGGTAATATATTGTTAAATTGAAATAATTTTCAATTAAGAAAAAACTTTATTAAGTATAAAAGAGCCTTTATTCAGTGTCATTTTTCAGTTTTTCAAGAACCGGTTTGGGATCGGAATCATAAAAATACGATACCCAACGCTGTGGAAAAGCAGATGATCTTTTTTTTTTATATACAGGTAAAAGCCAGTAAATTAGAATATTTTGAAAAACTTGATTTATTTCAGTAATTGCATTCAAAAGGTGTAACTTGTACATTATATTTATTCATTGCACACAGACTGATGCATTCAAATGTTTATTTCATTTAATTTTGATGATTTGAAGTGGCAACAAATGAAAATCCAAAATTCCGTGTGTCACAAAATTAGAATATTACTTAAGGCTAATACAAAAAGGAGTTTTTAGAAATGTTGGCCAACTGAAAAGTAAGAAAATGAAAAATATGAGCATGTACAATACTCAATACTTGGTTGGAGCTCCTTTTGCCTCAATTACTGCATTAATGCGGCGTGGCATGGAGTCGATGAGTTTCTGGCACTGCTCAGGTGTTATGAGAGCCCAGGTTGCTCTGATAGTGGCCTTCAACTCTTCTGCGTTTTGGGTCTGGCATTCTGCATCTTCCTTTTCACAATACCCCACAGATTTTCTATGGGGCTAAGGTCAGGGAGTTGGCTGGCCAATTTAGAACAGAAATACCATGGTCCGTAAACCAGGCACGGGTAGATTTTGCGCTGTGTGCAGGCGCCAAGTCCTGTTGGAACCTGAAATCTCCATCTCCATAGAGCAGGTCAGCAGCAGGAAGCATGAAGTGCTCTAAAACTTGCTGGTAGACGGCTGCGTTGACCCTGGATCTCAGGAAACAGAGTGGACCGACACCAGCAGATGACATGGCACACCAAACCATCACTGATGGTGGAAACTTTACACTAGACTTCAGGCAACGTGGATCCTGTGCCTCTCCTGTCTTCCTCCAGACTCTGGGACCTCGATTTCCAAAGGAAATGCAAAATTTGCTTTCGTCAGAAAACATGACTTTGGACCACTCAGCAGCAGTCCAGCTCTTTTTTCCTTAGCCCAGGTGAGACGCTTTTCGCGCTGTTTCTTGGTCAACAGTGGCTTGACACGAGGTATGCGGCAGTTGAAACCCATGTCTTTCAAGCGTCTCTTGGTGGTGGATCTTGAAGCACTGACTCCAGCAGCTGTCCACTCCTTGTGAATCTCCCCACATTTTGAATGGGTTTTTTCCACAATCTTGACTAGGCGCGGTGATCCCTATCGCTTGTACACTTTTTCTGACCACAGTTTTTCCTTCCCTTTGCCTCTCTATTAATGTGTTTGGACACAGAGCTCTGAGAACAGCCAGCCTCTTCAGCAATAACCTTTTGTGTCTTTCCCTCCTTGTGCAATGTGTCGATGGTCGCCTTTTGGACAGCTGTCAAATCTGAAGTCTTCCCCATGTTTGTGTAGGCTTCAGAACTGGACTGAGAGACCATTTAAAGCCCTTTGCAGGTGTTTTGAGTTAATCAGCTGATTACTTTGTGGCACCAGGTGTCTTCAAAATTTAACCCTTACACAATATTCTAATTTTGTGACACACGGAATTTTGGATTTTCATTTGTTGCCACTTCAAATCATCAAAATTAAATGAAATAAACATTTGAATGCATCAGTCTGTGTGCAATGAATAAATATAATGTACAAGTTACACCTTTTGAATGCAATTACTGAAATAAATCAAGTTTTTCAAAATATTCTAATTTACTGGCTTTTACCTGTACAAACAGCGTACCGATACAATTGAATGTAGAATTCCATGAGGTGTGGTGCATCAAAAGGAGAGCCGAATGATGATGTCTCCATCTTGACATCCTGTGGGGTTGGTTGGTTGGTTGGTGCAGGGAACACACCACGCTGCAGTAAAGCCTGTGCAACTCCACACACACTCCACACAGCACTGTGCAGACTGGGACATAATAAAAGAAACCACTGGAGGATTACCACTCCAAAACAACTACACACTACATACACACTGAAACATACTCTAATACTCTGAACCCACATGGATTGCAAGTAAATAACATTGTACAGAAACACACAAAGCTGCTCCAAGAAAATCTTCGCCTTAATCTGTGCACATCTGTTAACCACCCAACACACACACACACACACACACAGATGCAATAAGATGACTTACTTTATATCCCCACATAAACACACTCATGTACTTGCACTCTCCGCTGGGGTCATGAATAATGTGTCAAAGATAATTCACCATGTTTTCAACATTAATGTAAAAACCATTGAAGACATTGAGATTCCTTTTGAGTTCTCTGCGCAGGACAGTGACGCTGAGGTCGTTTTTCTGCCATGTTCATGTTCATTTGATCATATTCCACTGCTGAGATGGTTGCGTCCGGGGCTTAGCGCCGCCCAGGACGGCTGTGATTGGAAAATGGACAAGCAGCGTAGACATATCAGATCATATCGTCTAGCAATGTGAGACTAGCTTACCCCTCATGTTGTCCTCGGGTCAGAGTTGACCCGGAAAAAGTGACAAAGAAGTCAGGCTTAAAACACAATCGAGCAAAATACACATTTATTAATTAGTGTATGTAGATATAGACATATAGAGAGTAGATATAGACATATAGAGAGTAGCTATAGACATATAGAGAGTAGATATAGACATGTAGAGAGTAGATATAGACATGTAGAGAGTAGATATAGACATGTAGAGAGTAGATATAGACATATAGAGAGTAGATATAGACATGTAGAGAGTAGATATAGACATGTAGAGAGTAGATATAGACATGTAGAGAGTAGATATAGACATATAGAGAGTAGATATAGACATATAGAGAGTAGATATAGACATGTAGAGAGTAGATATAGACATGTAGAGAGTAGATATAGACATATAGAGAGTAGATATAGACATATAGAGAGTAGATATAGACATATAGAGAGTAGATATAGACATGTAGAGAGTAGATATAGACATGTAGAGAGTAGATATAGACATGTAGAGAGTAGATATAGACATGTAGAGAGTAGATATAGACATGTAGAGAGTAGATATAGACATGTAGAGAGTAGATATAGACATGTAGAGAGTAGATATAGACATGTAGAGAGTAGATATAGACATGTAGAGAGTAGATATAGACGTATAGAGAGTAGATATAGACATGTAGAGAGTAGATATAGACATGTAGAGAGTAGATATAGACATGTAGAGAGTAGATATAGACGTATAGAGAGTAGATATAGACATGTAGAGAGTAGATATAGACATGTAGAGAGTAGATATAGACATGTAGAGAGTAGATATAGACGTATAGAGAGTAGATATAGACATGTAGAGAGTAGATATAGACATGTAGAGAGTAGATATAGACATGTAGAGAGTAGATATAGACATGTAGAGAGTAGATATAGACATGTAGAGAGTAGATATAGACGTATAGAGAGTAGATATAGACATGTAGAGAGTAGATATAGACATGTAGAGAGTAGATATAGACATGTAGAGAGTAGATATAGACATGTAGAGAGTAGATATAGACGTATAGAGAGTAGATATAGACATGTAGAGAGTAGATATAGACATGTAGAGAGTAGATATAGACATGTAGAGAGTAGATATAGACATATAGAGAGTAGATATAGACATGTAGAGAGTAGATATAGACATGTAGAGAGTAGATATAGACATGTAGAGAGTAGATATAGACGTATAGAGAGTAGATATAGACATGTAGAGAGTAGATATAGACATATAGAGAGTAGATATAGACATGTAGAGAGTAGATATAGACATGTAGAGAGTAGATATAGACATATAGAGAGTAGATATAGACATGTAGAGAGTAGATATAGACATGTAGAGAGTAGATATAGACATGTAGAGAGTAGATATAGACATGTAGAGAGTAGATATAGACATATAGAGAGTAGATATAGACATATAGAGAGTAGATATAGACATGTAGAGAGTAGATATAGACATGTAGAGAGTAGATATAGACATATAGAGAGTAGATATAGACATATAGAGAGTAGATATAGACATATAGAGAGTAGATATAGACATGTAGAGAGTAGATATAGACATGTAGAGAGTAGATATAGACATGTAGAGAGTAGATATAGACATGTAGAGAGTAGATATAGACATATAGAGAGTAGATATAGACATGTAGAGAGTAGATATAGACATGTAGAGAGTCGATATAGACGTATAGAGAGTAGATATAGACATGTAGAGAGTAGATATAGACATGTAGAGAGTAGATATAGACATGTAGAGAGTAGATATAGACATATAGAGAGTAGATATAGACATATAGAGAGTAGATATAGACATGTAGAGAGTAGATATAGACATGTAGAGAGTAGATATAGACATGTAGAGAGTAGATATAGACGTATAGAGAGTAGATATAGACATGTAGAGAGTAGATATAGACATATAGAGAGTAGATATAGACATGTAGAGAGTAGATATAGACATGTAGAGAGTAGATATAGACATATAGAGAGTAGATATAGACATATAGAGAGTAGATATAGACATGTAGAGAGTAGATATAGACATGTAGAGAGTAGATATAGACGTATAGAGAGTAGATATAGACATGTAGAGAGTAGATATAGACATATAGAGAGTAGATATAGACATGTAGAGAGTAGATATAGACATGTAGAGAGTAGATATAGACATATAGAGAGTAGATATAGACATATAGAGAGTAGATATAGACATATAGAGAGTAGATATAGACATGTAGAGAGTAGATATAGACATGTAGAGAGTAGATATAGACATGTAGAGAGTAGATATAGACATGTAGAGAGTAGATATAGACATGTAGAGAGTAGATATAGACATGTAGAGAGTAGATATAGACATGTAGAGAGTAGATATAGACATGTAGAGAGTAGATATAGACATGTAGAGAGTAGATATAGACGTATAGAGAGTAGATATAGACATGTAGAGAGTAGATATAGACATGTAGAGAGTAGATATAGACATGTAGAGAGTAGATATAGACGTATAGAGAGTAGATATAGACATGTAGAGAGTAGATATAGACATGTAGAGAGTAGATATAGACATGTAGAGAGTAGATATAGACGTATAGAGAGTAGATATAGACATGTAGAGAGTAGATATAGACATGTAGAGAGTAGATATAGACATGTAGAGAGTAGATATAGACATGTAGAGAGTAGATATAGACATGTAGAGAGTAGATATAGACGTATAGAGAGTAGATATAGACATGTAGAGAGTAGATATAGACATGTAGAGAGTAGATATAGACATGTAGAGAGTAGATATAGACATGTAGAGAGTAGATATAGACGTATAGAGAGTAGATATAGACATGTAGAGAGTAGATATAGACATGTAGAGAGTAGATATAGACATGTAGAGAGTAGATATAGACATATAGAGAGTAGATATAGACATGTAGAGAGTAGATATAGACATGTAGAGAGTAGATATAGACATGTAGAGAGTAGATATAGACGTATAGAGAGTAGATATAGACATGTAGAGAGTAGATATAGACATATAGAGAGTAGATATAGACATGTAGAGAGTAGATATAGACATGTAGAGAGTAGATATAGACATATAGAGAGTAGATATAGACATGTAGAGAGTAGATATAGACATGTAGAGAGTAGATATAGACATGTAGAGAGTAGATATAGACATGTAGAGAGTAGATATAGACATATAGAGAGTAGATATAGACATATAGAGAGTAGATATAGACATGTAGAGAGTAGATATAGACATGTAGAGAGTAGATATAGACATATAGAGAGTAGATATAGACATATAGAGAGTAGATATAGACATATAGAGAGTAGATATAGACATGTAGAGAGTAGATATAGACATGTAGAGAGTAGATATAGACATGTAGAGAGTAGATATAGACATGTAGAGAGTAGATATAGACATATAGAGAGTAGATATAGACATGTAGAGAGTAGATATAGACATGTAGAGAGTCGATATAGACGTATAGAGAGTAGATATAGACATGTAGAGAGTAGATATAGACATGTAGAGAGTAGATATAGACATGTAGAGAGTAGATATAGACATGTAGAGAGTAGATATAGACATATAGAGAGTAGATATAGACATATAGAGAGTAGATATAGACATATAGAGAGTAGATATAGACATGTAGAGAGTAGATATAGACATATAGAGAGTAGATATAGACATGTAGAGAGTAGATATAGACATATAGAGAGTAGATATAGACATGTAGAGAGTAGATATAGACATGTAGAGAGTAGATATAGACATATAGAGAGTAGATATAGACATATAGAGAGTAGATATAGACATGTAGAGAGTAGATATAGACATGTAGAGAGTAGATATAGACATATAGAGAGTAGATATAGACATATAGAGAGTATGCGTACTGAGACGGAGTTAATCCTCCGTCTCAACATGATGCTCTACAGAAGAGGTAAAGATCTTGTTATTTCATGTCCTCTTCGTCTCCAAAGCTGAACACAGCTTTTGTCCTTTCTGGACTAGAAGAGAGAATAGAATAGAAAGACTTTATTGGCATTTCACACATGTGCAATCCCTGTGCAGCGAGATTGAAGCAAAACCTTTCCAGTGTCAACAAGAAGAATATAACATGGAATAAAATCTCAAATATAAGTAGTGCAAAAGAAAAGGGGGGGGAGGGGGGATGAGGTGACTATACACAGAGACGACCATATGCATATATGTATTCAAGCTATTTTATATACAGTATGTACACAGTTGCTCTCCAGACTCAGGACTGTGCACCAGGTCCCCGCCCCCACTTTTTTTCTCTGCACTACCTACACTTTATATTTTTGACTTGATATTTTTGATATTTTATATTCTTTATATTCTTATTTTTGTGTCAACACACTGTGTAAAAAACACTGTGTACTTGTGTATAATGACAATAAAGGCCTTCTATTCTCCTTCTATCATATTTGCTGAAACTGACCTTATGGTGGGGGCCTTAGGAGACCGTTTGTAATGTCTTCTCGTCAACTGTGCGACTTTTTGATTTTTCTCGGTCAGAATTTCAAATTCTAACTTCCCCCCCAACGTTTTGGTCTCCTTCTCGATGTTTTTTAAGCTTTTCACGATGTTTTTGTCACCTTTTTCTCATTTTATTTTTGTAACTTCTTTCGACATTATTGTCACTTTTCTGATATTTTTTAAAGCTTTCCCAAATGTTTTTGTCACTTTTCCCACCGTTCTTTCATTGCTTTTTCTTCAAATGCTCTAAAATTGAACAAAACACCCAAATTCTATGAAAGTAGTGAACCGTTGTTGGGAACCATCCACGTTACTGTCAGTGTGGTTGAAAGAAAACCCAAATTTCTGATGTAGAAACTTTTTGAAAATGGGTCAAATTAGACCGGAGGACACCAGGAGGGTTAATATAAAATAGTGGCGCGCTATAGCGCGTAGTCTCTGTCTCCCCCAGGAGGAATTCCATGTAATGACAACAAACCTGTCGGCACGACCACATGATACAAGCCTCCCGTGATCACGCACCCACGCAAAATGTGAGATGTGATCCCGTGATGCTTGTATGACCTTATCTTATATCGCAAGACTATATAGACTGTTTTATTTATTTAAAGATTATTTTTTGGGCATTTTAGTAGCATTAAGGGGGGAATAACATACAGCAAAGGGCTGCAGGTCAGAGTCAAACCTGCTGCCGCTGCATTGAGAAGTAATACATGGGCGCCAGCTCTACCAGCTGAGCTATCCGGGCGCCGGATTAACACAAAGCCCCATCACAAACCGGTGGGTGACATCACAGAAACATGTTAACACATGCTAGCCGGCTGTTAACATGTCATTGTCACGGTAATGTGTGTTCTTCATGTTTTCATACGTGGAATACATAAGCCTTTATTTTCAAATATGTGTAGACTCATGGAAATTAAAAGCAATGTTGATGTGTGAAACGTCAGTTCCCAGCTGACTTGTTTTGACTATCTGTTGTCTCATTACTCACTGGAAAAAAAAAAAACCTTGCACAGGCCCATTGAGTATTGCAGTTTCCATAGCAACATGGTTAGTGATGGAGAGTGGGTTGTGTTGGTGGGAAGGTGGCGGGGACGTTGAGCGAGAGAACCACACAGAGCGTGAGAGTGATACGAAGCGAGAGAGACGAAGGAGGTGTTCTTCGTTTACTGTCACATTCATTCATGCGCCCGCCCCGCTCCCCTCTTCCCAGGTGGAGGGACGATGACGCTGGCTGCCTGACTGTCTCCTCTCATTGTCGTTTCCCTCCATCCGTCTCCCGCTACAGCTGGATAAGCCAACCGCTAACCAGCTCGACTCCCTCTTACAGAACAGGGATTTGAAGATTGCATCCTCGCATTTGTAATCAGATGTAGGAGAGGATTATCCCGAGGTCTCCTCCATCTTGTTTCCAGCCGGGGGGGCTGCAGAGACAAAGGAGGCAGAGAAGAGGAGGCTGTGGTGGAGAGCAGAGAGGGATCACATGCAGCTCAGTGAATGAAGTGTAATTAGCGCTAGAGAAAGACAGAGAGAGAGAGAGAGAGAGAGAGAGAGAGAGGGGGAGAGGTCACCTGTGGATGTGAGGAAGGGGGAGGAGGAGGAGGAGGAGGAGGATGCAGGCTTTCTGAGGAGCTGCACCCATCACCCGGCACATCCAGAAAGAGGGGAAGGTAGATGCTCCGCAGCAAGTATTTCACTGTGAAAGGTAAGCTGCTGGGGGAAAATGTGTAAACCCTTAGGGAATACATGTATATGTGTGTATGTGTGTGTGTGTGTGTGTGTGTGTGTGTATATGCAACTCTTATTGCATGTGTGTAATTGTACCGTACATGTGTCTGTGTTAATGAGAATGTGACCATGACAATGACGTGATGTAAAAGTCTTTGGTTCGGGTCTAAGAAGGTCCAGCCCACCTCCCAGAGACGCCACACGTTGATCCACGCATGCTATCTACGTGTGCCAGAATCTGGAAAAATTAGTAGAACTAGCATGTAAAATTTTTTTTTTTTACAAAAGTTATAATTTTGATAGGACAACATATTTTAAATCAAGTTGTTAAAAATTCATATTGAGATGTCTGAGACACCTTCAGACTCGGCACTGACCTGTTGCCATCTGGATCCTGTGACTCGCTTCATGACGCTCCACCACGCCACATGCTCTCGTGACGTAATGGCACACGTCAGTGTCATTGCAACTTCTTTTTTCAAAATAATATTTCTGGGAAGTACGCTTATTTGCCTTCTCTCGGACAGTGAGATGAGAAGAACAATGTCAGTCTCATGGCATGTGTTTTAGGAGAGATGGGTCAAACAACACAGGATTTTGACCCAGGAGACCAGGGATTGTGTCCCGCGTGACATGTTTCCTGAACCCAACCGTCCCCTTCTTCTTCTCCTAAACCCAACTGTCCTGTTTTTCTTTCCCTAAACCCCAAAATGCCCCCACCCCCCTCATAAAAAGATGGTGAATATTACACTAATATTCCCGTTTACATGTAGCCGTGCAAAATACGATTTTATTCAAGTTTTCCTCTGGTGGAGGACTTGTTGGACCGTGTGAACACAGCATCCCTCTTTCATTTCTTCGATCAGCTTCTCGAGACGGTCGCCGTAGCGACAGAAACCTGTTGATATCCAAGTCTTTGACAATGTTTAAAAGCAGCCGTGTTTCTCCTTCCTATCGGGTCTGCAGCCCAGCAAACTGTTGGCTGGTTGGTTTGTGTAGGCTTCAGTAACCATAGCAACGCACATAGTTGACCATAAAGCCGTGGGGGTGGTAGTAGCTCAGTGAGTTGGGTTGGAAACCGGAGGGTCGCAGGTTCAAGTCCACATACAGACCGAAGTATGGTGGTGGACTGGTAGCTGGAGAGGTGCCAGTTCACCTCCTGGGCACTGCCAACTAAACCTGAACTGTAAGCTCGGGGTTCCTTTCCATGGGCACAACCCCCCCCCTCCACTCTGACATCTCTCCATTAGTGCATGTATAGGTACTGAGCATGTGTGTGTAGTTCCGGCCTGTGTGTAATTTCCCCTTGCGGGATTGATAAAGTATATGCTATTATTATTATTGCATATTCCAAATGCGTTAAGAATCCCTATAAAACCCCTATGAAACCTGAATGATACCGGAATATCACACATGTCCTAATCGGAAAAAAAGCCTTATTTGGAATATGCTGTATCAAATTCGGAATATTTTCCTATCCTGAATAATAGTGGAACGTTGGCGTGCATGTAAACGTGCGCAGTGTCATCAGGGTGGACCAATTGATTGTGTGTGTACCTGCTGAGACCAGCAGACGTCAGTCTCTAGGTGTTTTCTCTTTCCAAAGTCTCTAGTGGCTAACTCGTTATGAAGGCTGATGTCTGTTCCAACTGGACTGCCGATGGGGAAAAGCGGCCAACTGAGGCCTAGCAAATCTCCAGGTTACCTTTTGTTTGGGTATCTGGTAATATGAATCGCTAAAACACAAAATCACCTGACATTATAAGGCTGGCTCCTCCATTATGACCCCATCAAAATGCTGTTTCAGTTGGTATTGTGCTTACATGGGACATTATTAGCCATCATCATCATCATCATCATCATCATCAGGCATTCATCAATATTCATTTGTATTTATTCAAACTACCAAACAGCAGGCCATATATATATATATATATATATATATATATATATATATAATATTCCAGCATGGAACTGTCCATGGTGCACAGGGAGGAGGAAGAACGGGGCCCAGCCACTTATCTTTGGCCCTTGGGCCCTCTGTCAGGTTTATCTGGCCATGTTTACAGAAGAGCAGCCGTATGTGAGTGGAGAGCATCTGATGGCATATGAATTATATATATATATATTTTTGTGCCTAATTTTAGTCTTATTGACGAATCTAGTTACTTCTTGGTTGGTAATTTCAGAATCTGAGTAATTGTCACATGATTGAATCTAGATCAAATATATCTGAATGAATTTCATCTTCATGTTTTGTTTCAAATTAAATTATGAAAATGAACCTATTATCAATGAGGCAAAACAGAGTCATTCTTACACTCTTGATACAAGATTGCCAAATTAAAAAAATGCATGCTATGGGAGTTTTCTGTGTCCTGTGTTTTGGACATCCACCCTCTGTGTTTGATTTCTTCCTAAAGGTTTTCCATGGCAGAGGCCGGGCGTCCTGTGTCACAGCTGTGCCCACTAGGGGGGGCTGTTTCCTTGGAATCTACCCTCTCTGGTCAGTCCTTCTTCGATACGTCCAAGAGCTCTACAGAGGCTGCTACACCCTCCAGACTGACTGGACCAGGTAACACCTCCCAGCAGGAGCCGAAGGGGGCCGTCAGTGACATCTGTAAAGAGCATTTAGCAACTCCTCCTACCAGAGAAACTAACTGCAGCCGTCTGAGGGCCGGCAGAGAACCTGGTGAACCGGAACAAAGCCAGTCTGAACACTGTGAGCCCCAAAGGGTTTCCAGTCACCCTCCTAGTCTGGCTGAGACGCATTCACCCTCACATCACCATGGGACAGTCGTGGATGCAAACAAAGACAACCCTCAGGCTGGCGGGACAGAGCAGAGCATGAACCCAGCCTCTGTACCTGTTCACAGGAGTCTCTCAGACACTTTTCCTCTGGTTAAACAGGGAGTGGCCCCCCAGGCTGCAGTCAGCCACATGTGTGGACTTGCATACCATGGTGGAGATAACAGTATCCAGGAGGCAGAGAGTCTCTCTATGTTAGCCTGCAAGCAGCCCATGCAGCTGCAGCAGTGCAACATCATCACCACTATTTGTCGAGGGGTTAACAGTGGAGAAGGTGCTGTCCAGCCCCCTCAGAGCCGCTGTGTCTGTGTCCCGTTGCCCATGGCAACAGCCGAAGTGGAGGGTGTTGGGGAAAAGTCCCATCTTCCCCCTAAATGTGACAACAAAGCACTCTGCTATGGCTCCTACAACCATCAAGTCAATTTTGAGGACACCTTTGCTGCCTACTGCCATCCCCAGCCCATCCCTGCCCCCTCCCAGCTGCTGCCACGCCCGGCAGCTGCAGAGCCTTCAGTGACAAACCATCTGGCCCTGCCTCGCCTCATCTCCTCTGTCAGCGAGACGGGCCTGGATGCCAAACACCTGCTGCGCTGCTGCAATCTCCACTGCTCTTGGATCAGCATGCTTCCTCCAGGTGCAGGGCCACAGGCCCAAAAACACTTTGGCGGAGAAGAATGCTGCAGCAGTCCCGTTGGCCAAGTCAGAACCATCAGCCGGGACATGGGGACTATGACAGTGCACAAAGAGCTGAGGGATGTCGGGGTGCAGACAGGACAGACTGTCACACCCCATGTGTTCCCCCAGATCTGCCTGGCAGAGGAGAGCAGGAGTGAGACCTCCTGCAGCCAGACATCAAACACTGATAGTGATGGAGGCAAGAAAGCGGGTGGAGTCTCCAAGTCCCCAGTGAAGGAAGTGATGTGGGATGCAGAGGGGATGACATGGGAGGTGTACGGGGCCTCTGTGGACCCCGAGGAGCTGGGCCTGGCCATCCAGAAACACCTGGAGCTGCAGATCAAGGAGACAGCAAGCCATGCGGCCAAGCTGTCCCGCCAGGACACCAACACCACCCGGCAGGGCGGGAACACCGGCTGGAAAAGAAAGAGGAGCAGGGTGATGGGCTCCTTCCGAACCCCGGCCTGCTGCACTCGCAGCACTACAGCAGTGGACTAACTGACCACAACCTGAACACTGTGTACGCCTACTGTCAGCCTCAAATCTGGTAAGAAGGTCAATGGAAGATAGAATGAATGCTATATGGAAGAGCAAATGAAATGTGGAAAATTATGAAAAAGGAAAATCTTAATGACAGAGTGCTGGAAAGGAAATTTATTATCAACTAACAAGAGCTTTTTCATCATTTTGTTGTGTATGGTTCAATATTTCTTATATTTCTTCAATATTACTATTGAAATCATGATTCCTGCAGCTGTGCACTGCCAGTGTTTTCATACCTTCCAGGTGTGTCTTCATAATAGACACTTACAATAAGTACTACTCTTGTAAACTGTGTAATGGATGTGTGGAGTGGGGAATATCATCTATTTCAATACAGAAACACCCCAACCCCCGTAGATTTTCCCTTAGCGTCACCCTCAGGAAAACTTTAGCCCCACTGTTGGGAAGGCCAAGGCTCTAGAACTAGTTGCGTCATAATCTACGTTATCTGTCCAACACTTTAGTATTATTTGTGGGGGAAATGAACATTGCATCGCTCTCTCTCTCAATGCAGATGGTCGCCCAACTGTTCGAGAGTTCTGCCTGTTCAAATAAAGTTTTTCCCCGCCGCTCTCGCACTGAGTGCTTTTGCTCTTTGGGGGAATTGTTGGGTCTCTGTAAATTATAGAGTGTGGTCTAGACCTATTCTATCTGTAAAGTGTCCCGAGATAACGCCTGCTATAATTTGACACTATAAATAAAAATGAATTAAATTAAATAGCAGCCTATGCAAATGTTGTTATTCTTGGATATAACGTTTACATACGGGAAAATCCATTTGTGCTGAAACTATAGTGACAGACTGTATGAATACACCCAATAATAATAATTGAAAGCATAAAAAACATTTAGTTTCTCCATATTACGTTTATATAATCCAGACATGAATCCACTCCACTTTATTGTTAATGTATAACTGATGTTAATGTTATACAACATGTATCAACTCATAAATTGCTTAGTCATGTATCGGAAACACTAGTAATGGGAAAACATAATTAAAGTGGTATTAAAAAACTACACTTAACATTTCATACATGTGTACAGCAAAGACAATACAGATTGTGATCAGAGCGTCACGGTGAGCCAATGTGGGATCCATTAGTGATCTGTGAATGAAACATGATTGTTCATTAGGTTTATTCATATTCCCGACATATTGTCATGGTGAAAATCCAGTTTCAGAGGCTCGATGTTTTGACGCCCATCCCTGTAACTGATTCCATAACTTTTTTATCAGAAAAAAAGGAGTTAATGAAGCATGTGGAAATTACTTTGTCAGTTTTATTTCATGTGAAACTTAAATATTTGTCAGTGTATACTGTATGTTGTAAGTATATATATATATATTTAATAGTAATATAATTTACAGATATTGCAATGTAAGACAGACTTCAACTTGTGAAACGAACATTGAATGTATTCCTGTTTTCTTCAGTAATGCCGACCTCTGTTAGTAATATTTCCACTTCCGTCTGTTTGTTCCAAGTTGTGTGGAGCTAAACTCGTTGCCAACTCTGTTGTGTTATCAGTGTAGCTATTGCAAACAGTGTGGACCAAGAGACAAGCAGTTGGCCTGAAGTTGAAATGAACCGTGTGACATTCTGAGAAATCATCTGCTACTTTAGGGAAAACGTTTGCCACCTTCCCCAGATGAGAAGATCAGTTTACTCTCGTCATGTCCGTCACAGAGATAGACAGCAGGTCTAGAAGTGTTCGGCCATAAAGCCTGGACGCAGACTCCTAGCCTAGCTCCATCATAAGAGAAACTACATGCCTTAATGAAGTTGCGGTTGTGACCAATGCTGTACTTTGGATTGTGGATTTAACTGTTTGCAGATGAAACTGTTATTTATCTTCCTATCTGACAGGATTTATTTTCTGTATTCTCCGACTGAAAAATAGCATTACCAATACAGAGGACTACACAATGTTACGGTAGAGAGATGCTGACATAAAACACTTTCTATATTGTGTTATGGTAAACTTTTGTTAATTGAAGATCTTATGTTATGCTGTGTTACGTTAAAAGGAACTACACTCTGTGTCCCCTGGGGCTGCACAATTAATTGCAATTTTACAGAAATCGTAATATGGAATATTGTTTGGGACACATCCTTGCAGCAATCACACTATAATGCATTACATTTTTGAAACTTTAATATTTCTCAATGAAAATGAGAATAACGACTCAAAAATGATCAATGCCCACAATATCGCGAATCCAATCGCAATATCAGTCGAAAGAATCGCAATTAGGTATTTTCGTCATATCGTGCAGCCCTAGTGTTCACTGGTTGAGATGAAGGACGGCCATTGGACCAGACGACCTATTTCACACTGTATTCTCTTTCCCCTTCTTTGTTTCCTCTGTATTCTGCGTCATACATTATGGCTTCTGTTGAAAAGAACTGCAACAGTAATCTTTGTTGTTTTGTGTGTGTCGAGGCCCTCCACAGATATATCTCTGGTTCTACACAGGAAGTAATGCACAATGTCAGCTGAGTGTTTATCAGTTGAAAGTGTTGTTAACATGTTGTCTAAATTAAGAGGAAGGTGCCCAAAATCTTTATGCCAGCAATAAAAATGACTGAAACTCGATGGTGATTTTCTCTTGCTGGATGAGTCAAAGGTCAAAGGTCAAACACCAGGGGAGACGGGGGATAGTTGGAATATTTTTGGACATTTCTGTCTGTCATCTTGGAGCTCTTTTAAGGCAGTGGATTTAAAATGTGATACAAACTAATTTCACGTGTCTGCTAGAAAATGGTGAAAGCTGTTATCTGTAACAGAATGTGCATGGTATACTGTCAAACACAAGCAATAAATGTTACAATTCACCACATAGTCTGGGTTAGTAGTACCATACCCTGGGACATCATGAAATTAGGATTAGGACAAAAACTTGATGTTGAAACCTTCTTTCAACACACTTTTTAACATGTCCGTGTGTGTGTGTGTGTGTGTGTGTTGTGTGAGTAACATTTTGTAACCCATGCTCTTGTTACAGCTAACCCAGACTAGTGTTGCCAGTTTAATTTACAGCTAACAGCTAACACATGATTACTTATGTTTTAAATGTTTTAAATAAATCCCTCAATGAATAAATCATTGTCGTTAAAAAAACAGGTTGCTTTATTAGTTATTAGACCATGACAGTCAAAACGCAAAGGCATCCTGTCAAATGACAGTGGACTCTCAAAGTGTGATAGTATCAAATCAAATTGTAAGTTTGCTTTAGTAAATGTGCCAATTCCATTGAGAAAAACTGTGAAACAATACCTACAATACATAACTATTATGTATCTATATGTTGGACAGCTTATTCTGATTGTTGGTTGCTCTATTTTGCATGTAGGGACTTACACAATGAGAAATGAAAGTAATATGAAATGAAAGTAATATGATTCAATAGCAAAGAATTATTTTTGATTGAATGATATTTTGAGTCAGTGCATTTGTAAATGACTAGAAAAACGCATGGATGTTGTTTCCTTGCTGAAGATAAAAAGGTTTCATCCACACCTTACACTGTGTATTTATTAATATTAACGGTCTATGATCCACACTCCACACCGCTTGGTGGCAGTAATGCGCCACGGGGGGGGGGGTCATGTGACGCAGTCATAACTGGAGCGGAAGTGTGGGCGGAGCAACGCAGACTTGGACATGGAAAAATGGCTGCGACCATGAGCAACGTGGAAGAAATTCGGAATCGAGTAATACTGGGGGAATTTAACGTGAAGAATGTAAGTACTTCTTCTAAAAATGGTTCGGCGACAACATTAGCTTAGTTAGCTGTAGCTTCAGGGCTCTGAGCTGCTGCACGGAGCCGCGCGAGGCACTGCGCGTGGACAGGTCAGTCAGTGATGCGAGCCGTAGCTAACAGTCAAAAGAGTAACGGTAACTACCGTTTTTTACCAACTTGGACCATATTTTCTTAGCTTTTTGTGTCTATGTGACTGATGGGAACAACAGTCTTTGACATTGGTCTGGTTTTAAGTAATACCGGTGCTGTCGGCAGTCAGCGAAACAAGCTAAAGTGTAGCTAAGTTAATAGGACAATGGTTCAGCTCGTATTTACCTTCATTAAAGAGCTCGTTTTGTCACTGACAGGCTCAGATTAATATTCTAAGTGCCTGACAACATCATGGAAAGGATTTCTAAGGAGGTCGGCCTTTCTGTTAAAGTGTAAGATCCTTTTATTAAACATAAAATCATCCGCCAAATTGCCTTCGCAAAACCCACCAGACTCCATGGAAATAAACAGCTATTTTAGCATCGGAAAATACACTTCATTCAAAGTTGACAAAAATAAAACTGAAAACACTTGACTCAACACAGCTTTTTTCCATCTGTTCTGTATCTACCTCTACAGCGAAGAAAGTCTCAAATCAATATATGATATCAATATAACAATATATCGCCCAGCCATATTAAATAAAATAATAGGTTCCAATCCTCAACATAGATTAGAACAGTTTGCAACCACAGATCCACAACAATAAACTAGTTTTTGTTACTGTGGCTGATAGAGCCCTACCGAACAGACAACAGGTGTAACAGAACAGAGAAAAATCAAAATAAGTTTTGATAAATAAGATGTATAAAAATACAATCTTAAGATATGAAACTTAAAGTCCTTTGAACAAAAACACATTAACAAAAAAAATCTGTTACCGACAGGGACGTTGTAGAGCGTCCTCTGGTGGACAGACTATGCACCGCCATCACTAACAGGGACGTTGTAGAGCGTCCTCTGGTGGACAGACTATGCAACGCCATCACTAACAGGGACGTTGTAGAGCGTCCTCTGGTGGACAGACTATGCAACGCCATCACTAACAGGGACGTTGTAGAGCGTCCTCTGGTGGACAGACTATGCAACACCATCACTAACAGGGACGTTGTAGAGCGTCCTCTGGTGGACAGACTATGCAACGGCATCACTAACAGGGACGTTGTAGAGCGTCCTCTGGTGGACAGACTATGCAACGCCATCACTAACAGGGACGTTGTAGAGCGTCCTCTGGTGGACAGACTATGCTACGCCATCACTAACAGGGACGTTGTAGAGCGTCCTCTAGTGGACAGACTATGCAACGCCAACACTCATAACATGGTTGACCAACCGTTATTTTATTAAGTAATCATTTATCAGAATAATTTGTCATTATAAAGGATTCTGATGAATGACTATTAAAAAATTGTTTATGGGCCATTATAAAGGCTGTTACTGATTGGGAACTCCCTAATATTGGTCGGCTCTAGTTGCTGTCAAACGCACACAAAAATACATTTTTCTACCCATCCAACACACAATTCAATTCAATTTTATTTATAGTATCAATTCATAACAAGAGTTATCTCGAGACACTTTCCAGATAGAGCAGGTCTAGACTACACTCCATAATTTACAAGGACCCAACAGTTCTAGTAGTTCCCTCCAGAGCAAGCAACAGTGCAACAGTGGCGAGGAAAAACTTCCTTTTAGGCAGAAACCTGGGACAGACCCAGACCCAGACCCAGGCTCTTGGTAGGCGGTGTCTGACGACCGGCTGAGGTTAGAATGAATGAGTGCCAAACACAAAATACAAGTCAATGTTCAGCTGTCAACATGTCCGTTCTTCAAACCTCCCAATGGCTGAAATCTCCGGGTGCGAAGCTGTAATACCATTGCAAAAATATATTGAACAGTTGAAGTAATTTTAATTAAACTAGAATGTATACAGCCATGTGTCTCCTTTTGTTTCACTGATGATTGTATTTTGCTTTTAGGTTCATTCATCAGATTTCCCTGGCAACTACCCCGGCTATGACGACACCTGGGATTTGCAGAAATTTCAAAAGGTACATTTCTCTCAGTATTATTTGATAGCTGTCTGTAAAGAATAGGGCTGGGTATCGTTAAAAAATATTCAACACCGGTGCTCATACCAATGCTCTGACTACGATACCGGTTCCTAAACGATTTTTTCAATATCATTTTCATTAAACAAAAAAATTACACATTACGGCACAAATCTTTATTTTCCAGCTCCTACTCCGTGAGCCTTCTCTGTGTAACGTAGAGTTTTTCCTGCGTGTCTCTACAACGTGTAACATTAGACAGCCAATCACAAACGTTATTAGATCTTGATGATCAGATTTACTCTTTAGGTATTAAAATTGGGTGTTGAATGAGTCAATTTTCGATACTCAATACTTTAAAGGCAATTCGGTCGGTGCCTAAAGTATCGAGTTTGATACCCAGCCCTAGTAAAGCAAGAGTCGTTTACAGTTCTCATGCTTTTTTTATTGGAAGTTCCTCCCGTGCATTTTAGGAAATTTACACAATAGATATATTGGAGTTATAATAGAATTATCATTTATATATTCATCTCTGTGGGGAAATTTGAGTGTCCACCAGCTCACACATTCCCATACAGTTCCCCGTAATTAATATATAATTTAAAATTTATTAAAATGTATACTCTTTATTGATCCCATATGGGGCAATTACAATTTACACTCTGTTGTTATTACACACAGGCCTGAAATACACACACACAGGTCCTATACATGCACTAATGGAGAGATGTCCGAGTGGGGGGGGCTGCCAGGCTGGACCAGTGCCCTGAGCGGTTGAGGGGGGTTTGGTGCCTTGCTCAAGAGCACCTTGGCACTGCCCAGGAGGTAAACTGGCTTCTCCCCAGCTACCAGTCCACACTCCATACTTTGATCCGATCTGGGATTTGGTGGTGATAAAAAGCCTGATGGCTGTGGGGACAAAGGATCTCCTGAACCTCTCTGTCCTACAGTGCAGTGAGAGCAGTCGCCTTCTGTAACTGCTCCTCCGTCTGTCCAGGACGTTGAAGGAGTGGGGGTTGTCATTACCCATTATGTTGTCCAGTTGATGTATTTGCATCTGTTGGAACTAGCAGTGCCGTTCCAAACGGCCCTTTTCTGATTGGGCTGACTGCTTGGAGTCGGCCCGGCCTTGTGGTTATATTACTCTTATGTGATCCAGATAATGTATAGCACAGGCACACAGCCTTTTGAAGTAAACCACGCTTCTTTACTATTATAAAACGTTGTATTGTAACATAAAACTGATAATTGCCATCAATAGCCATTCCCCTTAGGAACCAAATTAATTGCAGTTAAACAAATAAACAATGACTATGTAAATCAGTTGCGATTAGACAGTTATGTAATACTTGCTCCAGGCCTATGAAGATATCCTCTCTGTCTGCAGAACTTCAGAATTGACGTGGTGCATCTGGATGAGAGCAGTATGGAGTTTGACATGGTGGGAATAGATGCAGCCATCGCCAACGCCTTCCGAAGGATCTTACTAGCAGAGGTAGCATTTCCACTCAGTCGTGTTTTGTAAATGTTTTTTTTTTTTTAGCTCTATATACTATTTTTTCTATGCACAATTGTTTTGTAAAGGCCCTGACACACCCAGCCGACTCCAACGTCCCCTCACGTCGGCCCATGCCATCTCTGTCTTGGTCTCGCTAACCAGACTGTCCTTGTCCCGGTCTGTCATCCGTTCTCCATCTGTCTCCCTACGGTGGTGGAGCGGAGGAACCGCACAGCTCGCTGTTGGTTTGTTAGCTAACGTTAGCTGGCTAATTCTACCCACTAAACATGCCTTTATCCTACGGTGGTTACAGAAAACTAGCCACACAAAATTGTCACTCATCTGGTAGTCTCTCATTCCCAGACCTTCTCTACAGAGCTGCGGAAGAAGAGAAAAGTGCTCTGGTTTATTGGCTTTTTTTTTTTTTTTTAACCAATCCCAATCATCTTGAACCTTGTTAAGTGCCGGACGGAGCCACGGTTTCTCTGCTAAATAGTCTCAGGAACAAACTTGTTTTGGTGGAACATGTGTACGTTCAGAAGTGGTTTTAGTCATCAACAGAAAACTGAGATTGGACAGATAGTCTAGCTAGCGGTCTGGATTTACCCTGCAGAAATCTGAGGACCAGGTAACCATAGTCCTCAGATTGGACAGATAGTCTAGCTAGCTGTCTGGATTTACCCTGCAGAGATCTGAGGACCAGGTAACCATAGTCCTCAGATTGGACAGATAGTCTAGCTAGCTGTCTGGATTTACCCTGCAGAGATCTGAGGACCAGGTAACCATAGTCCTCAGATTGGACAGATAGTCTAGCTAGCTGTCTGGATTTACCCTGCAGAGATCTGAGGACCAGGTAACCATAGTCCTCAGATTGGACAGATAGTCTAGCTAGCTGTCTGGATTTACCCTGCAGAGATCTGAGGACCAGGTAACCATAGTCCTCAGATTGGACAGATAGTCTAGCTAGCTGTCTGGATTTACCCTGCAGAGATCTGAGGACCAGGTAACCATAGTCCTCAGATTGGACAGATAGTCTAGCTAGCTGTCTGGATTTACCCTGCAGAGATCTGAGGACCAGGTAACCATAGTCCTCAGATTGGACACATAGCCTAGCTTGCTGTCTGGATTTACCCTGCAGAGACCTAAGGACCAGGTAACCATAGTCATCAGAAATCCAGCAGAGGTTAGAATGCCAACACAGAGACAGAGGACAGGGACAGACATCCACACGGAAAGAATGTGATCTGGTGAAATTTTCGATGGAGTAAATGCAGAAGTGAAACGTTGTGGATATAGACCACTCATCTGGCTCCCAAAATGCTTTCCTGCGATGTGTCAATAGCGTGTCAATGAAACATTAAGCTGTTCCATTTAACTAGTTTGGAGGCTGGCCCGGCTGGCTATTGAGCTAGCTTGCTTGTTATGGATCTAATTTTTTAGCGGTGTAGAGAGAGGTCTGTTACACTCTTTATTTTAAATATCACTGTATAGGACATACGTTTATTGACGTAGGTATGTAGAGGTCTTATAAAAGAAATGGTATTAAAATAGATATACCTACACAAGTAGTGATGTATACCTCTAGAGGACAGACATTAATGCCAAAAATAGATATTCCAATCCTGTTTTTAAAAGGAAGATCCGAACGTAGCTCAGCGTCGGCCCAACGAGGATAGATGGCCACCGTGATGTGTCAGGGCCTTTAGTGAATTTTATATAAAGCCTAATGTGAAGAAATTGTACATTTTGTGCATCAGTTTCTAAGGGAAAGGAGTCTTGGAAGCTTTTCATTCCATGCAAATATTTAATAATTATAATTTATACTTTATACTATTTATTGATCCCCAGTGGGGAAATTATAATTTGAATTTAGTGAGAGCTTCGCCTTATTCTTGGTTGTAGGTGCCCACCATGGCAATAGAGAAGGTGTTTATCTATAACAACACATCCATCGTCCAGGATGAAGTCCTGGCCCACAGGTTGGGCCTCGTCCCCATCAGAGCTGACCCTCGCCTCTTTGAGTACAGGAACACTGGTAAGACCACACAGTGAGCCAGTCACACATGTGACAGTAGACCGCACCGCTCCCACTTCACTCTGCCGTAAGGGTTCACCTAAAACGCCTATGAGTCGGTTTGATAGCATTTTATTTAAATATTGGACGTGTGGAAGCTGGGTGAGTTTAGCTTTAGTTCACATCTGCAATCCTCTTTTTACACACACATGCATATGTCTGTTGCAATAATTTGCTTTTGCTTAGAATATATTTTTTTAAATATTCATCCCAAAGATTGACCAAAAAATTCAGTTCATACAGTACCGCCAACCGCGACTACATCATATCCGTTTGTGTGTGTGTGTGTGTGTGTGTGTGTGTGTGTGCGCGCAGCGTGAGTTCAACCATGTTCGGTCATGCTCTGTTTATCCCAGGTGAAGAGGCTTCAGAGGAAGAAGGTTCAGAAATAGACACAATTCAACTGCAGCTGAAGATTAAATGCAGCAGGAACCCCAGAGCCAGCAAAGACTCCTCTGACCCCCGAGAGCTGTATCTGAACCACATGGGTAGGTCTCAGCTGACGGTAGTGGACAAACTATTGCTATAAAGCAAAGCGTAACCCTAACCCTTGCCTCAGTTTATTCCAAGGACATAAAGTGGGTCCCCATTGGGAACCAGGCAGACGTGTTTGCAGACGCCGTCATTGGACCAGTACACGATGACATCCTGATAGCTCAGCTACGGCCTGGACACGAGCTGGACATTGTCATGCACTGTGTCAAAGGACTTGGTAAGAGCTTCAGATTTGAATATAGAGATATTGGAAAGGAACATGGGCATTTCTATATACATTAGTGTTTTTTTTTTTTTTATGGCATATATGTGTTTCCAAAAAGCACTTGAGCATGAAAGTTCCTTCTCGACCTTAGATCTCAATATGCGACAAAATAAATCTTAACTTAAGGTTTCTTCCAGAGCTTTGAACATTCAATGGTAAAGTTTGTTTCTGTAGTTTACAGAGTTTCCACTGGGTCTTAAATTTCAAAATCAAAATGTTAGGCCCTATGCAGTATTGTGTTCTAAGTCTTAAATCATTTTAAACATGTTTTTAATTTCCTACGTCAAAGTAACGCTACCTCTAATGCTCATTGAAATGTTCCTTCCACATTGTAGAAAGTTATTTTTTAATCCTGTGGTGTTGTAGTTTTTTCTGTCGCTAGTCGAAATATAATTCACTGTATTACGGTTACAATTGAGACCAACATGCAACTTATTTTGCCAATCTAGGCACTGTGGAAATCGGGGAAATTGATTATAGACAATGTTTCCGGACTCTGACATCTGACTTTGTCTTTTATGTCGTGATCGAAATCTTAAATTTGACTTGGTGAAACCAGTAGAAACCCTGAGTTTAAATATCTGTGAGAGTTATACAGCTCACCTCAGTGCAGACACCCCAATATGTTCTGAAGGGTCTTCTCTGTTCAGGTAAGGACCATGCTAAGTTCTCTCCGGTGGCCACAGCCAGCTACCGCCTCCTCCCAGAGATCACCCTGCTGGAGCCCGTGGAGGGAGACAAGGCCGAGCGCCTAAAACGCTGCTTCTCACGAGGAGTTATAGACATAGAAGACGTTAATGGTAAGACCGAATGGCGCACTGAGTTGACTGCATATATGAACTGTTAACCTGAGGACAGGATTCTGTGAGCATGCAGCACATTTCCACTTTGGTAGATGTCTCTTTCATCTAGGAGGCCCAAGTATAATAAGTAGGGATGGGACAATATGTTTTGTTCCCCGTTTGATTCTTTCACAATACACCGGTGCCAATTTGATTTGTATTGCGGTTGACCTTAACAGCCAGAGAAAAACTCACCGTGGTCCTCAAAGCAGCCGCTTCCAAGAGACTGACAGGAGAGCGTGTGATTACCTAATGATGGGATGCCCGTTACCAGAGCAGTCATTCAGCAGATTTAGTGTTATCTTTAAATGTGGCACTTTTATCTAAAAAGATATCTAAAATATTATTTTATTTAAAAGATGTTAAAAACAACAGCCTACCTTGTTTTATGCAATGTGTTTTAATTAGAATAATTTTTTTACATAAAATTATTTTCTTTATGAAAACAATGTTTGGCTTTAAAAGTCTTAAAGGGGGGGCGTCGTCATATATTCGGACCAATACAGTATATAAGTTGCCCATGAGAATATAACTTTTTAATATTTAAATAATCGATTTAATAGATTTTTCAGTCCACCAGATCATAACAGAGAAATGTATCTTTTTAGATGAAACAGATGTTGACCAAGTTTTCCTTTGGGGACATAATTTGAAGTTGGAAAACGGGTAATAAATTTTAATATATTGCAATATAATTAAAATATCGTAAAGTGTCATGATGATATCGTATCGTAATGGTTCTGTTGATTCCCACCCCCCCCAATCAATCTTCAAATTTAACATCGCAAAAAGAAAATCACAATACGTGCATTTTTCAATAGTTTTCCTTTCCCCTCACTCCTAATAATACGGAAGCCTTCAGTGACTTTTGAAATATAGAAAAAATGGCTAATGCTAAAATAGTTAAAAATAATACATTCTCACCAGTTTCCTCAATTATATGACAGATTAAATTTTTTTTTTTAAGATAGTTTTTTTTTTTTTTTACTTTTTCAGCTTTTATTTTGAGAGGACAGCAGAAGACATGAAAGGGGAGAGAGAGGGGGAATGACATGAAGCAAAGGGCTGCAGGTCGGAGTGGAACGCAGGCCCGCTGCATCAAAGAGTAAACCTCTAAATATGGGCGCCCGCTCTGCCAACGGAGCTCTCCGGGCGCCCAACGTAGATTTATAAAGTCCAACGGTGCCCAATCATGAATGTCAAGATGTTGGGATAGTGGTCTGTAGTAATTCCCTAAAGTCTTTAAATATCATCTGTCTTGTTGCCGCCCCCAATCAGGGAAAAAGGTTGCCAAAGTAGTGAACAGTCGCTTGGATACATGCAGCAGGGAAGTCCTCCGACACGATGACCTGAAGAAAGTGGTGAAGATCGGAAGACTGCGAGACCATTTCATCTGTAAGTTCATTTACCTGGTGCCAATGAAACTGCTTCAACGGGGGTGCTCAGACTAGAAAATCCCAGTGAATGGAGTCAATTCAACAAGTCACGAGTCACTTTATATAGAATGCCATTTTATTTAAGGAAATCATTGCTCTAGGCAGTTGTTGGTTGTGATAAGAGCTAGTGCTCTTAAAACTACAATGAGGTGTTCTGTATTTCTACACCCACTCACTCAGCAAGATGAGTTTCAGGCATTGTAATGTTCTCATGTTCTCTTTGGATCATTTCTTTTTAAATCTCTGTAGTGGTGAAATAGGAATGTCTTAAAGAGCCCCTATTATACTCCTTTTCAGCACCACATTTCTACTTTTTGGGTCTCCTAGAGGAGGTTTACTGTAGTGATTTTTGTAGTCTTTATTTTCAGCGCCCACTAGATTGCGCTCTCTTTTCAACAAAGTTTTGAAAATACACTGAATTGCAATGCCTTAGGCCTTGCTCTTAAGGCCTAAATTGCCTCCTTGACTCCTCCACTTGCCTTCCTTACTTGCGTCTCAGTCCCTCCCACAGAGGAAGCACTGGAGAGACACGAGGAAATCACGGGAGGAGTGAGGAAACAAGCAGATGTGTTTTTTTAGAGGGATGAGATGGCCTTTCCCCTGAAGCACATGAGTCTCTCAGCTGTTTGGGTGGAGTTAGCACCTCCTTCAGCTGCACGGCTTCCAGGAAGTCTGCTCTCGTATCCTTGCTCATAGCTCCTCGGTGATCCCTCCTTGCTCTTCGGGGGGGAAATAAGGGCTTTGAGACGGCGTTCACCGAGGAGGGACAGAACCACTTCTGGTTCAGTCGAGGAGCTGTCAGATAAGGGCCAAGAGATGCAGCCTATGTCTGAGCTCTTGGGCCAGTCTTCCTGAAAAGCCCAGTCTGCTCTGATAGGTCGGGTGGCTCACTCTGTTGTGATTGGTCATCCAAATTCAAACAAGCCATTAGGCGGGCTGTCCTTGCTCAGGCAGCACCAATGGGCAGCACATATGAAAACCTAGGCTGGCTTCAGTCAGTGAAATGTTTTTTTTTTTTTTTTGTATTCTATACATCTATTACATACACCAAAACTACATAACACTCTAAATAATAAAAACAATTATTAAAACAAACATAATCAGGGCTTTCTTATGCATCTCCATGCTGCAGTTTGCATTACTGTAGTTATCCTGTGTCCTGTTCATGGATCTCTTCCTCTAATACAGTTACTGTGGAGTCAACTGGCATCCTGGCTCCAGATGTTCTGGTCACAGAGGCCATCAAAGTCCTCATGAACAAGTGTCAAAGGTTTCTCAATGAACTGGACTCGACCAACATGGAGTGACGTAACGACTGAGCATGCTCAGAACCACCACAGAGGATCTGATGCTGAAATATTCCACAGTATGGTTGCTACTGTGCTCTCAATGGCTCTGTTGAAACTTGGAAAACCTAAACTGGATTATTTAAGAAGCAGATTTTGTCATGGTGGTCAGACTTGCTTGTAAGTATGTATATACTGCTGTCTCTAGTATTTTGTATACCACTCTTGTTTTTCCTCAAATAAACATGCTGAAAAAAATCACCAATAATATCTACATGTCTTGATGTACAGTACAATGGAGATCTGCTTATTAAAAAATAATAGGAAGCACATGTATGACTGCTTCATTATCATAAGTTAGTAAGTAACTGATTACTCTATCAGTGTGTCAGATGTTTATCAATACAGCATCACTGATGGCATCATTAATTCTAATATTCCATAGAAAGCATTTTCATGTCATTTTTTTTATTATTGCCAGCACAACATGAATTTATGTACACACATATTATACTGGATATGATGTATTAAAGGGTAACTACAGTTTTATGAACCTGGACCGTATTTTCCTATGTTTTATTAGAGCAACAATATATGACATCGGCAAAACAAGCTACAATGTAAGTTAATAGGGCAATTTGTAGCTTGTATTTACCTTCACAAGTCTCAGATTAATGTTCTAGATGTCTGACAACATTATGGAAAGGATTTCTAAGGAGGTCGACCTTTCTGTTAAAGAGTAAGATCCTTGTATTAAAGATAAAAACATCTGCAAAATTACCCACCAGACTCCATGTAAATAAATAGCAATTTTAGCATTGTAAAATACACTTCATTCAAAGTCAACAGAAACGGAATAAAACTATGAAAAGCTGTTTTGGGACGTCTTTCCACTTTTCCAACAATCACGACTCTAGTTCTGGTTGAAATAAACACAGTTTACAGATTTACATGTGAAAATATGTTTGCTCTATACGCTCTAAAAGTATTGTTTATTTAAATGGAGTCTGGTGGGTTTAGCGCTGGCCACTTCAGAGCTCTTTATGGTTAAACAGAAAGGTCTCAAAAAGGTTTTAAAGGTCTATCTCTGTAGGGATCCTTTCCATAATGTTGTCAGCCATGTAGAATATTAATCTGAGCGTGTCAGCGGCAACACAATCACTTTTGTGAAGTTAAATACAAGCTGGACTGTTGCCCCATTAACTTACATTGTAGCTTGTTTCACTGCTGCCAACTGGAGCGACCTTGCTTAATACTGGACCAATGTCAAAGATTGTTGTTCCCATCAGTCACTTAGACACAATAACAGAATAAAAGTCCAGATATGAAAAGGTAGTTACCATTTAAAGCCCAATCGTTATATGAGTGGCACCGACATTGGTTTATCACAGATATATCAGTATATATTATGTTTGCTGAGAACAAGAAACCACACAATGCAACACAGAAATGCCAAAGATGTCTGTCATAATTTAGAGACGGTCCCTAAGTTCCAATACCAGGATATCCGCTTGGATTATGCAGTATGTAAGCGTGCTTTTCCTGCAATTTTGACCTAATTTGTGAAGCATATAAGTGCAAGAGGGTCAAAGTTCATGGTGTGAGATTGTCCCAATGGAATGCATACTTCACGCTTTAGCACATACTTTGCAGGGGCAGCTGTAGTACATACTAAAAGTATTAAGACTAGTTCAAACCCTAGTATATGGCTGGACCACGTATGGTCAATATGCTTTGTGTGTGAAAATTGTGACCACATTTTTTTACAGGGATAGCGCTGCCAGATCAAAAAATCATATTTTCATCTTTATCGCAATGTGAAATTGAGTGATGAACACGTCGCAAAAGACTGGCTTAAGTGAGGAAAAAGAAAACCGTCACACACAAAGCTAAGTCAACGCTTTGTTTTAGGATCACAGCTTGCTAGCTTGGCTAATAGCAAATTGTGACAAGCTGAAACAAATTCTGAGACGGCTGAGATAGGGTTGCCAACTTTCATGCAGAAAAATAAAGGACGCCAAAGATATTTTTCTTAAAACGTTGATTTCATACTAGTCTCACTTTGCCAGACCTTCCCATCTGGGCTCTGCAGGGGAAGATCTGGTTAGTCCACACAGCATTCCACTTCTCACAAATACAGATAGGATCGGGGATGAGAAGTTGAACTGACACATAACCACGATCAGCTTCGTGGGAAATTAAGAATCAGCGGAGCAGGGGACTGACAGCGACATAACCAATCACACTAGGACTAAGCTCCACTCCACTTAGCACCAACAGTTTAATTTTAAATGAATGTAGCCTTCTGGCAGTATGGCACACATGGGTGCTCAGTATTTTACGTGGGTGCTCAGTATTTTACGTGGGTGCTCGAGCTCTGAAGCACCCCACTGAAATGGCTCGGTAAATGTGTACTCAAACCCTCACACCCTTTGAAATTCGACATTGATACGACCTTAAGCCCTTATGAATTGCGGGAAATTTGGGCAGTTTTGTGTGTTTGTCTTGGAAAAGTAATTTTTCTTTGGCAACACCGCTCTTAGTACTAATCCTACATTTCCCATGAACGCTGTCGTGACATGTCTTACAACCGTTGGCTATGTGCCTACTAGGCCGACAGGGAGAAGACGAACGTAACCGCGCAAAACAAACCACAGGAGCTGAAATCAAAGTAAAGTTAGGAAAAAACAGACATTTGGCTAGTGGAGAACCTACGGAAGAGGATTAGGGCCACTGGTGAAAAATGGATTTGAGTTCTGACTTTATTCTCAGAATTCTGAGTTAGAATTGAAACATGAATGAAACAAATTTGATTTCATTGTTTTCATTAGCTCTAGCCAGGTTAGCCATTTTTAGCAATACCAGTTTATAACAACGCATTACGCTGATGGAGTGAGACACAAATATGACAGAAGTGCTAATAACTGCGTGTTACTACAGCTTTCACTGCTGTTGATGCACAAAGCAGCAATGTTGAATTTTTAGCTTTGATGAAGAACACATTATTACGAGTAACATGTGTCATATGATAAAATTGGTTGTTTTCTCACTGCTTAAAAAGTAGCATTGTGGATTAATAGTTAGCACTGCAGTCTCATCATCGGAAGGTTACGGGTTCGAATCCAGAATGGCCCGGTACTACGTCCTCGGGTCAGTGTTGATACCTTTAACAATTATATATCTTTACAATATCTGTTGTTCTCAGTAACTATTCCAATAACACATCATTAAATGCTGAAATGGACGTATACTAAAAAAACACTTTAAGCCAAAATAGTTTTTCTCTTTCTTATTCTGAGAACTTTTTTTTATATCACTTTTTTTTTCCTTTTAAAATTTTTTTTTGATATCACTTGGCATGCTAGCTTCTCTATGCAGCGTCACTTCCGTCTCCTCCTTAGCAAGGCAAGATGGCGGCCGTCGTAGAGAGAGTTGATGGATGTGTTGGGTCCTTGGACTCAGACGCGGTGTCACCGAGACAGTCCACCCCTCCACCGGACCAGCCGCACCAGAACAACCCGCTGTTGGGACTCCCCATTGTGGCCATCGATGCTATTCTGAATTTTCTGACCTACGACGAAATCAGCCTGCTGCGCTCGGTAAGAACAAAAACAAGCCACCTAGAAGCTGAACAAAGCTAATGCTAGCCCCATGCACTTATCTTTGGATACTAGTTATGTACATTCTTCGCAGAAATAATTGTATAAATGATTTAGGCCCTGTGTTTAATGTCTGTGCAGTCGTCAATTGCAGCCATGGCCCGCAGTGCTCACTGCGCTGTTAGCTAATGAACAGGGTAGCTTAGCTAAGCAGACAGTGGAGTAACGTTACAGCACCACAAACACACCACAAGATTCATGTTGATGCTGAACCCAACTGGTACACCCTGGGGTGTTTTACTCCTGTGACGTTGGAGATATTCCTGCAGTTCACACATTTCCTGCCTATTGGATTTGTGAGGTTATCTGGGAATCATTCACTGTGAGTTTGCAGGCTTGGTGTGATCTTCTCTTCCAACAGTGCCTTTTACCTAATTCTGCTAACGTTACATGCGTAGTTGGCTGGTTGCATGCATAGAGGTCAGAGGTGTCAAAAGTATTCACATTCATTACTCAGGTAGAAGTACAGTTACTAGGGTTTAAGAAGACTTCTGTAGAAAATGTAAAAGTACTGGTTTCAAAACTACTTATAAAGTGTAAAAGTAATGCAAGTGGAAAAATGTTATTAAGGACAAAATGTTAGGCCGTGCCACAGGGGCCTATAAGTGCACCCCCCCATAATGACTGTCGTCCGATATAAAAAAAAAATGAAAACATTAATTATATAAAAATACAAACTCAAGATATGAAACTTAAAGTCCTTTGATTATTTTTTTTTGTTAATGTGTGTGTTGCCAACCAGGATGTTGTAGAGCGTCCTCTGGTGGACAGACTATGCAACGCCATCACTAACAGGGACGTTGTAGAGTGTCCTCTGGTGGACAGACTATGCAACGCCATCATTAACAGAGACGTTGTAGAGCGTCCTCTGGTGGACAGACTATGCAACGCCATCACTAACAGGGACGTTGTAGAGCGTCCTCTGGTGGACAGACTATGCAACGCCATCACTAACAGGGACGTTGTAGAGCGTCCTCTGGTGGACAGACTATGCAACGCCATCATTAACAGAGACGTTGTAGAGCGTCCTCTGGTGGACAGACTATGCAACGCCATCATTAACAGAGACGTTGTAGAGCGTCCTCTGGTGGACAGACTATGCAACGCCATCACTAACAGGGACGTTGTAGAGCGTCCTCTGGTGGACAGACTATGCAACGCCATCACTAACAGGGACGTTGTAGAGCGTCCTCTGGTGGACAGACTATGCAACGCCATCACTAACAGGGACGTTGTAGAGCGTCCTCTGGTGGACAGACTATGCAACGCCATCTCTAACAGGGACGCTGTAGAGCGTCCTCTAGTGGACAGACTATGCAACGCCATCACTAACAGGGACGCTGTAGAGCGTCCTCTGGTGGACAGACTATGCAACGGCAACGCTCATAACATGGTTGACCATCCGTTTTTATTTTTTAAATATTCATTTATAAGTATAGATACCCAAAATTTCTACATAAGTAAGGTAACAAATTATTTTTACTTTGTTACTTGACACCTCTGATAGAGGTTTTTTTTCAAGGCATTATACAAGGGATATGGACTTTGTTGTGGCCGTTGTGTTCGTTATTAGTGTTTTGCTACGCAAAATGTTCAGCCTCATCTAATATTTGTGTTGCATGGGTGGTTTAAGAGCAAATGGGCCACTGGCGTTGACAGGTGTCACTCCTAGATGTGGGTCGAGTGCAGATTTGAGTCGCACATGCGTCACTTTACAACAAGTATCATACAAGATGCTAACAAGAGACTTCTGTAATGTCAACACAGTAAAAATGGACCTGCTTAACCAAGTTGGTTCAGTGCTGGCTACAAGTTAGCATCAAACTCAACAAAGGCTGTCAGTTGGATGGTGTTTAGAGCTCTCGTTAGCAACCAATCAACCATAGATAGCTACGTTTTTGAAATGATTTCCATCGTCTGTTATTGTTTGTAATGACAAAAGTGTATTATATCATGAATTTCACAAATTTCAGTATGACACGTTTGGCCATTTAAATCTGAGCATACTCCCAAAAAAAGGCATAACTGTTGTGTTCATTCAGCTACTGCATATACTGTCCCTCCGTTTATTTCCTGTTTTCCGGTGTAGTCCAGACTAGTCGATTGTCAGAACTTTTATGCCGGCACCGTATTAAAAGTATTGCTTTAGCACCGACAGCAGACAACACCCAAACGATACCCAACCCTAGCCCTGAATGTATCGTCCATTCTCTGCAGTTCATTGACAATTTTAACATTTTCTGGGGCCGCAGACATCTTTTTAAAGCAGATGGACTTTTCCTTAACAAGCCAGGAGTAAAGCTGTTCACCTCTAACCTACTTTACTTTCTGCGCTACACATCTGCTCCCCCCGTCAAGGACACGAGCCCAATCTAAACAAGAGGAAGACACAACAAAGTGCGGCAATGATCCACCACAGCCCCCACCTGAACAAAGATTTGACCGTGGGAGACCACAGAGCAGAGACGCGAAATCTCAGCCCCTCTTTTCTCCCACCCAAAACCTCTCAAACCCCCTTACCAACCCCGAACCCTTTGAGTATCCATCGCTGTCTCCACTCACCCTTTCCCCTCTTTCCCCTACTGCTTTCCCCCCCTGCTAGTAAATGCTGGAACCAAATTTACCCCCCATTGTTCAACCCCGGCCAAAAGTAAAATGCCAGGCACCTCTGCCAGGACGGCAGCTAACTGCTTCCCCCCCAGACTGATAAGGATGCTTGTGTGCAAAATCCAGCAAGCATTGACTGATACGTGCCGGGTCCAGGCTACACGCCTAGTGGCACTCATGACTTTTTCCAAGACAAGCCCGGGCCCTGTGTATTCAATTCTTCCTCAATTTATGTTGTGATAGGTAATAGAAAAATAATGGCGATTAATCACTTAACTGCTAACTTAGCAAATGTAGCATCCGTTCCTCGTCACAGCCTGTCCCAAAAATCGAATGTCAATGGAGAGTGGCCAGTCTCTCTGGTAGGACCAGGCTACTGGACCAGAGTCTGGTAGGACCAGGCTACTTAGAAATAACAATGAAGAAAAGAAAAAAAATCCACTTAATCCATTTATATCAATAAAGTGTGTATTGTATTTTGGTATAAAATGGAGGGGCAATATGTGTATGCTCTTTTAAAAATGGAACGTGGCAGTGGTTTACCTGGGCAGAGGGCGTGAAGTTGCTTGTGTACATCACGTATGTGTAATAAAACCATGTGAATTCGAGACCACATAAACCATGTGGTCTTGTGGTACGGACAGGCAGCAAGGCTTCGGGTGTCGTCAGTGACGTTATTTGTCCAAAACGATACAAGCCTCTATACGCTCTCAGGGAAAACTTTGTGATTTCTTGACTCACGCTTCGAAGCCTTAATGTTGTCCGTGTCCTCCAGGTGTGTAAGCGCATGGACGTGATCTGCCAGCGTGTCCTGAATCAGGGCTTCCTGAAGGTGGAGCGGTACCACAGTCTGTGCCAGAGGCAAGTCAAAGCCCAGCTGCCCAGGTCAGTATTACACCAGTACAAGGAATGCACCAAAACTGCAGTTTAGCCATACACTGTGCAGTGACATGGACCTAGTGACATCACACTCGTCACACAAAAATCGCGGTACCAATACAGTGACTTCAGTGCCGGTTCCTGAACAATACTGTTTTTTTTTTTTCTTTTCTTTTTTAGATACCAATTTTATATATATTTAAAAAAATTCCATATTAACAAGAAATTACATCATTGCACGGCAGCGGTAGGTCTGGCTCGCCACACAACATTCTGGGATGGGAAAAAAACATGCCCTCGTTGATTGGCGTTTTTTAAACCAATCTCAATTCAACAAAATGCCCAAAACGCCCTGACAGTACCTAGGTAAGGACTACTAGCCAGTCAGAAGCAGAGTATGAGGGCGTGTCCTGACAGTACCTAGGTAAGGACTACTAGCCAGTCAGAAGCAGAGTATGAGGGCGTGTCCTGACAGTACCTAGGTAAGGACTACTAGCCAGTCAGGAGCAGAGTATGAGGGCGTGCCCTGACAGTACCTAGGTAAGGACTACTAGCCAGTCAGAAGCAGAGTATGAGGGCGTGTCCTGACAGTACCTAGGTAAGGACTACTAGCCAGTCAGAAGCAGAGTATGAGGGCGTGTCCTGACAGTACCTAGGTAAGGACTACTAGCCAGTCAGAAGCAGAGTATGAGGGCGTGTCCTGACAGTACCTAGGTAAGGACTACTAGCCAGTCAGAAGCAGAGTATGAGGGCGTGTCCTGACAGTAACTAGGTAAGGACTACTAGCCAGTCAGAAGCAGAGTATGAGGGCCCTGACAGTAACTAGGTAAGGACTACTAGCCAGTCAGAAGCAGAGTATGAGGGCGTGTCCTGACAGTACCTAGGTAAGGACTACTAGCCAGTCAGGAGCAGAGTATGAGGGCCCTGACAGTACCTAGGTAAGGACTACTAGCCAGTCAGAAGCAGAGTATGAGGGCGTGTCCTGACAGTACCTAGGTAAGGACTACTAGCCAGTCAGAAGCAGAGTATGAGGCGTGTCCTGACAGTACCTAGGTAAGGACTACTAGCCAGTCAGAAGCAGAGTATGAGGGCGTGTCCTGACAGTACCTAGGTAAGGACTACTAGCCAGTCAGAAGCAGAGTATGAGGGCGTGTCCTGACAGTAACTAGGTAAGGACTACTAGCCAGTCAGAAGCAGAGTATGAGGGCCCTGACAGTAACTAGGTAAGGACTACTAGCCAGTCAGAAGCAGAGTATGAGAGCGTGTCCTAACAGTACCTAGGTAAGGACTACTAGCCAGTCAGAAGCAGAGTATGAGGGCGTGTCCTGACAGTACCTAGGTAAGGACTACTAGCCAGTCAGAAGCAGAGTATGAGGGCGTGTCCTGACAGTACCTAGGTAAGGACTACTAGCCAGTCAGAAGCAGAGTATGAGGCGTGCCCTGACAGTACCTAGGTAAGGACTACTAGCCAGTCAGAAGCAGAGTATGAGGGCGTGTCCTGACAGTACCTAGGTAAGGACTACTAGCCAGTCAGAAGCAGAGTATGAGGGCGTGTCCTGACAGTACCTAGGTAAGGACTACTAGCCAGTCAGAAGCAGAGTATGAGGGCGTGTCCTGACAGTCATAAACTGATATTTGGAACCCATAAATTTACAGTGAAGATGAAAATCTTTAAGTCAAAATTAAGATTCCTCCAACACACAATTTTGTTTAAATGCTTTAAGTAATTACTTATTAAATGATGAACTTGTAACATAGCACCCAGTTATGTAACTCAGATAGTATTGGGGGGTCAGTGGTGAGTAGACCACTTTTTAATTCGTTATCTGTTATCAGGCAAATAAAACACAGATACAGATCCTCTGCAATCTGCGTGAGCAACGTGCCGATGATCTGTGAGCGCGTCTGTTGCGCGTCTGTTGCGCGTCTGTTGCGCGTCTGTTGCGCGTCTGTTGCGTGTCTGTTGTGCGGCGTTTTCTTTGTCTTTGCACACCAGAAACGTGTCTGACGCGGCGCTGCTGCCAGCCTTGTCTCTACACATGTATGTTTCCCATTGATAAAATGACATATGGGGAGAGAGTTGTGGAAATGTACTGCACTCAAGCAGTAGTGTACTTCATGTTAAGCATAAATATATACTGATTTGATAACAGCAAAGACAACGTTGGCAGTTTTTACTGCAAAATAGGCTACAGACTATTTCCTTCTGTATTGACAGTATTGACAATATTTGAAAATCAATAATTATTTTTAATTTACATTTAAATCTGCATTTATTTTTTAGAGACTTAAAAATCTTATTTTTGAAATGTATTTGAGTCAAAATGACCTGTTACCATGGGAACCGAAATAAAACCTGACACGCCACGCAGCGGACACGCTCATGGCACGCAGGCAGTGTGCAGGAGCCCTAATATTTGCATACCTTTACTTTACTTTAGTAACCTTATCAAAGCAGGGCTTTTCCTCGTAACAGAGTATTTTTACAGTGTGGTATTAGTACTGTTAATAGAGTAAAGGATCTGAGTACTTGTTCCACCAGTGTGTTTATCATGGACTGTTTCCAGGCGAGAGTCGGAGAGGAGAAACCATTCCCTGGCCCGCCACGCTGACATCCTGGCTGCCGTGGAGACGCGCCTCTCTCTGCTCAACATGACCTTCATGAAATACGTCGACTCCAACCTCTGCTGCTTCATCCCCGGAAAGGTTAGCTCCCCTAACCCTCTGCTCCACCATACGGCAGCATTAAAAAGGCTGCGTTCCAGTACTAGGGGTTAGGATTGGGCAGGGATGATAACAACCTTAAGCAGATAAATATCAAGCTTTCACGGTATTGCAATTACAGCTGTAAATGTATTCTATTGAAAGGCTCGGGGTTAAATAAAAACCTTTTTTAAACACGCTGCACACTGGCAGGGAGAGGGATTTCTAAACCACTTTCTGTTACTGACAACTTATTAAAAAAAAACTCACAGCAGAAACGGGATGATGGGAAATTAGAGTGGTTGACTTTTTTTAAACCGCGGGATACCTTGACACCGGTAACCGGCCCATGCCTGCTAGCGGTGTAACGATACATCTATCTGGATCGATATAGCGATTCAGTGGTCCGCAGTCTGATAATACGGACGCAAAGTGAACACATTGATTCAAATCGTCTGTGAGATTCCCTTTAATTTTAGATTACCACTTTATATTTATTGTTTTTATTAAAGAGAATAGTTTGTGTTTAATCTAATTATGTGGAAGAGCTCAGTAATAAAATGGTCAAGTCATATTTTATTTGCTTGTTTAGAGTTGCTATATGGAACTTTTAAATGGGCACACGTGTTAGAGCCCGACCCAAATATTTGGTTATTTAAAAATCCGATAATCCAATATATTGGCCAATATTAAAAAATAAATAGAAATAAATAAATCCGATACGATGGGGTGTCTTTTCACTTGTTGCGCAGCTGTCTGAGCGCCTCGGGACTCGCGTGAAAATAGACCTGGCATGTATCTTGAGCTGAAAGCTGCTTCACATACGCGTCTGGGACACGCCGTGGGTTCTGGGATATCAAGCACTGACCTGAATGGCTGCGGCTGCTTGCAAAGGTCGCGGCACCACCCGAACACAGACGTACCCGGTAGAAAATTGTGGTGTTTTCAGCTTTCCAGCCCTTCTTACTGGCTGCATTCTCAGAGAGCCCAGTGACGTTTCAGCCTTGTTTTCTGGTGTTCTTGATTCATTTGCTATGTCATGTGCCACTGTGTGCTTCATCAGGTGATAGATGAGATTTACCGCGTGCTGCGCTACGTGAACTCCACTCGGGCCCCACAGCGAGCTCATGAGGTTCTGCAGGAGTTGAGGGATATCTCCTCCATGGCCATGGAGTACTTTGACGAGAAGATTGTCCCCATCCTGAAGAAGAAGCTGCCGGGGGCAGACCTGTCCGGACGCCTCATTGGTTCCACACCAGGTAATGCACATGTGTTCCTCCCGCCTCATAAAGTTAGTCACCCAAAGCAGCTCTCAAGGAAACAATAAATGTATGTAAAAAAAGAAAAAAAAAAAGGCAGATCTTGTGGTTTCAGTCACAACTTAAAAAGAAAGAAAATACGGTGAGAGAATCAGCTGTCCAGCATGGCTACTCAAAAGCTTCACTGTAAGGTGCTTATTTTCATATTTCAAAAGAGACTTCAGATACAGTATTAGGGGACCACTAAGGTCTATATAAAAGAGACTTCAGATACAGTATTAGGGGACCACTAAGGTCTATATAAAAGAGACTTCAGATACAGTATTAGGGACCACTAAGGTCTATATAAAAGACTTCAGATACAGTATTAGGAGACCACTAAGGTCTATATAAAAGAGACTTCAGATACAGTATTAGGAGACCACTAAGGTCTATAAAAGAGACTTCAGATACAGTATTAGGGGACCACTAAGGTCTATATAAAAGAGACTTCAGATACAGTATTAGGGACCACTAAGGTCTATATAAAAGAGACTTCAGATACAGTATTAGGGACCACTAAGGTCTATATAAAAGACTTCAGATACAGTATTAGGGACCACTAAGGTCTATAAAAGAGACTTCAGATACAGTATTAGGGACCACTAAGGTCTATATAAAAGAGACTTCAGATACAGTATTAGGGGACCACTAAGGTCTATATAAAAGATACTTCAGATACAGTATTAGGGGACCACTAAGGTCTATATAAAAGAGACTTCAGATACAGTATTAGGGGACCACTAAGGTCTATAATAAGAGAGACTTCAGATACAGTATTAGGGACCACTAAGGTCTATATAAAAGCATCCAAAAAGCAGCATGTCATAGGACCTTTGAATTACCATTTCAAAGCAATTAATAATTACTTTAATGTCCCAGAAACACAGGTGTCTCATGAATCATTGAAGCATACTAGTGTATGTTCTGACCGTGAGTGTGAAGTTCTTTTCAACTTGGTTTCTGAGAAATCATGTACTGTATGTTCTGTCAGTTTGGTGGCAGGTGGCTCTAAATATTGTAGGGTTTACCAGTTAATTCATATATTTGAATTAATTTACAAACGCATCATTTACAATGTTTATACAGTTAACTATTTACATTTTTGTGTTTACACAGTAAGAATATGTATATCTACATGTGTTAGTTACATCAGCAGTTATGAATCTACCTCAGTGGTTTTCTGCTAGCGTCTGATTGGTTGGTTCAGCTACATGTGATTGAGAAAACGAGGAAGTGTTGTCATGGAGCTGCTCAAGAAACTTGTCTCCCTCCAGTTGTTTCTTATTTAGAGTAACGTGCCCCCCCACCCCCCTTGTTACAATACTAAAATACCCATGGGCCTTAGCCATCATTACTTTAATATGGGTCATTTTATTCTTATTCTTATACAGTATTTTGTGCATATTACATTTACTCAAAATTCAAGACACTGTTTAAAGATGAAATAAGCAATTACAGTCTTGTACTTTTCACAAAAAGAACCAGAACTTTTCTAAGAGTTGTTAAAGGGTAAGTAAATTAATAGGACAATTGTGCAGCTTGTATGTACCTTCACAAAAGTGCTTGTTTTGCCACTGATAGGCTCAGATTAATTATGTAAGTGTGTAACATCATTATGGAAAGGATCCCTACAGATAAAGACCTTTAAAAACCTCTTGGGGACCTTTCTGTTTAACCATAAACAGCTCTGAAGTTGCTAGCGCTAACCCCACCAGACTCCATTTAAATGAACAATACTTTTAGAGTGTATAGAGCCAACATACTGTCACATGATACAAATCTGTATTTCAACCATAACTAGTGTTATGATTGGAAAAGTAGAAAGACGACACAATACGGCTTTTCATAGTTTTATTTTGTTTCTGTTGACTTTGAATGAAGTCTATTTTACGATGCTAAATTTACTTTTTATTTACATGGAGTCTGGTGGGTTTAGTGAACACGATTTTTGCAGATGTTTTTATGTTTTAAAAAAGGATCTTACTCTATAGCACAAATGTTGAGTTCTTTAGAAATCCTTTCCATAATGTTGTCAGACACTTAGAATATTAATCTGAGTCTGTCAGTGGCAAAAACAGCACTTTTGAGAAGGTAAATACAAGCTGGACAATTGCCCTAACTTACATTGTATCTTGTTTCTCTGCTGCCAACGGCAGAGATCTCTCTTAATACTGGACCAATGTCCAAGACTGTTGTTCCCATCAGTCACTTAGACACAAAAACATAGGAAAATAGGGTCCATGGTTAAATGAAAACAATAGTTACCCTTTAATGTTCTGATGATTCACTACCACTGTCTTGTAAGGCTGCTGTCAGTTCTTTTTTGCTTCTAGACACACAAGTCTGATTCCCCAAGTCATTTATGAACCTTAAATACCACACACATTGATACGACCCTCTCCGTTTCATATCTTGGTACATTAAATAGCTTTGGCTTTTGAATAGCTGGACAAAACAAGACATTTGACATTTTCTTGGCACGGGTTGGGTCCCTGGTTTCCTCAGAGCTGTAACCATTCCACATTTTAACCTGCAATGAATTGTCTCAAATAATATTCCTGTGTCCTGTTCCCACAGTGGCCGGTCCCTCCACCTCCCTGACCACCATGTCCCTGTTGGCCAAGAACACGCCGTCGCGCTCGGAGATGACCAAGGTGCAGCAGCAGGTAAAGGTGAACGGCGCGTCGATGACGGTGCTGCGCCGGGAGATGCAGGAGATCCGCGTCAAGCAGCTGGAGCAGCAGAAGCAGCTGCAGGACCAGGAGCAGAAGCTGCTGGAACAGACCCAGGTGATCGGCGAGCAGAACGCCCGCCTCGCCGAGCTGGAGCACAAGCTCCGCGAACTGATGGAAAGCAGCGCCGCCGCCCTGGGCGGAGCACGGCCCGGCACCACTGCCCCCTCCACATCCAGCAGCGCCGCCGCTGTGGCCCCCACAGCCGCCACGGCCAATACCGTGTTGGCCGGTGGCAGCGCCGGCGCAGCGTCTCTATCCAGAGAGCCAGAGGACGACGGAGGATCATCGCTCAAACGCACCAGAAAGAGCTCGGAGGTCCCGCGACAGTCCAAACGGCTGCGCCGCAAGAAATAAGAGACTCTGTGTGTCATTTAGTTGAAGTTTAGTTTTTGATTTCGAGGTCTGACTGATCACACCTTCTCCCAAATCCCCGTGTCTTTGCCCACCCCAGCAACACCCATCAGAATCAGAATACAGGCAGGTGGTCGGGCCGCTGCAGCGAAGACTATTTATTGAAGATTACGTTAAAATCACTGTATAGCTTTTTCATGTAGATGCTTTTCTAACAGGCTTATGTATGCCAAAACGTTGGTAGGGCTAAACAGAAATTCAGATGGTGGGTTAATTTGGTCAACAGAAGTCACATGTCACGTAATATTAATGTAGTCCCTCTGTGTTTGTGAAATCAAATCTACCAATAGATTTCATTTCATAAATGTACACGATTTTAAGAGGATATCCCAGTAAAAATGCATGAAAGTCATGACAGTCCTTGCATCACAATAACCCAAGCTAAATAAATAACCTGCTGGAAGTTTCATGTTAACGGTAATCAGTGATGGGTAGGAAGCATTGATTTCATTCATACGTTCTTCCTAACTTTGGCTAAGTGCAATAAAAATTATCTAGAAAGTAAGATGTAATTGATATTCCTTGCCAGCTTGGTTGGTCTGTCCAAACTCGCAGCTCAGGTCGATGTAACCAGTTTTTGAATCGCCTAAAAAGAAGAGATGGGGTGTTAGAGAAGGAAGAAGGCAGTGTTCAGGTTGCATTAGTCAAAGTGGAAATAATAATACTTTCTTTAAAAGTGTTTCCAGGGAGACAGTCTAAAAGCACCTGGTGTTCATGCTTCTCTCTCACTGGATGTAAACTATAAACTGCTCTCCAATGGATCATGCCAGTGTTTTTACACATTTCAGCCTTTTTAATACAAATAATGCACGGCTCAGAACTTTTTTTTTTCTTCCATAAGGTACACCAAGGAATTTTGAATGTATTTCTACTTTCTGGATACTAGGGCTGGGAAAAATAATCAATTCTTACATGCATCGTGATTCTCTCTGGAATGATTTGATGCTCGATTATAAGTTAATAGTCGATTATTTAAAAAAAAAAAGTGTTGATTTTTATTTAAAAGTTACTGTCTCCAGACATGTAGAAATCAGAAAACACAGTGACTAGAAGAGGACTGGATAATGGACAACTTAGTTTGGGCAAAAGTGCAGGAAAACAACACAAAAATGGCCAAAAGAAAAAAAAAAAAAAAGATGTGTATACATACACATGATCTAATAAGACATGCATAAAATAATTAGGCAAACATAAAGGCTGTTGATCTACTTTCAGACATTACGTCTGACCACCTCATGTTTCATGTTCTCCACTTTTAAACATGACTCAGCCTCTGACATGACCGGGAGAGAAGGTGACTCAGCATGTTTAAGGTTGAAGCATGGGATGACTAGACAATAAAAGCCTCAGTAGACAAAACATTTCATTACAACCTGTGTGTGACAAATATATGTCAAAATCTAACAAACTCAGATTTATATGTAATTTTTTTTAAATCATGCATGGAAATGTATTTTTTTTTTTACACACAACTTATTGAAATCATTATTCTTGAGTCTGACAAAATATATGAATTCAGATTTCACTTACTAGCTTTTTGCCCGAGGCTTTCAGCCACAGCCTGAAGAAATAGTGGGTCAAACGTGAGTTAAGATTTTTTTTTTTCCACATTGGAATTAGTAGTTTGAAGACAAAGATGTAGTTAAAGGCTCTGGCAATTTTATATATATTTTTTCCATCAAACTTGTATTTTTTTCCAAATCTTAATTATTTGTATTAAATAAGTTGAAACGGAGAAAAACACTTGTATGGTCCCTAAAAGTCAAGAAGAAATGATGTTTTAAGAAAAAGAATGCTGTATATGTAATGGCATTTAAAGGGTCTGTTCACACATTTTCTCGCCTCTTCTCCAGTGCCATGCACAGGGTTTGTCTTTCCTTGGCCATGTTTAGAGATATCTTCTGCCTCCATTAACAGGTTTTAGCCTCGCTGCGCCGCGGACAGCTGCCGCCAGAGGGTAAGTGACAAAATCTATCTTTGACCTTTTAAGTGTTGTCATTTTGCTTTTTGGATGTCACACCAACTTTGAAATAATTTCGTGATAAGGAAGTGCTGGAAGTTGGGACTGGTGTGCAGTTATAGCAGGGGTGGGGGCGCTAGACATGTTCTACATTCGTGCTCAGAGGAGTAAGATATTGGAGTCCCCCCAGCAGTACTGTCCTCTCGCCTTGCTCGGCTCGGTTAGCCCTCAGCCCATATTGGGGCCGCGCTTTTGTTTCCTTTGTTTTCCTGTTAGGATGACCTGAACCTCTCACGGCATGAACATCTTTGGTAAAGGAACTTTGGAGATGCAGGTCACGTCTTGCTGAACACTAGCGCATATTATAAAGACACTGGGCAGAAAAAACACAAGATGTTATCTAGTGGCTTAATTTGAGACTGCGTCTCAGTATAGGAAACTGTACTGTAATCTTCATGTACTTTAAAGTGTAGATTGTGAATTATTTCATGTATGTACACCAAGAAAACTATCTTTTGAGTTGGCCAACTTGGGGCTAACTGTACGGTTTTTGTTCACACATTGCTGTTACAAATGAAAAAATCATATTAAAAACTCAACTTATCCACATATCTCTGTGTTTACACCCATTATACACTCTATTGATGATATATATTGGTAATGTTTAAATAAGTCATAATTTCTGCAATTGTAACTCAAGAGTTAGATATAATTTTCTATAAATGAGGTTTATAGATCATGAATTCCAAGTGTAAGTGTAAAACTAGTGATGATAAATTAGTGTTAGTGCCAAAAGTTACAAAAAGTATTGATTTTTAGTTTTCAACCGGCAAGTGCATGGTTGAACGGAGGACGACACAAGGGTTAACAAAATGGAAGCTCCTTTCTCAGAGACCTTGTTTTAAAGCGATGTAATATGAGGTGTGCATATTTTATGATCTTTGTATGAATTTTATATTTATTTATTAGGACAGTGTTGGTCAGCTGGCTAATTTGAAATTGCAGTCCTGGGATTATTTAAATGTGACCATGCCAGTACAGCCCACCAGGGGGGGCTACACGCTTTCCAGACACGGGGCTCATGATGGAGGATACTAAAACAAGACAACAACACAAAATATGTTCACTTCATTAGAAACAAGCAAGCTCAGTCTCATTTGTGCCATTGGGAACGAAGGTATCAAGGTAGCGTCACCCCGCTACCGTTACCCGCTTATGAATTTGGTAACGCATTGGCAAAAATGTATTCAGTCATCTATTTACACATCCAGCAGACAGAGCTGAGGGGACTGTTCATTTTAGATATAATTAATATAAATATAAAAATATTGATGAGAGCAGCAGCTGCTGCTGCTGTCCCACTCACTCTAGACCAGCACCACCATGCATACAGAGTCATTTGCATTGCCCTCCACTCTGGAATGTCAGGGAACATATAAGTAATAATAATTTAATATGATACATTACATACATTCAGGATGTTCACCATGTTACACGTAAGTAAAGATAAGATCAACAATTACAACATTTTGGCTATATTTAGTACTTTTTGACTTTTTTTTTTTTTCTCTGCAAATGCCTTTTAAAAGCCATACAAGACATTTAGGTTGGTTATTACATAATGCAGTGATTCTCAACTGCTGGCTCGCGACCCAGAAGTGGGTTGAGGACAGCTTGTTAATAAATTAAAAAATAATATTTAATGCGCATCTGATTTTGGACTTGTCTTTTATTTAAACGTATTTTCACGGACAGCTGTTTAGCAGTCTAGCGCCGTAGCCATGGTAACCATCATTTTATTCAAATTCACTTTAAGTTTGTGTTGATGTTCGGAGGCAAATATTACCCTCAGTTTCTTACTAATGTGCTTTAATGCAGTTAAATATCTAATTGTGTGGCCTTATTTATTTTGTGCGGTTTTCTTAGTTTATGTCACTTTTATCCATGCAGTTGTCATATTCATATTCCTCGGTTTCATATCAATGTGCTCTGAAATGCACTTTTCACGTGGCCTTATTTATGTTAAAAAAAAAAGATGGTGCGTGATCACAGAAGGCTTGTATCGTGTGGATGCAACAACAGTGTTGTTGTCATTACTTAGAATTCCTCCTGGGGGAGACTACGCGCTACAGCTTTAAGGACCAAATTGGGAGATGTGGGTCACAGGGTGAGACCAGTCGAGAACCCCTGACATAATCCACCATATTATTACATTTATGTAAAAAAATAAAAAATAAAAATACAACTACATTTTTTAAGAACTGCCGCATTATGTGATAATATATTCCAAAATGCAGAGAGATGTATTACAACTTGCGATCAGGGTTTTTATTATAAAATGCGGCAGATAATGACATAATAACATTATTTAATTAATTATTAACGTAATAACATAATGCATTTTTTCAGTTTTTTACATAATGAAGTGAAAATGTGCCACATTTTGCCGTACATAATGCATAATACACATCCACACCTCCCGAAGACTGCGGGAGGCATTCAGCATCATATAGGGCTCTCATCAGCAGCACATGAACTGTTTGCTTATGGATTTATCGTTTAAATTATTTTGCAAAGTCTCCCGAAAAGTCCCCGAATCTCCAGACCGGATTACTGAACTTCTGGAAGGGCCCTCTTTGGAAAGCCCCCGCCCCGGTGTTAGCCATCATGCCAAAACACAGAATAAAGCTATTGAGCTATTGGAGATTATGTGACTTGATTTATGGATTCATAATAATTCATTTATTTTACAAAGACACTAATTCCATGATGTAAAAAGCTTCTGGATGGCCTACAGTCACATTTCTCAGCTTACAAACAAAACCAAAAAAGATCAGTTAAATAAGGAAAATCTGCAGTGTATTGGTCTGGAGATATTTAATATGACACAAATATGACCACTGAGTGTTTTTCAGGACCGTGGCGTTGGGTGAATGATGATGCACGTTGATGTCGGAGACCTGGCGTCACTGTCGTGCCCTCGTTTTCTCATTCCCTCAACTTCCTGTGGAGCAAAACAGGAAGTGTGTCGTTGTTATGATGTTCAACAGCTGCAGCAGCTCTGCACTCAGTAACTGGGAGAGGGTGTGTGTGTGTGTGTGGGGGGGGATCCATAAAGCCGGCCGCTATCCATAAAACCTTTAAAATTTGACCTTTTTTCAAAAGTTTCTATAACAATATATTTTTTTTCAACCAAATAAAAAAAAAAGTAAAGTGAATCGTTCCCTGCTCTTCACAAGTTAAACAGAGGATCAGTCTGATTTTAATCTTATCGTATTTGAAAACATTTTTAATAAAGAACGTTTATGTAAAAAGCTTCAAAAACTTGGGGGGGGACTACAAAAACCTCAAAAGATGCGGAAAGTATCAACCGAAACTTTGAAAAAGTGACAAAATCATAAGGCGAAAGCAACAAGAGTGTCAAAAAAAACAGACGAAAGACTCTCCTCTTCAAGATAATTTAAAATTGTGATCCAGAAAAACTAAAAGCTACATGTTCGATGGGAAATAGTCTTATTAATAGCTGATATCATAGACTCTATATACAGTCTACAGCTAATATTTTTTTACCAAATTTGCTCTGTATACGGTATACATTTCTTGATTTATTGGGAAAAACCTAGCGATTCTATGTCAAATCAGACATTCAGTCTATCTATACACACTCACACACACACACACACACACACACACCCCCAGTCACAGTCCATATTTTGTTTTTCTAGTGCGTTTCCTCCTCGTGTTTAGGGGGCAAAGGGAACGAGGAAACATCCGTGATCCTATCTGCCAGCTGAAGTCAGACTCATTTCTCTGACAATTACTGGATGGACATAAAAGGCCCTGAGAGCTGACTGGCCTGAGAATAACCCCATTTACAGCAATGGAGTACTGTGGGGGTCAGAGTGTCCCATTCGCCCCCCTCTGTGAGCGCTCATCATCTTTACTCTCAGCTCCATGTCTTTTCCTTTTTTTGTGTTTTCCTCCCAACTACAAGTCTGCTAGTTCCATCCACCGTTTCGGAGCATTTCCACATGGTCACGCTGAGCCATTTCATACAGTACAATATTTCATATTTAACCATTTCATTTCATTACTGTGCAATATTTATTTACTTGTTATTAATACTTAACTACTTTTTGCATAATGTGCATACAAAGCTATTTTATATATTTGTTACCACTGTAAAGGTGTTGCTTCAATCTCGTTGCACAGGTACTGCACCTGTGTATGATGACAATAAAGGCTTTCTATTCTATTCTATTCTATTCTATTCTATTCTAGCTTGCACCAGTAACTGATAAACTGGCTGATATCAGGCTTTTTATTACAGTTTCTCTCAATCGCTAAGACCACTGAATGGACCTGGGATCCACTTCTTCATCATCCCCTTTCTAACGTGACATATTTTCCACAACTTTTTTTTTTAATGTATGTACAGATCTCATTTAAAGACCCAGAACCAGTGGTAACTTCCAATCAAGGCAGCGCTAGAACAGCAGCTCCTGTGCGTTGTGATTTAAAAATGAATGTTTTTGTCAGAGGAGTCTGGGGGCGTTAACAGGAGCATGGAGACCGGCTTCAGATCCCCGTCTGGAAGGGCTGTCTGGCGGCACGGCAGGGCAGCCGACATAATAAGTATAGTGTAGAAACTGTTCGCTATCAGTTTATTAACAGGTTTTCATAGACGTGGTGCAATACTTATTATGTATGTGGTTATTAAATCATAACTATAACCAACCAGACTGCTTGATTTTAGCCTTTCTCAACCCTTAACGTTTTCAATAACCAATTCAACTAGACTTTTATCTTCCTACAGAGTCTTCATTGGTCCAATGGGCTCCTAGTAACCAAGAGCTTGCAGCTCTCAGGCTTGCGTCCACTTTCTAAAAAGGCATCCTGTACAAAAGGTTTCTAAACTCATGACTTTATCAATTGTTAACAAATAATTCACTAAAGCTCCATAGATCAGTTATGATCCATTCATGTTTTGAGTCTGTTGTAATTCCAAATGTCGTTCTGCCGATATCTGGCGCAGGTCACAGCTGGTGGGGTCGTTTCAACGGCAGATTTGCATGAAACTTTATTAAAATGTATAACTACGGATGGCATACTACCTTCTGTTGTTGGCTTTTTAGAAATTGAGTTACTCATGACTCATGACATAACTGTTTTATGGCTGTGCGGAGGCTCCACGCAGAGCTGTCTAAGTGGCCTGGTGGGTATACTTGTGCGTTGAGCCACCATGTGTGTGTGTGTGTGTGTTGGGGGGGTGAGAGAGTGACGGTGATTATCTGCAGAGGGAGTAGTGACTCTAGAGTCATCGTGAGAGAAACAAAGTGTCTCCCCTTGTTCTTTCTTTCTGCAGCAGGAGAAGTTAACCCTCTCCTTGAGTTCATGTTGTTTATGGAGAAGGAGAACCAGGAGATGAGTCGGGGGGGAAATGCTACGCCAAGCCACAGTCGAGAGACGTGAGTTGCCGTGATGTGTAGTTACATTTTTCGAGAGGTCAGGGTACAGCGTAGGGTCCGGCGTAGACTCAGAGGGGTCTGGGGGGCACACCGTCGATTCTACTCACAGCCAGAAAAAGGCGTTTGGCTTAGCTGCTGACAGTGCTGCTGTCTTCTCTTTGTTTGAGTCCACCCCATGTTGGATCAGGTCTTTTCTTGGGTCCTTTGTCCTCTGTGGACAGGGTCTATTACAATCTTACCCCGGGTTCTTCACAAGGGGTAAGTTAGTTTTCCACAGGATAGCGGAAGAAGTCCAGAAGTGTGTCTTGGTGGCGTCTACGTTATCATAATGTTCAAGACCGTTCATTTGTCTTCACAGTATGTCCCACCCGTAATCATCCTCTATTCTGAGGTGTTGACATGGCATCATTATGTCCAAAGATAGGTTAGTGAGCAGTTCATAATGGGAGCTTCTCAGCTATTTCTATATGACCTCAGTAACTCAATTACTGTCTGTGTTATTATAACGGTGCGTTCACACCACCTGCGTTTTCCGCAAATTCAGCGGCGGGATTACATTCTTAAAGTACAGATGCAAAGCTTGAGTTGAGCGGTTTGTGTCTCAAACTGGGGGTTGTTGCCAGACTTTTCTGACAGCGGGAGTCATCCCAAAGGGATTAATAAAGCTAAGTCTAAATCTAAGTCTATCCTTAAAGCAGGTTTCAGCTCTGCTAGTTGAATGTTATATTCCACTGAAATGAAATGCATATGGCTGCCTCGAAGGCAAGACATCAATCTAACAGCACTGCATTGTCAACATGTATTACGGATAATTTAATACAAAAGCCGTCGTTAAAGCAGTTGTGCCCCCTGATGTATGGCATTGTCATCATTGTTCCAAGAATACAGGCCACAATGGTGTATGTGGGACGCAAAAAGGGAGGCGTGGAACAGATGTGTCACATCCTCCCTCCCATCTCGTAAAATACAGACGCCTTTGTCGTTGTTATTGACGCTAAAAATCTCCCTTAGCGTCTTATTTAAACGCGCTTGGTCGTAGGCGTGGGGGAAAAAATCGAATCGTATCGCAATATGCGTTGGTCAGTTTGTCCCATTTGGCAGCAATAAAATTAGACGAACCACATCTTTTTAGATAAAACAGATGGTGATAAGTTTCCCTTTGGGGACGTCATTTGAAATTGGGAAAAATGAAAAGTTGAAAAAAAGGTAATGAATTGCAATATATCACAGACTATTGCAATATGTTTAAAAACACAATTATATCGCATCGTGGCATAAGTATCATGATGATATTGTATCGTGAGGCGATAGGCAAAGGTGACCCCCACTTGGTCGAGACAATTGGCATTTTGACGCTGTTATGTTAAAGTAAAGGTCGTGGGTGGGCTTACGCTTCCGTGACACGCGGGAATAACAGGACGGTTAAAGAAGAAAGCGACTTTAGGAAACACGGGTGTAAGTCCTGTGTTTGACCCATCCACCCCCGACCAACCTCCCCATATGGAATTTCTCCCTTACATACTCCCTAAACCCCGTGTAGCTGCTGCTCTCCCCGGTTCGGATGAGAACGGGTTGGATGTGTAACTTACTCACTTCATTTTTTTATTCATGTTTATAGAAAAAGATCACGCCATTTTCTGAAACCCATTCTAGGACCCCAGGGTGAAATATACGAGGAATGATAATCCACGACAAATATCACTGTGTCAAAAACATGTGGGAATAAGATTCATACTATCCAGTCAGTGATTCACAAGGTATCGCACACACCGGTCAAGAACTGATCTATGACGTAATGTCTCTCCTGCAAAGGGAAAAGGGAAGAGGCCATGTAGTATAGGCCTAATAGAATTAAACACTTCCCAATCCAATCCAGATGTGATTTCATTATTTTATCAGCTCCGGAGGTATTAATTCAAGAAAACAAAGGCCATTTGGATCCCTGAATCTTCTCCCCGACTCTAATAATTTCATAAACGGGCCAAAACACACAGAGTCTTTTAACAAGACACTGGTGCTGATCTCTCTGAAGTCCAGGTTCTCAGGAACATGATGAACTCTGATAATATTATGGAACCTCTCGCCCTGCATGGCTCTCCCCCGTCACTGACTCCAACCAGGCACAGTTGTTTTACATCAGGGCGGGGCCTAACAGATGGGGGAGGATAGACTAAGCCTGTGTGTGGTCATTTCTAACAAACAAGAGTGTAAATTGTAATTTCCCCAATCAATAAAAAGTATACTTTAAATTAATAGTAATTAACTTCAGCTTGGACATACTTTACCTTATAGCTGTCCCATAAGAAGACATAACAAGTGTTGATACTGTGAGCTAGTTGCTAATGTCATAAAGGTTGTAGTGAAGCCACAAAAACAGCATATTGCAGCAACGATGGGAAAAACTTTGCCTTTAATGTAAAGGACAGTTGTAGACGGGAAAGTGGGGGCAGCAAAGGGCCACTGGTCGGATTTGAACACTGCGCCTTGGTAAATGGGGTGCAGGCTCTACCAGGGTGCCCCGAAATGCCTAGGACTGTGGTGTCATCAGCTTGATGGAGGTGTGGCAGGAGGTGCAGTCTCTGGCGTACAGGAGAATACATATTGTGAAAGGACACAACCTTTTTTTTTTTTTTAATTATTTTATTAGGGCTTTTCCCTTCATTACAGTTGATAGGTATGAAAGGGGGAGAGAGAGAAATGGGGGATAACATGCAGCAAAGGGCTGTAGGTCGGATTGAAATCAGGGCCGCTGCAGGACCCCAACATGGAGCACACGCTCTTACTAGGTGAGCTAGAGGTCCCGAAAGGACACCAGCGCCAGTGTTGGGTGGTGTGTGTGTGAGGGGGGCACACAGGTGACGCCTGTCAGGGCTTTATGCTCTGGGCCCATTGCTCTAGGCTCCATAAACACAATGTTTGACCCTCATGCTGTTTTGCATATTCTCATATTCTTCTACCACTCAGCACATGACATCAGGCTATGAAGTGACCATCTTTTTCATAGGGCTTCCCCTTTAAATCCAGCAACACTGGTTATTCGGACAATGATCTAGTTAAATATTTGCTTCTTCCTATTAGTAGTCTGGTGATGCTTTATGGACTAAGAAGCATGTGATCAAGTCAAGTTAAGTAGAAATTTATTTTTCAATAGGTGTTGATGCGAGGTGTCCGCGGCCACTGAAGTCCCAGTGCCGTTCTTCTTCATTGGCCAGAGTCTACAGAGCTGCCCGGTGTGCCGCTCTTTCATTTGCCCCGGAGTTGTTTTTGGAGCTCCTGCTTAAAAACAAGCTTACTCAGACACCATTTAATGACAGGCTACTGGGTCCAACAAGCTCACACATGCTGCAGCGACACACAACAGCATGTGATTTCCATTGATGTAGAGAGGTTCTAGGAGTACTACATGTCCTCAGGATACATTTAATTTGTGGTCTTTTACTACTCTATGGAGGTCATGTTTTCAGTTTGGTTTGTTTGTCTGTTTGTCAGCAGGATAACGGCAAAACTTTGGGCCCGATTTTCATGAAACTTACATGTTTCAACTAAAGAGATAGGGCATTTGGCATTGGCCATCCATTAGATGGTACTAAAGTTCAATAGTGACATAACATAGCCAGTTGTAGAATTAAAATGACTCCATACCATCATCCACAATCACGGATACCAGTAATCCTTTGGAGTAGCCTACCTGTGCACAGAATACACAGGTAAGCAGTCGCCATGAAGCACTCGGGGGCAGTGGTTTCATGCAAGAACCGCTATATTTAAACACATTTTTCTCAAACTAAAGTGTGACTATGAAAGCGTAAATACACACATACCAAGCAACTAGTTATACACACCAGTCCTCCAAACCCTCTGACGCTATGGGTCGTTTATTCCTTCCTTTTTTTTTAATATAACGGTCGTGGTTTTGAACACGTCTACTTTGTGAAACGGTCACGTGCACAAAAACGACTCAGACATTACTTCACTTCCGGTTACGCACGTGATCCTGAATGGGATGTGGTTTTGCATGGCCGCCATCGGTATATGAATGTGTGTGTGTGAATAGGTGACAGGCAAACTGTAAAGTGCTTTTTACAGTGCTTTTAGGGTTAAGTAAAGAAAGAATCAAAAATTGATTGGCTTTAAGCTATATATACTGTCTTTATATATATAAAATATGTATGGATCTCTACTAATAATCAATAACCAACTAGAATGGTACTATGCCAAGGCCAGTGGTGCATTCACATGCATCTTGGATGGTCCCATTTCCCCAGTTGGAAAGTCATTCTTCCATATTCAAAGTGTTCATGAGCTATAAGTTGTATTCAAAACTTTGGATATACTGTACCAAAAACTGTTTCCAGCACTGGGGGGATCCATCGAGATCCTGCACAGAGCACGACATCTATTGACGTTATTTTATTTATAGAGGCCATGCATCTATAGGAATATCCCCCATGCCTGATGGAGTCTACACACTGGTGGGGGTGATGAAGGGATAAAAGAAGACTGAAAATCTGGATGGATGTGATGTGAAGCGGGGTTCTGATGATGGGGGATCCTGGTGCTGGGATTGATGAGAACTGGAGGACAGCTGCATCAATTTTGCTTGAAATGACAACTGACAGACAAAGAGTAGAAGAAATGTAAGTCATATTTTTATTTTTAATCTATCGCGTGTGTGTGCTGCTGTGGGTCCCTGTGTGTGTAACAAGCATAGTGTGCGCGCCCTGTGCACGAGCCTAGGCTCATTTTACTAATGCCGCGGTACTGACTTTAGACCAGGTTTTTGTTGGTCAATGGTGCGATCACTTCCCGCTGCTTCTAGATAGCAATACGCCAACAATGGTATTAAACTATCAACGACACTTGCGTCGGGCTTTAGCTCTGCGCTGCGCTGGGTGCAAGATAGGGCCATTATAGTTTGAATGCAACAACGTGACAGCTCATGGAGATTGGGGCAAATCTGGTTGGTTTGACTAAAAAGTAAAGGCCCACATTCAGCTGATTAGGTAACAAAACCGGCAGGTTCACATCTACAGCAGTGGAGACAGAACAGGTCTGTGATATGTATGTTTTTCCCTCTTAAGACATCCTTATTGTATTATGTAATGGTCTGAAATCAAAACGACTTGTGCTAAAAATGACAGCATGTGTCTTCCCTGTTATTATGAATTATTGCTTCATTCAGGCACCACCACTGGCATTCCTCAAATAACGATGACTAATATGGAGATACCCGTGATACGACCACTGTGGCAAAAACATCTCAACATTCCACACCAGACCGGATGGAGTGCAACTTAGTATAATATTTCAAAACCAGATTCAGATTATTACTTTGTTGTTGAACGTCAACACGTTGTGTTCAGGGTACCTTTGCTTTAGCTGGCTCTACAAACATGAATCACAATGGTCAACTATACAGTATCTGTGTGGATCCAGGATTTTTTTCCACGCTCTCTAATGTTGTTTCAAACTGTGGGAAACCTCGCAGGACAGTTATGTAACAGGTCAGAAGTCAATACCTGCAGAGATTGTTCAGATTCACATGAGCTACATCACTTGGGAATATGTATCTTGAAGAGCTTCCAAGCAAACACTGACAATTTTAACTGACAGCACACACTGCAGTATGTGTAGTCTTCCCTCGTGAGGGCCCGGACCACATTCTTGTTTTTGTTGGCACTCTTATGCATAGTCTGTTATCTGGGCTCTGACAACAACCCCAGCAAAGACCAGAGGGGTTTTGTGTCTTCATGTGTTATCAGTGTTACAGAGAATAGATGCGGGGAACATTGGAAACACGAGAAGTTCTGGTTAATCATCAGGCATTTTCACTCAAGACAAGATAGCAGTTGGAGTTTGACTAAAAATAAGTGATGCAAATGTCACACGGTAGTGTGAGGTCCTGATTTACCACCAATAAAAAAAGGGGTTTCAATATTACAAAATTGCACTTCCACAGGATGACTCTCAAAGGATTTATTTAACAAAAACAAAACAGGTTTCTTCTGCACAGCATAAAAAATGCTGAAAACCAAACTCCTCCAGTCCGACACACCCGTGATTCCTTTCCTTTGTCCTGAGGCCTGCACTACAAAGCAAGATTTGGCGTGCTTCCTCTACACTTTGTCTCACGTCAACCTTTAATGAGCACAGTATACTATCATGTGGCCAATCCTGAGCTGTGGAGGGGGGGTGGTCCAGTCAAACACAGAAAATCCACCAAACCATTCAAATAATAACTGTTGAGACATGCACACATCTAGTAATAAAACCGAGTAACTACCGTTTATTTTCAACCTATATGATTTTGTGTCTAAGTGACTGTTGGGAACAATAATCTTTGACATCGGTCCAGTATTAAGAGAGATCTCTGCAGTTGGCAGCGGCACAACAAGCTACAATGAAAGTTATTAGGGTTATTGTCCAGCTTGTATTTACCTTCACAAAAGTGCTCATTTTGCCACTGACAGACTCACATTAATATTCTAAATGTCTGACAACATTATGGAAATTATTTCTAAAGAGAAAAACCTCTTTAAAACATTTCTGTTTAACCAGAAACAGCTCAGAAGTCGCTAGCGCTAAACCCACCAGACTCCATTTAAAAAAGCAATGCTTTTAGCGTGTAAACGCCAACCTATTTTCACATGTAAATCAGTAAACTATGTGATCATTTCAAGCAGAACTAGAGTTGTGATGGTTGGAAAAGTAGAAAGACGACCCAATACGACTTTTCATAGTTTTATTTTTTTTCGGTTGACTTTGAATTAAGTGTATTTACAATGCTAAAATTGCTGATTATTTACATGGAGTCTGGTGGGTTTAGCGAACGCAATTTTGTAGATGTTTTTATGTTTAAAAAAAAGGATCTTACTCTATAACAGAAAGGTCGACCTCCTTAGAGATCCTTTCTATAATGTTGTCAGATACTTAGAATATTAATCTGAGCCTGTCAGTGGCAAAACCAGCACAGATAAATACAAGCTGGACTATTGTCCGATTAACTTAACTTGTAGCTTGTTTCTCCATGTACTTAATACCAGACCAAGGTCACTGATTGTTGTTCCCATCAGTCACTTAGACACAAAAACATAGGGAAATAGGGTCCTAGTGGAAAAAACCAGGACCCAAGGCTGAAGTTAGACTTAATGTTTAATTTAATTAAAAAACGCTCCCAAAATGTCCCTCCCTTGGGCGTGGGAGCAGCTGGGGGAGGCACACCCCTGCACCAAATTTTGAAAGACTAAACTAAAAAGGGAGGAGAGGAGGAGGAAGAAAGACATAAGAAATGTTGTTTAGTTTCTTTTTCATCTTTGACCCAGTTTTATTTTTGTCTACAACCAGACGTATCCCTCAATTTATGTTTTTGGGCCCTTTTTTGATTTAAATTTTTTTTTATTGCTGAATCAATTATACGTTTCCCTTCACCTGGCCAAATACCTCCTCCTCTCCTTTGACCGCTGCATAAACTGTGGTTTTAGACTTGTGTAAAGGACATTGATTACTGGATAGAGAGCGGATGCTGCAAAGTTTCCTCTAACGATGAGATAAAGAATCATGTTTGATAAAAAACTAGAAAAATAACAGCTGATGATAATCAGTACTTTTAGGGTATATAGAGCCAGCATATGTAGTGTCTCAGTGTGTGTATCTCAGTGTGTGTGTGTGTGTCTCACTGTGTGTGTGTCTCAGTATGTGTATCTTAGTGTGTGTTGTCTCAGTGTGTGTGTGTCTCAGTGTGTGTGTTGTTTTAGTGTGTATTGTCTGTGTGTGTGTTGTTTTCAGTGGAATAAGGTTTCAGATAACACCTCTTTGCAAAAATTCCAGGACACAACGCCTCTCAGCTGATTTAACAGCTGATTGGTTCAGATTTGACTCATTTTCAAAAAAACATATTTTTGTTGTACTGCACATTGCTGCAGATCCTCTTTTCACCCTGTGTGTTTAGGTCTCTGTTTTAGCTCCAGAGTGAGACATCTCCCTTCTATCCTATCTTTGTTGGGAACTGCACATGCTCCGCAGCTCGGTAAGATCCATCAGCTAGATAACTCTTTCTCCAGCTTTGGTCAGTCCAAGGCAGAATTAGCTGGGAGACTTCTTCTAGACCAGGGCCACTTGTGGAATACCTGCAGAACAGGGACAGGAAGTAGTTCTTTTGGAGATTCTGGTCTACTAGTGGCTGTTGGAGCAGTGTTTCACCATTGAGAATGAGCTAGCATGCTACAGTTAGCCACCTCGTCTCTAGTGACGTAGAAAGCCGTGCAGATGTTGGACAGGTCACCCGGAGACTGAAGACAGAGGACACTCAGAAACCTGATCTCACTCAAAACACCATGGCTGTTTTTTGTTCCAAGTTTGTATGCGTGTTGAAGCACCAGAGACACAAAATAACACCCAAAATCCCAGAAAAATTGTTTTTTTTCATAATATGGGCACTTTAAGATTATTTTGGGCATTTGTTAGGCCTGTATTTCCACAGGACAACTGAAGACATGAAAGGGGAGAAACAGGGGGATTGACATGCAGCAAAGGGCCGCAGGTCGGAGTCGAACCCACGGCTGCTGCGTCGTGCTTGTGTATGTTTAAAAAAAAATGAAAACGTCCAATATAGGGTTAACAACGCACAGACGCACGCACCCTCCTCTCTTATCTCTGTATAGTGTGTGTATGAAGAGCTGTCAGCCTCCGTGGGTTTAGAGTTATGTAAAGGACGTTGATTACTGGATAGAGAGCTGATGCTGCAACGTTTCCTCTAACAATGAGATTAAGAAGTTATGGTTGATAAAAAAAAAAAAGAAGAGCAGCTGCTGATGAGGGTTGGGGTTGGGGGGTGTAGAGTGTATTTGAGCTCCATGAGTGACAGCGGTGTCAGTGGTTGTGGACCTCGGAGCAGAATGGCTGCAGTCACAGAGCTCTCCTTCCTGCTGGTCGCTCTCATCAGCAGCATCCACGCAGGAGAACACATCATCATCAGAAAGGAAGGAGACCGCTACACCTTCAACCCCCCCGGGAACACCACCTCCTGCCTGATCTCCAGGTCTGTTGGTGTTGAGAAGCTGGTCCTGTGGAACACCTCTGACCTCTCGTCCAACCAGTCCTCCGTACCTGGACCCCTGAAACAACGACTGGTCAGCGATGTGAAGACTTCTTCTTACAGCATCCTCCTCCTGACCCGGTCCGACTCCGGCCTGTACCGAGAGGAGTGCTGGACCAAGGGCAAGGTAACCCATGACAACAACATCACTATCACTGTTTGTCCTTTAATACAAAAGAACGTTATTGGAGTGAGACTTGGAGAAACAGTGGACGTGCCATGTGAGGGAGCAGCTGGTAATCTGGACGTCCAGTGGCTCAAACAGGACTCTAAATATGAAACATGGAGCAGAGTTTTTGGGGACAATTTGAAATCAGTGATGGACAATGTTAGAGGAAAATACCAAGTGACAAACACATCAGCTCTTCGTGTATCCAATGTCACAAAAACAGACTTTACACACTACAGATGTCTGATGATGAACCAGCAGCAGTGTATTTACAATGACAGGGAGACTGTACAGTTGGGACCACCGCCTGAGACAGTCTACAGCTCTGTGGGAGAGACCACTGTGTTGCCGTGCACTGTCACAGACTCCACTGATGAACAGCACCCACGTTGGATGAAATATAATCCCAAAACGTTCTCCTACGCTGACCTAGAACTACAAAACCAGACTGATCTTTCAGTGGACCAGAACTACTCGTTGGTGTTTTCATCTGTAATGTTAAATCACTCAGGTGTGTACTCCTGCAAAGTCTATAGGAGAGAGCAGCATTATGTGCTGGCAGTGTGTCCCACATTTGGCCCCCCTGCTGTAGAGCTCTTCTCAGAGGGAGATGAAGTCACTCTCAGATGCACAGATAGGGGAAAGAAAAAGTGGTATAGTTGGTTTATCAAGTCGACCCGAACAGAAGGAAGAGTCTTTAGTGTAACGTCTGATCAGAGAATGAGCAGAGTGAGCAGGGACTATGATAAAGGGACCCTGGTTATCTCGAATATCTCAGTGGGAGATGCAGGGGGGTACTGGTGTGTGGTTTATGACCAAGATTATCAATGTGAGTCAACAGAGAGGACGGTGCTGGTCTACGTGGAGCCCTTTGGGATCTACTCCACCTTCTTCAAAGTGAGATGCTCAGTGCTCAGCGTCCTGCTGCTGATGCTCTGTGCCGCTGTAGTCGCTGTGAGGAGATACACACACACACACACACACACACACACACACACACACAGCATTTAAACTAGAAGACAAACGATAGACAGAGAGATATTACAGACACACACAAACAGAAATGATGGGCTGATAAGACACAAGTACCTAATGATTATTATTATAATAATATAAAATAAGTTTTGAATGTTAACCTTTGATCCTGATAGGGTGAAGATGTTCCTTTAACATGTTGGGAATTCACTTTTTAATATTACCGTCATCTAAGAGTTTCATTACAATTACCATTACCATTTTACCTTTATGTATGTGTGTGTGTGTGTGTGTCCGTCTCCGTGTCAGCGTGTGTGTGTCTTTGTGTGTGTCTACCTGTGTGTATGTGTGTGTGTGTGTGTGTTTTCCAGATGTTATATTTTAAATCTAAAGATTGTGATGTTGTATATTATATATGAAGGAATATGAATTGTCTTTAATGCATTCATAATAGTTGTATCTTGCAGTGTTGTCATTATTATAAACGTGTTATTACATCTTGGTCAATATCTATAATCTATCGATGTAATGCACACACACACACACACACACACACACACACACACACACACACACACACACACACACACACACACACACTCTCTCTCTCTCTCACTTTTTCTCACTTTCTCTCACTTTCTCTCAGACACACAAGTTGACTGTGACATGAACATGTCCTATATGGGATTTGAATGTCTGTAGTTTGCTATAGAGAAATTAGGCAGGGAGCCAGAATAAGGGGGAGGGGGGGGGGGTGTCATTTAGCTGAGAGCAGTACTTGGGTGTGGTTGAATTCCATGACTTGGCTTTGTTTTTCTAGCTAGTTAAGGAAAAACAAAGCAATAATGTTCAAAAAATTGCCGGGCAAAGTGACCCAGAAAAAGGTCAATATCGGGTAGGAATGTGATATTTAAATAACATCACTCGTAGAAATACAATACGGTCCACTGGTGGAAGAAAGCTGTTCAGACAAACAGATATTTCTTGTGAGTCACAGTAATAAAATGGCATTCTCGTGAAAATCCTTATCACATCATCTGATCCATACTTTGGTATTTCCTGGCTTGTGAGTGATTTTAATGAAAGACAGCGTTGCTCACTTCCCTCTCGCCCTGTCTCAGAACTGAAATATCAATGGCCTCTCAGTCATTTCCTACACAGACACTTGGTGGAGATTGAAGGGAAAAGCTCTCTGCTAAACTCAGGTGATGCAGTCCGTATTCATGCAAGAGATTTAACTGAAGGCAGACCCTCCTCATCTCAGCTATCCCACATTTTTAATTCCTAGAATACAGCTGTGTTTTACCTGATAACCTCAGTGGAGATTAGACACATATAGAGCAATAACTCTAAAATCATGATAAGGTGATGATCCTGTAACACTACAAAGGCTGCTTTAAACTATGAAATTTAATGAAAAAGACTCCATGTTTTTTATTCTATAGAGCCCCTGTCAACGGGTTTTATAATCATCAACAGACTCTCACTCCCAACTTGTAAAATACGGATGCTTGGTCAGGTGCCTTTGGCGTTGGTGTCAGGTCTAATGTAATGGACCCGTAATAATTTAACTAGGGCTGGGTATTGTTTTTTAGTTTTTTTAATTTTTGTTAGGTTAAGAAAAAGGTCGTGGGTGGGCCTACGTTTCCATGACACATGGGAACAACAGGAACAACCTTAGTGGTCCCCTAATACTGTATCTGAAGTCTCTTTATATAGACCTTAGTGGTCCCTAATACTGTATCTGAAGTCTCTTTATATAGACCTTAGTGGTCCCCTAATACTGTATCTGAAGTCTCTTTTATATAGACCTTAGTGGTCCCTAATACTGTATCTGAAGTCTCTTTATATAGACCTTAGTGGTCCCCTAATACTGTATCTGAAGTCTCTTTTATATAGACCTTAGTGGTCCCTAATACTGTATCTGAAGTCTCTTTATATAGACCTTAGTGGTCCCCTAATACTGTATCTGAAGTCTCTTTATATAGACCTTAGTGGTCCCCTAATACTGTATCTGAAGTCTCTTTCCCAAAATTTTTTTTGGGGGGGGGGTTGGGGGTGTGGCCTTGAATTCAATTCAATTTTATTTATAGTATCAATTCATAACAAGAGTTATCTCGAGACACTTTACAGATAGAGTAGGTCTAGACCACACTCCAGAATTTACAAGGACCCAACAGTTCTAGTAGTTTCCTCCAGAGCAAGCAACAGTGCAACAGTGGCGAGGAAAATCTTCCTTTTAGGCAGAAACCTGGGACAGACCCAGACCCAGACCCAGGCTCTTGGTGGGCGGTGTCTGACGACCGGTTGGGGTTAGAATGAAGAGTGGCAATAACAAAAATAGAAAAAATAGTAGTTTGTAGTAGTTCTTTGTAGTAGTTCATGGCATAGCAGGGCACTGTGCGGCATTACAAGGCACAGCAGGACGTAGCAGGATGTAGTAGGACGTAGCAGGACGTAGCAGGGCACAGCAGAGCGTAGCAGGATGAACACGGCATTGCAGGACGTGTAGCGGGACCATGGCTACAGCTGCTACCCTGATTTTGGAGCCTCCCTGACCGCTTTGCTTGTTTGAAAACCATGATGTCTCTCTCTCATGGGGGGCCAAATTCTCTGGGTGGGCAAAGCAGAGAAAGGAGAGGTAACCTTGCCCCTTATGACCTCATAAGGAGCAAGATTCCAGATCGGCCCATCTGAGCTTTCATTTTCTCAAAGGCAGAGTAGGATACCCAGGGCTCGGTTTACACCTATCACCATTTCTAGCTACTGGGGGGCCATAGGCAGGCTGGGGGAACTCATATTAATGTTAAAAAACTCAAAGTGTAATTTTCATGTCATGGGACCTTTCAGGAAAAGAAGAACTGGACGGTTGGGTTTAGGAAAAAAAGAAAGCGGCAGCTGGGTTTAGGAAACATGACAGCGTACACGATCCCTGGTCTCCCGGGTGAAAGTCCTCTGTTGTTTGACCCATCCACCCCCCCAGCCAACCATCTTATGCAGATTTTTTGCCTTTCATACTACGCGCTAACGTTCGTTAATCTCCCAGCGTTCTACAAACCCATTGAGGGGCGCTGTGAGCAAAAGCCACTGTATTAACAGTGTATTTAATGTGTAAAAATTGGCTGGACAAAATTTGCTACGGACATTCGTGGTTCCCAGAGGATGCATGCTAATATTTTTTGCAATCCCCTGACTTTCACCACCAGCTCAAGATGTCCCTTTGTGCAACACCTCATGACCACACCTGCCAAAGCACTGACATTCCCATCAGCTTCAGCTGTAGAGATGGGTTGAGTTCTGGTTTCACCAGTCTGGACAAGGCTAAACCAGTTTTATGCCCAGGTTGAACCGGGCAAACTTGCAGTGTTTGGCAGTAACTGGTTAAATTACCTAATGTATCTTTATCTGTATCTTTAAATTACTTACTGTATCAGGAACTACTGAATCATTCATCATCAACATTAGCTTTTTTATATTTTTTTTATACAGTAAGTAGTTTGGTAGCGTCCACACAAGCTACATTTCCAGAGCTGAACCCAGGCCTGCTGTGCCAAGGAGCAAACCCCCACACATGGGCACCCACTCCACCAACCAAGCTATCCAGGCGCCCTACACAGACACACAGACGTGTATGAGTTCATCAAAACGTGTTTCTGAAAACATGTTAAGCGAGAAATAGGCCACGCCGTTGCTGAATCTGTCTTCACGACAACGGCCAGTTTTAGAGATTTCCGTCAGCTTTTGAGAGGCGGCGAGCCGAGTCGGCCGCTCCTTATTTGCATAAAGTTGGCTGGATTTAACTTTATGCAAATGAGGAGCAGGCAGACCAGAATGCATTGCACGGCTGCTCCCATAGGAATGAATGGGAAGCGGGGAAATGACGCTGACAATGGACACACACCTTAACAGAGAAGACTCAGTAGATCTGTGCTGGACTGCCCAGTCACCTCTGTGGGTCGGCCTAGATCTCCCGTTGTCTGAGCACAGTGATACAAACTCATTTAATGGAGGAGCAGCCAAACCACCAATTACTTTATGGACTAGAGTAACAGCACGAAACACCAAACCGTCAAAGGTCATGAGGTTATGTCTTTGAATTACTATAAGTTACAGTGATAATAACTTTATGGCTTTTTGTCCAATGCCTTGAGCATTTGATTATAAAGTGTTTTCAGTGGAGCATGTGTTGGTTTTCAAGCTTGTGACTAGCTTGTGATACAGTTTGATATGTGTGAAAGAATGATTTAGTCCATATAAAGGGGAGCTGGTTTTAAATATATCTAAAGTTGCTGAAATTAATTTTGACAGCTTTACACACCTGTTTCACATGTTTCTTAAAGGACAGCTGAGAGTCAAGTTATTCCCAACTATTTAAAATGGGACACAGTCTGGATCCTTTCCCCCCTAACAATGCTATCTGTCTGACTTCCCTTTTTCTATTATAAAAATAAACTTAAGAAATTTAAGCCAGGACTGATAGTCGGTCAATAGCTGAGTTAACTGTTAATGACCATTGGCTTACAAATTACATTCCTATTAAAACTTATGCCAGGTCTATAAATGAATCCTTAGCCCCAACTGTTCTGTAAAAAACACTGTGGTTGTTTTGAAATATTTAACAGTACCAATAAAACAGTTCTTACCATACCATCACCAACTGTGTCATTATAGTCGAACATGTGTTTTGTGGAGCTTTTAAGTGTCTCATAAGTGTAATTCACTGTGACTATATAAAGTTTGAAGCTGTGATTGATGGAACATCAGCCTCCTCCCTCTTAATACATTGTAGCTTTCCCTCCAGCTCAGGTCGCTCCCTGTCCGCCTTCAGGCTGAGTGTAAATCTCAGTCCTCCTTCTCCTCCTCCTACTGTCATTCCTCTGAGTGGAGCCCAGCCCCCTTTACTGTTGTCAGCTGGAGCTTTCACACACACTCACACACAAGCGCCGTCCAGCAGGCGAGCAAACACAGGTATCATGACCCTGCTCCAGGACACCCTCCACTCTGAATCCTCCAACAACAGACGCCTTGTCCACAACTGAAACGTCAAGGCAACCTCTTGAAAAACATGATGAGGAATCACTGAGGGAGTGTTTTATTTGCTTTTTCTCAACCTCGCCAGATTTGAATTGTCCTCAAAACCTCAGGGATTGTAACAGGAACATGAGTGTGAAGAGGAAAAAGGCCGGGCTGGTCATCAGCTGGCAGAAGCCATTCTCCATCTTGGCTCCTTGGAGGAAAGGTACAGTCACCTTCTGTCTTCTCCCATGTCTGTCCATGGCATTAAGAGTGCTTTAATCTTCCCCGCCAGCTCCTGTTTCCAATGTGTGTAAAAATGAAGTTTGGCGGATAATATTGTAAAGTTACTAGCAAATTTGGCAGGTGATGAATGGAGAAAGTAACTCCACGTCTGTTTGAATTGTCCGGCTGCAGAAATGTTCCAGATTGGTCTGTTTTCCTCCAAGAAATTTGGGCTAATCCTACATTTCCCATCAGCCCTATGTTGTGATCGCGTGATGCACTAAAGTATTTAGTACGTCCACGACTCATTCTTTCTTCTAGCAATGTTTCCTTCTGGGTTTTTCCTTCTTCTGTTATGGTATGTTGTTGCCTAAGTTCCTGTAATTGGCCTGAAAGTCTGAACCATCCAAAATGGGTTTTCATACTGCAAACAAACCGGTACATGGTTCAGTTTGGTCCGGACGAGACCACCTCCTTTGATCGGACCATGTTGGTCTTTTGATTCAGACCGTGGTCCGAGGCGTCTTTCTCACCTGCAACTTTGGTTCAGACCAAACTGAAAAGTCCGAAAGTCCAGACCAAATCATAGTCTGGTTTATTTTTCTTGGAAAATATTTGACCAGTGGGAAATCTGATTAGCTAGTAAAAAACACAAAATCTACTAGCCATGTTAGCTGTCAATCAAAAAAGTCCATTTAAAGCCCCGGGTGAGATGCAGCAGTAACTTCAGTCTCAGGGTTCACATCTGATCTCTCTCTGATGAGGGAATGTGTTTAAATGGAGGGATGATTCCCACTCTGAGGGCCTCTGTGCTGCTTACTTTTTAATTGAGCAGGAGTGTGAAACACGTTCAGAACTGCCTTAGCTGTGGGTCTACAGGGGCCTTTGATGTGAAGCAAATTTGTAGATGTAGATAAAAAAAAAAAAAGCAGCTGTGTCATATGACTCAGTCGGTTTTTATAAGAGTTTTAAGTGGATTCCCAGACAGGGTTTTTCTTTCTAAAGGGCAATAAAAGATTCAGAAGGCACTTTTAATTCTTCATCTTTTCTGGCCGCTTTTCATAGAACTTTTAATTTCCCTTAAAGCAGTGCTTTTAATTAAGAAACTGAGAGCTGTACAGCGTCTGGTACACTCGCCGTTCCCAACGG